>CM076577.1:1159567484-1160176872 GCA_034641835.2 Pinus albicaulis
CGCCCCCCAAAAAAATGACTTTATAATATTATATATCCAGGTGGGGTGGAGGGGGTGGTGGCCCACCACCCCCATTTTAATATTATTATTTTTATTTTTAAACAAACATGTTTTTTTTTTTTTTCCCAAATTTAGGTCATAGGAGTAAAATTATCGGTCCCAAAAATTCACCCGGAATCCAGTCGGAGCAGGCCAGAATCCAGTCACCGAATTTCTGCAATTTTTTTGCCTCCTTAACCTTCCAAGTCATCCAGTCAACCTTAGAATTTTGGCCAGCTCTAACTTTCGCATACGAACTCGGTTTGACGAACCGTTCACACCGTTGCAATCAGGACGATGAGATCTTCAACTTGAAACTGAGTTTTCTATATTTCCATCACTTTGATTTTTGAGCTTTCATAATCCCTCTTTGTCCTATGTGTGTCTCTGGAGCCACCTGAATCATAAATCCATCCTAGTACATTTTATGACCCCTATGAAGGAGGAAATTGATAGAGTCATGGTGATGATTCCAATGTCGTTAAATTTTAACAAGTCTGACAAAGGTGAAACTCGGTGGTTTTTCATGTTTAGAGAGTTTGAAAATAGGATGAAAAGAAAACTCCATAAGGCCCTTTTCGTAGATAGTCCCTCGAATCCAAAAAGGTAGAAAAAAAATTCGTGAGAACCTTTTAGTCATTATTGACTAAGGTATTCCTTTTTCGTAAATATTTTATCCCAGCCCGAAAAATGGGTAAATGTATACTGGGTAAACGACATTATTTTTCTTTAACGAGTTCAAAATGACAAATACTTCGCAATCTTTTCATGTTTCAAGATTCAGAAAAGAGCTGAAAGTTGACTCCTCCTCCAGGAATGAGTGGTATAAAGGATAACAATTGGTTCCGGTTATGATGGAATTTCTCATAACAAGTAAAGGTCAAGAGGATGGCTAACAAGATCACTCATTGCAGTGGTTCCTCAGGAATGGGTAAAACAACCAAGTGAAGGCGTATGATCATCCATGCAGATGGTGACGATGGAATGAGAAAACCAAGGCTCATCAGGAAAAACAGGCTAATAAAATGGAAATAACGAGAGGGAAAATGAGAATGGTTTCATTTTTACACAATATTGAAAACATGGAAAACTATGCGTGGAATTGGTTTCATTTTTACACAATCTTGAAACAAAGATAAACTATGCTTGGAATTGGTTTCAATTTTACACAAGCTTGAAGCGAAGACAAACTATGCTTGAGATAATTTTTTATGCCCCGAGCATGGTGACTCAATTATAGGTACATGCCCCCCCAGGTTCATTTCATCCACCTAAGTATATTGCTAGTTACTAACAGGTGGATGGAGTGAAGGTTCAATTACGAGATCAAGTGAAAGACTCGACTAGGATTTGACGAGATACAATCAAAAGCTCGAATTGAAAGGGGACTTATTTCATTTTTTAACATGGTTGAAACAGTAAAATAACTATCCTCATGGAGGCCAAATTCATTTTTTTAACTATACTCATGATACCTTGATTCATTTGTTAAAGAGCTTGACACAAGAAAAGGAACTATGCTCTAACAGGCTTGTTTTATTTTTTAACGAGCTTGACACAAGAAAAATAACTATGCTCTGAAACCTGATCATGACATATAAGAGGTCATGGCTTCCAAGAGGGTTTCATTTGATGGGAGAACAACACTTTGTAAATCGGGATCCAATGCCCTCAGTACACGGTACACGACATCACTGATGGCATCGTCGCTGGATGCGAGCATGGAACAAGTTGCTACGTAATTGACCTAGGGTGGCTAAGATACCACCTTCATGTAATGGCCATTAAGGGATGATGGTATACTAGGTGTTATATTAGGACCAATGAATGAAAGTTGATCAATGGTCACAATTCGACCTTCATGTGGAAAACAGATTCGACAAAAGAGAGAAGAGACAAGCGCTCCCATGACATAAGTATAGTCACGCCCCAGGAGTAAGTTAAAATCCAAGGGTACTTGGAAAACCATCACATCTATATAGAAAATATTTCCTCCCGAATTAATAGGAAACTTTGGAAGGATCCCTAATGGTTGATTGGTTCCTCTGTTAAAATCCAACAAATTTTGGGTAACAGGCACAAGATGCGAAGAATCAAAATCTTGCCAGGTAGTTGAGGACAATGTTATTGTTCTATAATTTTAAATTGGCAAGAATAATTATATATGACAACATCAAAACTGCTTTGGACCCTAGAATATAGCCCTTATAGACTCACAGAGGGATCTCTCTTTCATATTTAGCTTTGTTTTCTGAATTGAATATTAGTCTAGTTTTTTTTTTTTTTTTTTTTTTTTTTTTAACTGGATCGGTTGCTATTTTGTATTCAAAAAAGAGGGAAAATAATTCCCTAATACATTTGAGTTTTGGAGAATAGTACCATGGAGGGGTTAAGTGGGAAAATATCAAGCCTCCTTTGTGACTACTATTTCTATATACTGCATGACTGAATCCTGATATATTCGAACAAACTAAGAGAGCATAAAAGTGAATTTAAAATACATAATCTAAAGAATAAGGTGAAGGAAAGTGGATTGGTCAATGTTGTCTTGATTTTCTCCCGGATTGACCATGGAAATATTATTTGATATAAATCTTGGCATTGGTGTCTTGTTTAGCATATATTTCAAAGCCTACATTGGCTCTTTCATATGGGCACATTGGTAGGATGAGTTGCTCAGCTGCTCCTTAAAATATTGCTCTTGGTTCCGGAGGGAAGCAATTTCCACCTGATGATTTTGTTCCATGAGCTTCGGATGTCCTCTAATCATCTCTTTAGCTATCCTCTCGTCTTATAAGTTAGAACATCTAAGGTAGTTACTATTTCTCAAGACTTCTTCATTGAAGGGACGAGGCAGAAACATTATTGTGGAAATTGAATAACTGAAGAAGGTGGGGGCGGGAATATAGCTGCGAAAAATAAACAGCTAAAGGGATGGCGGTGAAGGAGGATCAAGGAATATGCCACAGAGAGAAAGAATGGAAATATGGAGGAAGAGTAGAATGCAGAGGTTAAGATCAGCGAAAAGAGGAAATCGAAAAGGAGAAGGAGAAAAGGGAAAAAATGCGAGTTTCGGAAGGCGAATATGAAAGGGCAGCAAAGAGTGAAATGGGAAGAGCCGTGAAGAGCGAAAAAAAAGCCAACTGGGAAATGGAATGAGCCGCGAAGCACGAAATGGAAAGAGCAACGAAGTGCAAAGTGTAAATATTCATGAAGAGCGAAGTGGAAAGAGCTACGAAGTGTGAAAATATAAGAGCCACGAAGAGCGATAAGCGAAACAGGTGAATGGTGCAAACTGCGAAATGGGAAAGGCCACGAAGTGCGATAAGAGAAAGAGGTAAATAGAACGAAATTTGACATGTGATATCGTAATATCGCAGTCGGAAAAGGTAGCGGCAGGATTTAAAGGATAACGGTAAGTGTAGCGAAGTAAGATAAGCGACAGGTGACAAGGAGCACAATCGAAAATTCGCAATCGGCTGGAAGGGGTGGAAAGACTTAAAAGTAAAGGGAAAGAGGTGCAATGGGTGAGAAGCGATGCGGTGGAAGGAGACAAGATATAAATGGCAGCGAAGTGCAAGACGAGAAACAAGAGGGAATAAATACACGGGTAGATCGTTGAGGGAGAAATGATGAAAGTAAACCTGCCCTAATGAAGGCATGAAAAGGGTGAGATTTGAGCAAGGAAAGATAATGAGAGGATAAGAAATCATAGCATAGGGGGAAAAGAAGTGGCTCCTAGAAGAATAAGTTGACAAGATGGTCTCTTACAGGAATTATATGCCAGAATGTCTGATTTCTTGTTATTTTTTCTGAGAATGTGGAAGAAGGAGATGTATTTTGTTTCCTTCCACAGGTTGAGGCATCTATCAATAAGCATGCTGAGAGCTATATTGGGGGTCTGCGTAGAATTATTCATCATGCTTATGATGATTACGGAGTCACCTAAAATCATGACTTTTTCCATTTTGAGTGTCTTAATAACCTTGAGACCTTTCAAAAGTGCATAGGCTTAGGCTCTGTTATTAGAAAGACAACCAAGCCCCCATTCATAGGTGGCCATGATGCAACCATGTTCATCCATTATATATCCTCCTGCACCTGAAATACTCGGGTTTTATTTTGAAGTGCCATCAAAGAATAACGTTGGCCTTTTTATCCCGTAAAGCCACTCAATGAATTCTTTCTCTTTGAGTCTAATCTTCCACTACTCATTGTGTGGAAGACGATTGACTAGATTTTCGCTAAACCTCGGAGGATTGTCAAGATATTTACCAAGAAATATTCTTTCTTCAATTTTCAGACTGATAAATTTTATATGGTTATTGTTTTTTGAAAGGATTGTCTCAATTGTAAGACTCCAAGCCTTGCTCTGGAATTTTCTTGTGCAGGGTCTTTTTTCTTGAAAAATAGCCTTGTTCCTTATTAACCAGATGTTCCATAGCAAACCATAGGGAATATTATCCCAAAATCTTTTGGTTACCAACTTTATTTTTTTTCCCCAAGGGTAACTTATTTTCCATTTTATGATAAAATCTGAGATTGAGCTGATAGCACCAAGGTCAATCCGAGAGAATTTAGTTAGTGAAATCCAGCATTGCGAGGAAAAGGGGCATCCAACAAAGAGATGGAAGGTAGTCACTTTATCCTTAAGGCAGGGGGGACATCTTGATGTGTAGCTGATACCTCTTTTTTTTTAATTTTTCAGAGGTAAGAATCTTCCCTTTGAGCAGGATCCAAGTGAATATTTTAACTTTGGGAAGTGCTTGAGATTTCCAGATTTGTTTCCATATGGCCCAAGGTGGAGTGGGGTAATGATCTTTGAGAAGGGACTCATACCCATCTTTGATTGTATAAGAGGAACCAGACGAATACAATCTGAAGTTGTCTTCACAGCCTCTGTTCAGAGGGGTGGCAACATGGAGCATTCCTTTCATATTTTTTTGTTCATTCTCAAGGAGAGGAGGCATGAGTGGAAAGGTCCAACCCTTCCATAAGTTGGAATTCCCCTCCCTGCTGGAAATTTGGTCCAAAGTATTGATCCCTTGGCTTTTGAGATAATTTTGAATGCGAAGAGTACTGGGGTTTTTAGAGATAGGGGGTTGCCCCATAATTTTATCTTCCTAGATATTTACACTTCATTCTCCATGAAGGACTTTGGAAATATTATTGACAATGAAAGGAATACCTTTTTTACAAAGAGCCCATATTTTAGTGCAAGGTATGAGAGGAATAGTATGATCTAAGAGCTTTTGTCTTGACGTGGAGAGGTATTTTGACTCCAGCACCTGCTTCCACCAAGTTTGATGTCCTATTATAAGGCGCCATACTATTTTTCCCCCAAAGGCAATGTTCAACAGCATAGGAATGTGAATTTTCAGTCCTCCATTTGCATCATTTTGCGTTACCTGTCTCCTTGCCATAAGAAGTGTCTTAAAATAGCTTCTATTTTGTGTTGGATGCTGATGGGAGCCTAAAGAATGGAAAAGTGGTACAAGGGTAAGGAGGATAGAATAGATTTTAGGAGGATGATGCGCCCAGCCATGTTGAGCCAAGATGATCACCATTGCTGAACTTTTGTTTTCATTTTTTCGATGCTGAGATTCCAGATCTTTGTCTTAAACTGTCCAGCACTAACAGGCATGCCAATATATTTGAAATGGGTCCACTTCCATTGGTAGGAGACCCCAAAAGTTTGAGCTATTTTTTGGATAGTGCTGATAGTTGTGTTCCACCCATATATGCAACTTTTATGATAGTTCATTTGTCATTCAGAGTAATGTATGAATTTGTCTAAAATGAATTTGAACCTCTGGGCAATGATATTGGAGGCCCCACCCATCAAGAGGGTATCATCAGCAAACTAGGAGTGATTCATATTCTTGACTCCATTGCTAAATTTGATGCCAGTGATAAGCCCTACTCAGTGTTTGTAGTCCAAAGCCCTACTGAAATATTATGCCATAAGAATGAAGAGAAAGGGAGAGAGGGGACAGCCTTACCTAAGGCCTCAGGAATATTGGAATAAATTCCTAAATCATCCATTGATCAAGGGGGATATCCAAGGACTGGATATGCAACTTTGGATAAAAGATATAAATTCTGCTTCAAATCCCATTTTTTGAAGGACGAGGAGGAGGAAGGAGTGTCTCACTCTGTCAAAAGCATTGGCCAGGTCAAGTTTCAGGATAAATCCTTTATTAGATCTCATCATGCTAGAGTGAATTGATTCTTGGACCAAAAGGATAGATTCAGTTATTTGTCTTTGGGAGATGAATCCTCCGTGATTTTCATAGATGAGATTCGGGATGTGGGTTTTAAGGCGGGTAGCCAGGATTTTGGTTATGCTTTTATATGAATAATTTCAAAGGGAGATAGGAATGAATCTGGAAAAGGAGGAGGGGCGGTTTTCTTTCGGGATGAGGGCAAGTAAATTTGAGTTAGTGAATCCCTCGACCTTATTTTTTCTTTGGACCCAAAGAATCATTTTGGTGAGGTATTTTTTGATGATATCCAAAAAGGTCCAGTAGAAACTTATGGAGAAACAATCCTGGCCCAGAGATTTGTCGAGATGGAAGGTCTAAATTTCGTTAAGAATTTCGGCCTCCTCAATTTCCTTGGTGAGAGAAGTGTTGATTTCCTTTTAATCAGCTTGGGGGTATAAATCAAAAAATCACTATAATCCTCCAGCTCTGCATTTTTGGTTAAAAGGTTTTTGTAGTGGCAATAAGCTGATTTTTTAATAGCCTCCTAAGCTATGTGCTTTTGTCCTTCATCATCTGTGATTTTTGTGATGTTATTCCTTGATGTTATAACTATGGAATTTTTATGGAAAAAAGAGGTGTTCTTGTCCCCAAACTGCAACAAGATATTTCTTGATTTAAGCCTCCATTTTTCCTCTTCATTCCTACTATATTTATACCAATTCCAATATAGCTCTTTTTCATGGTCCTTATTTTCTTTATTTACTCCGTGGATTTCGATGTCAGTTTGAACACTTTCAAGCTTTCCCTTAATGTAATTTTTTACTATTTCAGGTTCATTGTAATGGATTTTCACCCACTCTTTGAGCACTATGTGCACCAGTTTCAATTTAGATTCCAAAATATGAATAGGGGAGCCTTCAACATGTTGCAACCAATCGTTGATCACGATATGTCGAGCATCAGGGAATTCACACCAGAGCAGATTATATCAAAAGGGGAGGGGTCCCAAGGAAGGTTGATCTCCTAATGTGAGGGAGACAGGATAATGCTCAGAGGAAGAACAAGTCAAGATAGAAGAGGAGGCAACAAAAAAAATAAGAGATGAGGGAAACATCAACAAGGAAGCGGTCAAGCCTCTCCATAATATTTCCAACCCCAATTCTACGATTATTCCATGTATATTTTTTATTTTTGGGTATGATATCCACTAAATCATGATCAAGCATAATGGATTCCAACTTCTCTATTGCAGTATCACGATTGAAACTGCCTCCTCTTTTGTCATTGACATGCAAGATCAAATTTAGATCCCCTTCAATGATGACATTAGGATTGTTTTCACTGTCTATGTCAGCTTTCATAGCATTCCAGCAAACTTATTTGTATTTGTAGTGGTTTTGCCCATAAATGTTATAGACAGTAGTCTTGATATCCTCTTGTTGGTTATGAAGTATGACTTTGATCCAATCATGGGTCTTAACAATTGCAGTCTGTTTCCAAATGTTCTGGTTCCATATTGTTGTTATGCCTCCCAAGGCACCTCTAGATTCTACCAAAGTGCCCGTGTAGTTCCTAATTTTATTAATGATATTTCTCATTTCAGTTTATCCTTGTTTTTTTTCTTGAAGAAGGAGTATGTCTAGCTTTTCTTGATTGAATAGGTCTTTTAGGGCATATTTTTTGAGGGGTACCTTAGTCCCCTTCAGTTCCAAGTAAGAACTTTCATTATTTTAGGAATGCAAATTGTGTCCCTCCCTTCCCTCCTGATTCATATTGATTGGCTTCTTTGATTATAGGTCCTCTGATGTAGGATTCTATTGAGTGTTGAGTACCTAGAGAAATATCCTTATGAGCTACTTCATCACAATGGTGTTTGGAAGGTTTTCTTTCTGGGCCTGTTATTTTAAGGATTTCCAAAGTAGCCCCCTATTATTTTGCAGCATTATAGGTGAAAATCAAGGCTGAAGAGGGCTAAAATGAAGAGGATGAGGGACATGAATTGGAATTATATGGATGAATAAGGGATTCAGGTTAAGGAGAGGGGATGGATGGCTGAGGAGGATCCTCTTCAGAGGAGGTAAGGGAGGAGAAATGGTTGGGGGAGGTAAAAGGAGGATCAGAGGTTGAGTGAGGGTTAGGAGGAGGGTCAGGGATATGAATAGAGGTTAAGGAAGGTTCCAGATTGAGAGGGCTGGTGGATGGCTGAGGCACCAGATTTCTTCGAGTTTCACGTTTTCTTTTTATTTTTAATTACTTCCCATTGAGTATTAGGATCTGTGTTTTCAATTTCAATAAATTTTTCACATCTATTAGTAAAATTACCATATTCATGGAATACCTTTCACTTGAATCGGATTTGTTAATATTCAAGTTGTTGTATATGCGTTTAGTTGTCCACTTTTAGCTTGATCACCTCCAGAAGTCCCTTTCCCAGATTAACCTCAACACATATTCTTGCATAGGATTTCATGTTGTCCTTCAGCTCGCTTCTGTCAATAAAATTTCCTACGGCATTACCAATCACTCTTACCAAATCGTCTCCCCAACAGTGAAGAGGGAGGTGAGGGAGACGGACCCAAACAGGGACAGCGTTGGGTACATCGAGTTCTGGGTCAAAATCAGGAATCCATTTTTTTAGATAAATCCCTCTAGTGTCCATGAAGTATGGGCCATTTATGAATATGAGATCTTTGTCCTCTTTGGTCTCAAAATGGAACGTATAATAGCCCCTACCACAGAATCTGATTTAGATTTTCCCATTTTTCTTGTATGACCAATTGCGCTCTACCCATTTTTGGGCAGAATTCGGTAAGGGCTAGAGACCATTAAATTTCTCAATGAGGCCTTTCTCAGCAAGAGAGAGGGCAGCCATTTGAGGAATTGTAGGAGGGAGAGAAACTTCCTGAATCCCATCTAGTTTTCTGATGAAATTTGAAATTACAGGCCTTGCTCGAGGAGGGGTCAGAGAGTTGATCAACGCCGAGATTTCCTCCAAAGGGGCCATGCAGTCGCGGATGAGCAGCAGAGGCTACTGAAGCTGGGAAGCGAGGGTGGGTGGTTGCGCCTACACCTAGGTCAAAAAAAATATTAGGCTAGTTATAAGGATAATAGAGGTTTGATTTTTTGATTGATTTCTTGGTTGGATTAGTAGATGTATTTAGACTAATTCCATTGGGATATGGATTCATAAAATGTTGGGTTGCTACATAAAACTTTGTAGAGAATTCACAAGGCAAGTTAACTACATTTACTGGATCTTAAAACATAATGAATTATGAGATGAAAGAGATAATGAATTCAGTAATGGTTAAAAAGAATTTAAGAATTTCTTAACCATACTTCAAGAGAAAAACATTTATATTGTAAACGCGGCAAGAAATAAGGTTCCCTAACAAAAAATATTAATCTTCAAGTTTCTACTTTACAATCAGAGTTTTTCGTGCACTGAAAGGAAAAACAATGGAAAACATTAGCACATAAAAGAAACAACATCACCAAATAAACATAGCTCAAGTATCCTGAAAATGGTCTTTTCTTATTGATGCTCCAGCTTCAAAAAAGTATAATGCTCCAATAGAAAAGATTTTACAATCCAGGGTCCAACCCCTAATACTTCAAATGCATGAAGTATTTAACTCAATTCTACAATAGATTGTCATATCTACTAGGAAATCTGTTATTAATTACAAAAAAAAACAAAATTTGACTAGTGTGACCATGAAATGGCCACGATGAGATTAATGTGACATTTGGCCCTATTTTTCAGAAGGTCGTTGCTGTGTGATCTAATTTGATGATGTGTTGGTTGATTTTCCAGATCTGGTGCTGTGTTGATTTGGTTGATCTGTTGGCCTTCACTCTTCTTGGTATTCACATAACTTTCTCCATTATTGCTCATCTGGAATCTTCATCCTAATAACCTTCTGATATATCTCATATGTCTTTGTGTATCTATTGAAAGTAGGCCTTAACAAAAAAAATGTGTTTTATTTCATGCTGAATAAATATTTCATTGTTGATAAAATCTATAAAAGCTCTTCCAGTCATGGTATTTTTAACATTTGAATGCTTGGTGGTATCCTTCGAAATTTCTATGAGCTTCTTCACATAGTCCTATCTGGTCATGAGCTTATCATTTATCACAAATAGTGAAGGAAACCCTCTTTTGGTTAGTGGCTCGATTATGTTAAATAAACTGTTGACAACAACTTCCAAATTGTGGCACTTTTCCTCCAACTTTATAACA
The DNA here is from genome assembly GCA_034641835.2 of Pinus albicaulis. Classification (NCBI taxonomy): domain Eukaryota; kingdom Viridiplantae; phylum Streptophyta; class Pinopsida; order Pinales; family Pinaceae; genus Pinus; species Pinus albicaulis. The sequence goes on from CM076577.1 coordinate 1,159,577,976, forward strand.
AAACTTTTCTTAGTGAGCACCTTCTTGACCTCTAAAATTTATGTTGTTCTATCTTCTACTACAATTTCCTCCAATTCATACCTGCTCTTCGAATTTAGAAAATTGATGATATTATTTGCATTTCAGGCTTGTCCCCAAGCTCCTTGGTGGCCCTAGATATTGCTTCATTCACTTTTTCAATTAGTTCCTTCTGTTCAAATATGATTTGAATAGAAGGCCATATTTCATTCATTGATTTAGTGATACTTTTCCATATGATCTCTTTGACTCTACTAAACATGTTTCCAATAGAAGATTCTTGCAGAGACTTTTGTAAGCCTTCCATCAACCTTTTATTTATCTGTGTTTCTATCAAATTAGTTGATTCACTTCTTGTTATTTGATCTTGTAAAACTTGAATCTGAGACTGTAGCCTTTTAATTTCTTTTGTCTGTAAAGACATGCTCTCCGTGGATTTGTCTAGTTGTTATGTACTACCTGTTGTACCTGTAGTTGTTTATGTAGGTGAATGGACAACTACAAGAGGAATAGCCTCTAACGGAACGATGGCCATCTATGCTACTTTTTCCTTTTCCTTTATCAATTTCGCCATTTTTGTTTCCATCTGCTTTATTTGTGCTGATTGTTCCATTATTAGCTTCATCATCTCTGTTTTTTTTGTTTCATTCTCTTCTATATCCTTGTTCATAGGGTCTTTAGTAGCTAAATTTTTTAGATTCTTTCTCAAGGCTTCTATGTCTACGTTTTTCTTCTTCACAATCTCTTTTACTGCCACTATATTTGTAGGATCATACCCGATCTTCACCACTAAATCCTCTAAATATTTAATTTTGTTTTCCTTTGCAAAAGAATAAATCTTCTCCATCTTAAGTTGTGACTGAACATTGGCCAGTGATACATATAGTTTATATAAAATTATTTTTGTACTAGTCAAGGTAGATGAGATCATCTCTCCAGTCTGATTGTGCATTTCCATTTGATCTATTGGGTGGATGTCCTTGACATTAAATTCAAAATATGTTTGCTTGAAATCAACAGGTGATTTAGGCTGTGAATTTTGGGCTTCTAAGATAGCCATGTGTATATTTACTTTCTCTAAATCAAATGAAAACATAAGCATGCTTTGTGAACTAGTGGTTTTCTTCCAAAATTTATTATAGGTGATGGTCTTTAATATATCATTTTTTCTTTTGATCTCTCTGAAGGTGTCATACATTTTTTCCTCTTTTTCCCCTATGACCACTAGATGTAAGTGTTTGAAGACTTTGTTGCTCAAATGGAATAGTAGCTGAAGTTGTAGGAGAAGATACATGTTGACCACCTATTGGAGAAGAAACAAGAGAGTGTCTAATATTTATTACTGTGTGCTGAACTGACTCCTGACCTTGATCTATATCCATGTGAATTCTTGCTCTTTTCCTATATTTCATTTTAAACTCTTTGCTCGATGTATCAGTATCCAAAGGTGACTGATCATCTCTTAGTATTTTACCTATCATATCTTTCTCTATTTCTTTTCCTTTGTCCTGCTTACCCTTTGTAGTATGCTTTTCTTGTGGAGTAGGGGTATGTATGCTCGAATATGAAATTACCTGCTCCTCAACCTCCTGCAAGGTGTTTTCTTTCCACTCTGTCTGGTTCATGAATTGTTCAATTTCGGGCCTATGGGTGTGAATGTAGGGGGTTGATTTTTTTTCCACCATCTTCTTATAGATAATTCCCAATGGGTCGTAAGATCAAGTTAAGCTATGGGTAAACTTCATCTCCCTCAACATCTTGTCAACCTCTTCTCCTGCTTCTCTGCTATTGCAAATGAAAGGACTAATTTGGGATTTGATCCTGAACTGAGACTTATTTTTGGCTGATACAAAATGTACCTCATATGCATTTCTCATATGTATAATGTACTCCAGGGGAAATATCCTCATGGGGAGGAACTTTGGCAGCTTGTAAGGGGGAAAATAACACCCCTATATTCTAAGTTCTGTGTAGTTCTGGTACAAGTACCAGTCTCCAGTTATGGCTTGATCTGAAAGCTGCATAATCTTTCTAATGTCTTCGCTGATCCTTGGTTCCACTGTGATGTTGAGGATGCTCATAGCTGAATGCACAAACATTTCAATGAATCCTTTGTAGGTGTAATATTTCTAGTCTTTCATCAGCAATGTTTTACAGAATATCACTGACTAAGGTTGTGAATCTTCATTCACCTTCCTCATGGTAAACTGGAACTTGTTTGCATGAAAATATACAAACATATAAACCATTACTAAAGTGTATTTGAACTTCCTCTGTATGGAATTTGACAAGCTGGTCGTGAATGGCATCTTCCACGAATTAACTGAAATTAAACATAATGGATGGTTTAGACTCTGATGAAAGTATGGACATGAAACATATCATTGCTTCATCTAGCCATTGATATGAATGGTATCCTAGCAGGTAATAAAGTACAGTGACTATGTGCTAAGTCCTATCAATGAATGTAGAAGCTGGATATGGAGTATTTTTCTTGGGCAAGGAAGTGTCTGTAGCCATGAATAATTCAAGAGTTTTCACTCTGCTAGAAAAATCCAACTTCTGGTACAATTCTCTAAGTGTTTCATAGGAAAATGGTGTAGTTTCTTCAATAACTAGAGCTTACATCATTTTCATGATGGACTGGGAACTAATGGTGAAAATAAATTCTCCTGTGGGGTCAATAAAAGCCCTCTAATTCAAAATGTAGCAGGCTTGACATTTTCTTATGAATTCACGTAAACTGTGGGTTTTTGGGACTGTATAATATGGTAGATTAGTGTCCCATAGCCCTATATCATCAGCCTTGTTGTCGACAATTGTTGTCTCCCCTAGAGACAGTCCAGAGTTTCCATAGACCAGTGTCTAGGACATCTTATCATAGCAAGGAGCATGCAATAAAGCTAGGATGTCAATCCAAAAGCTCTCCTGCTATCTCTTGTAAAACAAGGAAATTGATTTAAATGGAACCAGAAATCATAGAAACTGTCACAGGGAAAGTAATGTTGCAGAGGCACAATGCAAAGCTCCAATATTAAAGCATCAGACAGTTAAGAGACAATTTACTGCAAAGAGGGTCGGTTCAAGTAATATGCCACAGAAATCAAATATCAGAAAGTGAATGCGGTGAAAGAAAAGTTAAGAAGATATTAGTCAACATTGGGCTGATACCCAGATACACAACAGAATAATATATGGGCTTATCAATCTAAGAATCCATACATGACAATGGTGTTTTAAAAGCACCCTCCCAAAGTAACTAATATAGCAGAAAGATGGTTGAGATGAATATGGAACAATATATCATGCATGAGCCATATTTAAAGCGCTTGACTGATTTAAGTATGGGCATCAACTAGGATGAATCCTTGCTAAACCAGTGAGCCACTCGCATTCCAAAACATGATACAAGAAAGTGGATGAAATGAAATATTATATTAAACACATAAGAGAAAGTTACATATTGTGAAATACCAAATACCAGAATCCTCATTACAGATAGAACTCCTCCTTACTGAGACCCTACGGGCTCTGAGCCTCGATACAAAAGCTTTACAAAATGTATACAAAAATTCCTTTCACAGCACAATTTTCTGATAAAAGTCTGGAACCCTTACAATGTCTTTATTCCTCCTTTTTATAGAGGAAGAAGAAGAAAAACTAATAAAAGAAGTAGGTTAAAACATTTAATTATTTCATTGAAACAAAATGGTGAAAAAGTGCCCGCCCGAACTATTTGACGGCGCAAGAACGTTGTAAGTACTCTGTGGCTGCTCCATGAAGTAAATGCTGTAGGTGTAAATTTCCTCCCGAGACAAGATATGAATAATAAAATATGTAACACTCTGTACCTTCCTGAGAGAAAAATCTACTGAAGTTAAACCTGGAGGATATGATTTTTATGTACTTGTGCTCTTTGCCTTCTAATCTCTAAATTGGGGCCTGAAACATTTAATGTTTGTTGAATTTCTCCATCTTCCACTGATACTTTTTATCTGCACCATTAATACCCCATCTGCAAAAATCTACCTTTTTGAATTAGTCTGAGGGTTTTGACATATTTTGAATTCTATTGTTTTAATGAGAGTTGTGTCGTAACAGCTTTCCAAATCTTTCCTCATAATTTCAGCCACTGAACAATTGTCCTTCAAAGCAACCTCGGCTTCTGTAATGGTGGTCGTGAGTAATGGCCATTTCTTCGTCGCTGTAAACTTGCAAAACTCACAAACTAGTTAAGAAAACCAGACACAAAGACAGTGAAGGTGTCGAGATTAATGGAACTGATGATGTGGACAGAGAGAAATGGTGAGGGGATGTAGGGTGGAAATGAAATATACAGTGGAATGAAAATGAACGAACGAGGTGAAGAAATGTAACATAAACACTGTAATATGACACGTAAACAGAGTATATCAATGGTGGTGACGAATGCAAACGACACGTGGGTGTACGAAAGGCTAAGCGGAAGGGACGACGTGGAGGCGGACTTGGTCAATCGGCAGGCGTAAACGATTCTGAGCCATCTGATCTTGAAACCAGATCAATGGCTAATTATGCTTTGGGGACCGATGGAAAGGCAGGCCCCAGAACACTGTACACTGGGATTAAAAATCGCGCAGCTTGGAATATTAGCAATCGTTGGATGGAGCGCTTGGGATCGAATAGCTCACATTGATTTCGCTGCGCGTCTACGACCGAATGATAACGCGCGAAATGGAGCGGTTTTGGAATAGTGGCTTGGGACACGTGGCGATCAGCGTATGGAATCGCTGCGATTTTCGGAATACCGCCTGCCTTCGAAAGGCGGTGTGGAATAAAAAAGCTGGTTTCTGAGTGGGCGTGGGCGCGAGGACCACCATGGAAAACTGTTTGTGGACCATGGATTTATTTTTGATCGGACGGCTAGGGGGGTGCCCGATAGCCTCTCATGCTAAGCGCCTATCAGTCTGGCACTTGGTCTAGCACCCAAGTCGTATGGGGAATAAAATAAAGGGGGCTGAAACTGAAAGGGCTAGGCCCGATACATCTCTAAATATGGGTTTTTGGCCATTTTGAATACGGTTTTAGGAATGAAAGGTGGCAGCGGTAGGCAGGAGACGAAGGTCTTAGGCCACGTAAGAGGATTTAAAAGGATTCAAATGGGACTATTGGCCGAAAATTTGAATGGAGGGGCTGATATGGTCAACATTGGCTCCATCTGGGGACGGCACGTTCATCCCTGAACGTGTCGAGAACCTGCAAACCTCCTGATCATAATCTTATGCAAACTCTGTTCTTCAGCCCCTCTTACTTTTCACTTTATGAATCATCTGCACGCACACCCTGTCTAAACAAAAATTGTAACAAAGACTAATATACAGTATGGTACATCAGGCGCTCGCTGCCTAAGTCAGAACTGGAAATAGGGTTTTAGAAATTGGCCGTTTACAGGGGCATCCGATACGTCACCCTGTAAATTCTTCAATATGAACGTGTTATTTCCTCCCTATTCCACAATTTTGAAGGGACCAAACCAGAGGGGGTCGAATTTGTTGTGCTTTCCTTTTTCAGCCCTCCGGACATCCCACCTGAGCACCAGATCACCAATCTGCAGCTTTCTGTCTTTAGCATGTTGATCAAATTTTTTTTTCATTTTCTCCTGATACTCAATTAGCCTTTGACTCACTTGATTCCATGTTTCTTCTAATTCCACTAGCTGGTTTATCCTTCTGATCATGTCATCAGGTTCCTCCTGACTGTCTTGCATGAAACGTGCCACTGGTAAGGCCAGCTACACAGGAAACACTGCTGCTCGTCCATATACCAATTCATATGGAGATTTCCCAGTTGATCGCTTACAAGTAATTCTATTGGCCCATAGAGCGAATTTCAATTGGGAATCCCAATTCTTCTGATTTTCATTTATAGTCTTTTTCAGGGCCCTCACTAGGGTTTTGTTGGAAGATTCTGCCAAACCATTTCCCTGCGGATAGTAAGCTATGGAGTGCTTAAGTGCAGTATTGTACTGTTGACAGAAATTCACAAATTTTGCAGATTTGAAGGCCTGTGCATTATCAGTCACTATTTTAGCAGGACAACCAAACCTGGATATGATGTTCTCTTCCATGAATTTTATGATGACAGTGTCAGTAGCATTCCTTGTAGGTATGGCTTCCACCCATTTTGTAAAATAATTTGTGGCTGTTAATATCTATTTATGTTGTCCACTTGATGGGGGATGTATTTCTCCAATAAAATCTATTCCCCATTGTTGAAATGGCTCATTCACATGAACTGGAATCAGGGGCAGAGCTGCCAACTTCTGTCTCTCAGCAAATTTCTGACACTTATCACATGCTCTGACCCAGGTAAAAACATCTCCAAATAATTTTGGCCAGTAGAAACCAGCCTTCAGTATTTTATGAGCTGTGGCCCTCTAGCTATAGTGTCCTCCACATATTCCTTCATGAAATTCCATCACTATACTTTCCACTTCATCCTGTGTGAGGCACAATAATAAGATGCCCGAATGATCTCTCCAATATAATTGGCCATTGGCAACTATATACTTCTGTGCTTTTAGCCTCAAAGCCCTGTATTTTGATTTATCATAGATGGGTGGGCAGCTGAGTGTCAAAAGATATTCTACTATTTCTTTGTACCAAGGACTGACGAGATATTTAATGTGTACTTTCTGAGTGGCCATCTCCAGCCCTTGCTACTCTTTTTCTTTTTCAGACTCTTCATTTGCTACCATAGACAAATTTATGCCCAGAGCCTGGTAGTTTGATTCTGATAACATTTTGGCAAACCCCTATCCTTTTATCAGCTTAGTGGGCGAATATCCAGATCATACTCCTGTATTTTGCAATCCATCTCCCTCTTTTCCCTTCACTATCTCCTTGAATGAGAATGTCTTTAACAGCTGCAGCAGGGACATATGTAGTAATGTGGGATTGCAAAACATACATTCTAAAGGCTTTGAGGGACTTTACTAGGGCATATGCCTGCTTTTCTAATATATTGTATTTCAATTCAGCATCATGAAGCACCTGACTGAAAAAGGCAACAGGCTGCTCATATCCATCTTCATTTTTCTGCAATAACACTCCAGTTACTGTATGAGGTGATGCAAAAGAAAAGATCATAAATGGTCTAGTATAATCAGGTCCAGCCAGCACAGGGGCTTCAACAAATGCAGCTTTAATTCTAGCAAAGGCCTCCCGTGATTCTTATGACCATTTCACCTCATTATTCTTCTTTAGCATATCTGTTATATGCCTAACTATCTCAGCATAGTTAGGAATAAACCTTCTCAGAAAATTTATTCGTCCTAAAAGCACTTGCACTTATTTTTTATTTCTGGGGAGAGGAATACCATTTATGACTTCTACCCTTTTAGGATCTATTATCACCCCATATTTAGTTACAATATGTCCTAAAAGTTTGCCTTCCTCTAATGCAAATAAAGACTTTTGTGGATTGAGAGAAATACCATACCTTCTGCATTTTTCAAAAGTTCTCCGTAAATGCTCAATGTTTTCGGCATCATTTTTTGAAAACACTGTAATATCGTCAAGGTACACCACCAGAAATTTATCTTGCTCCCCAACGAAAGCAATGTCCATCGCCCTCTGAAAGGTAGCCCTTGCATTAATCAATCCAAAAGGCATCCTGGAATACATGAATGTTCCCCATGGTGTGGTGAAAGCAGTCTTCTTTTGATCTTCTGGAAACACAGCTACCTGATTATAACCAAAAAAACCATCCATCATTGACATTCTAGAGGCTCCCACCACTTTCTGCAGCATGTGGTCCATCTTAGGCAGTGGATAATTATCCTTTAAAGATGCTCTATTTAAATTCCTGAAATCCACACATAGCCTTATTTCCCCATTTTTATTTCTGACAGGGACCAAGTTTGCAACCCATTCTGAGTACCTTAATGGCACAATTATTTTGGCCTTTAGCAGCTTCTTGATTTCTTTTTCAATGGAGGGAAGCAGCAAAGGATTTATCTGTCTGAGCTTCTGCTTATAAGGTCTTGCATCTTCCCTCAAAGGAATTTTGTGCTGCATTATACTAACATCAAAAGTTTTAAGGTCCTGATAGGACCATGCAAATACATATTTGTATGATTGAAATAATTTCAGGTATTTTTCTTTATATTCCTCTGGGACCTTCTTAGATAGCTTTACAATTTTAGGCTCAACATTGGTTCCCAGATTCAGATCTTCCATTTGATTTTCTTCTACTACTTTATTATGCTGTAATGGAACATCATTTTTGTCAAATAATCTTTCTAGAGGCACCAGCCCTCTAGGTATAACGTTTCCTTTCAGTTGCAACACTTTACTTCCTGCCATTTTCTCTTCCCACTTATTTTCGGAGGTATCTTCAGCTTCATCTTCTTTACAATCATCAATATCCATATTAGAGAATTCCCCCACTGTTTCCAGGAATCTCTTCATCTTTTCATCATCTTCAAATACCTACCAGTGCTTGATATTATCTGGGATAGATGGCCTATAACGTACCTCGATTTCATACCTCAAGAGAGGGTTTTGAAGAGGCCGAAATGTACTAGCAGCCACAGCAAGGGAGTCTGCCATTCTGTTCTGCTCCCGGGGCATGAACTAGATATTGAATGCTGAGAATAAATTCTCCACCATGTCCCATACTTCATTTCTATAAGCTCTCAGCCGGGGGTGTTTGGTTTGACACTGATTTCTGACTTTTCTGACCACTAGCTCAAAATCTCCCAGAACTTTTAAACTCTGTATACCCATAATCTTGGCTGCCTGCAGTCCCAATAGTAGTGCTTCATATTCAGCCACATTATTAGTAGCCTCATATTCAAATTTAAAAGACAGTGGCACCCATTTTCCTGTAGGGGAGATTAATAATACTCCAGCCCCATTTCCTTCTCTTGAATTTTCTCCATCAAAATGTAGAGTCCATACTCCTGCTTCATGATCTTCTAAAGGCTGCTCGGTCTTAATTTGACAGAATGATGGTTCCTGAGCAAATTTTTGATCTTCTTCAAGCATAAAACATGAAAAATATCCCTCCTTACTATCGATTGGTGAATTCTCTGAGTTGTCAGCTTTTGTAACCATCTTGACAAATCTGGTTTCTCTATATAACCTCCTCTCCTAGCCACCAAAAATTGGAATAGTGGCATATGTTAAGTCTAGTTTGAGTGACCCACCAATTTTTTTCCCCCAGGACCTTGATAACAGCATGCCAAAGCGAGCTGGGATGTCAGCCACCAAAATGTCCATTACTACACTTTTTGCTGGAATTTGGGCCAAATTTCCCACTAAATATTTAATCATCCCCAAGCATTTAACTCTTTTGGAATCAAATGAATATAGATCTTTATATGGACGTGTGATTTATAGACCTAGTTGCTCCATGACTGAAAAAGGCATAAGATTATGGGAAGCTCCAGAATCTAACATACAATTGTGTAATAGCAGGTCATGAATAACTAGAGACACATAGAAAGGAGGAGTAGAGGGATCTATCTCCTCGACATGTGGGCCAAAAACTACCATGGGTCTTTCTTCTTGAAGATTAAGACTGTCTGGAATTATTGGTGTTTCAGGAGGGAGTAATAAAGAAGTAACTTGAGATTGATATGCAGGTTGTTTCAATAGTTCAGTCAAAGGGACTGGGATTTTGACTTTCTCAAGTTCTTTTTGCAAATTAAAAGCAGGAGGGGGCTTTTCTATTACAACTTCTTTTGACTCTTTATTTTTAGCTGAAGGTTTAACTTCTTTTGGTAAAGACTCAGCATTAGGAGGAGTGATTACTTTTGAGGAAGAAGGAATTTGATCATTAGACTGCAAAAGTTTGTTCAGAGGGCTCTTACCTTTATCTGTGACTTTTTTCATTGTTGACTCCTTTTGAGTAGGTGCTTCCCTCTGGGGAGGCTCTTCTTCATGTTCTTGAGTTCGAGTTCTCTTTCTGGAGGATCTAAGATCATATCTCCTGTTGAAATGTGCTTGCATGAAATCATTAAACTGCTTGCAATAGTGATCAATTTCTGCATCTTCTGTGTCTCTGATCTCTTCTTCTTCTTCTTGCAATGGGCATTCTATTTCATCATTGTTTGAAAAGGCAAGATTTGCATCTTGCAGTTCATAGGCAGCATCTTCAGTGGAGTCATCTACTGGGCCTTCCAGGTACAATGGGTGTGGTACCTGATCCTGTTTTTCCTTAGCTTCCCTTGGGAGTATTTTCAGGGGTGGCTTCCTATACTGAGGATTGTAACCCCTGTTTGGAGCGTTCTGAAAATTCTTGGAAGCTGAGCTCTTGGTCTCCAATTCAAGCTTGACAAGTTTATTAGAAAGATTCTTTATCATTTTTCTCATTTCTTCAATTTTATCTGAATCCTTATCTTGATTAGAAGTATTTACTTCCTCTTTACCTCTTCTTCTGGTATCATGTTCAGTTTTCCCTCTTACTTTTCCAGTGGAAGCAAAATTTTCTTCTAATTCAAGAGCATCTGACTGAGCATCATCTAGGGTGGCAGGCTTTCTTTCCCTGAGAGAGAAACCGAAATCTGAGTCAAAGGCTGCTATGAAAACTACTTTGGCAGCATTCTGATGAGGCTTCATATCTGCAGGGAGGTTTAGATATAACTTATTAAATCTCTTGATAAATTCTGACACCCCTTCATTATATTTCTTCTTGAGTGTATTGAACTCAGTAAGACACTGTCCATGATCTTTCTTTTCTCCCCATTTTCTGAGAAAAGTATTTTCCATATCATCCCAAGTGGTTATGGAACGGTTTCCCAATGTCTTGAACCATTTTCTGGCTTCACCGTTCAAATATTGCACAAACAGTCTTAAGACTACATCTAAATGTTCAACATTAAAGTTTTCTGCAAAAGAGTAGCAGGTATCAAGGTGCTTTTGGGCATCAATTTCATTTTCTCCAGTGAATCTGGGAAATACCTTTAAATAATCCGGGGGCATATCATTCAGCACTTGAGGTAATGCCAAGGGAGCATATTTATTCAAAAAGAAGGCAGGAACATTTTCCATTGGAGGAGGTGGGGGTTGTGAAACAATCTGATGTACAAATGGAGGAAGAGGAGGGGGAGGAAGTGGAGTATGAATAACAATAGGAATATACTGTACAGCAGCCTGAGGTGTAGATGGGAATAATTCACGGTTAACAGCAGCTACTTCAGTGACTTCTTTAACTTCTTCAACCTCAGGAGTAGGGTGAAGATGGGTTTTAATTCTAGCACCTCCTCTGGGTGGGCTATCCGAGTGATATTCAGGATTTTCCTCAGTGGAGTCGGGATTTTCTACTGGAATTTCTTGAGAAGAATAAGATGGACAATCTTCTTCGAAAAACTTAGGGATTTCAGCACGGGCTGATTTCTTTTCTTTCCAACTTCTTCTATGTATAATCTTCTCTGGGTCAGACATTGAAGGTGTCTTTGACTGTGATGTATCTGACCTCAGATGTGGCTTACGAGGAGCCAGGACTACAAATAGATTTATGAAATAAACAACCGTGGAGTCGCCAAGGTGAGAGATATGCAACTCTTCAACTCTCTGTGCTCACCTGATTAGAGAGTGAATATGGTTTGTCGAGGCCCAGGGAAACAGATATTCTTGAATTCGTCCCTGGCAACGGTGCCAGAAAGATGTTGTCGACAATTGTTGTCTCCCCTAGAGACAGACCAGAGTTGCCATAGACCAGTGCCTAGGACATCTTATCATAGCAAGGAGCATGCAATAAAGCTAGGGTGTCAATCCAAAATCTCTCCTGCTATCTCTTGTAAAACAAGGAAATTGATTTAAATGGAACCAGAAATCACAGAAACTGTCACATGGAAAGTAATGTTGCAGAGGCACAATGCAAAGCTCCAATATTAAAGCATCAGATAGTTAAGAGACAATTTACTGCAAATAGGGTCGGTTCAAGTAATATGCCACAGAAATCAAATATCAGAAAGTGAATGCGGTGAAAGAAAAGTTAAGAAGATATTAGTCAACATTGGGCTGATACCCAGATACACAATGGAATCATATATGGGCTTATCAATCTAAGAATCCATACATGACAATGGCATTTTAAAAGCACCCTCCCAAAGTAACTAATATAGCAGAAAGATGGTTGAGATGAATATGGAACAATATATCATGCATGAGCCATATTTAAAGCGCTTGACTGATTTAAGTATGGGCATCAGCTAGGATGAATCCTTACCAAACCAGTGAGCAGGGAAAATTTTAGGGGCGAATTTTAGCCCAAAGGCGAATTTTAAGGGGTTTTAGATTTTGAAGGGGAACCCATTTTATATATTTTTATATAATTAGCCCTACATTTATTTTAAAAATAATTAATTATTCCATGTTAGCCCAAAAAAATAAATGCAAATAAACATTAAAAGTATGGATTCACCCCCCGATTTTTAGGTTTGGAGCGGATTTGAATCACCTTCGCCACGATTTACTGGGTAAGACGGGCATTGGATTTACATTCGCCCGATTTTTTACTGGTTGGGGCTTTTGGGATTTACTGGTTGGGATTTCAATGCATGGGTATTGACTCCTCTACAACCTCGCGTAGGTGGCCCGTTTCATCTCCTTCAACATTGTGCAGTGTGATTCGGCCTTTCGATTTAGGTTTCTATTCTCCCTTCTCTGCTTTAGTGCAGATGTCTTCACATATGTCTTCACGAAGCTCTCTTCTGTTTTTGTCATTTTAGCTCGGCTGTGCGATTTTTTTCTGCACTTAATCGCGATTATTTCAATTTTTTCGAGGGGTATTTTTGGGGTTTCAAGAGTTTCAACCAGCGACAATGAGGGAGTGCATTTCGTTCCACATTGGCCAGGCTGGTATTCAGATCAACAATGCCTGTTGGGAGCTTTGCTGTTTTTTGGGAGCTTTGCTGTCTTGAACATGACATCCAGCCTGATGGACAAATGCCGAGTGACAAGACCGTTGGCGGTAGAGATGATGCATTCAACACATTTTTCAGTGAGATAGGTGCTGGTAAGCATGTTCCCCGTGCCGTGTTTTTGGATCTGGAGCCAAATGTCATAGATGAAGTTCGAACCGGCACATATCGACCGCTTTTTCACCCAGAGTAGCTGATTAGTGGAAAAGAAGATGCCGCCAACAACTTTTCTCGTGGCCATTACACCATTGGTAAGGAAATTGTGGATATGTGCTTGGATCGAATCCGAAATTTGGCAGACAACTGTACAGGACTGCAAGGTTTCCTAGTCTTCCATGCTATGGGAGGCGGTACCGGATCTGGTCTAGGTCCCTTCTATTGGAGAGGCTTTCTGTAGATTATGGAATAAAATCCAAGTTGGGTTTCACTGTGTATCCATCTCCACAGGTATCCACATCTGTAGTCGAGCCCTACAACAGCTTGCTGTCAACACACTCGTTGTTAGAGCATACTGATGTAGCCGTGCTATTGGATAATGAGGCCATCTACAACACTTGTCGTCGTTCCCTGGACATTGAGCGTACTACATACACTAATCTTAATAGACTTGTGTCTCAGGTCATATCTTCCCTGAATGCCTCTCTTCGCTTTGATGGTGCTTTGAACGTTGACGTGATTGAGTTCCAGACAAACTTGGTGCCATATCCTCGTATTCATTTCATGCTTTCCTCATATGCTCCTGTGATCTCTGTTGATAAGGCCTACCATGAGAAACTGTCGGTGGCCGAGATCACCAACAGTGCTTTCGAGCCATTGTCCATGATGGCTAAATGTGATCCACGCCATGGTAAGTACTAAAGTGATGGAGAGTATGGGAATTCAGATTGAGAGTTATCTTGCTGAAAGTCGCCTTTCAGAGCTAAAAGTTCGTTCATGGCCCAAGTCAACAATATTCCTTGATAAGTATTTTTTCTATGGTAATCTTTACAGGTTAGGAATTGATAGTAATCTCAAAGTTAATAGGATTGAATTAAGCTGGGTTAAATTTATGAATCAGGCACATTTATGTTAAATTCAATGAGATTGCAATAATGGGTATTGTCCAACACCTTCCTAGTAATACGAACAGGCTTCTCATTCCCACTTTGGACAGGATGCACTCAGATATGTGGCGTTACACCATCTTAGTATTGTCTCTGAGTTGCTTTCCCACTCTCTCTTTATACCTGCACTGGATGTACTCTTTTCGTTCCATTGACCTGCATTTGTGGTCGTTTCCTGGACATTGAGGCAAAATTTTCTTATTTTATCTTATCAGCAGATTGGGAACTTAATGTAGCAATATTGCATACATTCTTCGTCTGCCCTGACTTTGGCTCTGTTTCCTCTATCTTTTCTTGGCCACGACCTTCATTGATGCTTGTTCGTATGAGTTTTGAGACTGGGTTGTCATTGTTTCAACATTCCAAACATAACTCCCATTTATATTGGCCTCGTCTATCTTCTGTTGCATTACTCTGCCCAACAAAGAGGTTTTCTCCCCCAAATCCTCCAGTCCACCCAAATTTTCGTTGATAATTTGAACAATTGAGTCCTTTAATATCGATTGTGAGTCCATCTATGCTTTACCAACATTTTTTCTACCCGTAGATGTCTTGGGTCTGGTGGTTTATATTCCCTGGTTTTCCAACTGATTTCAAGTTTTCCTTATCTTGGCCTTCTCTGACCCAATATTTGTTGACAGGCTCTCTTGCACTTTAGAACAAAGGATAAAATTTTGTAACAAGCTGTCTTGCAGTTTAGAACAAAGGATTAAAAAGGGAAATTTACCATAGTATTGTATGAATTTGTATGAATCTACACTGCAGCCTACTAGAAGCTGGATAGATTTGCCGCTATCTAAATTTCCCTCCCTTCTCTCTTGGTTGCTCAACTGCTCACCTGTGTGTGAAAACCTCTGTCTTGACATGTCTTTATACTTTCAGCTGAGACCAAAAACTTAATCTATTTTTGAGTTTACTTCTAGTATAAGTCATGTGTGCATGAGATACAATGTCTTAAAACCTAAATATAATACTTTCACTATTTTACTGAAGTGAATTACAAAATGGAATTATTTTTTCAAAATCACTTTTTGAAAATATCTCAAACTGCTTCTCACATGTTCACACTGAACCTGTGTGGAAGTTCTTGTTCAAGCTGCATTTCTCAACAAAAACTATATAGAGACTCCCCCAACCCCCCATTTGCCTCACATCCTTTTCATTGAGCATTTGTGAGTATTTGGAGTTTTGGAGCAGCATTGAAGATTAGTGATTTAAAGTGAACTTGGAGCTGGTTTGTTGGGTTCTTTACAGTCGATTTGGCATATGAATGAGGAGGCTACAACCCATCTTCAAGCTTGGAGGAGTTTTGGACCAGATCCTTGTGTCCTCTGCCCATTCTTCTCATTTTCAGGTATGTTAATAGTAAATGTTAAATGTTAACAGTAAGCCCCAGCGGGAACGACATTGCATTTTGATTTTCCACAACCAATGCAGGCTCAAAGGATAACATTTGAATTGCTAGGAGACATTACAACTTTCTATGATGATACAACAGAACAAGATGAGTTTGATGTTAGAGACCCCCCTTTGGCATCTGGACTCTCTCTGGCAAACAAAATCAAAGTATATCATTATGCCCAACCTTTTGAGCTTGGAAAGTGGGCAAATCTATCTGCTGTATAACATAACTTTTCTTGATGTCCAAGATCTGAAAATGAATAGTTCTGAACAAGTTATGATTATAAATGCTGTAAAATATAATGGTATGCCCATAACATTTCATAGAAGTGAAATGAAACATGGTCATGAGTAAGTTATATGAAACATGGCCATGAGCAAGTGTATACTAATTTAAGCGAAATCTTATAATATTTCATTTTATGTAGTTTAATGTTAGTCAAACACATTAAAAGTTTTTTGTTAGTTTCACGAGCTTCTATAGTTTTTTATTATTATTCACTTGAAATTTTAAACGTTGTGGACAACAATCATCAATTTCCTTAACCTGCTTGTAATCATGGAACAATTACCGTGATAGAATATAATTGAGGTATTAGCACAATAGAATGCTTAGCAATGTTTGAATTCTCAGTTAATGTATAATCAGTATCTATTGTAAGACGGAACTAGCCACATGCTGCCTAGACTTCACATTTAATGTGCCACATAAACAGAACATTTTTTTGCAAACCAAGTAACATAACTTATTTTTTAGGTTAAAGTGTGACAGAATATTTTCAAACCAAAATAACTGTTTGTAGTTACAAATATGGTATCCCAAATATCAACACGCATTGATAAATACCAGTTGCAATTCGAAAGTAAATTACTGATATAAGCCAAGCCCAAGGTTACAAACTAGGTAAGAAGCACACTACTCACCCATGTCAAATTGGAGCACTGTTGGTTTGCCAAATATTTTGTTTCTAAGTTTGTTACATTACAAGAGGTATCGTAGCAGAATGATCTTTGATCTTTGTTTTAAGGAGATTCTCCCTCGGCCATAATATTTTATGGAAAGACCTTTATAGGGAAGGAGGAGGATGACATAAACTAGATCCAAAGCATAATTGCAAAAATAAGTGAAAGAACAATCTCAAAGGGTGAGGCAGTTAGATGGTGAGAAGAAGTGAGATAATATATCCAAGAAGAAAATAACAATCAAATAAGCTAGGAACAAGATTGTCATACAGGACAATATCCAAATTTTCATCAAATGTTATGGAACTCCACAAACTAACAATGAAAGTGTTAGTGACAATCATGGGTCTGGGTCAAACAGGGGAAGCAAACTATGGAATAGTGGAAGTATTGCAATATGAATTAAAAGAGTCTATGCTACAGTTGAACCCTCTTAGTGGGTTAGCAAACTCATGATTGGCCTCTGCGGTTTTTATGACGAAAGAGAAATTGTTACTAGCTGCTCAAGTTTCAATGATGAACGAGAAATGATTGGATTAACACTACATTTTATTGACGGGCTTGCTCATATGTGGGGAGTTGACTGGATGGGAATCAAATATCAGTGAATGCATTTGAGAGATTTATTTTTATTCCAACCTATAAGAAAAAACTGGGATAAGTTACATGTAGAAATTTATGCTATTTAGCTTTTAATTCAAAACAACAACAATAACTGACAATACTTCACCTCTTAAAACTAATTAACAAAGGAAATCCAAGAGAAAATACACTAAATGTGTTTCATAAGTTTTAGCCCTCTAGGGAAATCTTATCATGCAAAATCAGATCTGAAATTTACTTATGACAGCTGCAAATAGAACAGAAAAATTACCCTATCTTCTTCAATGTTGGATCACCTAACCATTTCAACCTTGACTTAAGTCAAATCAGTGAAACATACCAAAACATAAAGAAATAGATCTCACTGAAAATCAAATATGCGATTACACAAGTATTGGACAGCTAGAAATTTTATTAATATGCCTAAAGATTAAATTCATATACATACCATAACATCATCCCAAGGCTGGTAAAATCTTAGTGATGGAAAAAAATGAAAACCCTTATGCCAAGGAACTCAACAAGCATGTGCACAAGCATATCTTCTCTTCTTCCCTTGAATAAGTACAACCTATGGTTTCATCACAAAAAATAATCTTTAATTCTCCAAGGGAGGAAACCCTAACCTTAGTGTTTTAGATGGTCCAAGATGCTCCAAGTGATTCATGGACAAGATAAAGTACAAAATAAGATTTGAGAGAGGAATATTACTTCACTCCTCTTGTCACATCTCTAATATAAGGTGAACAAGAATGATGAGTGTGTGAAGGAAATTCTCTCTACCCTATATATATGAGAGGTTAGGGAGGCCAACAATACATATTTGGGTTGATACCCATATGAGAAACCTACAATAATCACATATAGGCTTGCACTTGTGGAGCACTACACTTTAATAGCAAACATGTCAAGCTCCAAAATGATGTCCACAAGCAAGGCTCTTAATACAAGGGTGCTCCAGAAAGTATGCCAAACACTCCTACAAGCCTCCAAAGACTCCAAACCCCTTAAGCCATACTCCACTATGCCTACTCCCCTTGCACCAACATTGTCTCAACCAACACATCCTCAAGCCAACTCCAAGCCTATATGCAATAACCTTGCATTCTCTAGGGCTTGTTGCCCTCCACCAAGATGCAAAAAGTCGTTCGAATCCTCGTAAGGCGTTCTCCAAGTGAGACTTTATCTCCATTTGGTGATCATGAAGGATGTCACCTAAACTATCAAGAGAACTAAACACCCAAGGGAAGAATACCAAGCAAGCACCTAATTGATGTTAAGCAACCATTAAGTAAGGCATATGTTAAATATATCATGGACCATCTCCCATGTGCAAATCCATCATAGATTGTCCAAGGGTTAAAAACACACCATGTATCTCAAAGCTCATGAAGCACCTCAAAACATAGTGTAAACACTTTAGGAGTTGTGGAACAGATCAACATGTATCTCAACCCATCTTCAAGCTTGGAGGAGTTGTGGACCAGATCCTTGTGTCATTTGCCCATTCTTCTCATTTTCAGGTATTTTAACAGTAAATGTTAAATTTGTCCCTGTTTTTTTTTGTCTTTAAATTTCATATTTGAAATGTCTTTAAAGTTTTGTACTTTCAACCTTCTACTAGTTTGAAGTTTGAAGCATGAAATTTGCATATGAATATGGGGTTTGCAATGTTGCATATTTGAATTTTACCATGGCCACAAGAGGCAAAAACCTTGCATGGATCCTTGTTGATGAGGAAATGTATTGCAAATATTGCAAGAAACACATAAATGTTGGTTGGGGTGGGGCAAGGGATTCATAGTTTGAAAAAACACTTAGATGGTATAAGAGGTCAAGTTGGCACCATGTATGACACCATTAGATGAGATTGGATTGTTTAGATTAGAATTGCAAAATCAGTGTGTGAAATTTGGAGAAGACAAGGCGCAAAAGGAGATGCTTGTAGGATCTTTTTTGGACTATAGAGGCTACTTAGAGCCTTATTCATTACGGATTTTGTTGCTGATATGTATTGCCATCAGTGCCATTTTGATATATGCACCCTTACATGGTATACACATGAGCAGACTTAGCATATTTTTTCTCCAATAGTTTGGAATCTTTTTAAAATATATTTTTCTTTACAACTTAATATTTTATGCAACTTTTAGTAAACTGTGTTCTTGAAATCAGATCGGTCTGAGTCATTCTAAGTCTGAGTTTTGACCCTCATTCGATTTTGAGTCTGAGTCCAAGTTTTAGAACTTTGAAATAAATTGCATGTATAAAGAGTAAAGAATGGTATAAAAATATGCCATGCAAATAAATAGAATTGGAAGTTATGTATCATGTATTGATTGGAAGATCCAGAACTTCCAAATTGAGGCAAAATTAGAAAGCTGAAGTTAAAGCATTTCTCGTGTTCTCTGCATGATCACCAAGGTGGAAAGAATTACATTCATGTTTTCTATATCTGCAACACATAAAATCATGGATAATATAAAACTGTATGTCTTCAGGGCCTAATTTGAAATCAGATATTATAACTTAAATATAATAAGAATTTTCCTGTTAGTTGGGGCTGCAATACCATTGTTATGATCTTAAATTGATCACAGATGATGAAGAGAGCAAGAGTATGCAAAATTAGGAAAAATTCTAAGCTACTACCAAATCTGGAAAATTCTTAAAATACTTAAGTAGCAATATGTAGCTGCAAGCAAGGCCATGCTATTGTGAAAGTGGAACAGTATAGCAGATTTCCAATATTGCAGCAACCAAATCATGGTGTTAACACATTGCTAGAAATTAAGGAACTTGAAATGCCCCAGCTATATAAATTGTCATAGATTAAAATAGAACATTTGTAATTACAGGAACTTTTCCAACCATATATGGACATAAGTACTTTCCAGAGAAGTTATGGATGCCAACCTAGGCCAACTCCAAGAGCAGTGTGGGAATTTGGCCAAAGAGATTGCCTCTCAAGACTGGCTACAACAAAACATTCCAACAACATGGCCTCTCTTGGGTCTTGTGATCCTATTTTATAACTTCCTTCTCCCTCTTACATTTTTTTTGCTTTGCATGTTGGTAGATGGCTTAGCCTGCATGCATTTTCTTTTAGTATTTTACCACCTGGCATGATTCCTATTACCACCAGTTTTTTTAGTAATTCCCACCTAAAAGGACTCTTTTTGTGACTTGTGGGTTTATTTTGCTGACACCCACCACACAAGACTCTTATTGCAACCTTTAAATCAATTCAGTTTGTAATTTACACTAGCATGATTTGTGGCAATAAATGCCCAAAATATTACAACTAATATTAAAACCCTAAGATTAACATTTAGTACACCTACTAAAAACTCTAATAGCTAACATTAAGTACTGATGAGCACATAATTGACACGAAGTGCACAAGGTACATTATTTTTGAGCATTGTAATAGTGCCCCCTCCTTGAATCACTTTACCTTTTAGAATCCTAAGGCAATTGAAGCATTTCTAAACCCTGATTCCAACTTGTTGGTAGTCTTGGAGGCCGGTCGTGGAATACATCTTCAAGATCATCAATTAACTGTTGCAGGCCATTTATAGAATTACATTGGAAGATGAAGCATACTAAGCAAGTTGTTGTCAAATTTTCTTACCATGATAAGTCAATTAACACCTAGTTGCAACCTTCTGATTGTGAGCTATTGATTTCCTTGTTCATGTTTCATGTTCAGTTCATCAAGAATCATGCAAAATTCATCCATGGCATTCAACCATTGTGCCCCGATGAAATATCAGCCCGTGCCAAGGCTACAACTTAAAAAGTTGAACTCAATTTGTACTTATTAACTGTAATTTATTTCTTTGATAATCCCCTTGCTGCCCATCATAGTGTCATCTATGGGCCTACCTTGAATCAATCTTAGAGAAATTGAATCACTTTGTTTCGTGTAGGTGAATATAGGCTGCCTGAAGCCCCAGCGGGAACGGCATTGTATTTTGATTTTCCACAACCAATGCAGGCTCAAAGGATAACATTTGAATTGCTAGGAGACATTACAGCTTTCTATGATGATACAACAGAACAAGATGAGTTTGATGTTAGAGACCCCCCTTTGGCATCTGGACTCTCTCTGGAAAAAAAAATCAAAGTATATCATTATGCCCAACCTTTTGAGCTTGGAAAGTGGGCAAATTTGTCTGTTGTACAACAGAACTTTTCTTGATGTCCAAGATCTGAAAATGAATAGTTCTGAACAAGTTATGATTATAAATGTTGTGAAATATAATGGTATGCCCATAAGATTTCATAGAAGTGAAATGAAAGATGGTCATGAGTAAGAAGTTATATGAAACATGGCCATGAGAAAGTGTATCCTAATTTAAGCGAAATCTTATAATATTTCTTTTTATGTAGTTTAATGTTAGTCAAACACATTAAAATTTTTTTGTTAGTTTCACGAGCTTCTATAGTTTGTTATTATTATTCACTTGAAATTTTAAACGATGTGGACAATAATCATCAATTTTCTTAACCTGCTTGTAATCATGGAACAGTTACAGTGATAAAATATAATTGAGGTATTAGCACAATAGAATGCTTAGCAATGTTTGAATTCTCAGTTAATGTATAATCAGTATCTATTGTAAGACAGAACTAGCCACATGCTGCCTAGACTTCACATTTAATGTGCCACATAAATAGAATATTTTTTTGCAAACCAAGTAACATATCTTATTTTTTAGGTTAAAGTGTGACAAAATATTTTCAAACCAAAATAACTGTTTGTAGTTACAAATATGGTATCCCAAATATCAACACGCATTTATAAATACTAGTTGCAATTCGAAAGTAAATTACTGATATAAGCCAAGCCCAAGGTTACAAACTAGGTTAGAAGCACACTACTCACTCATGTCAAATTGGAGCACTGTTGGTTTGCCAAATATTTTGTTTCTAAGTTTGGTACATTATAAGAGGTATCGCAGCAGAATGATCTTTGATCTTTGTTTTAAGGAGATTCTCCCTCGGCCATAATCTTTGATGGAAAGACCTTTATAGGGAAGGAGGAGGATGACATAAACTAGATCCAAAGCATAATTGAAAAAATAAGTGAAAGAACAATCTCAAAGGGTGAGGCAGTTAGATGGTGAGAAGAAGTGAGATAATATATCCAGGAAGAAAATAGCAATCAAATAAGCTAGGAACAAGATTTTCATACAGGACAATATGCAAATTTTCATCAAATGTTATGGAACTCCACAAACTAACAATGAAAGTGTTAGTGACAATCATGGGTCTGGGTAAAACAGGGGAAGAAAAATATAGAATAGTGGAAGTATTGCAATACGAATTAAAAGAGTCTACGCTACAGTTGAACCCTCTTAGTGGGTTAGCAAACTCGTGATTGGACTCTGTGGTTTTTATGAAGAAAAAGAAATTGTTACAAGTTGCTCAAGTTTCAGTGATGAATGAGAAATGATTAGATTAGCACTACATTTTATTGACGGGCTTGCTCATATGTGGGGAGTTGACTGGATGGGAATCAAATATCAGTGAATGCATTTGAGAGATTTATTTTTATTCCAACCTATAAGAAAAAACTGGGATAAGTTACATGTAGAAATTTATGCTATTTAGCTTTTAATGCAAAACAACAGCAATAAATGACAATACTTCACCTCTTAAAACTAATTAACAAATTCAATCCAAGAGAAAATACACTAAATGTGTGTCCATAAATTTTATCCCTCTAGGGAAATCTTATCATGCAAAATCAGATCTGAAATTTACTTATGACAACTGCAAATAGAACAGCAAAATTACCCTTTCTTCTTCAATGTTGGATCACCTAACCATTTCAACCTTGACTTACGTCAAATCAGTGAAACATACCAAAACATAAAGAAATAGATCTCACTGAAAATCAAATATGCGATTACAAAAGTATTGGACAGCTAGAAATTTTATTAATATGCCTAAAGATTAAATTCATATACATACCATAACATCATCCCAAGGCTGGTAAAATCTTAGTGATGGAAAACAATGAAAACCCTTATGCCAAGGAACTCAACAAGCATGTGCACAAGCATATCTTCTCTTCTTCCCTTGAATAAGTACAACCTACGGTTTCATCACAAAAAATAATCCTTAATTCTCCAAGGGAGGAAACCCTAACCTTAGTGTTTTATATGGTCCAAGATGCTCCAAGCGATTCATGGACAAGATAAAGTACAAAAGAAGATTTGAGAGAGGAAGATGACTTCATTCCTGTTGTCACATCTCTAATATAAGGTGAACACGAATGATGAGTGTGTGAAGGACACTCTCTCTACCCTATATATATGAGAGGTTAGGGAGGCCAACAATACATATTTGGGTTGATACCCATATGAGAAACCTACAATAATCACATATAGGCTTGCACTTGTGGAGCACTACACTTTAATAGCAATCATGTCAAGATCCAACATTTATGTTCACAAGCAAGGCTCTTAATACAAGGGTGCTCTAGGAAGTATGCCAAACACTCCTACAAGCCTCCAAAGACTCCAAACCCCTTAAGCCATACTCCACTATGCCTACTCCCCTTGCACCAACATTGTCTCAACCAACACATCCTCAAGCCAACTCCAAGCCTATATGCAATAGCCTTGTGTTCTCTAGGGCTTGTTGCCCTCCACCAAGATGAAAAAAGTCGTTCGAATCCTCCTAAGGCGTTCTCCAAGTGAGACTCTATCTCCATTTGGTGATCATGAAGGATGTCACCTAAACTATCAAGAGAACTCAACACCCAAGGGAAGAATACCAAGCAAGCACCTAATTGATGTTAAGCAACCATTAAGTAGGCCATATGTTAAATATATCATGGATTATCTCCCATGTGCAAATCCATCATAGATTGTCCAAGGGTTAAAAACACACCATGTATCTCAAAGCTCATGAAGCACCTCCAAACATAGTGTAAACACTTTAGGAGTTGTGGACCAGATCAACATGTATCTCAACCCATCTTCAACCTTGGAGGAGTTGTGGACCAGATCCTTATGTCCTCTACCCATTCTTCTCATTTTCAGGTATGTTAACAGTAAATGTTAAATTTTTCCCTATTTTTTTTCGTCTTTAAATTGCATATTTGAAATGTCTTTAAAGTTTTGTACTTTCAACCTTCTACTAGTTTGAATTTTGAAGCATGAACCTTGCATATGAAGATGGGGTTTGCAATGTTTCATATTTGAATTTTACCATGGCCACAAGAGGCAAAGACCTTGCATGGATCCTTGTTGATGAGGAAATGTATTGCAAATATTGCAAGAAACACATAAATGTTGGTTGGGGTGGGGCAAGGGATTCATAGTTTGAAAAAACACTTAGATGGTATAAGAGTTCAAGTTGGCACCATGTACGGCACCATTAGATGAGATTGGACAGTTTAGATTAGAATTGCAAAATCAGTGTTGTTAGAGTCAGCCTTTTCAGCCTTACTCCAGTGATCAAACATGCTCTTACAAAGTGATTTTAAGGTGTCAAGTTCAAATTTTGTCATTTCAAAGAGTTTTCAAGCAAAATTTGGTCACTAGGCATTAGGTCTAGGGTTTGTTTTCACTCTTTTCAAATTTGTCCAAATGTCGGTACATGTCACCATTCAGCTGAGTGTACCATCATTCAGAGGGTTTTCATCATCATGTCAAGTTCCAAAGAGTCATTTTACATCTTTTTCATGCTTCAGTTGTGCCTTGGTAAGGTCCATTTCCCTCTCCTAGGGTTTTGGAGGTAATTTCTCTTGGATGGTCAAATCATCAAAAAGAATTGTATCCTGATGTTCACACACCTTCCCCTATCCTTAATATACCTTATTAAACACTTCCCATCACTGAGATCCCCAAAATTCCTCATTTTTGCACAAACCCTAGTTTCTTGCCACAACTTGGCAATTTTCTAGGCTAGGCCTGTGTTTTTCCCTTTTGGTCCCTTTCCCCTCACTCAATCTCTGTGATTCCACTTTCCCCTACTTCCTAACATCCCTCCCTACTTCCCAAAATTTCCCCAAGAATTTAGAAGCCCCTTATCCCCTTCATTTCGCTTCATTTCGACAAAATTCCTTGTTCCACACATCGGGATTGGTTTCACTCAAAAGATGTTTCAAAGCAATAAAAGATGAATTTTGGAAAAATGAGAGAGGTTTTTGTCACAAACATTCCAATGAAGAAAAAACTCCTTCACTTTTTACACAGGTGTCATGGTTTTAGAGAAAAGTCAAAAATACCGTTGCCCCAAGAGAATTGATGCACCTGCTGGGAGTAGTGTTGGGAGATTTGATTTTTGATAGGGTAAATGAAATCCAAATTGCATAATTCCACTTGTGTTGGAAATTAGACTCCAAGAGATTTCCAACGAGCTATCACGCGCTCAATTTGGACACCGGGAAGGCCTCCAAAAGCTTCCTGCAAAATGCACTATGTGGCAAGAGGCATGCGACCCACTTGAAGTGAATGCGACCCACTTGAAGTGGTTGCGACCCACTTAAATCAGAACCCAGAAAATTCATTTTTTGCACCCAGATTCGATTCAAATTAACTCCGGCGGCGTAAAAACAGGTTTTTATCATTTCCCAATGGATTTTTAATGTAGTTGGGATGTCATAGATGTTGAAGAAACTAATCATGCTTGGAGAAATTTATGTAAACCCTACCTTCACCATGCAAATGATTCCTCAAGGGTTTTCAATTTTATGGGCAGTTTATGAAGAATTTGGAAGCTTTTGAATGGTTCATACCCTAGCGCATTGTATATGTCACCTTTATGCCTTCAGTCATCATTTTATCATTGCCATTATACCCTTTCATGTTTTGCATAGTGTTCATGATGACTTGTATTTAACCTCCATCACTATATCACTGTTGTCATCATCATTCGACTACCATTGTCATGTTCATTTTGTATTTCATATGGTATTTGCAATGATGGTCCTATTCTACATTACATAAAACACAATCCTATCCATATATCCAATAAAAAGCATCAAGACAATCATCTACCTCGCCCCAACTCGAAATCTGCAAAGGTCTGACCTTATCCCCGAACCCAAAATTTGTTTTCCCCATTTTTCCAACGAAAACCCAAAAATAAAAAATCAAACATACCTATCTCTTTACTAGCCTAAAATCAGTTCCCTTTTAAAGTCATCTCGCACCCTATTGTTCATTTTATCGAGATTGACGGAGAGAGCCCTCTCCTGTCCTCATAGGGCTAGCTACGAGGCTGAGCGTGGTTTGATGTAGCCTTGAGTTTTATCTCATTTCAGCCTGAGGTAGATTTGAGTGCTAACATAGTGGCGACCATACTGGGGAAGAAAATGGTTTGCTTGTTAATGTCATTTGCTATAGACGGAGTCTGAAGTCATGCCAGGTAGCCTTCGAACTGCACATTGCTCTGCGAGTGCATAGTAGATAAACGCTGCTTCAGTCGATCTCCGGTCTAGCTTGTAATCGTAACACTTAACTTATAAATTGCCCCAGTACATGTATCGAGTTCAGATCTGATGGTTGATGGTGGACAACGATTAGACATAAGAAGGCTGAAACCATTCACCGGGTGACTCCAATTCAAAGTCTGGAGGACTGACTCTTTCTATGAGAAAATGGAAGGATCTTACACAAAGTTTAGGTATCTAAAGTGGAATGGTATTCAGGATCTAATCTGCTTTCTTGTAAATTAATTCTTTGCTAGTCTTGAAGCTGTCCTGAAAGTTTTTCAAAATTCGTTGTATGAGAAAGGTGATCAAAATCTTCACTCGACCCATTCAAAAAGTGTAAATGCTGAGTTTCCCTTTGATCCTGGTCTCCTTACTTTTCCCACATCTTATGATGACTCTCTTCAGAGTGATGAGCTAGAAAAAAAAACTGATCCCACAGCTCTTGTACATGCCCCTATACCTTGTAAAATTCTAGATCGGTATAAACCTCTTGTTTTGCCTTCTGTTCTCCATGCTTTTCCGGAAAATTATGATCTATATCTACCAAGATTTGACGGTGAATGTAACAATGTCAACGCTGAGCAACATGTGCAGAATGTTGAGACTTTTCTAGATATTTTTGAAGTTGATGATGAAGATGTTAGTATTAGGCTTTTTGCTCTTTCTTTGCAAGGCCAAGTGAAGAGTTGGTTTAAAGCCCTGCCTGATGCGAGCATTTCAGATTTCCAGCAGTTGGTCAAATTTTTCCTTGACAGGTGGATGATCGGACATAACTTTTTGTTGATTATAGAGGAGTATAACCAGCTGAAAATATTTCCAGGGGAGACATGAGTACAACAATTTTCTGCTAGATTTAACCAAGTTTATTATTCGATGCCAGTTGATATAAGACCTTCTCCTAGATCTGCTCTCTTGCACTACCCGGGTGCCTTTGATCCGGAAATGGAGTTTCAGTTGAGAGAAAAGAATATTGCAACACTTCACGAGATGCAGAAAAAGGCAGTAAATGTAGAGGCTCATTTGCTGATCTTGAGGGCAAGGTTGAAGGAAGAAGAGATGAAAAACATAGATCCGG
Organism: Pinus albicaulis; assembly: GCA_034641835.2. Classification (NCBI taxonomy): domain Eukaryota; kingdom Viridiplantae; phylum Streptophyta; class Pinopsida; order Pinales; family Pinaceae; genus Pinus; species Pinus albicaulis. The sequence goes on from CM076577.1 coordinate 1,159,605,506, forward strand.
AGAAATCGACACCTTCAGAGGAAAAGCTTGATCTTTTTGTAAACGCAGTAGAAGAGATGGTGCGGAAAATGACTGCAAAAAATGAAAATGACATTCAAGAACAAGTTGCTGATCCAAAACATTTTGTTTCTGATCCCAGTAGTCATAGTGTTTGTTTTATAGATCATTGTGAAGAAGAGAGAGTTGTTGATATGATGTGTATGTTTGATGATGTGTTTTATAATGATGAATTGCCTCAGTTTGATCAGTATGATGATGATTATGTTCTCCAAACAGAAGCTAATTTTGCAGACAAATCAGTAGCTAGTTTGTGTGAGGAGGAAGTTCACTTTCAGCAGCTCGAGTACAGTGATCAACCGATGCATATCAGCTATGGCAATGATGAGGAAAGTGCAGTAAATTTTGATGTGAGTGAAGGATCTTTGCCTTTTTGTTTTGATTTGTTTCAATTCATTAGAGATAACTTCCATGCAATCAGAAATCAAACGTCAACAAGTCTTGATCCGGACCATCTTGAGGGCAATGAAAGCCTTGTTCAAAACTTCTCATATTCAGATTTTCAGCCCTCGAAAGCCATTGATTTTCAAGTTGCAGATGAGGACATGGAAGCTGGTACATGTGATCAAATGATACAAGGCGACTCCGTACCATTTTGTTTTGAATCATTTCAGTTTTTGAGAGAAAAATTGCATAGTAAATCTTCAAATGAGCAGCCCATAGGAAATCAGCAATCTCTTAGTGTTGATGTTGAGGATGAGACAGATAAAGAAATTTTTGAGCAGCTTGTAGCATCAGATTTGCAGCCATCCAATGCAATTGAAGGTCAGATTACAGATGAAGTTGTGGAAGATGAAATACATGATTTGATGATGCAGGAAAATTCTATACCCTTTTGTTTCGAGGCATTTCAGTTTATAAGGCAGAATATTCGTAATATATCTCAAGGAAAAGAGGAAAAGCCAGTAGGATGTCATACAGTTTCAAGGGATACAGTGCAGCAGTCTTCTCGAGTTTTTGATGATCCTATTGCTCGTGTGTTGGATGATGTTTGTTATAAAAATTCTACTCCATTAGCTAATCATGTGCCCGAAAAGAATGTTGATGATAATCTTATTCAAAGGTCACCTTCATTGTCTTGTTTAACAGATTGTTCATTGCATAGCACATGTCAAGATTTCCATTCATATGAGGAGATTGATAAAGGAGGCTTTTGTTCAGTCTGGAATCAGCAACAGAGTTTCATTTTTCATGAATTTCAGGATCATTTTGACAGCTTGCTGCAATTACCAAAGAAAAGCACCGCAGATGTGTGGAAAAGTTTAAGATCAAGGTATGGATATTATCTGGACCAGAGCTATGTTTATGAAGATCCATTCGCAATATTCTTGCAGTCATCCAGTCAATTTATGCTTTGCAAGTTTATCAGCAGTCCACTTGGTTCAAAGTTTCCATGGGAGTTGCCTTTCAGTAGTTATTTCTCGTTGTTCATAAGAAAGCATTTGGGAAGAAATCAAACAGCAGCCAGCATGCTTACATGGTTGCATTGGCTGTTCCATTACACTTGATCGGGTGGTGTAAAGCACAATTAGAGTAGGTTGTATTGAATAAGCTCTACTTTGAGCATATTTCCAGTTTGTCAGTTGTGTTTAAGTATCGAGTCAGTTATTAGTTGAGTGAGAGTCAGTTTGTGTCATCAAGTCATCAATTTTCAGTCATACATTTCAGTTTGAGTTTGCAGGTTTTCATATACGATGGATAGGAAACCTTAGTCTGCTCTCCCAAAGATCTGCCGTTCTTGGCACCTCCAAGGCCTACCATCCCCATTGGAGCCAATGTTAGGGTCAGCCTTTGCAGCCTCCAGGTGATCATTTCCTAGTCTTACAATTACTAGGTATCAAGGGTTCATTTATCCATTTCAAAGAGTTTTTTCAAGCAAAATTTCGTGCTAAACTTTGTGATTGGAATTCTGGGTTTGTTTTCACTCTTTTCAAAGTTTTCCAAATGTCGGTCCATGTCACCATTCAGCTGAGTGTACCATCATTCAGAGGTTTTCATCATCTTGTTAGGTTCCAATGGGTCATTTTACACCTTGTTCATGCTTCAGTTGTGCCTAGGTAAGGTTCATTTCCCTCTCCTAGGGTTTTGGAGGTAATTTCTCTTGGATGGTCAAATCATCAACAAAACTTGTATCCTGATGTTCACACACCTTCCCCTATCCTTAATATACCTTATTAAACACTTCCCATCACTGAGATCCCCAAAATTCCTCATTTTTGCACAAACCCTAGTTTCTTGCCACAACTTGGCAATTTTCTAGGCTAGGCCTGTGTTTTGCCCTTTTGGTCCCTTTCCCCTCACTCAATCTCTGTGATTCCACTTTCCCCTACTTCCTAACATCCCTCCCTACTTCCAAAAATTTCCCCAAGAATTTAGAAGCCCCTTATCCCCTTCATTTCGCTTCATTTCGACAAAATTCCTTGTTCCACACATCGGGATCGGTTTCACTCAAAAGATGTTTCAGAGAAATACAAGATGAATTTTGGAAAAATGAGAGAGGTTTTTGTCCAAAACGTTCCAAGGAAGAAAAACCTCCTTCACTTTTTACACAGGTGTCATGGTTTTAGAGGAAAGTCAAAAATATCGTTGCCCCAAGAGAATTGATGCACCTGCTGGGAGTAGTGTTGGTAGATTTGATTTTTGACAGGGTAAATGAAATCCAAATTGCATAATTCCAATTGTCTTGGAAATTATACTCCAAGATATTTCCAACAAGCTATCATGCGCTCAATTTGGACACCGGGAAGGCCTCCAAAAGCTTCCTGCAAAATGCACTATGTGGCAAGAGGCATGCGACCCACTTGAAGTGGATGCGACCCACTTGAAGTGGTTGCGACCCACTTAAATAAGAACCCAGAAAATTCATTTTTTGCACCCAGATTCGATTCAAATTAACTCCGGCGGCGTACAAACAGGTTTTTATCATTGCCCAATGGATTTTTAATGTAGTTGGGATGTCATAGATGTTGAAGAAACTAATCATGCTTGGAGAAATTTATGTAAACCCTACCTTCACCATGCAAATGATTCCTCAAGGGTTTTCAATTTTATGGGCAGTTTATGAAGAATTTGGAAGCTGTTGAATGGTTCATACCCTAGCGCATTGTATATGTCACCTTTATGCCTTCAGTCATCATTTTATCATTGCCATTATACCCTTTCATGTTTTGCATAGTGTTCATGATGACTTGTATTTAACCTCCATCACTATATCACTGTTGTCATCATCATTCGACTACCATTTTCATGTTCATTTTGTATTTCATATGGTCTTTGCAATGATGGTCCTATTCTACATTACATAAAACACAATCCTATCCATATATCCAATCAAAAGCATCAAGACAATCATCTACCTCGCCCCAACTCGAAATCTGCAAAGGTCTGACCTTATCCCCGGACCCAAAATTTGTTTTCCCCATTTCTCCAACGAAAACCCAAAAATAAAAAATCAAACATACCTATCTCTTTACTAGCCTAAAATCAGTTCCCTTTTAAAGTCATCTCGCACCCTATTGTTCATTTTATCGAGATTGACGGAGAGAGCCCTCTCCTGTCCTCGTAGGGCTAGCTACGAGGCTAAGCGTGGTTTGATGTAGCCTTGAGTTTTATCTCATTTCAGCTTGAGGTAGATTTGAGTGCTAACAAGTGTGTGAAATTTGGAGAAGACAAGGCTAGCAAAATGAGATGCTTGTAGGATCTTTTTTGGACTATAGAGGCTACTTAGAGCCTTATTCATTACGGATTTTTTTGCTGATATGTATTGCCATCAGTGCCATTTTGATATATTCACCCTTACATGGTATAGACATGAGCAGACTTAACATATTTTTTCTCTAATAGTTTGGAATCTTTTTAAAATATATTTTTCTTTACAACTTAATATTTTATGCAACTTTTAGTAAACTGAGTTCTTGAAATCAGATCAGTCTGAGTCATTCTAAGTCTGAGTTTTGACCCTCGTTCGATTTTGAGTCTAAGTCCAAGTTTTAGAACTTTGAAATAAACTGCATGTATAAAGAGTAAAGAATGGTATAAAAATATGCCATGCAAATAAATAGAATTGAAAGTGATGTATCATGTATTGATTGGAAGATCCAAAAATTCCAAATTGAGGCAAAATTAGAAAGCTGAAGTTAAAGAATTTCTTGTGTTCTCTGCATGATCACCAAGGTGGAAAGAATTAGATTCATGTTTTCTATATCTGCAACACATAAAAGCATGGATAATATACAATTGTATGTATTTAGGGCCTAATTTGAAATCAGATATTATAACTTAAATATAATAAGAATTTTCCTATTAGTTGGGGCTCCAATACCATTGTTATGATCTTAAATTGATCACAGCTGATGAAGAGAGCAAGAGTATACAAAATTATGTAAAATTCTAAGCTACTACCAAATCTGGAAAATTCTTAAAATACTTAAGTAGCAAAATGTTACTGCATGCAAGGCCATGCTATTGTGAAAGTGGAACAGTATAGCAGATTTCCAATATTGCAGCAACCAACTCATGGTGTTAACACATTGCTAGCAATTAAGGAACTTGAAATGCCCTAGCTGTATAAATTGTCAGAGACTAAAATAGAACATTTGTAATTACAGGAACTTTTCCAACCGTATATGGACATAAGTACTTTCCAGAGAAGTTATGGATGCCAACCTAGGCCAACTCCAAGAGCAGTGTGGGCATTTGGCCAAAGAGATTGCCTCTCAAGACTGGCTACAACAAAACATTCCAACAACATGGCCTCTCTTGGGTCTTGTGATCCTATTTTATAACTTCCTTCTCCCTCTTACATTTTTTTTGCTTTGCATGTTGGTAGATGGCTTAGCCTGCATGCATTTTCTTTTAGTATTTTACCACCTGGCATGATTCCTATTACCACTAGTTTATTTTAGTAACTCCCACCTAACAGGACTCTTATTGTGACTTGTGGGTTTATTTTACTGACACCCACCACACAAGACTCTTATTGCAACCTTTAAATCAATTCAGTTTGTAATTTACACTAGCACGAGTTGTGGCAATAAATGCCCAAAATATTACAACTAATATTAAACCCCTAAGATTAACATTTAGTACACCTACTAAAAACTCTAATAGCTAACATTAAGTACTGATGAGCACATAATTGACATGAAGTTCACAAGGTACATTATTTTTGAGCATTGTAATAGTGCCCCCTCCTTGAATCACTTTACCTTTGAGAATCCTAAGGCAATTGAAGCATTTATAAACCCTGATTCCAACTTGTTGTTAGTCTTGGAGGCTGGTCGTGGAATACATCTTCAAGATCATCAATTAATTGTTGCAGGCCGTTTATAGAATTACATTGGAAGATGAAGCATACTAAGCAAGTTGTTGTCAAATTTTCTTACCATGATAAGTCAATTAACACCTAGTTGCAACCTTCTGATTGTGAGCTATTGATATCCTTGTTCATGTTTCATGTCCAGTTCATCAAGATTCATGCAAAATTCATCCATGGCATTCAACCATTGTGCCCCGATGACAATATCAGCCCGTGCCAAGGATACAACTTAAAAATTTGAACTCAATTTGTACTTATTAACTGTAATTTATTTCTTTGATAATCCCCTTGCTGCCCATCATAGTGTCATCTATGGGCCTACCTTGAATCAATCTTAGAGCAATTGGAGCACTGGATATTGAAGTATTTTCAAACCTTGAATCCAACTCAATTAGGTGGTCTTTTCCTAGAGCTAGTGGTAATCTAGGGGGTGGTTCTTGGAGTACATATTCAGACTTATCAAATCAAATGTTGGAGGTCCTTCATAGAATTATAGATGAGCATAATTTATCTTGGGCAAGTTGTTTGGTCATTCTGTTTGCTAAGATAAGTCAATTTGCACTTGATTACAATCTTCTGATTGTGATATATTCTTATGAATGTTTGAATTTCATGTATAGTTTGTGAAGTTTCATTGGAAATTCACTCATAGTATTCAACCATTGTGCCCCCATGACAACATTGGCACGTCCTAAGGCTACAATGGAAAATTTAGATTGTAGTTCTCCAGCTGAAATTTATTCCTTTGATAATCACAATACAATTAGCCATTGACGCTTGGGGAATTAATAATAGGAAAATTTTTATGCCCATGGATGACATCAAGTTTCCATTAGCCATTGACACTTGTGAAATCAATAATGAGATGACTTTTAGGCCCATAGCTGACACCAATTTGGAATCTTTGAAATGATGAGCGATGTCAAAATCGACAGGACTCACCATAGTTCTTCCCTCGACTTTGCTTTACTCTCTTGGTTTGATATAAAGTGATTCCTAGAATGGCAGCAAGAGAAACACTTGGAAATCCTTTTTTCTCTTGGCTTATATTTTTGCTAATTCCTTTTGATCACTCCAACCACTTCGGGTTGTTCTTCATCTATAAATTCAATCACATGGGTCTTGTTAGGAGCTTTGAACCACTTCTCGTTGCAGTTAAAATCCCCCTTGAGCATAAACCAACAATTACTATTGGATCTAACACTCAACACGTGCGAGTTTGAGAGAGAGAGAAAGAGAACTAATTCGTCCTTATTTTCATCCTTCTTGATCTTCACTAGGATGCTTAGAACTTGTCTTCTTGAGAGAGTTAGAATTGGTGTTGGAAGAATGAGGTCAAGCTGCCTTTATATAGTGATCCACCTTGGCCAAAGGGGTGTGTTTTTTGCTTGGGCTGACTTGACTTGGAGGGAGGTTGACTTGAAAACTTTTGGAGCCAAAAATTCCAATTTAAAAATTCAAATTTTCTTCTTTTAAAAGTTGCAATGGGACTTTGACTCAAGACAAATTTTTATTTTGACTTTAGCATTTAAAATATGCTTTAAAATAATAAATACAAGTACATCAATGACCAAATATACATTTTGAAGACCGACCATAGTTACAAATTCAACACTCACTCTTAACTAGGGAGGTATTCATAATCATCGTTATAGGAGTTCTCAAGTTGACAAATTTTTCTAAGAAAAGGTTATCTCAAATCATCATCAAGTCTAATATCATCATCTATCATCAACTTCTACTAGTAGCCACATATCCGGGGTGGTACCAAACCCATGGCTCACCATCAACATACTAGGACTCACTCCTCCAGAGTGATCAATCCTAAAGCTGAAACTCAACCCTCCTTTATCTCACATGGAAGATGTATCCCTGCTCCTCGACGTTACTTTGCAACTCTTGGTGCAAATTCTAGTATTACTTGATTTTCCATGCTTATGTGGAACATGGTTGAGAGAAGGAACGATAACAACAATGGATTTGCATGAAAGCTTTATAATTTTTTCAAATGTGAAAGTTGTGATTCGTTACTAAGTTTCTTCATTATTTTATAAATCATTACACATCAAACCAACTTTACTCCTTGACTGGCATTACATTCAACTTTGTGCACAAGTATGATTTAAATGTATCAATCAAAAGTATGATTTTATCTATATTTGATAATGCAAGTTGAATACATCATACAATACATAGGAGTGTTATGGCTATGAAGTTCAATATGAAATAATCTATTGATTTCTACTATTACTATTATATAAGGGGTGCTCCTCCAATGGCCATTTATTAGCTATGTGAAGAAGGATTTTTGAAATTTGTATTTACTATAAGATTATGTATAGCTGAGTTGCAGACAACTAAGTAGAATTTGGTAGGAATTTTGGAGTATGTGTAATTCATAATGATCTTTTCTTCTCTTCATTGATGACTTTTCAATGTGTGAGTTTTGAACTAAGCCATTGCATTATCAATGTGTCAAGGCTCAAAACTAGACCTATATGTCAACTAATTATGATCTTTCCTAGGAACATGAATCCTAATTTTTGTAGGTTTAAAATTTATCACAAGTTTTCTCTATTGTGGTCGAATATGTGGAGGTTGTCTCAAAATTTATTTAAGGTACCATGGATCTAAATTTCTTATGAAATTTCAACACTATAACAAACTTTGGTGCAAATTGTTGATCAATTCTCACTTGGTTAGGGTTATAGATGTTAATGAAAATTTTGTGTGCATGCATGAGAGTTGGATGCAAATGCACAATGCTGTGTAGCATTAGTGTGATAAATATGGGATAGTGCAAAGCATAGTTTTGAAGATTAGTCTAAGTTGACTCGTACCTAATCAACTCAATCAAGTTGATTTTTGGTTGAACGGTTAATTGTTGGTTCAATGGACAAAAGATCTTGCAGGCCCAAATACCAAAGGGAAAAATGGAGCCCATCATTAGGTTCTCTTTGTAATTCTCCACCACTGATACCTTCCATGCTTCCTCAAACTCCTCTCCAACCTCAATATTAGTGCTAGTAGTAGCATGAGAAACAACACTACGCTTAGCAGAACTATAAGAACACGTTTTCCAAAATACATGAGAACTACTTCCCTCACGAGTCACCATGTGCCATACTTGGTCTCGGTGGTTCGCTTCCTTCAAATCCTAGTTCAACTACCATATCTTCACTGGAACCAACACCCCGAACTCCACTAGACAACGATTCACCATTTTGTACTAGTGATTTTCCATTTGTACTGGTGATTCTCCATGATTTTACAAGATAATATAATCTCGTGAGAGATTCGCCAAAAAAATTATATATACATATTATATTATTAATAAAATTGCCTTCCATTTTTCCTATGTATCATGGGGATTCGCCTAATTATTATATATATAAATTTAGTGGGGTTCTTAAAATTTTCCCTGCCAGTGAGCCACTCGCATTCCAAAACATGATACAAGACAGTGGATGGAATGAAATGTTATATTAAACACATAAGAGAAATTTACATACTTTGAAATACCAAAGACCAAAATCCTTATTACAGATAGAACTCCTCCTCACTGAGACCCTACGGGCTCTAAGCCTTGATACAAAAGCTTTAAAAAATGTATACAAAAATGCCTTTCACTGCACAATTCTCTGATAAAAGGCTAGAACCCTTACAATGTTTTTCTTCCTTGTTTTTATAGAGGAAGAAGAAGAAAAACCGATAAAAGAAGTCGGTGAAAACATTAATTTGCATAATTAAAACAAAACTGGTGGAAACATTCACGCCCATATTGTTTGACGGTTCAAGAATGTTGCAGGTACCCTGTGGCTGCTCCACGTAGTGAATGTTGTAGGTGCAGATTTCTCCGGGGATAAGATATGAGGAATAAAATATGTGACATTATGTACTTTCCTGAGAGAAAAATCTATTGAAGTAAAACTTGGAGGATATGATTTATATGCGCTTGTACTCTTTGCCTTTTGAATGCTGGATTGTAATTTAAAATCTTTGGCGCCGGACGTTGAATTCCTTAATATTCCGCCGGTATCCTTTATGGTAGCATTAATGCTTTCATCTACAAGAACCTTCCCCTTTTGAATTGATCTGAGGGGTCTGATAAATACCCGTTCTGCTTCATTAAATAAAAATCTTATCAGCATATTTCCCCAGATCTTTTCTCTACAATTCTGCACCTGATAAATGGTCCTTTGGAGTGCACTTGACCCCTGTAATGGAGGTCGCAAATTATCATCACTCTTTATCATTGGAAACCCTGCAAAACCCACAAACTGGTTAGAAAAAACAAATGCACGGGGGCGGTAATGCAATGGAGGCGGCTGTGAAGTGGCATGGCATTGTGGAATGGTGGAATCATATTGGAAGGCAACAAAATCACAGTGGAGCGGTGGTAGATAGACAGGATGAGGTTTTCCATGTAAACGCTAAAGCCCGACATATAGATGAAACATATAGATATGAATGGAATATAGATTTGGTGTAGGGGGAAGAGCAAAAGACACGTGGGATGATGACAGGGATGTACGGGAGACTAGGCGGAAAGAGCGACGTGGAGGTGGACTCGGGCGGTCAGCGGACGTCAAGCAGATCTAGACCGTCTGATTCCCAAAGCAAATCTACGGTGAAGGATGCTTCGAAGTGCAACGAAGAGGTGGGCCAGGTGCAATGTAGACGGGAGCTAAAGGCCGCACAACTTTGGAGATTAATAGCCGTTGGATTGAGCGCTCAAGATCGGACGGTTTACATGAATTTCGCTGCGCGTCCGGGATTGAAAGTTAACGTGCGAAATGGGGTGGTTTCAGAACAGTACAGAGGGACACTCGGTGATCAACGTATGGAATCGCTGGCCGAAGGGGGAATACCGCCTACCCAACAAAGGTGGTGCGGAATAAACCGGACGGTTTTGGAAATGTGCGTGGGCGCGGGGACCACCATGGCGGGAATATTATGAACCGTCGATTTATGATCGGATCGGACGACGGAGAATGCACCTGACGACCATAGATGATAAGCGCCTTTGGATTTGGCATTAGGTCTCGGTCTGCAGTCATATGTAGAATGGAGCGAAGGAGCTAAGTCGAAAGGGGCTGGGCTCTAAATATATTTTTGAAATGTGGATTTTCAGCTGCCTTAGTGCATTTTTGGGAATAATGAGGGAATAACGCTAGGTGGGAACATGGATGATTAGGCCACGAAAGGAGATTTAGAATGTTCTAGCAGGGTTTGTTGGCTGGAAATCTTCATGGGAGCATAAAGTGATCAACACATGTCTTGCCTATTAGATGCATGGAGTAAATCTTGTTTTTTCTACTATTTAATGTCTTCTAATGCATAGATCTAGATTTTTGCAGCATTTATCTTGATCACCTAACTGTAGATCTGAGGATATTAGCATCCATATTTATTGTTAGGGCTATTTTTTATGCGCAGCTAAAGTCGTCTTTTTTCGTATGCTTGGAATTAAGATTCATACTAGCAATGACATCAACCACATAATCATATTCATGCCTATCAACTAGCACTATTAGGCCCAAACCAATTCCTTATGACCTAACACAAAATAATCCCCCCTTAGACATCTTGTTTCACTCTGATGAGGATATATTATAGGCCATGATGGAACTATATTGTCTGTGGGACGCAATGCATCACTACTCATTTTTTCTTCTAGAAAAACCGTTCGTGCCTAGCAGCAGAAAAACCCAAGATATTTACACCATTGAATCCAAATAATTCCTTCTGTTAGGAAAGGTAGATTGGTTCAAAGACCCTATCCTAGCACCCAATGCATTTGAGGAAGGAAATATGTTGAATATTTCACCAACCATTAAGGTGAATATCTAAAAAAAACCAGGAAAACCCGAAGAATCTCGCTGGGGGAAACATGCTCCCCATATGAGGTAGCCACATATACAAACCTATTACAAGAGTATAGGGATATCTTCACTTGGGATTATTTAGAAATTCCAAGGTTAAGCCCCACAATCGTGGAGCATCACATTGACACTTAGCCTGACGTATCACATGTCCGCCAAAAACAACGTCAATTACACCCATCCAAAGAAGAAGTGATCAAACAAGAGATAGACAAGGTTCACAAATATGGATTCATCTACCCAATCGCTTACACATATTGGGTTTCTAACCCTATACCCATCATGAAAAAACAGGGCACCATTCAATTCTATACCTATTTTTGAGATTTCAACAAATCTTGTCCCAAAGACAACTACCCCACTCCTTTCATCGGCCAAGTCATTGATGCTTTCACCAGTCCAAAGGCCTTGTCCTTCATGGATGGATTCGTAGGGTACAACCATATTCACATCTGACATACAGATCAGTATAAGACCGCATTCACGACCCCTTGGGGCACATTTTCATATTAGGTTATGCCATTTGGTCTTAAAAATGCTGAAGCCACTTTTTTGTGGGCCATGAGAAATATCTTCCATGACTTGGCTCATCTTATCTTAACCTACTTGGACGACCTCACAGTACGATCCAAGAAATGATTTGACCATCTGGAGGATTTATGTTTGGTATTTCAACGATGTTAGCACTAAAACCTATGTTTAAACCCTCTCAGGTGTGTCTTTTGCGTTAATGTAGGAAGACCGTTAGGATTCATAATATCCCAACAAGGAACTAGAGTTGACCCCCTCAAGGTCCAGGCAATGAAAGAGGTACCACCACCTAAAACACTAAAGAAACTTCAAATTCTGTAGGGAAACACCAACTTCTTCCAATGCTTTCTCCTTGACTATGCCACTTGTGCGTAGGGCTTCCTACACCTGATATGTCAGGACATTCCATTCAAGTTGGATGATTAGGCTTGAAATTCATTTGAGGCACTAAAATACACCTTGTATTCAATCCCCTTTATCAACCCACCCAATTACGATAAGGAATATAACTTATACCTATCTGCGTCACATATAGCCATAGATGGGGTGTTAGTCTAGAACGAAACCGACAACAAAGAGCATGCAATTTATTATGTCAAAAAAAACCTAGATGGCCCTACTTTGACATATGATCCAGAAGAAAAAAATTCCCTAGCCCTAGTACACGCTGTACAAAAGCTTCGGATTACATCATCCTAAAAACTACAACAGTCATAGAAACTATCAACCCCATGCGATATTTTCTAACCCGCTGTATGATGAACCATAAGTACGCCTAATGGATAGTTACAATGCAAGAATTTGACCTACAGTTCAATTCCCCCAAGAGAAAGAACACACTAATCCTAGTTAAATTCATCACTGATCTCCCAAGTGCGACCCAAGGATTCCTAGTTAATGACTCACTACCCGATGAACATTTGTTCTCAGTGATGATTGCGGGCCTTTGGTACGGCGACATTCTTCTGTTTCTGTGAACCCAAAATTTCAAACCTCAGCACCTGTGATGACTGAAGTCACATACACCATCATGACCCCTCGATACCTTCTCATGGGGGATGTCCTTTATCGAAGAGGTGTTGACACAATTTTATGTGAATGCCTCACTCACGACCAAGCTAAGCAGGCCCTAAATGACTTTCATAGTGGGGCTTGTGATGACCATCTCTCCGGGATGGCCACCGCCCAAAAAATATTATGTGACGATTATTTGTGACCTACCCTATTCCACAATTTCATACAAGCACTCAAAAGGTGCAAATGATGGCAACGCTTCACTCACAAAGCAAGACCACCTCCTGCTCCATTGCATCCGGTCATTGTAGTAGGCCCCTTTTGCAAATGGGGCATCAAATTTATGACGTGAAACCCTACATCATCTGGAAACCAAAAATACATCATAGTTGTCGTCAACTATTCCACCAAATAGGCAGAAGCCATGCCCACATACGATAACATTGCGAAAACCGCAACTTGGTTTCTCTTCAACCATGTCATCGCATGGTTCGGTATACCGAAGGAGTTAGTCTCTGACCATGGACATAATTTCTAGAATGAAATATTCCAGGAGCTATCCCATCAGCTTGGGTTCACGCACGAGTTTGCATCACCATACTAACCCCAGTATAACAGAAAAGTATAAGCTGTAAACAAAGTACTCAAAACAATGTTACAACACATGGTAAACAACCATAAAACAACTGGAACCATATGGTGTTTTCAACCTTATGGGAATATCGCACATCGGTCAAATCCTCAACAAGGTTCACACCCTTCCAGTTGGTATACGGAGTGGAGGTTGTACTTCCCATTGAACATGAAATCCCCAACTTACACATAGCCATAGAACTTCTCACTGATACTCAACCTTTAGAACAACGGTTGGTACAATTTGAGCTCATCGATGAAAGTAGACGAGAATATCTCCAACATAATGAGGCTCACAAGAAAAGAGTAAAATCATCATTAGGCCACAACATCACCCCTTGCTCATTTTCTGAGGGGGAGCTAGTCCTTTGTTCGATGTTGAAAAAATAGCCTTAGAACCTGGGAAGTTTGAAACATCATGGAAGGGTCCTTACATCATTAAAAACTCTCTCCTCAACCAGGTCTTTCAAATACGAGATTCACACCTATTTGGGAAGTACTTGCATGCACGATGGTTAGTCCGCCACTTTGATCACATTACATTTACACATATACCAAGAGATCAAAATCAGATATCTGATCGTATAGCTAACCATATCCTAGACTGGAATGCATCTTGTATAAACCATCATCCATAAAAAAAGGCATAAGCATAACATCCATCATAAGTACACAAAATCCATTATAAGAGCCGCCAAAAAATAAATCCCGCATATATACATAAAAAAATATGTGTCCTGATATACAAAAACAAGTCAGTGACTATCATGTCAATACAAAAATATACATACCATAAACGTAGGGAAGCATCCTCATAATGGGTGCTTTCCCTGGTCATACAAAATCTCTAGGGTTGAGCCCCGCCTGGTGGGTCCTCTGGACTGATGTAAGCACCCAGTGCCAGTATAGGAGTAGCAGCCATGACATCAAGTGCTTCTCTGCACAAAGTCAGGCAATGGTACCCTATCCCAGGCCATAATTGTCTCCAACCATATGTCGTCGAGGTCATCAAATCTCTTAGTCGATAAACCCATTGTTAGCCTCTTTAGCCTAGTCTACGAATATTCCAAGTACACACCACGAGCATCTACTTCCTCGACCCGAGCCTCAAAAACCCCCAGTCGACCCTCAACATCAACAACTTGAGCCTCTGTTTCCAATACTCTGATATAAGCAGAAACCAACAACTCCTTGACTGCGGCCACCCATGCCTCGCCCGCCTCAGCATGCACCAAGAGGGAAACATCCCCACTAGCAGCTGCATTACTGCTACCCTCCCCCAAGGGACCTTTGACATTGACTTGACCCACCCCAAGTGAATCCCTCATCCTAGGCTGGTAGCCTACCAAGCGAGAAGTAGGATGCCCTGCGAACCCCACATCTCCAAAAGAAACCAAAAAAAAACGTCAGTGTCACCATTAAGGACATGTTGATATATATACAAAAAAAGAACCCTCAAAATGCAGAAAACATAAAAGTTCATACCTACCAGTCCCCATGCATAGCCAGGAGGGAAACCCATGTCCGAATCCCCCCAGAAGTCCATCCCTGAATATGGAAACTCAAGTAATACCTACAGGTTTGACTCAAACCATGCATTGAACGCTGCATCCTAGTATCGACCCACCTCTCCCCCACCACCACGGGGCATCACAGGTGCCCATCATCACATCTGAGGATCCCTCGGAGGGCCTAGAGGCACCACCACAAAGGTTTGTAACATCATAACCCTCTGTTCCTTGGCCAGTTGAGTGACCATACCCTGATAGACATAGCGGGCCCAATAAAAAAAGTGACTCGCCTGGAGTCAGTGAAACACTGCAATCTACAGACCAGACACTCTGTGGGTTTCTCTCTACCCAGGTAGGTGAACTATCATAGCTAAAGTAGCTCACTTAGCGAAATATATGATAGAAATCACACACATATAGCATCAGGTGATAGGCTTAGGACCGCAATGCCTCTCCTCCTCATCCCAATGATAGATGTTAACTCCCCTAGGAGGGAGTGGATAAGGAAGCACCTCCCCCTAAGGCAAGAGACCCATCACAAAATAGATATCGATCTCGAGATGGATCCATACATCTCTATGACGCATGACCATAACACGCCATCTCATGTTCCAACATCGAACCAGTTAACACATGAACCCATCCTGGGATCTCAGTATGTTGTTCTCTAGGAATTTCAACAAACCATACCGAGCCAACATCTCTCTAGCAAGGGAATTTGGGCCACTGATGCGTGGATATTAGGCTAGTCCCGCTCTCATGACAACATCCTGCCACCAAGGAAAACACCCAAAAGTCAGTTTTTCAACAAAAACCATCAAATTTATTTAAAAATTGGCTTCCCCGCACCTGTAAAAAATATTTGCGCGCTGACTGTGCACCTTTACCAAACATAGGAATGTCACACAACACGCTAAAGATTCACCACCCGTGAGGCCTTTGCGCGGGGACCGTGCATATTATCTAAGATTGCTCGCGAAGTCCTGCCCAAAAATGGGCATAAAATCCATACAAATTCACGTTTGTATGGAAAATTCACACATGAAAATGACAAAAATAAAAATAAACACGTTTTAGCTCCTACATGACACTAATAGCACGAATCCCAGGTTCTCAGGCTAACCGCAACGACAAGAAAATCTTGGTAAAGAATCTCTTCTCTAACCTCAGACCCTGAAAAAGAACAAATGTTTTGAAAATGAGCCATATTGGCCTATATATTGCCCTTTTTCCATTTTCAAAAGCCCATAACTGGAGCTCAGAGTTCCCAATCACAAAACCACGAGAAACACAGTGATCAACACTTCATCATGTTCAATCCAGGCCTCATAAATCCAAGTTTCAAAGAAAGTCATTTTCAGGCCCAACGCCCACCATACTTCAGTTCAGGTACACCCTCTGTTATCACTTCAAAATTCAAGTTATTTCAAAAATATCTGTATGAAAAAGATGCTTTTACTTGGGGTATTGGTTGTAGGTATTACAAACATGCCAAATCACCATGTGTCCCAGCCAAAAAAAGTACAAGAGAAAATATCGTTCTACTCTTGGCATGATAGGCTTCCCTAAAAAAACTTTGCATATCCTAACATCATTTCTTCAGAAAAATAAAACCATAGGTTCCATTCACCCGACCATTTTTATCATCATCCCATCTTGTACATGATAAACACCCTTGCAGGTTAGTAAAGCCTCACCATCCATGGCATCCATCGCTCATGTAGACCACATGCAAAAGTATGGAGCGATGTCCATAAACTTCGGCCTGGAAACCACTTCATGTTCATACACCCATCATCAAACATAAATTCAAGTTTTACCCATTGCATTTTAATACCCCTTTCCTCGGCTACTATTCTCTGCAAAGTGGATCAACAAAAATGCATCACCACATGTCACATTTTGCCTATCACACCCTCATAAGCATAGCCCATATGCGAAATTTCATTCGCCTCATCACCCTCGCACTGAGACCAGCCAATAGGTCCCTCACCCTCAATAAAACACACTTATCACATCATCATGCAGGATTATTCATGTTAATGAGGCACTTGTATCTGTGCTTGTCCATCCAAATCACTTTCATATTGTTTTGGCAAGTGTACAAATATTTTTTTTAGGAGAAGACTCCCACCCATCCATTTACAGTTCTTACCTAGAAGCAGTCCCTAACCACCCTTGGTCGGAGCTGCACATTCTTTACCACACCCAACCCTGATAATCATAGCAAGCATACACCTACCCTAGATTTCCTACTTCCCCCAGGGGTTTCCTCATCAGAAATTTTTATGACTTCCCCCACTCGCATTTATAGATCCGACCTTGGGCCACTTAACCACCATCATTATTTAGAGCCATCTCTCATAATAATGTCTTGTTAACCTATTACATTGTACCCTGCTACATCAGAAACCTTGGTACCTTGCATCAATTCCTGTTTTCGATCGATTGATGCTTCCTTCTTGTCGACTTCAACAACCACTTTTTGGGAAGGAGATAGTAGCTTGGATGATTCCTCACCACAATAGGGGAATTCTCAAATGGCACAATGGGAATTAAAATTTCCCATTGATATCATCAATCCTCTTGGCATTCGACATCAACACAAATTTTCATGTCAAGGATGGTATTTTACTTCATAACAGTTGCACTCTGTCAGAATTCGTTGAAGACCCGTATATCATTAGGCATATTTTTCAACCATGATTACATAGGAAGGTCCCCAACAGTCAAAGACTCATGCATCCATTGAGAAATTTCTCCAAATTTTCCATGCATGTGGGTACCACATTCAACCCTTTTTGTCCAAATAAAAAAAGACCCCAAGGGCATCAACAACTGTCGTCATCAACCAACAGCTTGTCACCAACCACAAAATGTGACACGATAGAACTGGTATTTATCAGATTAACTTAAATAGTCAAACATCATGAGCATGAGACATGCTCGCCTTGTAGAGATATTGCTTATTTGATCTCTTATAGGTTTCCTACAGAGCATGGTGTCTTTTTTACTTAAGACAAGGGGTCTCCCAACTCAGTTCCAAATCAAGTTACTCTCTCTTCCTCTCTCAAAAGGATCACATAGAAAAGAAAACATAATGTATTTCGACTATACAGTGCTTCCTAGACCTCATACATTAGGGGGCAGCTATTAACACCGGAAAATCGTACAGGAAAAAGACATTAAAAAATTCAAGAAGAAGGTACATACAAATATTTCCAGGGAAGGAATACATTAGGAAAGCCTAAAAATTTATTTTTTCCTAAGGTTCAGATGAAAATTAAGGGATAGTGCACCAACATCAAAGGAATTTTGCGCACCGCACGACTATGTAGAAAAAATACAAACAATATGTATTTTAATGGATTCGATATGATCATGCAATATACTAAAGCAAAATACCGAATCCTTCTACAATTAATTCTCCATAAATTAAAAACGATCGCACAATCAAAGCAAGTAAAAGAAAGAAGAAAATCAAACCACAACACAGATAATTTCCTGGGGAAAGCTTGCTGCTCAAAATCCCTCTATTGTATATTGTATATTCCCCAAGGAATTATGAAACAATTACAATGCACTCTTCTCACAAGAGTCTCCTGCAATCTGCCTATCGTCTCACACTGATCCAGAAAAAATCGGGCCAACACTTAGCCAATTATCAGCCAGTCTTCAGCCAGCCTTGCTCACGTAATTCCTGGTGAATGAAATCCCTATTATTTAGGAATTCCAACCTTCCTCAATTGCGCTGAGTATCATGGGAATCCTGTGGTGTTTTAACTGCATTTGGGCAACTTGCTAATATCACAACTAATAGTTAACTTCCCTTTAGCCTTTGTATCAAATGGGTCTCCACTGGAACTAACATGCATGCAACTATTAATAGTAAATCATCAGTTGCATGGAAATCACTGATTGTGAATTAAATAATATTTAATTCACTTGATCTCTCTCTAGTGCAACAAACAGTTACAACTGGTCCAACTGACTTTAACTCACCTAACTAAGTTAACTGATTACTCATGCATTAAAATAATGCACTTAACTGCAACTTGAAATCTAAAACAAATAAAATCACTTTGCATGCCTCGCCAACTACCCTCAACTTGAAATTCATGAGCTAACTGAGTTTATCACACTCAATTAACTATTACAAGTGAATATGAGATAATATTTCATTTTATTGTCCAATTTAATTAAGGGATAATTAAATTTGACACATATCCAATTTATTAAATAAATTGAATTTCACACTAATGCATCACTAGGACCCATCACTACATGGCCTATGGTCCCACACTAGTGTAGGTGTTGTCATGTTGCTTCTGGATGCTAAGTTCACTGTTTCTTATAGCAAACTTCAACACTCCCTCTCAACAAGAAAGGAAGGTCATTTCATGTGCACATGCACTTCTTGCATGCGACATGCAACTCTTGCATGCAACATGAAAGTCTTGCATGCAACACTTATTTAGTGTTTCTCGTACATGCAACTCTTGCATGCAACACTTCTCTAGTGTTTCTTGCACATGCAAATTTTGCATGCAAAACTTCTAAAACTAAATAGCCTCCAAACAACTGAATCAATATAATGCATCTGTCATCAGAGTATTCTGACTATTGGTACCTACTGCACATGTCTACTAGACTGTCAGCACTTTTTACATTTGCATCAATGCACTTTGCACTGCTGCCAACTCTGATATGCGCTCCAGTATCTAACACTTGTCACTCTAATTTTTGTCCTCCTGGCATCTGACTGCATCAATCTAACTGATCCTGCTACTACTGTACTGTGGGCTCCTTGTAGCCAAGTTCGATCCATGAGACGCACCATCTTTAGGACCTTGCCCAATTTCTTCTTGGGATCAATTCTGCACATCGCCCCACCTCACACCTGGAGGTATAGCTCCATGCACTCCCTCTGCCCATCTGGATTGAAATTTCTTTGCTTGAGTGGTTTCTTCCACTCAATGATCCTCCAAATTTGGCTGCTCCACATCTTGAGGTTCATTCTTTGGAACCAAGAGTTCCTCATATACAAGAAAATCAAGCTCCATATCAAGGGAAAATTGCATGGATTTCTCACACTTCCCCATGGTACATCCCTTGCATTTGTCTATCTGCACAAGGGTATCCTTTGGAAGCTCTGTAGAAATCTGTTGTATGACCTTCAAAGCTCCGTGGTGTAGATGGCCCAATCTCCTGTGACATGAATCACCTTCATCCTGGCTCACTACTTTATTTGATTTACCCATCAATGTTGTGCAATCATATACATCAAGTCTATAGAGATTCTTCACACGAATCCCAACCTTCTTGGCTTGTCCTGTGGCTTTGTGTCAAAGGAAAGCTTTCCCTTCACTGAAAACTATATCATAACCTCTATCCTCCAACATTGCGACTGAAACTAAATTTTTCTTTAAGCCTGGTCAATGAATTACATGTTTTAATAAAAATGGTTTACCAGAATATCTCTCGAAGGTAACTGTACCAATCTTGGTAGCATTGTATCGCCCATCATCACCCATTTCGATATGCATCTGGAGGTCCCTCTCCTCCAAGCTACTAAGAAGTTCTTTGTCTCTCGTCATGTGGAAAGATGCACCACTATCCAAGTACCACCCTAATCCCATTGCACTTGACACCATGCATGTGATCAATGAGAAGTCCAAATCAAATTGCGAGGCCAAAGCCTCACCAGCTGCATATCTTGAAGCATTCTTGTTCTTCTTCTTTTTTGGACAATTAGTGGCATAATTTCCATGCTTGTGATAGTGAAAGCACTTCACTTTAGAAATGTCACGCTCCTTTCCTTCTTCGTCGGTCTCATATTTGGAATAGGATTTATTTCCCTTCCCCTTCTTCTCCTTACCAGCTGTTACACAACATTTTGTCATTTTCCTTGCAATCCCAAACTCGCACATTGGAGGGTCATTTCTGTGACCAATACGCAGTGTCATGCTTTGAAAATACCATCCTTGCATCCATTTTGATGAAAGAAACATTCTTCTTGTTGACATTTCCCTAATCAGAGCTGTGAAAATCCTTATTTTTTCCTTGGCGTGAGTAGCCCGTTACATCCTCGCGCTGACCAAGAAATTTAACACTAAGCCTATGCCACTTGGTGCTTTGTGCCAGTTAGACACCCGCGCCAAGCTGTTTATGGAATTTTTTTTAAAAATAGAGGCGGAGGTTCCATTCCAACCACCTTGGGGATGAGTCATTGGGAGTGGTTGAACTGAAACAACCACAGAATCCTTCCTTTAGTTAGTAGTTTCCACATCCTTTGGAACTCTCCTAAAGGATAGGACTCCCTCCCACCTTTGTAGGGATCCCAACCTCCTCTCTTCCCTCTATATAAGAAACTATCTCCTTTAGTAGAAGCTAGCTGAACAAATTATAGCGGAACGACTGAATAACTGAACTAGGAGAATTATACTACAGCTAAGCTGCTAGAGGAGATAGAGTAAGAAATATTATGTTAAGAGAGCTCGAGTCGATGAATTTTGAGAGATATTGAGTCTAAATTCCCTGATCGACAGTTGAGACGCATTTCGTCTAAACCCCGCTGGAGGAGATTGCGACGTCAAAGCATCAATTGTACTCTTCATTCTACTCATTAATATACATGACTACTGTTTGGTTCCACTATTGTGTTATGATGTTTATTTGATGCAATATGTTTAGCCCTCTTTGACTGGCTAATAGTTGTGAATGAAACTATTCTATCATATGTTTTTATTGTTCTTTGTTCTATGTGCAGGTATCTGAGCATGACAACGAACAGATCATGACTTACCAAGGCAAGAGCAAGAGACAACTACTCTTTTCGCAACATCGACAGCGTTGGATTCAAGGTAGGTCAATCTACCATGCCTTTTGTTCAATAATTAACTAGGAAGAAACACTTTAGTGTGTCCTTTTGTTACTAGACCCACCCTAGGGCTAGAGGGATCGTCTCGTACCGCAGAGAGGATTTACCTTCATAACAAATTGGCGACTCCATTGGGGATCAGTGTGAGTTTTTCGTGTCATCTTGTTGGGTCAGTTTCCATACTTGGTTTTATCTATCTTTTTTTGGTTTGTTTACTGAGTTTCCATACTCTATTCAGCTCCAGAGAGTCAAGGTTGACCTTTTCTCATTAGGTTAGGGTTTTTCCACTTTTTCCCATAGGTTTCCATCTTGGCGCATTTTTTGTCTAGACAGTCACACTGATTGGCACATGTTGCTATTTTAGCACTCGCGCCAACCTGTGTATGGCACAGATTACAACCTTACAGTTGTGCCCATCCCTGTAGGTTTTGGTTTAACCTTCCTAATGCATTTTTTTGGTCATTTTTTCTTGCCTCTAGGTTATTTTTTAGTGTATTTAAGACTTTGTAGATTGTGTTGACTACTGTAGACTTGTTTCCCTTAGTCGTTTGTCTGTTGTCTTGTCGGTGTCATTTAAGACCTTAGGTTTTCTATGTGTTCTTGCACACCGAGCCTTCTGTTCGAGAACGAGTCTTTTTTATTGTTGTCAGTCTCGTTTTTGGTTTTTAGACTGAGTTTTCTTGATCCTTTTGTTTTTCTGATTGAATGGACTTTTCGTTTTTCAATTAGTCCTTCTTCTTCAATACTTTGAGCATCGATTGTTTTTCTTGTTTGGGTCATTTTGAGAACTCTCTTTCTCATTTTAAAGTTTGCTCCATTAGCTTGCATGTTTTTGTGTCTATTTCGTTTTGGTTGAGTCATTCAATTTCGAAATCTTATAATCACAAAACTCAAACTAGTGTTTATTTTGTTTTCCATTGAATTAGTATAATGTGTGCTTCATTTCATTGAAAATTCAACCAAAAAAAATAAAAAAATATCTTTACATTATTTTGTTGCATTGAAAATGAAATGTTCCTTTACATAAACTAGCATTTGTCAATCTAGGAAGGAATTTCGTTTTCAATTGATTGAATTAAGGGCATTAGAAGTTTCTTCGCATGTTTTTTTTGTTTTCTTGTTTGAAATATTTCTATCCTTATGATAACTAGTATTCATCGAATTGAAATGGTATTCATTTTCATATAGTTTTCATCTAGGAATTTGAGCCTACACATTCGATAGGGCTTGGAAATTAAGACATAATTCAAGATTAACCTTAAAATTTACTCGATGAACCTAAGAAAACATTGTAACCTAACGAAACATTTCTAGTGGTCTAGGCTAGAGACATGTTCTGACACCTTAAAACAGACTTGTGATCCCCGTACCATCGCATATATAAAGGGAGACCCCTCTAGGTTGCAATACTTTATCCATAGGAAGTCGAGTCTTCTACCTTGTAACTGTGATACACCGAACATAGCATTCGGGGAGGATACCTGCACGTACTTCAAGTCCTTGGTTATTTCTATTTCATTTGATCACCAAGGTGTATATGGCAGTTCATGGAAACCTGGTACACCCTCTTGCTTAGAATTCCTGAGAAGTCATTTCGATATTTTTGTGACTTTTTAAACAAGAGAAGAGATCATCGAGCACTTGTCCTTTCATGCTCGTTTCAAATTGAAAGTGACTAGAGTCATCTTTTTCCTATTTCTCGACTCTTAAAATGTGAAAAAATGAATTTTGGTTTCAGTGTTATAAAATTAATCACCTACGATTACACGCCCATTAAAATTTTGTTACTTGGTCTGATTGATTTCATTGGTTCTTAATTTTGGTACCTTCGATTGGTTATCTCTTTTCCTTCCTGTTCTAATTTACAGTCAAAGTGGCGGAACATCCAGTTTCGTCGTCCTCACTGCCTCCTAGTGGTGTTTCATTTCCAGATGTTTCTTTCAAAACTCCTCAATCCACTGGATCTGTCGAGTTCTCATAGCCCATTCTACCATCTATCTAGCCCCTTGCTACTTGATCTATGCTTGATGAGCCAGTTGGGTTCAATTGGCCTCCTTCAAGTGCTTGGTCTGGTTTTGGGGAAGAAGGGAATTTCCTCCTCTTACGTCTGGATCGCCTTTTGTTGCTGCTGCGGTACCTCCTAGTCCTCGTAGTCTTTTCGAAGATCTTACGGAAGACTCAAATATGGATTCCTCCAGTTCTATTGGTAGTGAAGGAATTCCTGTATCCGCAGGAGAATATCAACTCTTTCCTGAATATCTTTCTCATGCCTCTATCTAGTGTTCTTCACCTTCGGTGTCACTTCCGACTGGCTATAGGTCTCTGAGTCAGATTATATCTGGTGTTGCATCTATTGCACAATCCAACATA
Source organism: Pinus albicaulis (assembly GCA_034641835.2). Classification (NCBI taxonomy): domain Eukaryota; kingdom Viridiplantae; phylum Streptophyta; class Pinopsida; order Pinales; family Pinaceae; genus Pinus; species Pinus albicaulis. The sequence goes on from CM076577.1 coordinate 1,159,629,704, forward strand.
GTAAATCCTCCTCATAGTTCGGTCCAATCTTCGTCAGTACCATTACCTTCGACGTCAGATCTGTTAGTTACTGTTACATCTGTTCCAGTCCAACCTAAAGTCTGTGTGGCTTCTAGTTCAATTTTTACTACCCCTGTGATTCCTGGCGGTTTCACTTTTGAAGAATATATTTTAGTTGTTCAACAGAAGAATTCTTAGGGTTCTCAGCAGTCTCAGGCTCCTAGAGATCCTCGTTTTCATTACTATGATGCTATTGGTAATCCCATATATGGATATCCGCACCATTATGATGAGCGTGGGAATCCAGTTCATATGCCTCTTATAGATCCTTATTAGGCCGTTTATGATCCTTATCAGTCTGTTACTCATTTGGGACCTACTTTTCCTGTTAAACCATCTAGCTTACAAGGACAACCCTCTCAGGGACAACCTTCAGCTCATTAGGGCCTTGCTTTTATTCCATAGGGACAACCATAAGGTCTACAAGGCAAACCTTCGGTCGAACATGGCCAAACCTCTGGTCTCTCAGGTCAACCTCTGGTTCAACCAAGATCATCTTTTGGTCCTGGGGGGCAAGTTTATCCACCACAAGGACAACCTGTTGCACCTCAATCACAGCCAAATGTGCAGTATGGCCCAAATGTTGTGCAACCAGGACAATCCTATGGTCCTTCTCTAGGTCAACCTGGTCATCAGGGACATCCTGGACCGTCTCAACCATCAGGACAACCTTTACCATAAAGTCAACCTAGTGACCCTCAACAACCAGTTCAACAGCTAGTTCAACCAGCTCAGCGACTGTTGCAACCTGCCCGCCAGCAGCTTTCTTTGTTTCCGTAACCAGTTTTACCTGTTTATCCTGCTCAACCTACTCCACAAGGTCAACTTGTGCAACCACAGGATGCTTATTACCCTCAATTTTCCTATCAACCGGTATATAATGCACCCCAAATTTCGTACCTTCACAATCAACCAATATATAGTGCACCTCAGGTTTCGTACCCTAAAAATTAACCTGTGTATCAACAACCTCAAAGTCATACTTATATTCCGTAGAAAAATCCTAACGCTACTCAGCAAGGAACTCAATGGTCTGCTTCGAATCGATATCTTGGTACTCAATCCCAGTATCAACTAAATTATCTTGTTTTTAATCCCTATGATCGAAATCCTTCGGGACAGAATATATGGGGATATAATTCTACTTGAACTGGGTGGAATGTACATACAGGACCTTATAAAAGACCTTTGATGACTTTCAATACCCAGTTACCATTTCTTGCTACGTTGGAATTACCTAATGTGTCAAAGTTGAAAAATGATCCTATTCTTCATAATCCATATTGGCCTCCGGTTCCGACCAAGATTCCTGGTGATTGTCCTAAATTTAAGGGTAAACCTGGTGAATATCCCCAAACGCATGTGATGACTTACCACTTGTGGTGTTCTTCTAATTCTTGGGTTGATGATTCTATTCGTCTTCGTATTTTCCAGCGAGCTCTTATTGGTGCCATTGCAAAGTGGTACATTGAGCTATCTCATGGAGTTTTCCAAGATTTCAATTCTTTGGCCATGACGTTCCTTACACATTTTTAATTACCGATACGCTCTCAGACTGGGACGCTTCTCCTCACTTCATTGAAATAGGACTGAGCTAATCATATCTCGGATCATATTAATGAGTGGTAGCATCGTTGTTGCATGATCAAATTTGAGATACCTGATCAGCTTCTGACTCACTGGTTCACTACCTCCTTTGTCAATCAAATTGCCAAATACATTGCTATGGGGGCATGTGTAACCGAGGAACAAGCCATTTCTTACGCCTAGTACCTTGATCTCGTGTATTATTAGTCTGGTGCATTGTATGTTATCTTGCCTGATGCTCCTCGACCTGGAACTTATAAACTGCCAACGACTCCATCTGATGATGGTATTATTGGTTCCGTATTGCAGACTTCTCAGAAGTCTCCTTCATCTAACTCTAGGAAGCATAAGTCTACTTCTTCCAATAATGTAGCTTCTCAGTCAAATTCAAATTCTGGCACACCCGTAGAAATGAATGATGTTTAGGTCAATCCTACAGATAACACTTCCAAAGGTAAGAAGAAGGGTAAAGGTAAGGCCAAAGCCAATACCCCGAAACAGGATTCTCCAAAACCTCGTTCTGCTGATAGTTCTCAACGTAAACTGAAGTATCCTTGTTTGATTTGTGATTATGTGCACTTCACCAAGGACTGTCCTCGATGGTCTGAAGTGAGTCAATTGCTAAAAGGAACCCAAGGAGCTTCGGCCATTCTTAAGGAACCCCTCCCTCAATAGACTCATATGGTAGAGCACCCTCAGTCCTCTGCTCCATCTAGTTCGCAAGTGTTCATGATGAATGGTTCTGCACCTGTTTCTATTGCCACTTGATCGAAAGATTATTCTGGTTCATGTTAGGTAGCAGGGAAACAGATCGCTGATTGTCCTCCTTCCCTTCCTATTTCTGGTCCTCTTGAGATTGAACGGCCTAACAGTGAATCTGTTATGCGACCACTTTCCAAAGGTGTGCTCTGTAAGTCTTCATATAATCCCAATGCCCGCGCCGCTAAGCATTATAGTATTATTGAATATCTAGCTCAGGCGCCATCCACAACGTCTGCGTTAGAAGTAGTTCAGAGTTGTCCTTCGCAATGGAAATATTTTCTATCTGCGATAGGTGGGATTGATCCTACCAATACTGGTTTACTCGCTTTCGATTTAGAGAATTTCGTCCCGCGACTCCCACACAAAATTGCGCTCATCATTCAATGTTGTGAAGCCAGCTCCAAAAATAGAAGAAAAGAGATATCAACGCCTTAGAAATAAGCCACTTCGAGGGGGAAACCTCCAATACATTACATGAATGAACAATTCTTGGATGATACAAATTACAAAACCTCCTTTCTATATATAGGAGTCCATGGGGCCACAACGTAATCCTAGCCGACCTAAAAATAATAATTTAAGGGAAAAATAATAACAATATGGAGGTTACAGGGGTACAATAGTAACAATATGGGGGTTACAGGGGTATAATAATAACAATAAGGGGATTACACTAACAACAATAAGGAACTATATTAGTAATATAGGGACCTAACATGCCCCTCTCCTTCAAAAAAGTGTTTTCCTCAATGCTTGAGTAGCTCTGGGTGCTTCTGTATAAAATTCTCATCTTCCCATATAGAATCTTCAATGGGTAAGTTCTTCCACTTGATGAGATACTCTGAAATTGATTGATTCCGTAGCTATAGAGTTCTTGTTTCCATGACCACTTCAGGTTCCAATATGATTTTTCCTTCCTCATCAAGTTCTATCAATATTGTTTGAAGTGGAAGATTTTCACCTATAACCTTCTTTAAGCATGAAACATGGAAAATTGGTTGCTGTCATGAAGAAGCAGGAAGCTCCAATTTGTATGCCATAGTACCAATAGTTTGCAACACCTTGTAAGGACCATAATACTTTGGCGATAATTTATTATCCTTCTTAGCTTGCCTGAGGGACATTTGTTTGTATGGTTGTAGCCGTAAGAATACCCAATCTCCTACATCAAAAATTTTGTCGCTGTGATGTTGATCTGCCTGTTATTTCATTCGATTTTGTGCCAAATTCAGGTTATCCTTTAAGATTTGGAGAACTTCTTATTGATGCTTGATGTGATCTTCCACTGCTTGAACCTTCGAATTTTCTCTTAAATATGATGTGATGGATGGTGGATGATATCCATAAAGTGCCATAAATGGGGTCATTTTTGCTGCAGTATGGAAGGAAGTGTTATACCACCATTGAGCGAGAGGTAACCACTTGACCCATTGTGTTTGTTTATCAGATACAAAACAACGAAGATATCCTTCCAAACATTTATTTACTATCTCAGTTTGACCATCGGATTGAGGATGATAAGATGAGCTATGAGCTAATTGAGTACCAAAACAAGAAAATAACTCCGTCCAAAAATTTCCAGTAAAAATGGGATCTCTGTCGCTCACAATAACCCTTGGGCTTCCATGTAGCTTTTGAATTCTGTCCATAAATGTAGTAGCAACTGTACTTGCTTTAAATGGATGAGATAATGTGCAAAAGTGTGCATACTTGGTAAGTCTATCAACTACCACCATGATGACACTCTTTCCTTCAGACTTAGGTAAACCTGTGATAAAATCCATTGAAATCTCCTCCCAACGTTGACTTGGAATGGATAAAGGTTGTAGAAGTCCTAGGGTCTTAATTGTTTCCACTTTATTCTGCTGGAAAACCAAACATTCCTCCACAAACTTTTGAATATCAGATTTAAGGCCATCCCAAAAAAATTCTTTCTTCACCATGTGGTAAGTTTTTAAAAATCCTGAGTGTCCTCCTAAAGGAGAAGTGTGCAATTCCAAAAGAATCTTTTGTTTTAGTTGGGAATTCTTACAAATATATAAGCAATCTTTGTACCATAAGGAATCATTTTTCCAACTAAATGTATCAGGTGTACTAGTATCTTGCTGGAACTTTTGAATGAGTGTCCATACTTTTTTGTCCTTCTTCCATTCATCTCTTGCTTCAGTTATCCAATCTGGTTGGATAATAGAAATGGCACAAAGCAATGCTTCCACCTCTTCATTCTTTCTTGAGAGTGCATCTGCAACAACATTAAGCTTTCCTTTTTTGTAGATTATTTCAAAGTCATAACTCAACATCTTTGTGACCCATTTTTGCTGCTCTTCTGACGATATTCTTTTTTCCAAAAAGTGTTTAAGACTATCATTATCAATTTTTACCTTGAAGTGTCTTCCCATTAGGTAAGTTCGCCATTTCTTTAGTGCATGCAGTATTGCTAACATTTCCTTCTCATAAATAGGTTTCTGTAAATACTTTCCTTTGATTGGACGACTTTCAAAAGCAATGGGTCTTCCTTCTTGCATTAAAATAGCATCAATTCCATTTCCTGAGGCATCACATTCCACAATAAAGGTTTTTGTGAAGTCTGGCGTAGCTAAGACCGGTGCTAGGCACATTGCCTCTTTAAAATGTTCAAAGGCCTTAGTTGCTTCAGGAGTCCATGAAAATGCATCTTTCTTCAATAATTTTGTTAGAGGTGCTGCTATTCTCCCATAATTCTTAACAAACTTGCGATAATACCCTGTTAACCCGAGAAATCCTCGCAACTTCTTTATGGTTGTGGGGACTTTCCATTCCTTAATGGCTTTAATTTTGTTAGGTCTACCTTAACACCCTCGTGAGATACAATATGACCCAGATATTCCACCTCTTGTACTCCAAAGAAACATTTGGATGTTTTTGCATATAATTGTTTCTCCTGCAATAGTTTGAGCACCCTGCCAACATGTTCAACATGATCCTTCCAAGACCTGCTGTAGATTAGTATATCATCAAAAAATACTAGCACAAATTTTCTAAGGAAGGGCTTGAAAATGGAATTCATCAACCCTTGAAATGTAGAAGGTGCATTGGTAAGGCCAAAAGGCATGACCAAAAATTCATAATGACCCTCATGAGTTCGAAATGTTGTTTTTGGAACATCTTCAGTCTTCATTCTAATTTGATGATATCCTGAACAAAGATCCAACTTGGTAAAATAAATTGCTCCATGTAATTCATCCAATAATTCATCAATCACAGGAATGGGAAATTTATCTTTAATGGTGAGCTTATTGAGCTCCTTATAATCCGGACACATGCGCCATGATCCATCCTTCTTGTGTACCAATACTACAGGAGTAGAGAAAGAACTTTGACTAGGTTGAATTATACCCGCCTCTAACATTTATGTAATCATACGTTCAATTTCGCTCTTTTGGACATAAGGATATCTATAAGGCCTGATGTTTGGAGGAACACTTCCTAGAATCAAATGAATAGCATGATCATGATCACGAATAGGTGGGAGTCCTTTGGGAGTTTCAAACACCTTGAAATGATTGTCCAAGACTTGTTGGAGATCTGCAGAAATAGATGATTTTGATATTGGAACTTCTAGTGAGCATAATTGTGCAATTACGCCTCGTTTTTCTTTCTTTATAAGTTTTTTCATGACATTAGAGCTTATTATATTTCTTGGCTTTCTTGCAATACCCCGTAATTCGACTTCCTTTCCTTCTGAAAAAGAAATTTTTTTATGTCCAATCTCCCACAATGACCTAATTATGGACTAGTTCAGTAGAGAGAAATTGTATGACTTTCCACGTGTCACTATTTTGCCTTTTAGCTCTAAAATTGATAGCAAAGAAACTAAAATCCGTGTACTTGCGACCTCTATTTACGACACTCCAATCTGATGCTCAGAGAGAGACTTATGAAGATTTTCCCACGATCACCTCTTTGAGATGAAATTCAGGAGCTTGAAAAAGCACTACCTTCCACAGATCATATCTCCAAAAATATTGCGAACCAAGCTTTGAAATTTTGCGAAGAGTTTCCTCAGGATTTTAGCTTTGAGCCCTAAAAATTTTATATTTTGAACCTTCGTAGATAAATATTTATAGCGTAAAATCCACGATGACCTGTTTAGATTAAATTGAGGAGCCTGCAAAAAGACCTAACTTCCATAGATCATATCTCCAAAAATATTGCGAACCAAGCTCTAAAATTTTACGATGATGATCCTCTGGATTTGGGCTTCGCACCCTAAACATTTTAGCTTCTGAAACTTTGTAGAAATTTTTTTTTAGCAAAAATTCCACGATGACCTGTTTGAAGTAGCGAAACCCTAGAATCCAAAGCTCTGATACCAAATGTTGTGAAGCCAGCTCCAAAAATAGAAGAAAAGAGATATCAATGCCTTATAAATAAGCCACTTCAAGGGGGAAACCTCCAATACATTACATGAATGAAAAATTCTCGGATGATACAAATTACAAAACCTCCTTTCTATAAATAGGAGTCCATGGGGCCACAATGTAATCCTAGCGGACCTAACAATAATAATTTAAGGGCACAATAATAACAATATGGGGGTTACAAGGGTACAATAATAACAATAAGGGGGTTACACTAACAACAATAAGGGACTATACTAGTAATATAGGGACCTAAAATTCAAGTTGGTATTAATGGTTTGAATATTCACCGGGCTGTCGTGGACGAGGGTGCATCTATATGTGTTATGTCATCTACTTGTTGGAAAGCCATTATTTCTTTTGCTATTACTTCATTACCCAATTCCCTTGAAGCATTTGATGGAAGAGAATCTAAACCTCTTGGTGTTCTCGCTAGTTTTCCGATCACGTTAGAAGGGAATACAGTTAATGTCGAGATCGAAGTCGTTGATGCAAAACTCAATTATAATCTCCTCCTCGGACGCAGTTGGAATCAGTCCATGTTGTGTGTTCTGTCCACTCTCTTTCATGTTTTGAAGTTCCCGCATGAAGGAAAGATCATTACTGTTGATCAATTGTCTTTTTTCACTTCTTCTTTCGAGAACAACGTTCCGTATGTGGACAAGATTCCTACTCCTTACGAGAGTGTAGGGCCAGGACTTTTCAAATATCCTGCCCTCATGGGTATTTTCCCTCTTCCACCAGTGAATAATATTCAGGTAAACATTATTTCTTGAACCAATGACCCCTGGGTTATCCCTTCTCCTGATCATATCAGTTCATTCGGCGATTCGATGCCTTTCAGTCTGATTGAAATTGATTATTGTGAACTCATTGCTGCATCGGATTTTGATCCTGATTCTGCTCTTCAAGCGTCACTCTCGACATATATTCTCAATCCCCTTGGCTTAGTGATTTTGATTCACTAGATCCTTTGAAAGAAGTGTTTCCTTCTGATGAGGCTATCGTGGAAACCCTGTCTCTCGACGATCTACCGTGGGATGATGGTCATTATTGTTCCTTGTTTCTACCAAGCCTCGATGCCATGTCTACTTGTCTTGAGAATTTTTCCTCTCAGGTTCCTTCTCCTCTGCTTCAAACACCTATTCAGTTCCATGAGGTTTTTTCGGAAGGTAACTTGAGTAGCATCACTCAGACGATGCTTATCGACATTTCCATTAAACTAGGAATCGTCGAGAACATCCATATTAGGGTTACTTGTTCTTCGGATGAAGTGCAAGTATATACTAGCCTTTTTCATGAATTTCATGGTGTCTTTGCATGGTCCTACGAAGAAATGGTTGGCATTGATCCTAGCATTGTGGTACATGAAAGTCCTACTTACCCTGGTTCTAAACCTGTTCGTTAGCATCTTCGTTTGGTGCATCCTAGGAAAGATGTTGCCTTTAAGGCTGAAGTGGAAAAACTTATCAAAGTTGGTTTCATTTATCTGATTCCCTTGAAAAAATGGGTTTCTAATATTGTTCTTGTAGAAAAGAAACAGGGCACTATTTGTGTCTGTGTTGAATATCGTGATATCAATCGCGCTTGTCCTAAGGATAATTATCCTACTCCTTTCATCGATCAAATCATTGACGACTGTGCCGGGAGTGAGATTTTTTCCCTTATGGATGATTTGTTGGGTTATAATTAGATAAAAATTCTCCCGAATGATCAACACAAGACTTCTTTCATCTATCCTTGGGGTACCTTTGCATATAAGAAGCTTCCCTTTGGTTTGAAGAATGTCGGGGCCACATTTCAATGCGTGATATCTTATGCCTTTCATGATATTCGTCACATCGTTCAACCTTATCTAGATGACCTTCTGGCTCATTCAGCTACGCGTAGAGACCATCCTGACCATCTTCGTCAAATTTTTCTTCGTTGTTGACACTATAACATTCAGTTTAATCCGCACAAGTGTGTCTTCTGTGTTGATTCCGGTAGACTCTTGGGGTTTATCATTTCCAAAGACGGAATTTTCCTGGATCCTCTCAAGGATGAGGCTATTATCAATCTCCCCTCTCCTTCCTCATTACATCAGTTGCAGATTTTACAAGGGAAAGCTAATTTTCTTCACCGTTTTATACCTACCTATGCCAAAGTAGCTAAAGGATTTACATGATTGTTAAAACAAGGCATTCATTTTTACTGGGATGAGATCGCTCAGAAATATTTCGATGCATTGAAAACATTGTTGGTCAATGATCCTCTCCTCTGCCCTCTAGATTATCATCATGATTTTTCCCTTTATTTTCTTGCCTCTTTCAACACGATTGCCATGGTTTTGGTACAAGATGATGATGACGGTCATGAGCATGTTATTTATTACTTGTCTCGTAACCTTCTCGACCCCGAAACACGTTATGCCCATGCCGAAAAGTTAGTGTTGGCCGCTGTTCAAGTTGTTCAACGTTTTCATCATTATATTCTTGTGCGTATGGTGACGGTGATTTATGAATGCAACCCCATGACTTACATATTGTCTCGACAATTGCTGGGGGGGGGAATAATCAAAGTGGACTGTCCTCTTCCAAGAGTTTTGTTTGGAATTTACTACTGCCAAATTTAAGAAATCATTGGTCTTTGCTGATTTACTTTGTTCTCTCCCTTCCGACTCTGCTCCTTCTCATTACGAGGACTTCATCCCAAATGATTTAATTTTATTTATTAGCACCCTCGATCCTTGGTATGGTGATATCATCGTCTATCTCCAAACTTCATCTTTTAGATCTGAGTTGACGAAGGATTCCCGTCGATGCATCCGCCATCAATCCCAACCTTATTGTATAGTTGGAGATACTCTTTATCGTATTGGAGTCAATTCCATACTCTTATGATATTTGAATCTTGAGGAAGCCAAGAAAGCTCTGAATGATTGTCATAGTGGTGCCTGTGGCAGTCACATGTCTGGTTATGCTACTGCACAGAAGATTCTTTGTGCTGGTTATTTTTGGCCTTCTATTTTCAAAGACTGTATTGTCGCAGTTCGTAAATGCCATGATTGCCAAATTTATCAACACAAGATGCGTGTGCCACCCATTCCTCTTCATCCTGTCATTATCGTTGGTACCTTTACGAAATGGGGCATCGATTTTATGACGTGTAACCCTCACTTGGCCTAGGGGAATTCTTATATTATCGTAGCCATGGACTACTTCACCAAATGGGTTGAAGCAATGCCTACACTTGCCGCTGATGGTAAGATAGCTGCTCAGTTCATATTCAATCACATTATTGCTAGGTTTGGTGTCCCTCAAGCTATCATTACCGATCATGGTTCCCATTTTGGGCATTATATGGTGACGGAGTTGACTTCTAAGTTGGGTCTGCACGACCACAACTCAATGCCGCACTACCCTCAAGCCAATGGCCAGGTTGAAGCTGTGAACAAAGTTCTTGTCATGATGCTTCAACGTACGATAGGGATCCACAAATCAAATTGGCATCTCATGTTATTTTCAGCTCTTTGGGCATACTGAACCTCAGTGAAGAATGTAACAGGGTTCACTCCTTTCCAGTTGGTTTATGGCATGGAAGCTACTCTCCCGATTGAATGTGAAATACCTTCGCTCAATTTGGCTATTTTATTACTGCCAAATACTTCGCCAGAAGAAGAGAGTCTCCTTTATTTAGAAAATCTACACGAAACTTGCCGCTTTCCTGCTCTCGTTATCGAAGCACGGAAAAAGCAGGTCAAAGCTCATTTTGATCAGTCAGTCTCCTCTCGTTCTTTCGTCGAAGGAGATCTCGTCCTCCTGTATGACCAAGCTCATGATAAGATGGGGGTAGGAAAATTCCAACCTATGTGGCATGGGCCCTACATCGTTAAACGTGTGTTGCAGAATGGGGCATATGATCTAATTGACTACGAAGGTCATCCTTTTGAACAACCCAAAAATGGGTTGTATCTCAAAAAATATTATGCATGAGTCATTCATGCGTAATAGGTGTACATATGTGTTGTTTTCATTTTTTTACATTTTTTCTGGTTTGGTGTGCTTTGTGAGCGTTTTCCTACTTATTGGGTCTTGCTTATTGTGCAGATGTTTATTAACCCTTATGTCGGTTTCGCGGATGGTGCTTCCCACAATACCAGGAATTTGTCTTCGATAGCCTGGGTAATTTATGATCCTACTGGTGAGTTGATATATCAGTAAGGTATTTGTCTAGGGAAAACTACAAACAATTTCACTGAATATAGCGCTATCATTGAGCTATTAATCGAGGCAATCAACCTCGGCATATGCACATTGCTTGTAAATCTAGATTCACAACTTGTTGTTCTGCAACTCAATAATAATTATTCAGTTAGAAATCCACACATTCTGAGATTGTATTTACGTATTCGTTTGTTGGAAAGTGTTACAGGTCAAAATACCTCCTCATCAGCTCAAAGGAGAAGATAAATATGGAAGGAATACAAAGACCTAAACTAAACCTACTTCTGCCAAGGTAACGCCCCACTATAACAGCACAAGAGCGTTATAACGCACTTGATCAATGAATAGGCCGCGTTAGTGGCTAGGAAAATGCTCTGTTTACACTAGAGGGCAGCGTTACCCGTGTTTTGAGTTTGGAACCAGAAAAACCAGCAGAGAATGATTTGAATTTATAGCTTTTTCTCACAAGAGAGTCAGTAAAAAAAGGAAACTGCAAAGCACTAATCTCTTATTTGGCCTTGCCAAAAAAAACTGAACTCTCAAGGAAGGAAAAAGCATGGAAGTTGAGGAAACATCTTGGTTTTTTCTATTTAGAACTGGTGGAAGGAGAGAGGCAATGATTGCTCTCTCCATCTCCTATAAAATGGTGATGAAGGATCTTGGTTCGAGGTTGAAGGATTGTCAAAGTTTTTGAATACTTGTGAAGTAGAGATCATTGTTGTAGTGTGAAGGTCAAAGGTCAAAGAGGTTCATTGAGAAATTGTTGATCAAGACATCACCACTTTGAGAGATAGAGAGATTGGAAGGCTGAGGAGGGCTTGGTACAACTGACGGTTGTAATCCTCCTTTTTATAAATCAATAGAACTGTATCTGTTTTTTCCATTCCATGCGTTGATATTGTCATTGTTATTCAATCACTCATATAGCATGATATGAATGGCTTAGATGTGCATAGTTTAAATGTTTATTATATATTGAATTAATTGATAGGAAATGTATGTTATGGTGGAGATTACACGGGTGCTTTGATTGATTGCAGGGTTGAGATTTGGAGCTCATGAAGAAGGATCCCTGCTTCGTCGTTCAACGCTCTCCAAAATATTTCAAGATCATTAAAGAGGTAATCTTCCATCTTATTCCATCAAGTTGTTTTAAGTTAATATGAATATGTATGTGCCATATTTTTGAACTATACAACTAATCTTAATGTCTGCCTCTGGCACCGAAAAGCCCTGAGAGGGATATTAAATAACCAACAACCAAAGAATTTTACCCTATAGCAGAATTGGTGACTCTACTGGGGAGTTCCCCCATAGTTTCCGGACTATCTCTTCCCCCCTTTCTTCTTTCCTCTGTTCACAGACCCTTCTGACCAGTATTTATGCCCAGTAGACATTTCAAAAGCTCACAGAGTTCAATCCTATTTTTGTTTGACCATCTGAATAACTTTACCCTGGCTAGTGCTACCTTTTTTGGTGTTCCAGTGCGTTATAATGCGGGCTCTGCTTAAATACAGTGCGTTAGTCTCTGGATTAATGCTACCTTTACTCAGAGACAGTGCATTACTCAGCCAAAAATTTGTTGTTCACCCCTGTGATTGTGTTTTGGTTGCAGAGTTTTTTTGGCCATCCGTATCTCTCCTTGACTGAATCCCTGTGCTTTTTTACTAAGCTGGCATTTCTATTTGTTTTCTCTTGTTTGAAAAGTTAGTGTCAAAAGAATTTACTTTTTAGAGAAGAATTTTTTTTTTAGTTTTTTTTCATCTAGCTGAATTAATTCTGAAAATTTTAGTTCATAGACTGTTAAGATGAGGTAGATAGAAGTCTGAATATTTAAAGTTGAACTGTGCTATTTGAATGTTAGTGCATGGATGTTGAAAATAAACCTCTCCTTGTAGAAATACTCTTCATCGAATTGAATATTTAGAGCATATTTTTGCATGGTTTCTTGAGTTAGAGTCTCATTACATTTCATACGTCCACTCCCCCTCAGCAAGACTAATAATCAAGTACACTAAGAATCAAGCGACAATAAAATCAATCACATTACTCTTTTTGATCTCACACCAACAGTAGTTCAGGCTAGGATCTTGGGTTGGGAACAGTGAGAAAATCACCCAAGATCTCAAAACTTGATACTAGAGTCATTAACGAGCGAAATCATACTGCACTCATATTATCGGGACCGTTCCTTTACCGGAGCCCAACGTGAGACAACACTTGGGTGTACAAGAAGGTAGTCCGCCTTCGACTACATCCAGTGGGTGTGTTATATATTTGGGTTCCCTTCGGGGATGTCGAAACTAGATCTGGGATCTAGGTATTCTGCCCATATAGCATGTTGTCCTTGACCATGGACCCCCCTGATGATATCTGTGATTTGAGGTATCTTTAGTGGCCATAATTTTTAGGGACTTACACAAGGTGACTGGGACGGGTTGTCCTGGTATCTGAAATAGACGGACCCACTCTGTCTTCGGTCTTTAGGAGGGTACTCGTCTTCACGAGAGTGCTTACACCTATCGTCTGAGGTTTGAGCGAAGCTCTAGAGTGACCGTAACTATACTTTCAACCAACCCTCTCTATATACTATTGTGATACTGGATTTCATCACCAGCAAACAGTAGTACTCAGACAGGGCACCCTATTCTAGATGCTTGCTGATTGATTTTAGAGAGTCCTTTTTTCTTTTTTCTTTTTTAGGTGTGTGGTTACTGTCACTGAGACTTTATAATACATAAAAATTTATTAAAATTTGTTAAAACTAAATAGGTCACCATGGCATCATCTGACCCACACCATCTATCTCGACGACAGCAAGGTCTACCTCCTCTAACTCTTGAGGAAGAACTAAACCTTGGTGAACCCGTGCCTTCTACGGAAGAGCAATCTCCATTGACAAACCCTGATTTTCACATAGCCTCATATCATACGGAATTTCCGGAGGACCCTTTCATGGAAGGGGTCATACCTCATTACAATCCTCCACTCACTGATCTTTTGGGGCCTATGATAGTTTAGATTACACCACACACTGACATGTCTTCGGCCGCACAAACATCCATTTATCAACTGGCATCCACAGGGTCGATGCCAATGGCAACCATCCCAGGTTTGCCGCCATTCTCCCTGCCAGTTGTCAATTCTATGCCATTACTTGGTAACCCCAGTAGTCAACATATACCTAATCCCAACCCTATGGTCATTACAACTGTAAGTAACTCGCTGAGTCCTTTGGGATCTACTTCTACTGTGACCACATTGGGACCTATGGTTGCTCCTCCCATGAGTGTGGCTACTTCAGTTCCTTTTAGCAACCCTTTTGGTTGGAACCCTTTGCTGAGTTTAAACCCCTTGGAGATCATACAAGGGGTCAGTGTCACCATCACGCAGATAACAGGGAACATTTCACTACCCCTGCAATATTTAGGACAAATCGGACAACCTATTGTTAACATTGTTCCCTTAAGTGGTTTAAATATAGGTGTAGGGTCTATATCGTTGCCGAAATATGAAAGTAGTAGCATGCCTCTAGGAAGCTCTATTGCATCCATATGGACTAACCCACCCCAACCTCCATCTGGAATGGGAGGGCAATTTTACACTAGGGGAAACCAACCGTTCGCCCCGCAATACAATATGCCCTATGGACAACAACCATATATCCCTACCCCTCCACCTATGGGAAATTTTTATCAAAGTCCTACTTATCCTACTGGTAACACATTAATGGGTGGACCCTATGGTCCACATAGTCAACCAATACTTTCTTGGTTAGATTCAGGAGAAAACCCGCAATTTCCACTTTTGGCAGCTCTAGACATCCCTGACATCTATAAACTGACTAATGACCCCATTAATCACAACCCGCTCTGGCCTCCAGTACCGCACAAGATTCCTTTTGACATCCCAAAGTTCGATGGGAAACAAGGGGAAGACCTAGCCGCACACATCACCACCTTTCATTTATGGTCTATATCTAATTCCATGGTGGATGATAGTGTTCGGCTTCGACTGTTTCCCTACACCCTTACAGGAAACACCGCCAAGTGGTATGTTGAATTTCCACGCGCCGCCATAAAAACTTTTGGAACTTTAGTGATAGAGTTTCTAAATAATTTCCAATTACCAATCAGATTTGAAACCGGAATAGAACTGTTAACCTCGTTGTGCCAAGACACTGCCGCCCACATCTCCGATCACATTCATGAATGGAGACATAGGAGGAGGCTAGTCAAAGCGCCAATCCCGGATCATCTCTTAGCTAATTGGTTTTGTAAGTCTCTCTTACCCCACATCTCTAAAGAAATTGGCCTTTCCGGTGCAGTTACAGAAGATCAATGCATTCATTGTGCCCAACATTTGGATTTAATCTATTAAGAATTGGGCATGCTATATGAATTACTTCCCAATGCCCCTGGTAACCCAAATCCTCCAGCTACTCAGAAAATCGGAGCTCACGCTGACGGTCTCGTTGGCACAATCTCTGATGTAGCCACAAAATAGTCTCAGGGGTGAACCTCCCAGCCATCCTCGGCTGCCACCGCCCCTAACCAAATGACTACTCTTCTTACCGCTGAGGTAAATTCTGTGAAAAATTCACAAAAACCTAATGGAAAGAATAACATGAAAAAGAAAAAGACATCTTCTTCGGAAGAGAAGTCGGACAATCAGAATAATCCTAATCAGAAAAACGCTGCCAAAAATGACAAAGGGAAGGATAAACCCATGAAATTTCCTTGCAAGATATGTGTGGAGGACCACTTGACATACAAATGTTCTCGGCTGCAGGAATGCACCGATTTTATCGCGAACAAGGATTCTGGGCAAACACCTGCCATTCTTCATAATCCTTTCCCTAATTAACAGCAAAAACAGCAACACATGGTTGAAAACCCACCACAACCCCAATAATGGGGAAATGGTGGTTCACATCCTTCCGGTGAAGGATCATCTGCCATTTATGGCATTGAGAGTGTTGAACTTCAAACACGAGCCAAGCTTTATGGAAATCCTACCATAGATGCTCAAGAACCTAGTACTAGTTCAAATCCACCGCCGATCAACGATTTACATATCGAACGACCCACTGCTGACCTCGTAATTCGTCCCCCCAAAGGGACACTTCGACGCACGACTCATAACACCTCTGCATGTGCAGCCCAAAACTACAACATTGTAGAAGATTTGGTGTATGCACCATCAGCCATGTCTGCTCTCGAAGTATTACAAACTTGTCTAGCACAAAGGAAAGCCTTGCTTTCGGCCATTGGTGGAATAGACCCCCAGGATTCCACGCTAGCTATCTTTGATATGGAAAAATCTTAGACTCGCCTCTCGCACCAACTTGCATTCCAAGTGCAGGTTGTGTCGAAAGGTAGACCAATCCATCGCACTGTCATTGACGAAGGTGCTTCGACCTGCGTTATGTCACAAGCTTGCTGGCTCGCTTTAGGTTCTCCTACCTTAACACCGCCATCGAATTCCCTCAAAGCTTTCGATGGCCAAACGTTCCTCCCAAAAGGATACCTTGCTAGCTTTCCCATCACTCTGAGTGGGAAAATGGTAACTGTGGATGTTGAAGTCGTAGATCGCCATCTCGACTATAATCTATTGCTCGGTCACAGTTGGTCTTACGCCATGACCGCCATTATTTCTTCGGTCTTCCGACTTGTCCTATTTCCACTGGATGGGAAAATAGTCACAGTGGATCAGTTATCTTTCTGCACCCCTAATTATTCCACATTACCAAGTAGCATTGTACCCCTAATAGGAGGCTTTCCTGACTCTTACGTCAGTATTGGTACCGGTATTCTAAAGGCATCTTCCCTACTGGGTTGTTTTCCTCTCCTGCCGCCAGAGATCCCAAATACGGTTGCAATGATATCCACCACTTTCGATGGCTCTATTGACCCATGGATCCTCCCGACACCTTCAAAAATTGATTCCTACGGAGATCAGATGCCACTCTCACCAGCCGAGTTGGCCTACCAAGCCATCCAAATTACATCTGAACCCTCCACTGCTATGGTTTTGACCAAAGGTACAAACCTCCCACCCATCACACTTCTCTCTAAGGATCTCCTCAATAAAGTCTTGCCTACAGATGAAGCTATTCGAGCGATCATGTCTCTAGAAGAACGACCTTGGGGAGAATTTCACCATCACGCTTCAATGATCGACTCGGACATGATAAATACTGAAATCCCATCCTTTAACCCACCTGAGATGGTTCCCTCCGCTTACATCACTGTTCCACCGATCGATTCAGAAGGGAACATGGGGAATATTTCTAAGACAATTCTCATTGATATCTCAGTCAAAACGGGTATCGTGGAAAATATTCATATTCAAGCAGATTGCAATCCTAAGGAAATTGCACGATTCACATCCCTTTTCAAGGAATTTCGTGATGTGTTTGCTTGGTCTTACAAGAAAATTCCTGACATAGATCCTTCTATTGACGAGAAAGAGATCAAGAAATTCCGAGCATTCTTTTTATGGTATTTTTCTTGCACATTAATCTGAAAAACCTCGAGTCCTCTTCTTCGGGCTCATTAAACTTACACGAAGAAGCTTCGAGCATTCTTTTTATGTTATTTTTTCTTGCCTGTTAAACCGAAAAACCTTGAGTTCCCTTCTTCGGACTCGTTAAACTTATATGAATTCGATTTCGAGCGTTCTTTTTATGGTCTTTTTCTTTCTCGTTAGTTTGAAAAACCTAGAGTTCTCTTCTTCAGAATTGTTAAAACTGATATGAAGAAGCACTGAGCTTTATTTTTAGGGACCTTTTTCTAGCTCATAAAACTGAAAAAACCCCGAGTTGACTTTGTCGGGCTCGCTAAACTACCACGACAGAGAGTAAGGAGCCATTATTTTCCTCTTTTTCGAAGCTCTTTAAACCGAAAAAGTGACTGATTTTTCTCTGCGTGACTCGTTAAAATTTCACGGAGGTCACTGAGTTTTCTCCGTGTGAATCGTTAAAATTTCACGGAGAGCACCAATTTTTTCTTTGTTGGACTCGTTAAAATTTCACAAAGAGTATTGAGTTTACTCCATCTCCTCGTACTCATAACAAAATGAGGTAGACGTCCATCGAACATATATTTCTCACTTTTCCGGCTTCGATGGACTAACTCATGGAAAATGAACTATTTCGGGCTTACTATTCTCCCTTTGTCATGCCCGATTATCAAGACATGACAAAGGCAGCCCAATGGAGTTGTATTTTACGACATTTTTCATACTCTCTAAACATGAAAATTTCACCGAGTTTACTCGTTTGGACTCGTTAAACCTGATCAGACGGGGCACGGAGTTTTCTTTTAAGATCTTTTTCAGACTCTCTAAATATGAAAAATTCACCGAGTTTACTCGTCTTGACTATTAAGTCCCTATATTAATAGTGTAGTCCCTTATTATGTTAGTGTTGCCCCACTTATTGTTATTATTGTACCCCTATAACCCCCATATTGTTATTATTGTGCCCTTACATTATTATTGTCAGGTCGGCTAGGATTACATTGTGGCCCACTAGGATTATATTGTGGCCCTATGGACTCCTATATATAGAAGGAGGTTTTGTTCATTTGTATCATCAAAGAATTGTTCATTTATGTAATGTATTGGAGGTTGCCCCCTCGAAGTGGCTTATTTCTAAGGCGTTGATATCTCTTTTCTTCTAGTTTTTGGAGTTGGTTACACAACATTTGGTATCAGAGCTTTGGATTCTAGGGTGTCGCTGCTCCAAACAGGTCATCGTGGAATTTTCGCTATAAATTTTTTTCTAGGAAGTTTCGGAAACTGAAATTTTTAGGGTGCGAAGCCGAAATCCTGAGGAAGCTTTTCTAAAAATTTCAGAGCTTGGTTCGCAATATTTGCGGAGATATCATCTGTGGAAGTTAGGTATTGTTTCAGGATCCTAAACAGGTCATCGTGGAATTTGTGCTATAACTTGTTTTGTACGAAGGTTCAGAATCTGAAATTCATATGGTGCGAAGCTGAAATCCTGAGGAAATTTTTCAAAAACGTTTAGAGCTTGGTTCGCAACATTTTTGGAGATATGAGCTGTGGAAGGTAGTGCTTTTTTAGGCTCCTGAATTTCATCTCAAAGAGGTGATCGTGGGAAAAGTTCAATAACTCTCTCTCTGGGCAGTGGTTTTGAGTGCCGTAAAAAGTGGTCACAAGTACACGGACTGTAGTTTCTTGGCTATTAATTTCAGAGACAAAGGAAAAAATAGTGACACGTGGAAAGTCATACAAGTTCTCTCTACTGAACCAGTCCATAATTAGGTCATTGTGGGAGATTGGAGACAACTTTGTCTTGGGGAATCCAAATTAGATCAGACCTGTGGCATTTGAAAGAAGCTTCAGAGGGCTACTACAGAGATGAATTTCAAATATTAAATATTTTCAATTACAGAGATAATTCAATTTCAATATCGAGCTCCTCAAAGCAAGTAAAAGGTGTGTATTGTTTTTCCCGAATTACATAAATCTTGTTTGAAAAATCAGTTTGAAGTGATTCCAAGGGCCTATTGAGAATATATTTCAATGTTGCATTCTGAAATGCCTCATAAAAATAATTCAACACCCATTAAGCCCTCATAAATCTGTACTATGATGCATGAAGTGGAAGAATTGCAGTATGAGATATCAAAATTACGGTACCAAGTGCAACAAATTTCGATCTTACGAAGAGCAACCAAAGATGACATAGATGGTTTAAAAGAAGAAATGGAGGCTAAGTTGGATGGTTTTAAGGATAAAATAATAGCTAATATGGATGATAAATTAGTGGAAGATGACATCGAGCATCAACAACAAGTTCTCCAACTCTCAAAGGATAACCTAACTTTGGTGCAGAATCTAATGAAACAACGGGAATATCAACATCACATCGAAAGAAGTTCTGAAGCAGTCACAAAAACAAGAACTCGAATAGTACGATCAATTTTAGAGTATCTCAGCAAGTGGAAGAACTTTCCTGTAAAAGATTCCACATGGGAGGATGAGAATTTTATACAGAAGCATCAAGAAATAATCAAGCGTTGAGGACAACACTTGTTTGAAGGAGAGGGGCATGTTAAGTCCCTATATTAATAGTGTAGTCCCTTATTATGTTAGTGTAGCCCCACTTATTGTTATTTTTGTACCCCTGTAACCCCCATATTGTTATTATTTTGCCCTTACATTATTATTGTTAGGTCGGCTAGGATTACATTGTGGCCCACTAGGATTATATTGTGGCCCCATGGACTCCTATATATAGAAGGAGGTTTTGTTCATTTGTATCATCAAAGAATTGCTCATTTATGTAATGTATTGGAGGTTGTCCCCTCGAAGTGGCTTATTTATAAGGCGTTGATATCTCTTTTCTTCTATTTTTGGAGTTGGTTACACAACATTGACTCATTAAACCTAATCAGACGGGGCACAAAGTTGTCTTTTATGATATTTTTCATACTCTCTAAATATGAAAATTTCACCAAGTTTACTCATCTGGACTCATTAAACTTAATCAGATGGGGAAAAATTTGGACAAAATGGATACTACCTCGGTTACATTTCAGAAAGGTCGATTTAGCAGCAAAAATCTTGAACATGGCACTTCCCAGAAAACTCTTTCGCAGTTAGCCGAACCCTACCATCTATGAGTATTAGCCTTCATCTCCCAGTGTCCCTACACCAGTAAAATCCTAACACACTCTTTGGTGTTCATTAAGCCTCAGTTGCCTAGTACCCTGTTACAATGCCTTCTATTGTTCAAGCAGATCTTGCTATCTACTGCTCCTCTTATCAACCAAACCGCTCATTATGCCAGAACTTATTTGTCGTCAGACATCCCCATTTTCTCTTCATTATCTCCATCACAAAAAAATCATTTGGTTTCCATTTTGTGTTGACTGATGTAGGACGCCTCAGTGCTAACCTCTCAACAGATCTCTTCCTATCGACTTCAAAATATTATCTAGGAAGTTGATCCAGAAACCCATTAGTACCCGGATACTTGCATACATTAGTGGCAGGTAGTCTTGTGTTTGATTAGGAGTATTCATCATTGGCTCCTGATCGAATGATTCTACGAGTGTTCGACTTCAACTCTTTTTATTCACACTCGCTATATTGTACTGTGCATCTTAGGGACCATCATCATTATCGGTGGCCACCTTCACATCTGTTAACATTTATCATTATTGACTGGTAATTAGATGATTTCTCACATGTTCGACGACAGCTCATTCATTCACATGTTGATAAATATGCAGTTTAAAGTGAATCGGCGATCAAGACCTTGGGGCAAAGGTTACATCATTAAAGTTGTGTTCCCTTCCCCAAGTTGCGATATTGTTTATGGAGACATCTTCTTTAGCCTGATCCTGTTATGATAGACACTTCCACATTGTGCTCATCGGTGGACAGATTATTCATATCTCTATTCTAGAGAAATCATTTTGTTTAAGCTACTGAGCATGGGAATGCCCGACTCAAGGCAGATACTATATTTTCTAACATATGTTGTTGTTTCAGGTTTTCCTCAGTCTTTCAATCTCTTTATCTCTACTACACACGTTATAAAGTATTTCGGCCATCCTCTTCGTCTCTGACCTCACACTTTAGGGGGCATCTGTTACAGGTCAAAATACCTCCTCATCAACTCAGAGGAGAAGATAAATATAGAAGGAATACAAAGACCTAAACTAAACCTACTTCTGTTAAGGTAACACCCCACTATAACAACACAAGAGCGTTATAACGCACCTGATCAATGAATACGTCACGTTAGTGGCTAGGGCAACGCTTTTTTTACACTAGAGGGCAGCGTTACCTATGTTTTGAGTTTGGAACCGAAAAAACCCGCGGAGAATGATTTGAATTTCCAGCTTTTTCTCACAAAAGAGTCAGTACAAAAAGGAAACTGAAAAGCACTAATCTCTTATTGGGGCTTGCCAAAAACAAATGAACTCTCAAGGAAGGAAAAATATGGAAGTTGAGGAAAAATCTTGGTTTTTTCTATTTAGAACTGGTGGAAGGAGAGAGGCAATGATTGCTCTCTCCATCTCCTATAAAATGGAGATGAAGGCTCTTGGTTCGAGGTTGAACGATTGTCAAAGTTTTTTAATACTTGTGAAGTAGAGATCATTGTTGTAGTGTGAAGGTCAAAGGTCAAAGAGTTTCATTGAGAACTTGTTGATCAAGACATCACCACTTTGAGAGATAGAGAGATTGGAAGGCTGAGGAGGGCTTGGTACAACCGACGGTTGTAATCCTCCTTTTTATAAATCAATAGAACTGTATCTGTTTTTTCCATTCTATGCATTGATATTGTCATTGTTATTCAATCACTTATATAGCATGAGATGAATGGCTTAGATGTGCATAGTTTAAATGTTTATTATATATTGACTTAATTGATAGGAAATGTATGTTATGGTGGAGATTACACGGGTGCTTTGACTTATTGCAGGGTCGAGATTTGGAGTTGGTGAAGAAGGATCCCTGCTTTGCCATTCAACGCTCTCCAAAATATTTCAAGATCATTAAAGAGGTAATCTTCCATCTTATTACATCAAGTTGTTTTAAGTTAATATGAATATGTATGTGTCATCTTTGTGAACTATACAACTAATCTTATTGTCTACCTCGGGCACCGGAAAGCCCCGAGAGGGATATTCAATAACCAACAACCCAAGAATTTTACCCTATAGCAGAATGACATTTTGATTTTAACCTATCAACATATTCCTAGACGAATGAACACATTAACTGATACAGTGGCTAACATTGTATTAGATAGACATTTGCATCATTTGTAAAAGCATCATCATATGTAAGAGATCCATGTAGGAAAATAGATGTATATATATATATCGCATGTTTGCAACTGTGTGCATCATAATTTCAAAAAATATATGTGTGTTTCTGTTACATCCTGAGACATCATGTCTCGCAAAATATGCTAAAAAAATAAAACCTAGGTGTCTAATCAGCATGATGCTCATGATAACATGTCACGGCCCGTACTAGCCACCTTAGCAAGCGGTGAATTATTCTAGGCACCCCTATGGTATGTCTCTGGTAGGTGCGAGGAACACCATCAAAATGTGCATAATATGGGACTCCTCGTGTGATCCCCTCTAGGTTGTGCATTATTCCTCCCTTAAACTTGACTTGGAGATTATTGACTACATCTAGTCAAAACTACTAAGTGAGACAACCCCGCTCACTCTAGCTCTTCCCCCCTCAAATTTCTACCTAGGGTAATTGTTATCTTGACATCCCCCCTATCACCTAGGTCTAACCCAGACTTTACCGGTGATTACCCAAGGGTACGCATGCCATACCAGGTCTTACAGTAGTATGCCCATTTACATGTAATAAATTAACTCCATTATAATAATAATAATATATATATATATATATATATATATATTTTCATTGTCACTGTCTTTGTACATATGAAATCAATGTCCATATAAAAAGAACCCATCTACTGGATTACATGGGTCACCAGGCTCTGTAACCGCTAGTCCTATAGGAGTTCTCTTTAGATACATGGTTCATTAATTAATTAACCCACTTACACATATCCTCTCTCATTTTGACAAGCTATCTTTGATCTACCAAAACCCTTGATTACAAACTGCTTTGATGCTGCTCCATACCTGAGCGTGCTTTCCAAAGTAGCTAGATTTCTTGATTAGAATATCCTCTTTGCATATATTTCTTGGTTGTAATTTTAAAAGCATGATAAGCATGATGCTAATCATATTTCTTGAAGCCATCATTGTACCATGGCTTCGCTAGCTCGATCCAATGAGAATAATACTCTTGTGGAGAGACCACCATGTAAATCTACTCAGTTATATTCATCGCCCTTTCCTTTCGAACCACATCCACAGTAAGCTTCTTCATACCAAATTTTCATCAACTAGATTTATGCAGTCTCCATAAGTTTGCGCTACCATAATTCATATATTTCTGATGCACCTCCAAGCCGAGCACGACCGCCAATAAATCATCGCCCATGGGGCTCTTGGATAGCACATGCACATGCTCCATTTCCAGGGCATGCCAATCTTCCCCTTCACATCGCCAACCGCCATGTATTTCCCAAAGCCATCGTCGCCTTCGCAGTGTAAGCCATTCAGGCACGTCAAGTCGGATTTCATTTTGACAGCCAACATGAAATGGAAGTTCTTTGACCAGGCCGGCCTGAAATTTGCCACTGTGGCACCCTTGCAATTCCTCGATGCCCTGCTACTCTGCTGCCTGGATGTCAGCCTTTCTCCTGCGTCGATCCACCATCTGTGTGCAAACATTGTTGACAATTTCACAGATATTTTTGACATCTGAGCGATGCAAATGATAATTTAGCACTTGATTAACGACTTCTGCACATAAATCTCCATGCGGCCAGCTCTAATTTTCTCAAGAACTTTGTTTGGACATGAGTGCAACTTCAAAATTTCTCCATAGTTTTTGTTACGCCCCTGATGGCATTCTCAGCTCTCCTTCACTGACACCGCCTCATCGTAGTGCTCCACTTGCTCACGGTGCTTTAACGCTTTAGCAAATGATTGTGCGAAACTGGAGTATTTCTCTGCGTACTTGGCTCGAATCCTAGAAATATCTAGATCTGAATCTAGCAACAGATTTACAGTTTATCATGGCATCAACAACTCTCAGTGATCGCAGGGTCCTCCTGAGCCAGAAAACGTCTACCTCGACAGCTTCCATGTATGGCATATCACTCTCCATCAAGGAAGATATCCTCATGTTTGGAAAACTTCCGTCCATGGATCACTTCCAATAGTCTTGCGCCAGATTTCAAGATTGCATTAAAATTCACTAGAGATTCCCTTTTACTTGTACTATCACCAAAGCCATGAACTTTCTCATGCTATCAAGTCCACGCAATGGGTTCTCCACCCAGAACACAGTCGTCTTCCTCAAAGATCTAGTTTCATATCTAGATCACCACGAAGTACAAACACAAGTTGAAAACATAATGCTTCCTTTGACTTTTTTAGATCGAGCATTTTGTTTTGTTGATCTGCGATTAGATCTCTCCATCCACGAGGCCATAAAACCCTTAGCCACAGAAGCATCCCTCTAAAGCTCTAATACCAGTTGTTAGAAATTACGACATAAATAATAAAAAATTTACTGAGAGGAATAAACATAAAGAGGCCAGCAACAAATCATAAACATAAACACAAATATTTCTCTGGGAAAACCCCAAACTCTAGGGAAAAACCCAACCAATGAAATTTCATTAACCATTGTCCAAAACCCTAGCCAATCCAGCCAAGTGAGCCTTCACCGCTCACCTCCAAGCCTACCTTACAATGAAGTCTTCCCAGCATTTTTATAGGCTCCATTACATGAAATAATATGGGCTGAAAACCATGGGTGCACAATACCATGTGCCCCAAAACCACTAATATTTACCCTAGTCAACATTGAATCTATCCCAAGTCAAATTTACCTAAAAATCCCCTCCAGGTTACGCACTATCTCATATTCCTCGACGCCCTCACCTTGAGGGTCGAAATCGTGAGGGATTCGCCTTGCTATCGGTGACATACTGGCAGGTCTCTCTGGGCCAACATCTACATCTCACGGATTTAATGTCAGAACATGCATAACTAAAAAAAATCATAATAATCATAAAATTTAATAAATGAGTCTCACCCAAATATTCATCCCAATCTTCTCCCTCCAAGAGTGGGAGGTCCAGATCATCAGTGAAGTCTATACCAGAGTAGGGACAATCCTCCATGACAATCAGTTGTTGACGGAGCCAATCAAAGAATTCTAGTCTCTAGGACATCTGTTGGTTGCCCCCTGCCCTTGGCATTGGAGCTTCCAATCGAGCCATCTGTGGTTCTCTCACTGGTGGTGTCGAGACTATAACCTCTTGTCGCTGAAAAATGGGTAGTTATTCCAAGAAGAATGATACTAGAATAGATCTATAACCAAATTGTTTCAGTTTGGTCTTCTTGCATTTGGTTAGTTGGCGCTTCATGTTTATGGTCACAGCCTCTACACAGTTGTAGATGTTCGGTGCCATGCAGTCTACAGTAAGAAGCAACTGTGTCTTTGTTGCTTCGTGCGGTGCTTGTGATCCTGTAGCACATGTGATGGTATGCACTACCACGCATAGTGTAAAATATGGGATAGTTTGTATATCAAAATTCCAACTACCTGATCCCTTCCGTGCTCCTCGACATACCCTGTCTATCACCATGGTCATGTTTTCCATGCAGGGCCAGGTGCCAGTTAGGATTGGTGTTTCACCCCTCCGCGATAATCCTGTGATGAAGTACACGTCAAAGACATCAATCTCAAGTTCTTGTTCCCGAAGGATGAACTTCTCTTGATTTTCATCCCATATACTGATAAGATACTGTAACAATTCTAGGTGGGCTCGGAGACATGGTGTTAGGAAGAATTTTTTCAAACCAAAGTTTCTGAGGGCTTCCATGACTCCCTCATTTTCCATGGCTAGCTCATCTTCTTCACTATGTTCCCATTCTTTCCATTCAATGACCATTTTGCCTCTTTCTACCTGCAAACACACATATGAGTGATATTAGTCGATTTTGAACCTTAAAACTATATACAATTGGGGTATTTGATGAGCATTTTTTACTAGAAATGGTTTGCACCGTTGGCGTGCCCTAGTGTTAAAAATCGGGCGGTTGGCACGACTCCGTGCCTGAAACTAGTGCCAACCGCGGAGCCCTATTTTTTACATTTCCTCCCCAAAAATTTGAAATTGACAATTGCAGGAAGCAAGAAATGATTTAAAATGACAAGAGGGATCTCAGCTCTTACCTGGGGTTGACGGATTTGTGATTGATCTGCTGGATTGGTCGCTATCGTTGCCGCAAGATTACAAAGTAAAATGGGTAACTATTGCTCCACAAGAGGTAAAAAGTGAAAAGTAATTATTTTTACCCTTTTTGGCATTTTATAACTTTTTTTACAACCCTAATTAGGTTTTAAGACATGCTTTCGATTATTTTATTCTATTATTTTCGAGAAATGGGTTTTACACATGTCCCTTGTGCAACAACAGGTTTTTTCATGCGACAATGATGTAGTAACGAGTTATATTTTATACTTTTTCGAACTTGGTAAAAACACGAAAAATTCACTACTAGAGTCATCTTTCAGCTCTTTTCTAACTCTCTAAAATTGAAAATATTGTCGAGATTCTTGTCATTTTGAACTCATTAAATGGCTACGAAACAATATCTACCCATTATACTTTTAACCCTTTTTCGGGCTGGGATAGATTATTTACGAAAAAGGAATAGCTTATCCTATCGCGACTAAGAGGTTCTCGCAGACAAAGTTTTCTACCTTTTTGGATCTGTGAGACTACCTACGAAAATGGACTGCTGGAGTTTTCTTTTTTGCCTTCTTTTCAAACTCTCTAAACATGAAAAGATGCCGAGTTCTCCCTTTGTCAGACTCGTTAAACCTTGATGACATTGGACTTCGTCATCATGACATTATTTCGAGTTCCTCCTTCCTAGGGCTCGTAAAATGTACTAGGTTGGATTTTTCTGAAGGACAAACTTATAGCGCAAGCATATGCTATCCTCGTCAAGCTTGTTTTAAAAAAAAATAATTGGGGTACTTGCCAGAAATGGTGGGGGAAAATGGAACCAAGTTTTATTTATGTTGGTAGTATGTTGCTCTTGAACATGGCACTTGTCTACATTCGTTTCGGGTTGGGGACATCTCATTTCGTCATTTTTGCCTCCATGGGTTTGGGTAATCTCTTTTGAACTCTCATCTTCTCTTTTCCACGTCATCATGACCTCAGATCCTTTGATGTAAAATACTGCCAAATCTAGTGTCGTGCTATTGATATGTTCAAGAGAAGTTTGCCTCTGCAGTTGTCAACTGTCCTCTGATCTCCTGTTGGTCTGGATCCACTTTCATCATGTTCCTCTGTCTTGTGTCGATGATGTGGGAAACATTACGGCCCTCCTTCGACCAGGTCAATTCCTATCGACTTGAGCTCATTATCCAGGAATTTGATCTAGAGACTCCCTTCTGGTACCTTGACGCCTGCATGCCTCAATGGCAGGTTTTTCACATTCGATGCAAGGTTCACATCATTGGCCTTCGATCGAGTGATTCTACGGATGTTTGACATCATATCACTTTTCACATTTCGTAGATTGTACCTTTTGTACCTTGAGGGCCATCACCATTATTGGTGGTTTCTCTCGCGTCTGTTAACAGCTTTCATCATTGGCTGGTAATCAGATGATTTTCCTGCATGTTCGACTTCATATCATACATTCACATGCTTGAAATTGTACTTGTTCGGATTGAGATGGAGTGCAAGACCCTGGGTTTTGTCTGATAAAATCCAGGCTGCGGATTTTTGTGGATTATTATGACTTATTGCACGAATTTCTTGATTGGATGGCTGCGACCATACCTGACTCTATTTATTGATCCTTCCTGCTAGATGGATGTGTCCATACCTCGGACCTCAGTTTTTATATACTCTATTATGGATGGTTGCGACCATGCCACATGATTCATGTATCACAAATATTAGTTTTATTTGTAATTGCAGGTCTTCCGAAAATGGTTTTTGGTTCGAACGCATTCTCATAAAGCATTTCACCCCTCCCTCTCTCTCGGACTTCATACTTTAGGGGGAATCTGTTACACAACCTTTTGTCACTATCCCTGCAATCCCCAACTCGCACATTGGAGGGTCGTTTTTGTGACCAATACGCAGTATCATACTTTGAAAATACCATCCTTGCATCCCTTTTGATGAAAGAAACATTCTTCTTGTCGACATTTCCCTAAGCAGAGCTATGAAAATCCATATTTTTGCCTTAGCGTGAGTAGCCCGTTACATCCTCACGCCGACCAGAAAATTGAACACTAAGCCCATGCCACTTGGCGCTCTGTGCCAGTTAGACACCCACGCCAAGTTGTTTATGGAATTTAAAAAAAAAATAGAGGTGGAGGTTCCATTCCAACCACCTCAGGGATGAGTCAATGTGAGTGGTTGAATTGAAACAACCACAGACTCCTTCCTTTAGTTAGTAGTTTCCACCTCCCTTGGAACTCTCCTAAAGGATAGGACTCCCTCCCACCTTTGTAGGGATCCCAACCTCCTCTCTTCCCTCTATATAAGAAACTATCTCCTTTAGTAGAAGCTAGCTGAACAAATTATAGCAGAACAACTGAATAGCTGAACTAGGAGAATTATACTACAGCTAAGCTGCTAGAGGAGATAGAGTAAGAAAGATTGTGTTAAGAGAGCTTGAGTCGATGACTTCTGAGAGAGCTTGAGTCTAAATTCCCTGACCGACAGTTGAGATGCGTTTCATCTGAACCCCGCTGCAGGATATTGCGACGTTAAAGCATCAGTTGTACTCTTCCTTCTACTCATTAATATACATGACTACTGTTTGGTTCCACTATTGTGTTATGATGTTTATTTGATGCAATATGTTTAACCCTCTTTGACTGGATAATAGTTGTGAGTGAAACTATTCCGTCGTATGTTGTTCTTGTTCTTTGTCCTATGTGCAGGTATCTAAGCGTGACAGTGAATAGATTGTGACTTGCCAAGGCAGGAGCAAGAAACCACTACTCTTTTCATAACATCGACAGTGTTGGATTCAAGGTAGGTCAATCTACCATGTCTTTTGTTCATTCATTAACTAGGAAGCAAAAATTTAGCATGTCCTTTTATTACTAGACCCACCCTAGGGCTAGAGGGATCGTCTCTGTCCGCAGAGAGGATTTACCTTCATAACACCAGCCAAGGCACAATTTTCTTCATCATATTCCTTAGATGAAGATCCATCCCTCGTATTCTGCTTGAATTCTTATTGGACCAAATATGACCAAAGTCGTTCCCAATCTAGCAGCTTTTCGAGAGAGTCCTGATAACTATGATAACTCTTGGGAAGTCCTAGAAGAGCTAGGCTCACCAATTCATCATCCACAATAGTAATTCTTACACTCACCAGCTCATCTCAACATTGGAAAAACTTGGTCAAGTATACCGGAATAGTGTCACCTTTCTCCATTTTAATTTTCCTAAGCTTATCCTTCAGTGCCAATTTTCTATGACCAATACTGCTCTGAAATAGATCTTTCAAAGCCTTCCAATTTGCATATGGAGTATATTTTCCATGGATACTTGAGACAATGTGGTCTTGTACTCCCTCTAATAAGATCCTCCTCGACCTTGCAACCTTATTTTGCCAAGCATCAAGATTTACGGCATCTGCTGCAGCGGGTTTGGGAATGTCATTATCAATGAATTCTTTCAACCTATTATCCTCTAGTACTACCTCCATCCTATCTTTCCATGCAATATAGTTAGAGCTTCCCTCGAGTTCATACTCCAATATCAAGCCATTGAAATCCATTTCGATCTTAATTCACCTGTCGCACTAAGAATAATTTTGCAAATTCGAATTCTATTCAGTCACAAACTCAACTTCTCCTCCACTATAGTGATTTCTTGTGCTCTTATACCATGTAGGAATTATAAAAAAAATATTTATTTCAATGGATTCAATTTAATCATGTAATATACTAAAGAAAAATATTGAATCCTTCTACAATTAATTCCGTGGAAATTAAACACAATCACACAATCATACCAAGTAAAAGAAAGAAGAAAATCAAACCACAACACAGATAATTTCCCGGGGAAATTTTGCTGCTCCAAACCCCTCTATCATATATTGTATATTCCACAAGGATTCTTGAAACAATTGCAATGCACTCTTCTCACAAGAGTCTCCTGCAATCTGCCTATCATCTCACACCGATCTAGACAAAATCGGGCCAACACTTAGCCAATTCTCAGCCTGTCTTCAGCCTACCTTGCTCATGCAATTATTAATGAATGAAATCCCTATTATTTAGGAATTTTAGCCTTCCTCAATTGCGCTGAATATCATGGGAATCCTGTGGTGTTTTAACAGCATCTGGGAAGCCTGCTAATATCATAACTGATATTTAACTTCCATTTAACCTTTGTCTCAACTAGCTCTCCATTGGAACTGACATGCATGAAACTATTAATAGTAAATCATCAATTTCATGGCAGATCACTGATTGTGAATTAAATAATATTTAATTCACTTGATCTCTCACTAGTGCAACAAATAGTTATAACTAGTCCAACTGACTTTAACTCACCTAACTGAGTTAAATGATTACTCATACATTAAACTAATGCACTTAACTGCAACTTGAACTCTAAAACACATAGAATCACTCTGCATGCCTCACCAAATACCCTTAACTCGAAATTCATGAGCTAACTGAGTTTATCACACTTAGTTAACTATTACAAGTGATTATGAGATAATATTACATTTTATTGTCCAATTTAATTAAGGGATAATTAAATTTGACAGATATCCAATTTATTAAATAAATTGAATTTCACACTAATGTATCGCTAGGACCCATCACTACATGACCTATGGTCCCACACTAGTGTAGGTGCTGTCATGTTGCTTCTAGATGTCAATTTCATTGTTACTTGTTGCAAAATTCGAAAGGTTATTCCTTCGATAGCTGCGTGGTCCTAAAGATGGTGAAATGTCACCATCTGGGACCACTTGGCACACTTGGTTAAGAAGTTTCTCCACCTAATACTGTCAAGGACAAATGGATTTGAGCCATCTTGAGGAGTAAGTGCAACCCACAAAGGAATCCCTCCTCCACTCTTGAGTCAATATCAATATTGGGCCAAGAGAAGGAGGAGAAATTCAAAAAAATGTCTATATAAACTAACCTTTGGAAGAAAGAATGGAGACACATTGTTATGCTGGCCAAATTGCTTCATAGAAGACCAACTTGCATAGTCCAGTAGCAGAGGGAATGGAAGGACTCATATGTTGGTCAACCAACATCTCAATCCAAGAGAGAGAGGTCAACCATTTGCTATTGATATACCATCCTTTGAGAGAGGGAAAAGATGCTTGCAGGAACTTAAGGGAAGGAGACCTCCTTGTTTTGGGTATCTGAGCTCCATATCTTAAAGGACCCTTTTCAAGTGTTTAGCATTGTATCTTGTTTCACCACCATCACCTAATAAAGGGAGAATTCTCCACTTGTGTTATTAGGATGTTTTCTCCATTGAGATTTTGTATTTTTCATCTTGTGTTTTGTTTTTTTCTTACTGTTGTATTCTTAGTTTTCCCTCAAACTTAGTTTACATTATGTAAAATATGTTCCACTAACATTATACAATAATTTTTCTATGTGACCTTGTGTAGGTAGCAGCCAAATTGGTAAACAAGTGTATTTCATACACCCTTGCACCAAATACACTACCACAATTACCAAGGGAAAATTTCATGTACTTCAGAGACAATATAGGGCTCTTGGATATCACCCCTCTCATTGAGAGGGAGTTTTTATATGTCTGCAACATAGATAGATATTATCCCTAAGGGGAGAATGGGTCTAAGACACCTATAGGGATCAACAGGTAGTGTTGAGTGAGTATCTCTTGGAGGAGGACCCTTATCACACACCAAATATGGTGGAGTGATGTCCTGGACCCTATTCACACACCAAACATGGTGGGGTGAGTTCCTTCAGCATCTGGACCTTGATCACAAACCAAAAGGGTGGAGTGAGGTCTTGGACCCTAATCACACATCGAGTAGGGTGGAATAAAGTGTGGTTCAACATATATACCTGATCACTAACCATGATGGTGTTGAGTGAGGTCTTGGTCTAGAGTGCTCACCATCAAGGGTGAGGGAATGCTTGCTAGTTGAGAGTCTCAAAATTTTTGTCTAGGTGGTGGCCATATGATTCAAGGACTGATCACTCTAGAGAATTGAGTCCTAATATGCTGATGACATTTCTATGGGTTTAGTACTGCCCCAAAAATGGCCACTTGTGGATGTTTATAATAAATGATTATGTTGGTAATAATGGATAACCTTTTTCATTAGAGAATATTTTTCAATTTGATAAAATATATGATGGTGATTATGAATACCTCCCTAGTTAAGAGGGAGTGTTCAATTTGTAACAATGGTTTGTATTCATAATGTATATTTTGGTCACTTGATGTAATTATATTTATCATTGTAAAACATATTTATAAATTCTTGAGTCAAAGTCCCATTGCGACTTTTAACAAATATAAATTTGAAATTTTGAAAGCTAATTTTTAGCTCCAAAAAATGACAAATTAACTTCCCTCCAAGTGAAGTCTTCCCTAGCCAAGTGACACATATATTCACCATATATATGATATTATATAAAGGCAACTCTAGCTCCTCATTTGGAAGATTTGTATTCCTCACTCAAGATAACTTCTGGGCAAGTGAAGGAGGTAAAGAAGGATGAAGAAGGAGAAAGAAAGAAGTCCAAGTTTCTCTTTCTCCTCTCTCATCAACTCGCACGTGTGGATATAAGTCTCTCTCCATGCTTCACACTATTTCTGGGAATTCTATTGCAGGGGACTCAAAATTTTCTAGATTACTGGGTAGTATTTGGGGTGCCGAAGTTCTAGGCTACTCGACAGTTTCTCAGAGGTCGAAATTTATGGATCTAGCAGGTAAAATGAAGT
Source organism: Pinus albicaulis (assembly GCA_034641835.2). NCBI lineage: Eukaryota > Viridiplantae > Streptophyta > Pinopsida > Pinales > Pinaceae > Pinus > Pinus albicaulis. The sequence goes on from CM076577.1 coordinate 1,159,663,336, forward strand.
GCAAGATCAGTTTAGATGACTTGACTTGGAGGATAAGCCATGTTTAACCATAGTTCTAGGTGTGTATCTTATTTAACATAAGTAATTTCTCTATTGAAAAGGTTGTTGGATTTTTCCCCGTAGTGGGTTTTCGTAAGGTAAATCTTGTCTCCCTTTTGTGCATTGTGATCTCTACTACTCTACTATTTAATTTCTGAAGTATAATTGTTGAATGATAAATTTAAATAAGATAAAATAAGATATCCATAAAAAGTAATTATCATAATTTCATAAATATTGTGCTAACCCTAATTTCCATAGAAAAATCAACATGCAAAAAACATAAAGAGTTCATCCAGATATTGCTTTAGTTTTGGCTTAGTGATGATTTCTTGGATGAGTAGGAAGTGAACATCTGTTGCACTCAATATTGCAGAAACATAGTATATTGCAACTTTGTTGGAAATTTGAGAAGAAGTATGGCCTCAAAGGACACTTGTAAAATCATCTTGATCAGGTGCAAGTGATGAACATGATGATAGGAGGCAATATGGTACTGAGACGTGGTACAAAAGAAAGCAACATGGATTTAGTACTATTCTTCAGTCAAGCAGATTGATGACAAAGTCTCTGGCCCAGGATGAGGTTTATATACTTCAAGGAAAATCTTGGAGTTATTGAGCATGTCTCTCTCAATAAGAGGGAATGATGAAATTGCAACATCCGTGACAATAATTCTCCCTAGGCCAGGTTGACCAATATCAAGGAAAATGGTCTAGAGTGATAACATCATGGACAAACATTCTCCATGTGTCAAATATGAACAAATTAGGGAGAATGATCAAGCAAAAGACAAACACTCTCCCTATGTAAAATATGAACAACTTAGGGATAATGGTGTAACAGAGGATAGTCATTCATCCCATGTTATGTATGTTGTCTGGAATTAAGAATAATGGTACTAGAGGCCCATGATCACTCAGTTAAATGGGTGCCTTTTAACATCAGACTTAGTATAATCTTTAGATATGTTGAGTGAGCCCATTTAGCATCAGACCTAGACTTACTCAGGTAGAGTGTGGCCTTTGAGTTTCACCATGATTCAAAGAAATTTACTAGGATGATGGTGAACCAAGACTAATCAGTATAGCATGGGTCATAGGTGTTGACCAAAATCATTGTGAATAGTCGATGTTAATGATGTGCCATGTGTCAGGAGTACCGACTAGGATTATGGTGAGGATACACCATAGGTCAGAGGTGCTAACAAAAATTATGGTAACTTGTTGATGTTGATGATTTACCATGTGTCACAATTGTTGACTAGGATTATGGTGATTGGAATGATGTTGATGATGAATTGTTGTAACCTTTTCTTAGAGAAATTTGTCAACATGAGAACAGCTAGATATTCATTATGAATAACTCCCTATCTAAGAGGGAGTGTCAAATTTTGTAGCTATGGTTGATCTTCATAATTAATATTTCATCCTTTGATGTATTTGTAATGAAAAATATAAATCATGTTCTTCATGCTATTTCCAAAAGAGAAAATATATGACATGTTCTTCATGTCATTTTTAAAATATGTGAATTTTAAATTTAAATTTTTTACCCCAAGATGACCTATTCATCCCTTCTACAAGAATTTGACCTGACTTCTAGAGGCACCCATTCAGCCTCCCAAGACACTATATATGCATCATTTCATCCTCCTTCCAAGCAAGCAATTCAATTTGGCTAAGGAAAAAGAAAGGACAAATATGAGGAAAAATAAATGTTGAATATAAGGAAAGAGAAAGGATGAATTTGATCCAAATAGAAAGGATGAATATGAGGTAGAGAAATATATTTAGTCTATGTCATATTTTATGGGTGCATTTGGGCAACAAAACCGATTTTTCCTGAGAGAAGAAGGTCAAATTTGTTGGACAACAAGTTGTCTTGTCTAGTGGGTAGTTTGACCAGGTGTGACCAAGGCTATCATTTTTATTTTATGTTTGAATTAGATGTATCTATATTGACTTGAATAATTTCTCTAAGGAAAAATTTTGTTGGGTTTTCCCCCCAAGTGGGTTTTCCCAGGGTAGAAATATTATGTTCTTGCTTGGCTCTCTCTTTATGATTTTATTCTTTTATTGTTGAAGATATTATGTGTAATTTCTTAATGATAAATGTAAATACAAGAAAATGTATATATTTAGAAGTAATTATCAGTTAATAATACTATGTAAAATAAAAAATGGTACATGAAAAATTTGTCCTCATCAGGGCCATAGAGCATGCCTCCCCCTCCCGCCACCCTTGGATTTTGTTTGGATGCCCTATCAAAATAGGGAATCCAACCTTTTCATGAGCTCCTCCATGCTCTTAATTCTACTTCTATTAGTCTTAGTTTCCCTATTTTTTCTATTTTAGGTTTGTTCCATCCTTTTTTTGGCGAAATTTTGTCTAAAACTATAAACTTTATGAGCCAATCTTGTTCCATTTGGTCTAAGGATTGTTGAGAAGAGTTCTAATCTATATTTTGAGATCCAAATTCAACACACAATGATATCACTTTAATTTTTGTGTTGTGCAAAAATGTATTCATGTTATTAAAGATTGCATTATTCCTTGCTGACAATACTTTAAAACATATAAATTTTGGGAGAACTTCCTAGTAACTTTTGAAGAGAGCTTTTCTCGAAAAAATTCCAACATATATTTTTTTTCGAGGAAGAGGAACTTTCTTGAAAATCATAGGGCCACTAAAATCTATTAGAGAGTGGGGCAATTGCTTCCATCCAAACCACTCTGGTGTAATTACAGTCCAAAAATATATGGGAGATCTCTTCCACTTGATGCAAGAAAATAGTACACTAAGAGGGGGCATGAATGCCTCTCTTTCTTAAATTCTCAGATGTCTGAATTTTTCTATGAGAAATAATCCAAAAAAAAGAGTTTACTTTGGGATTGGTGTGAGCTTTCCATATTTTTTTCCAAGTGCTGAGCTTTGGGGGTGATCCAAGTGGATATTTGGTGGCCACCCACCTTTTTCACTTGGACCCCCACCATTGTTTCTTTCAAATTTTCAGTTTCCTTAATTATAGCATGATTTACTATTTTTTGCAGTTTTTTCTGGTTCTGAACTTCCAAAGCCATTTTGAGGCCCTAAATGATGTTTTTTTTTGGAAAATGGGAAAACATAAGTCTTTGAATATTACTTGCAGTGGAAATTTGTAGTCCTCAAATAGATATTTCCAACGAGGTATCACGTCAAACAAATATCATATTCCAAAATTACGATCCCAAGAAGTTGATGTACCAATTTGCCCCAACGGGGCCCACAAATTTGGCGATTCATCTCCTATGGTTAGATTTTTGGATGTTTAGGGTTTTACATTGTTTATTAATAATAAATAGGTCCTTGAGACTCATTGAAACACAGTTCAAAAGCATGTAGCTGCCAGATCTCTTCTCAGAGATAAGCTACCATCACCCGAGCTAGTTTATTTCCATTTTGTTTGTAAGCATATTTTAGTTCTTTGATATTAATGAAATGACTTGTTTTATTTCTATTGCATATATCTATTTATGTTTATATTTGTATTCTATTACGTTCCTTCATAATTCAGGATTAGTGGTATTAGAGTTTTCTGCTCTTTCTTTGTTTTTCTTTACATGTCCCCAACAAGGTTAGGGTATAAGGAGTTAGGGCTCAAACTGGTTGAACCTTTGCAAGACCAACCTCGCAAATATCCACGGCCTCCAATGGTGGAAGAAAAGAAAGATGAGGTAGTAGAATATCCTTTCAAAATATTGCTCGAAGAAGCCCTTGAGTGACAAAGGAACACAATGATGGAAAAATTTGCTTAGATCCTTCGACGGAGTCCCATGGGTAATTCATCTTCATTTGGAAGTCACTTTGGAGGCTCCACTCCCTTCAAGGTACAAGTCAACTTTGACATTCCCATATTTTAAGGCCAAATAGATGCAGAAACTATGGATAGATGGTAATATCTATTGGAAGGATATTTTTCAGTTCATGATTTGTATAATATGGAAAATATTACTTTTGCACTCCTCAAAGCCACCTTGCATGTCAAGGATTGGTGGGAAACCTACTGTGAACAGAGAAACGAGAGAACTCTCACTGTTTTCAGCTGAACCCTCTTGGAATAGTTTCTGATATGCCATCAAGGAATGTTATTACCCGGTGGGGAGCTATGAGGACATGTACATACAATGGAATACATTGCGGCAAAAAAAGGATCAAGATGTGCATGATTTGGCGAATTTGTTCCATACCCCATGCACAAAATTGGGTATCAAATATTTGGAGAAACACTTGGTGCTTAAGTACCACCATTTTTTTCACATATAAATTTAGGAGGAAATGGAGTTCATCAATATATCCTCACTTGGTGCAACATACTGATATGTTGCCAAGATCGAGTCAAAAATTGAAACAAAAGAAGCGAGACTTTGGATATTTTAACCCAAAGCAGAGAAAAGGAAAAAGCTCGGTCAGAACCCCCCAGGGAATCTCCTTGAAGCTGCAATCCAAGGGTGATCGGAAGGCAAAGAATGACACCAAAAATTGGTGTGAGTTCCATAAAATTCTCACTTACAACATGAATGAATGTCGCACAAAGTAGGTGCTAGTGGTGAAGATGAAAGAGTCAGAGAAGGATGCATGCTTTGATTCTGAGTCGGAACCCAACAAGGGTACCAACAAGGGTAAGAAGGTAATTGGAACAAAACCCACTGTGATGGTAGCCACCAACAAGCTCCAAAAGGCATAACCTACAAATCCAGAGGAGGGGGAGCGTCCCTTCCATTCATAGATGTGGGTGAAGGGTTCCCCGCTATATTCATTGTTGACAAAGGGAGCCAACAGAACATCATTTTAGCAGAGGTCATGAAGCGACTAGACCTACTGACCGCAACACACTCGTATCCCTACACCATCGAGTGGCTTCACCAAGGACAATATCTCGATGTCAGCAAACAATGGTACCTACCTTACAACATCAAGCCCTTGATAGATGAGGTATTATGGGATGTTGCTCCTCTTGAAGTTTGTGATGTATGATTAGGCCAACCATACTTGTGGAAGTGTCATGTCCTATATGAGTCGGGGCCTTGCACTGTTATTATTTATTTGGGAACTAAGTTATAGAGGATACCATATGTAGCCCCACCTACCTCCATCTCTTTGATCTCTTCTAAGAAATGTAGTAATATCATCACCCATACCGAGAAAATTTTTGTCTTTCTGATTCAATCTCAAATTAAGGGGATGATCGTGGCCACATAATGGCCCCTGGGAAGGGTTCCTCCACACAACATAAGCAGGTGGATAACTTCGTGAAAGAATACATGGGAATATTCTCCTCACCCATAGGGGTACCCTTGCATTTTCAGGTCAAGCATCTGATTGATTTTACTCCTATAACACCTCTACCCAACAGAGCTCTCCATAGATCGACTGGTCGTAATACTTTTCAAGTAGTTCTAGGATTCTAGCCAATATGTACCATTTCTACGGCCATACCATTTGCTGCTACTTAGGAAAATTCGTCTTATGTATAGTTCGAAGATGACAAGGCTAACAAATTCATTGAGAGTATTCAACACATTCGCAAGCAGGTCCATGACATATTGGACAAAGCCAATGTTAAGTACAAGCAATGACATGATCAACACCAAGTGCCATACAAGTTATAGGTGGGAGAAATTATATGGCTACATTTGCAGAAGGAGTGCCTCATTGGGCCACACTACAAGCTTCACCCACTTCGATATGGGTCGTACACCATCACCAAGGCTATAGGGGACAATACCTTTGAGTTCAACATTTCACCATTATTGGACACATTAGATATTACATAACAAATCACGCCAACAGATCTAAACCCAGACTACATGGAACATGCCACAACTAATCAGATCATGGACACACAGATCAAGAAAAATTTCCAACAGAAGATTAAACTGTATCGGGTTGTCAAAGCTGGCCAACTCCTACACCAAGGAAAGTGTCTCACCAGGGACCAAGTTTAATAGAAGTTTCCCCATATCATGGAGGCACTAAAAAAGATGGGCACCATTACTTCCTAAGGGGGGAGGACTGATCCAGATGGATATTTAGTGGCCACCTACCTATTCCACTTGGACCCCAACCATTGTTTGTTTCATTTTTTCATTTTCCTTAATTGTAGCACAATTTACTATTTTTGGTTGTTTTTCGGGTCCTAAACTTCCAGAGCCATTTTGGTATTCCTTAGATAGATATTTATAATGAGGAATTGTGCACGTCAAACAAAGATCATATGAAAAAGTTACGACCTCGGGAATTTTATGTACCAATTTACCCCAACAGGGCCCACATATTTGGTGATTCATCTCTTAGGGTTAGGTTTTTGGATGTGTAGGGTTTTACATTATTTATAAATAATAAATAAGCGCTTGAGAATCATTGTAACATACTTTATAGGAATGTAGCCACCACATCTCTTCTTAGAGATAAGCTACCATCGCCTGAGCTAGTTTATTTCCATTATGTATGTAAGCATATTTCAATTATTTGATATTAATAAAATGAAGTTTTATTTCTATTGCATCTCTTTGTTTATGTTTATATCTATATTATATTACATTCATGCATAAGTCTATATCAGGGGGAACTTGAGACTTAGAAGAGCAAAGTGAGATATCCCTTCACTGAATAAATCGAGGCATTACATCCTACTTGATTTGCTTGCTTTGATCTCCATGGCTCACATCCCACTATTCAATCACAAAGATTGAAGGCCAACCGTTGAATATTCTATGAAATAATTCTAAGGTTCCATCCAATCCTATTACCTTCCTCATCCCAACTGGAAATATTGGCCAAGGTAAATTTTCATTGAGAACACAAAAATCGGAGAAAGAAACTCATGAAAATGTTCCAGTGGCTATCGATCCATTATTTTATCAGTCCACAAGTTTATATTTTCCCCATTTCATGTATTCTAATACAGACATAAAAAAATTAGAGGGGGCATTGAGACAAACAATATCCATATCAAGTAGAACCCTCTTGAGGCTTGAATTGAATCTAAACTTCTTATTCTTTCTCCTTGAAGGTATTTTTCTTGAAAACTGCTTTCCACCGATCTTCTTCTTGGGGATGAATCTCCAAACTAGTTTTTCCGCTATTGATTTATTCATTAGCATAGGGTCCCTAGTGCCAATCCCTCCATGATTTTAAGGATGCTTCCAAGTAGTCCATTTAATTATATGGAATTTCTTATTACATGTTTTTCTTCCTTCCCGTAGAAACTTGTGAATGTCTTTTGCCAAAAAAAATAGAATTCTTTATGGAGCAAGAAACACTGAGAGTTGTTAAAGAGGTAAATCAGATAAGACTTATTTGATCAAAACAACACGCCCTATGAAATTTAGCCATATAGCCTCATAGGCAATGAATTTTCCTTTGAATTTTGAAAAAACACCTTCCCAATCTTGGGTTGAGTGTGATTTAAGGTGAACAAGAATGTATAAATACTTAAATTATTTCCATGTTTCCATCAACTGAAAGTCCATTATTATTCCAATTTTTTTATTATTATTTATAAATGAAATATTCCATGTATAAATATGAGATTCCCTAGAATTTGTTTAACCTCCTGAAGTTTCAAGAAAATTATCCAAAACCCTTTGAATCTGCTTGCTATTATTGACAAAGATCCACCCATCAAAAGTGCATCATTGCAAATTGAGAGTGATTGATTCTCTTGAAACTTACGACCAAATTGATTCATGGTAGGTGCTCACATATTTCAAATTCCAATCGGTGGCTAAGGGAATATTCCATAATGATATACAAGAAGGGAGATATGGGGAAACCTTCGCAAAGGCCTCGTGAGGTACAAAAAAACCCAACTAATCTCCTATTAACCAGGGGGGAAATATAAGGTGATTTTATGCAAAGAGAAACCCAATCAATTTATAACATCAAAGCCAAATTTTTTCATCACCTTAAATAGGAATTCATGACTCACAATATCAAAGGAATTTTCCATGTCAAATTTGACAATCATGCCTTTGTTTCATCAATTTTAACTAGAAATGATAGCCTCTTGAACAAGAATGATGCTATCAAATATTTTCCTCTGATGCACAAAATACCAATTTTTAGATATTGTTTTTGGAAGAAGGAGATTAAGTCTTCTACCCAAATTTATAAGAAAATCACTTTAGATGAAACATTACAAAGTGAAATGGGACTAAATCTTGAAAAATAAGTATCGATTAATTCTTTTGGAACCAATGTTAAAATGGAAGAGTTAATTCCACCCTCCATGTGATTAAAAGTGTAACACACCATTGTGAAAAAATAAATTTATTACTTCCCAAAAGTGATTATAGAAGTGGGAAGAAAGTGCATCCCATCCCAGAGATTTTTTGAGGTGAAGGAGAATATTTCCTAACGAATTTCCTCTTTAGTGGGCTCTTTTATCAAAACAATATTATCATCATGAGATACATATTCTAGAATCTATTCCGACACTAGTAATTCTCCTTTATAGCTGCTTATGGCCATGGTGCTATACAAATAAGTAACGTGATGTACTGCCTACTCCTTGAGTTGAGTAAAGTCCGATATTTTAATACCTCTTATTATTACTTATCAGATGTTATTTTTATAGACTTGGTTCTTGGCATGTTAATGAAAAAATTTGGTATCCATATCTCCTGCCTTTAACCAAATACTCTGGTAATTTAAACAGGAAATTTACTCTTCACCTTTTAATGCTTTATGATAAGTTGTAAAATTTTCCATTTTTTCCTTAAGCATGTCATTTGTCAGAGGAAACATTCTCTATTTTGGATTGTATAATTTCCGTTCTATTTTAATGTGCATGTATGACTAATTGTCTCTCTATATGTTGGTCTCAAGCCCTTTTTTAATTTCTTAATATTTTGTTTCCAGATCATCATTGGGCCACTTATGCCCCATTTTCTCAAGACTTCCTTTACTAGATCACTTAAACTCACTGTTCTTGCACACATTGGAGAATAATGGATGGGAAGGGATTCAAAATAAATATGTTTAGTGATTTCAAGAACAATTGGTCTATGATCCAAACTATTCCAAGGAAGGATTCAAGAATAGACCAATATATTTTAAGACAAGAATAAGTCTTCTATTAAGAATCTATCTAAACGAATATCAATATGGCCCAGTCTAGATTGCTTGTTGCATTGAGTAAATTTTTTGGAGGAAGGTTTAATGTCCAAAAAATTTAATTTATGGATGAGATATTCAAAATTTTCTTGAAACTGATCTCTAACATGAGATCCCCCTTTCTTTTCCTAATGATGTAGAGTTGTCTTAAATTTTCCTTGAAACATGCAATCAAAGCCAAAAATGGAATCCCCAAGAGCCAACAAAGAATCCCAACATTCTTGTTTTTCTCGAAGTTGCACTGGAATATGGATATTAACAAAAGAGCATACTTGATTTGATGGTATAAGAAGAATATGATAGCCAAATTGTGGGTGGAATACCAGTGATAAAGAAACCTAAGTGATGATTGAGCTGATAGGGTGGGATCACAACCTGAGGCTCCTATTTAACTAATATAAATAATCCCACTTCCATTCCAAATCTTACACTTTTTTTTGAAGGATCTCTTGATTCACCATTTTTTTCTCCTAGAGAGGTATAATTAAGGGTATTTATTTCTTAATTAATGATTTTACCTACTCCATTATTTTATCCGACCCTGATACCCAACAATTTGAGAGAACCTTCATTACTTACTGCTTGTATGAGTTGCCCCTTTATGAGAGGAAGAGTGATCCGATATGCCTCTAATAAAAAGATAATCCAAGATATTTTTTGCGGTTGATGTTAGAAAAATGGCATGAAAGAGCATGTAAAAACCATGTGTTCAGACACTTAAAGAATAAGCAACATAAAGGAGACCATAAAGGAAAATTCACACAAAATTTTTATAACAAAGTTCTTCCAGTGTGGACTACGTCTTCAGGCCATGCTTTAATAGGGGGGAGGCCTCTTAATTCATCTTAACAGAAATATAATGATTACATGGAAAAATAAATCATTATAACTCCATTCTTGGGAGTGACTTGAAATTTGACTCCTCTAAACATGACAATAACAACCTTAGTAGGTCCATCTCGTCCTTCTTAGACTTTTGACTATAAGCATGACTGATTTCTGAAAGGTGTATTTTTGTCTTGAACTTCATGTCCAAAAATTTATGAAGCATGTGGGATCATGACATGATACCAGAGATCCACTTATTAGATCCCAAATGTGATTACACAAGTGAAATCCTTCTGAAATTCCAAGTAAAATGAGTATAAACTCAACTATATTCCACCACTGTCATCTCTAGACCCCCTCAGAGAATATTATAGTAATATTCTAAGAAAAATTCCCATGGAATATACCCTCCAATTTCATGCGCACATGAGGTTCCTGCCACATAGGGTTCTCTAACCTGTCCTTGTTCCACTTGGCCTCCGCCCGCTAGTCCCTCCACCATGAAATTCAAATGGTTTTCATATATTCCCCCCCATAGACATTACAAAGCCTTCCCACTGGAAAGATGGCTAGTGCATTGTGTTTGAGACATATGGTTGGGCAGAGGTCCTAGTGTCAAATTTGCAGACCTCCTCTATTTTTTTTGTTTTATGTATAAAAATAAACTGGGTGCAAATAACTGCCACTGTAAATTGTAACCACCGATGTTGCAAGATCGTTAGTCATTATATAAAATTTGTTGTAATTGTTGAAAAACCACTGAACTTTGAATTTATTCACTCTTCATTTACATATAACCATTTATAATTTTTAAACCGCCAATTATTTTGGAACTCCATCGATTTATATATATAAATTATTTTTTATATAACTCAAACAACTGAACTATTTGACAACAAATTTCAAAACACCGATAAATTTAGAGGTATGTCATTTTATTTGGATGTTACACCAAAAATAACTACAACTAAGTGGTGTTTTCGTATTTAACCATCCTCTGATGGATTTAGTGCTAGTGCCACCAAGCTTGGATGTTGTGCCAAAAATAGCCACAACTAAACTTGTCTCTATATTTATCTGTGCTCCAAATTCTCGATTGAGTGGTTCCCTTTGCCTATTAAATGGGTGCCACGTGGAACCATCTTACTAGGCCAGGTGGTGGCTTATCATTATTCCATTTTTAACCCAATCATATGCAAATCAGATACCATGTGGGTGATGATTCATTGACTGAATCACGCTGCCACGTCACGGTATAAGTTCACCTCTTGTTGACTCTCTATATAGTGGTGCCATGTGGCATGCCTTGGTGGTGCCACATGGTGCATCCTGGTGGTTCCATGTGGGGTGCCTTGGTTGTTCCATGTGGCATGCCCTGGTGGTACCACGTGGCACACCCTAGTGGTACCACGTGGTGCTTTTTTATTGGTCCATTTTTGTGATCCAAAAGTGCCAAAATAGGTGACACATGGCACACCCTTGAGCTACCACATCACCTTGTTGATGTCATGTTGACGTTAGAAGTTTAACAACCCTGGTGAAAATTCCATGTAATAAAAGTTAATAAAGGAAAAATAATAAACACAGTCATGGGGTACTTATTCCAAGTTGAATATTGGGCAAAAAAATCCTTGTGCGGGTGTTCATTTGGTTTATTATGGCTAAGGAAATTGGCAAAGGCTCTCAAAAGGAAAAATGTAATTTTTGGCAATTTATTTATGAAAATAATTGAAATTAGGAGAAAAAGAAGGTGAAAGGTCACAATTTTCATGTGAGGAGGAAAATGAAGGAAAATAATGGAAAATTGAAGGAATTAAAGGCCTCATTAATAAAAAGGATTATGAAGATCACTGCACAAACTTTTTCCAATTCAACTTTGGAGCTCTCCCTCTATTCTCTCTCTCTCACACTTTTGGACATAGAGTTTTATTGGGACACTTCATCATTGGATAAAGAAAGGTAAAGAAGCAAAAGAGGAATCAAATATCAAGAAAAGAAGAACGAGATCAAGCAGCGAATCGGGTTTACTTGTAGGTATCGATTTGCATGTGTGATTTCCTTGCTAGATTTGACATGCATGGTTATGCATGTGTGTTCTTTGTTCTCTTGTTTTCATTGGAATGGATTTTTGTAGGTGTGAAATTTTTCTTCAGCCTTTCCTTTCCATTTTCAGATAACCATGGGTGAAGGAGTTCTCATGCTTTGGTTGAGCTTGATTTTCAAATGGATTTGAAAATGAGTGAGGTGGTTTCTGAATGAATGAACACATGGCTTATTGATCTTTGAACTAGACTATGGATTGCAGAAAATCCACTGGAATAGTAACCCCTAAACCAGACTATTGGTTGCGGTAAAGCTATATATTGTGTGCCTTGGTGGGCCTAAAAATTTCTGACCAATGAATGGAGGGATATATGGTAAAGCCTAGAGGTGTGTACCATGAGTCAAGCCTAGGGATCTAGTGGGGATTGTGGTAAATCTTCGAGGGTGGAGTCTCTATCAGGCCTAAAAATCCTCGACCGATGAATGGTGGGATATACAGTAAATTATGGAGACTGGAGTCTTGAATAGGCCTAGGGATCCTCGAATATTGTATGGAAGGATGTACGGTAATTCCTAGAGACTAGGAGACAACAAAATTCCTCACATTGTAGGTGGATAAATCTGGTGGCATCCATGCTTGTTTAGGGCCTAGTGATCCAGTGTGGACTGCAGTAAAGCCTAGTTATATTGATGAGGGTGAGGTGTTTTAGCCTCGGGAAGCCCTGATTTATTTTGTTATGAGTCCCACATTCATGATTTGAATATGGAAAGGCTGTGATTGGGTGAAGAGAGATTTGGTTAAGCCAATATATGGCCAGGTGGTACGTGGAAGTCCCAAACCTGTTTGGATTTTGCATTCATCAATAATAGTTTCTTCTCCTTTGTATTTCATGTGTAAATGTATTGGTTCATATGTGGCATTTATGGTTGTTGTATCCTTACTATTTCCGTTGTTTATATGATGGTTATGAGTATCTTTTATGAGAATGATGATGTATGGATCTCATCATGTTTTGATTTATAAATAAATGAATAATGAATATATGACCTAATACATTATAATGTAGCTAATGTGACAAGGCATCAATTCTTCTTAGTGATTCTCAGATAAGTATGAGACCCCTATGCTCAAATATGTTATTATGACCTATAGAATGCACATTTGTGACATGTTTGACGAAATGCATGTCATAGCTAGTAGGGGTCAAGTCAATTCATTGATCAAATGTTTGGATTAGTACCTTTGTCTAAGTTTTATTTATCATTTATGAATATTTCATGAAGTTCTCGGTAGTGGTTTGAGTCCTAGCCCTGAAAAAGTGGCACAATGCTGGGGGTCGTTGGCACAAAACTAGCTGAAAAAGTCCAGAGTCATTGGCTTGCCCTTGTTGTGGGTGCAAATGGGGGCCTAAATTTTCATGCATGACTTTTGAAGAGAGAAAATTGGGAGTTAGATTAGTTAAAATCTAAGTTTCCTCAGAGGTTAGTCACCTGGAAAGGTTGGTTGGCTCTTGGAGGTTCTGTAGCATGTGTGGAAGGTCAATTTTTTTTTTGTTGGTTCCACTTCCTTAACTGTACATGGGTATTTGAATCACAACATAGTATCCTCTCATCGCATATTTACCCCAGTGGACTGGGTAGCTTGGGTAAATGTGGGATTATGGCGTTACAAGTAGTACAGATTGTTGATGTCACCATCCCTACTTGACTTTTACTTTTTCCCATTTTGACTAAAACTTTGGCTGACCATAACTTTTCCATACAAAATTAGATTGATGTTTCATTTGCATCATTGGATTCATCATGACGATATCTTCTATATAGTTTAGGTTTCCTTGAGTTTCAAGGACCTTTATTTTTAGAACATTAGGGATCCACCTGGATCATTCCTCCCCGCTAAAGGACTTTTGGTCCTCCAAAAGTATAAACAGGTACTGCAATCTTGATCTGCATAGAAAATGTCTCTAATAGGCCATACTTTCCCTTCCTTCACCATTGTAATTCAGAAATAGGAATGGTGAAGCCAACACTTGTATCCATATGCAAATATGTATCTACTAATACATGTCCAACTTGCAATATCCTAAGAAATACAATACTTTCCAAGAGTTTATAAAACACTCATGGTCAAGTTTTACAACATAACCCATGCATTTTTCTATCCAATTAAAGATGAAAATGTCACTACATTTCATTCATATGTGATGATATACACTTCATCACTTTTACAAGTTTTTTCCCATCTATGAGGTCTTTAAAAAACAACATGTGATTTACAATAGCAGTAACCAAGCTAATAGGATTTCTTCCTATCACTAGATTCCTTGTTAAATTTCTCCATCATTCAGTTCCTTCATAAGAACCTTCATATGTTCCTTGTAATTCTTTGGGCATAGCTCTATATAGAGCTTCCAACAAGTGGATTTATGATTTCCACCCTTGTTGTAATGACTATAATGGTTTTTCTTCCTCCATACTTTCTTGACCTTATTTTGTGTCTCCTTCTTAGACGACATATCCTTCCTTGACTGACTTTCTTTGATGCAAATTTGGCAAGAAAAAATTTACTTAGCTCTTCCTCTAAAATGTTCACGTCCCTTTGGAGGTGATCTACAATCATGATTGTTGGAATGGTGTGATGTAGCCTCAACCTGCATTGAGTCAGAATCTTGTGCTTTTGTGGCTTTGGAGTGTCTTCCAAATGCACCAAAATCATCATCATAATGAGAACATGAAACTGAATAATAATTGATGTTTTTTACCTTAGTTTTCAATTTTGGAGTTGGTGAGGATGGCATTGTTAAGTCTCCATTACACTACAACTTTATCATGGCTTCTTTTGTGGCTTATAACTGAAGTTGTAATATTTGGCCATACGAACTTGGATTGATGTGTCATTTACGATGTTGGATTCCTTGTGACAATCTCTTCAATCTGGTATTGGTTTCACTGAGTTTGAAGGAGCTTTAGTTTTGGTCCATTAGGGATCCACCTAGATCACAAAGTTTCCTACTTTCTTGGTGTTTCTATATCCTTTGAGTTTTGGGTCTAGAATGATTTGAGTGACCATTTCCTTATCTCTTTTTTTTTTTTTTCTAAATTATCACCTCTTTGTTATTATTTTGACCTGCCTTTTGTTGGATCTTTTCTAGTTATTTTTCCTTCTCAAAATTGATTTCTCATTTTCCGAACTTAGAACAGGAATCCCCATTCTTGTGTTTTAAGAGTAACTTGATACATATTTTTTATTATTCTCTTGTGAAGATGGTTTATTTTGTGAAATTTCCCCTTCTTCATTAATTATATTTAATGTCTCGTAGTTTTTACTATTCTCTTTCTTCTCTTTTTTGGTTCCTTCTTGGCCTCTAGGATTGGTTTCTTGTGGGATGGTTAGTCCTTTCCCTTTATTCTCAGTATGATATGGTTGCCTTGAAATATTGTTATGTTTTTTTACTAGGTCAATGAAAACTTAATTGCAACTTCAATTACAAGTCACAAAATAGGCCTTGGTAAAGTTGCAATGTAATAGAGGCTTAGAGATGTCCTCCTCACCCACTCCAGAATAAAAAATTGAGGTAAAAAATGGAAATTATTCTTTAGTTTCATGTGAATATCATTATGACAATGTTTTACTGATTTTGGAAGACACTCCAAAGTGGCCTCAAAAGCATAGGACTCTGAATCAATGTAGGATGAGGCTACATCACACCATTCCAATGATCATGATTGCAGGTCATCTCCAAATAAAGGTGAAAATTTTAGAGGATGAGCTAATTCAAGTTTTCCTTGCAAATTTGCACCAAAGACAATCATTTAAGGAAGGATATGTCACCCATGAAGGAGACACAAAATAAGGTAAATAAAGTTTGGAGGAAGAAAAACCATTGCAACCATTCCAACAAGGGTGGACATCATAAATCCACATGTTGGAAGCTCCATCCATAGCTACACCCAAAGAAGGAAAGGGAGCATATGAAAATTCCTATGAAGGAACTAACTGTTGAATTATTTCAGCAAAGAATCCAACTAAAGGAAGAAATCCAATTAGCTTGGTTAGGTAAGAGATGGGTGGAATTCTTAAGTAGTTGAGCATGACCACCATTGTAAATAACATGTTTCTTTTTAAAGACCCCATTGTAGAAATTATACAATATGCATGTATATCTTGGATTCACCGGATCTAACAATGTACTAAAGTTAAATACTGAATCGCTTCTACAAATATTTTGCAGAATTAAAAAAACAATTTCCATTCACATGAAGTAAAGAAGAATAAAATCACACACAACAAAAATAATTTCTCGAGGAAAGCTTACAGCTAAAAACCCCACTATATTCTATTGTATATTCAACATGGATCATGAAACAATTACATACAAAAATATTCTCACAAGAGCCCTCTAGTACTCAGCTAATTGTCTCAGAATGTCATGAAAATAATTGACCAACACATAGCCAATTCTCAGCCTCTAGATAGCCTGCCTTGCTTGTGCAATCCATAAAAGATATGAGTTCTTTCCTTCCTTGACTGCACAAGTATAATGGGCACTACAATGGGTGTTTGGTTGCATGTGTGCAACCCAATAGTCCTACAAACTGATATTCAACTTCCTTTTCACCTAGAACTCAACTGGGTCTCCACTGGATCTGACATGCATACAACTAATAATAGTAAATCCTCAATTGCATGTGAGATCATTGATTATGACTTAATTAATATTTAATTAAATTTATCTCTCACTAGTGTATCTGTAGTTACAACTAGCACAACTGAGTTTAACTCACTTAACTGAGTTAAAATGATTACAACCTGCATTAAATAATGCACCACTGCACTTCGGACTCTGTTACAACTAGAATTGCTCAGCATGCCTCACCAACTACCTCTAACTCGAAATCCACTAGATAACTGAGTTTATCACTCTCATTTAACTATTTCAAGTAATAATTGAGAATATATTACAGTTTATTTTCCATCTTAATTAAGGGATAACTAAAATAGACATGCACCCAAATCACTGTGGGCCCCACCCTAGTTTGGGTGCTTAATACAACTAGGCGTGGGTGCTGAAATTTTCTTGTTGAATCTCAAAAATCCCTCTCAAGAAGAAAGGGATTATCCTTCACCCCGATCCTGTATCTATGGTATTTTAATTTTCTCCTGGTGAGTGCCTTTGTTAGAATATCTACATCTTGATCTTCCGTGGGAATGTATTGAAGAAAAATTATCCTTCTCTACACACAATATTTGAGATGATGGTACCAGATGTCTATATTCTTGGACCTATCATGAAACACAAGATTAATCGAGAGTTTAATGAAAATATGATTGTCACAATGAATCACTATCGTATCCATCTAAGAACCAAAAAAACCAACCAAGATATTTCTCATCAAGATAACCTCACATGCACCTTGACTTGCTCCCATGTATTCTGCTTTCACTGAACTGAGTGCCACAGATCATTGTTTCCTATTATACCAGGAAACTATTGTTGATCATATGCTAAAGATCCCTCCTCGTGTGCTCTTTCTGTCTGATGGATTTCCTGCCCAATCTGCATCCGTGAAGCCTTGAAGCTTCACTCCCTCTAGCCATATGTACCATAGACCATACTCTGATGTGCCCCTCAGGTATCTCAAGACATGCTTCCCCGCCTTCCAAAAGAGCTTGGTAGGCTTAACCATAGCTTGACTCAGTTGGTTAAATATGTAGCACATTTTTGGTCGCGTGTTCACCAAATACATTAGTGAACCCACTAACTACCTGTAGACAGTAGCATCCACTACCTCTCCAAAACTAACATCCTATTTCCTCCAATTTCCAGGAAGAGGAGTATCCATGGGTTTGAATCTCTCCATGTTAAACTTACCCAGTATCTCCTTTTCATACTTTCCTTGAGACATAAAAATTTCACCATCTCACTGCCATATTTCCAATCCAAGGAAATAATGAAGGAGTCCCATGTCATTCATTTCGAACTCCCTTGCAAGATCCTCCTTGCATGAGTGAATTAGCTTCTCATCAGTAGTCAAAATTGAATCATCAATATAAATAAAAATGATCAATATCTTACCCTTAACCACAATTTGGTACAGGTTTGCATCTGCTTCACTTTTGGTGAAGCCTAGTCCGGTGAAATAACCGTCTATCCGAGTGTACCAAGCATAGGGTGCTTGCTTTAGCCCATACAATGCTCTTTTGAGTCAGAAAACATGTGACTCACTGTTGAAGATTTCAAAACCTTCAAGATTCTCTATGTACACCTTTTCCTCAATGATCCCATTGAGAAACACAATTTTCACATCCATCTAATGAATGCGCCAGCCCATCTCTACTGAGAGTTCAAGGATGGATCTTATGGAATAGTACCTTGCAACAGGTGCAAAAGTCTCATCATAATCTATCCCCTCGATCTGTGAGAATCCCCGAGCCACAAATTTGGCCTTGTATTTCTCCACATCCCCATAAGGAGCTTGCTTTACCTTCTAGATCCATCTCGATCCAACCACTAATTTATTGTTCGGTCTTGGTACAATCCCCATGCACTATTCTTGACAATGGAGTCATACTCGTCCACCATTGTATCAACCCAAGTTGGTTTCTGCACTGCTTCCTGAAAGGAAGATGGTTCAGTCACAATACATTTTCTCATAAGAGCCATGTATATAGTAAATCAGTCAGGAGATTGTCTCTGTCTGTGCTGTGAAGTAGGGGCTCCTACATTCTCTGCAGCATCAAGTCTTAATCTATCAGCTTTCGTGGTGCGCCTTGTGCCATTTCTGATGGATGGCTCTACATGAGTGTTTTCCTCCACTCCATGAACATCCTCATGTGGCTGATCCACATATTGATACTCATACTTGGGAATCAACAATTCCTCCTCTGCATGCAAGTCCAACTCCCTATCAAGGGACAACCGCATGGGTTTCTTCTCATCAAATTTTATATCATGTCGCACAACAGTCATTATGTTGTTTGGAAAATACACACAATAATTATGGGGTGTTTCAGTGTACCCCACAAAAATCCCAATCTCAGCTGTCAGTTCTAGCTTCTTCGTAGCATCCTTGGTCACATGCACATAAAAAAATGAGCGAAAAATCTTAAAGTGTGAAACATAAGGTTTCTTACCAGTGAAAGCTTCTTCAAGTGTACTCATGCAAAGTACTCCATGAGGACAATGGTTCTGCACATGTACCATTGCGTTGCATGCTTCTGCCCAAAGATGCATCGATATGCCGTGATCATGCAACATCGCTCATGATGCACCCAAAATAGTTCGTTTCTTCCTCTCCGCGACCCCATTCTGCTATGGGTTATGAGGTGCTATGAGTTCTCTTCGATTTCCTTCTTTGATGTAGAAGTTCTTGAATTCGTTAGAGATTTATTTTCCACCATTATCTCTCCTAAGAGCCTTCACTTGCTTCTCCGACTCTTTCTCCACCAATGCCTTAAACTCATAGAACTTATAGAATGTCTAATATTTCTTCTGCATGAAGAAGATCCAACACTTACGAGAAAATTCATCAACAAAGATTACATAATACTTATGTTTTGTTGTCGAAGCAACAGAGAAAGGACCACACACGTCTGTGTGAAATCTCTCAAGGATCCCCAAAGCTCAATTTTCCTTCTCATGAAAGGTGGCCTTTACATATTTTCCCATAGTACACCCCTTACATGTGTCTGACTGCACAAGTGTACCCCTGGGATGACCAGTGGAAATCTGTTGCATGACTTTCAAGGCTCCATGGTGAAGATGACACAATCTCATGTGTCATAAATCCTAGCTCACCACTTGATTTTCCTTTCCCATCATTGCTGCGTAGCCATCTAACTCTAGCTTGTAGAGATTCTTAACTAGAATCCATATCCTCTTGGCTTGTCCTGTTGTTTTATGTCACAGGAAATCTTATCCTTCACTAAAAACAACATCATAGCCTCTATCCTCCAACATTGTGACTGAGACCAATTTTTTCTTCAGAGACGGTACATGCATTACATCTTTTAATTGAAAGGGTTTAGTTGACTGCCTATGGAAGGTAATGGTACCAATATTGGTAACATTGTACCACCCATCATCACCCATTTCAGCATGCATATGGAGATCCTTCTCCTCCAACTCACTGAAAAGTTCCTTATCTTCCTTTATGTGAAAGTAAGCACCACTATCCAAATACCACATAGATCCCAATGCACTAGACACTATGCATGTGATCAATGAGAAGTTAAGCTCAAATTTTAAGGCAAGGTCCTCACCAGCTGTAGATCCTCCAGCCTTCTTGTTTTTATTCTTTTGTGGGCAATTAGTAGCAATATGGCCATGCTCGTGATAGTGAAAACACTTCACCCTGGACATGTCCTCCTTCTTTCCATTCTTGGACTCGGATTTAGAATGGAATTTCTTCCCCTCCCCCTTCCTCTCCTTGGTAGCCAAAGCACAATTCTCTTCATCTTCATTCTTAGATGAAGATCCTCCCTGGTGTTCTGTCTGAACTCCTCCTGCACCAAATCCGACCACAATCATTCCCAATCTGGCAATTTTTCCCTTCCATTGACAGAGCCTTGATAACTGTGCCAACTCTTGAGAAGTCCTGTGAGAGACAATATCACCAAATCATCATCAATGAATATTATTCCAATGCTCCCTAGTTCATCCTGTCATTGGAAAAACTTTGTTAGATATTTTGGAATGGTGTCGCCCTTTTCCATCTTGATCTTCCTGATTTTATCTTTGAGTGCCAATTTCCTATTGTTGCTGATTCTTTGGAATAGATCTGTCAAAGCCTTCCACATTGCATATGGTGTGGCTTTCCCATGGATTCTTGAGACAATGTGGTCTCGTAATCCTGCCAACAGGATCCTCCTCGCCTTTGCCACTTTCTTTTGCCATGCATCAATATTTATAACATCTAACGCAACGGGTTTAGGAACATCATTCTCAATGAATTCCTTCAAGCCATTGTCTTTGATTACTGCCTCCATTCTATCCTTCCAAGAAATATAGTTTGAGCTGCCCTCAAGTGCATACTCCAACCTCAAGCCATTGAAAGCCATTTCTATCTTGAATCAACTGTAGCACCAAGAAGGTCATTCTGCAAATTCGAATTCTATACAGTCACAAACTCAACTCCTGCTTCACTTCTGCAATTTCTTGTGCTCTAATACCATGTAGAAATTATACAATATGCATGTATATCTTGGATTAACCCGATCTAACAATGTACTGAAGTTAAATAATAAATCGCTTCTACAAATATTTTTCAGAATTAAAAAAAACAATTGTCAATCACATGAAGTAAAGAAGAATCAAATCACCCACAAGAGCCCTCCAGTACTCAGCTAATTGTCTCACACTGTCATGAACAAAACTGACCAACACATAGCCAATTCTCATCCTCTTGACAGCCTGCCTTGCTTGTGCAATCCTTGATGGATGCAAATCTTAAAAGATATGAATTATTTTCTTCCTTGATTGAAAAAGTATCATGGGCAATCCAATGTTTTTTTGGTTGCATGTGTGCAACCCAATAATCCTACAACTTACAATCAACTTCCCTTTCACCTAGAACTCAACTGGGTCTCCACTGGATTTGACATGCATGCAGCTAATAATAGTAAATCCTTAGTTTCATGTGAGATCACTAATTGTGAATTAATTAATATTTAATTCACTTGATCTCTCACTAGTGTATCTTTAGTTACAACTAGCACAACTGAGTTTAACTCACTTAACTGAGTTAAACTAATTACAACCAGAATTAACGAATGCACCACTGCACTTCGAACTCTGTTACAACTGGAATTACTCTGCATGCCTCACCAAATACCTCTAACTCTAAATCTACTAGCTAAATGAGTTTATCACTCTTAGTTAACTATTTCAAGTCATCATTGAGAATATATTAAAATTTATTGTCCATCTTAATTAAGGTATAACTAAAATAGACATGCACCCAAAAATAACACTGTGGGCCCCACCCTAGTTTGGGTGCTTAATACAACTAGGCGTGGGTGCTGAAATTTTCTTGTTGAATCTCAACACCCATAAATGGGAAAAAACTTGTAAAAGTGATGAGGTATATAACAACACCTATGAATGCAACGTAGTGATATTTTTTACTTTAGTTGGATAGAAAAAGGTATGGGTTATGCTATACAACTTGACCATGGGTGTTTTATAAACTCTTTGACAGTATGGTCTTGCTTGGGATCTTGCAAGTTATACAGGTATTAGTAGCTACATATTTTCATATGAATACAGGGGCAGGCCTGCAGGTTTGACCTCGGGACCTCTGTCCAACCATATTCCTCAAACACAATGTACCATCCAACATGCCAGTGGGCAAGCTTTGTAATTTCTGTCGGGGAAAACATATAAAAACCATTCAAATGGAATGGCATAGGGACTAATGATCCAAGGCCAAGTGGGACACAAGAGAATGGAACCAAGACAAGTCGTAGAACCCTGTGTGGCTAAAAACTTGTGCGAGAAAAAAATATGAGGGTATATTCCATGGGAATATACCTTGGAATATTCCTAGAATATTCCCTTAGATTCTACTATGGAATCTAAATATTCTTTGTCCGATACAGAGATGATGGTAGTAGAATATAGCTGAGTTTATGGTCATTCTACTTAGAATTTCATAAGGATTTCATTGGTGCAGTCAGAATTTGGATCTGAGCAGTGGATCTCAAGGCTCATAATTGATGGACAAAAATTTTGAGATAACAATGCACCTTTTAGAAGTTGGGATTGTTTACAATCAAAAGTCTCAAAAGGATGAGATGAACCTATTGGTATTGTGTTGAGCAGTCAAATTTCAAGTCACTCCTAAGAATAGAGATATAATGATGTATTTTTCCATGTACTCATTTTTAGTTTTGCTGAGATGAATGAAGAAGCCTTCCCACTATTGTATTAGGGAATGGAGATGTAGTCTGCACTGGAAAAAATCGATTATCAAACTTTTGTGTGCTTTGTCTTTTTGGTCTGTTATATGTTGCTACTTCTTTAAGTGTTTGAACATATGAATTTTACATGCTCTTTAATGCAATTATGCTAACATCAACCAAATAAAATATATTAGATTATCTTGGTATCAGAGGCATACTAGATGACTATCCCCTTAGCAAGGGGAAACTCATACAAGTAATAGGTAATGAAGGTTCTCTCAAATTATGTAATATTCCAAAAATTAGCATGCAGCTAATAGGAATATGAGATTTTGATTTTTGCACCTAGTAGATGAATAAATGGGGAAAGGACCCATATTTAACTTGTATTGACATAAAATCCTTCTTGGTGTGAAAAGGGGATAACTTAGTGGCTAGATTTTTCACTTCCCATGTGTGAACAGGAAAATAATCATGTTGATTCAGTCAAGTTGACCAAGTCAACAACGCAACATGGAGGAGAAGTCTTGAAAGAGCTACAACGCAGTTTTGGAGGGAAAGGATTCACGTGGTGTTGGAAACCATAATAGGTGGGACCCAAGATGAGGAGGCTCAAAAACATTATAAGGAGGAAGATGGAATAATTTTGGGGTTAGCTTATGAATTATTATTTTTGGTTTGCTTATACTATTGAGCATTCTTCAGCTGTTGAGTTGAGTATGCAGTGTTGTTCAGCACAAGGTATTCCTGCTTAGGGATTCCTTATCCTTCATTGAGTGATCTCTTGGAGGGGTTTTGTTCTTCATTTCCAACATCCAGGCTTGAGGCCAAGCATCCTCCTTCAGCCACAACGTTATTTTTGTAGATAATAGTGCTGTGTTGCAGTGGGAGACTCACAACACCAACTCTTGAGCTCATCTTTCAGAGGAGGGAGCTCCCCTCTCTTTTCAAGATCTGTACAGGAGGTTTCGGAGCACATTTCACATCTTGGCATAAGGCCAACTTAGTTCCCATCCACTACAATGTAGTTTACTTGGGAAACTGCGTCATTTTTTCCAGACTTGCAGCAGCAGGGTTCGATCCCTTGCTAGTGAGCTAGTTCCTTGGAGAAAGGGCCAACCCTTCTCCCGGAAAGTTCTGTACTTCATTCTTTCTCTGTCACTTGTATATTTTAGTCACATATATTTAGTGCTGTAGTAAAACTATTTTTTTCAAGTCCATATCTACATATCTGTATTTTTATACATTGTATTATCATGAACCCCTTGCCAGGTTACCCTTGTTTTCTATAAAAAGGAATGAATATCCATTTTCTCAGCCATTGACACATTGTATACTCTAGATCTATTTTTTCTCATCATTTTCTACATAAACCCTCATAAAAATAACGTTGTTCTTGCTTCAGTACTTTCTGCATGAGATAGGTTATGGTGTTTGGGCTTATTTGAGGCATATTGACTTGGGGAGATATGTTTATGTTGGCTAGAGTGATTTATTTCACCTCTAATTCTGTATATAAGTTGTGTATGATGTTTTATAAGGGATCCAAGTCCCAGTCCTCATAGGTATAGCGTTATTTTCTGAATACAGTTGTTTTATGCCCTATATTGCTGCATTTCCCCACTTGGGAAGGAGGATATAGGCCATATACTTGCTGAGGTTCTTTCATCTGCTGGTGAGATGTTATTTTAAATATAATGAGATGTTATACATTTCCATGCTCATGATTTTCTGAAGCTCAAACTCTGGAATATCTTAAGATATTCCATTTTTTGTAGAAAATCCCAATTTTGGGATATTATAGAGGTATCAGAGCTGCTATCTTGGCTCAGTCTGTGGATTTAAAATCCAATCAGAAGAGAATAATAAGAGGAGAAAAAAATTATGGAAAGGATGATATTACTCTCATCCATTTTCAAATCTAAGAAGAGCCTCTCCAAGGAGGTTCAACCAATGGAAGAAGAAAGATGCAATGAAAATCCAAGAGGGTTTCAAGGAGGAGAAAGTTGCAGTGATACCTCTAGAAGGTTTCAAGAGGAAGAAGAAGATCCATGCACTTCCTGTTCTCATAGAGGGAGTGGAGAGAAAGAGGACCACTTAGAACATGAGATCCTAAGTGGGTATTTGGCAGAATACAAGTGCCAACCTAGGGCTTTCAAAGAGACCCTAGATTTTCCTCAGTTTATTCAATTGAGAGAAGAAAGGAGGCCATGCAGTAAGAGAATGATAAGAGGCAACAGATTCCTGTTGTCTACATTTTATGGATCACTCGAGTATGCAACAAAAACTTGGGTGATGAAACTAGAGGCATTTTTCCTACTACATCCAGTAGTGGAAAAAGAAGTTGTGAAGATCTCAACGCTGCACTTGAAGGGCAAGGAAAGCTCTTGGTGGATCAGCCATGTAAGCCATGCAAGAATATCTACTTTTTTGATTTTATGCATCAAGTAATCAGGAGATTTGACAGTAGAAGATCAAAGGAGGAAGAGTCCTCTTCTCCATTTGAGGAGCCTTGTACCAGCGCTGTCACCATCATGGAGGGGCAACCATCTGTAGCAGTAGTTGGATCAGCCAAAAAATTGAAGAGAGGAAATCTTGCAACCCTACAAGAGGTTCCTAGGACTCACCAAGGTATGTATGTATTTCCATTTCTGATCATTTCAGAAAATCTTATGGGAAGCCTTGCAAATTTGTCCTCACAGGGTCCTGAATCAAAACACCTTGCCGTGGGGGAGCAGCAAGCTTTCACAACTCTTTGCAACTTGGTATTGATCCAAGAGGGGATGAACATCCATTCCTTTGCACCCTTATTGAGTTGCATGCAACATAAGGGTTTAGGGTGCAAGATTGGGGAAGGCATGATGAATGTTGAGTCACCTCATATTGGTGTTTGGCCTTCAGCGCACTTGGATTCTTTTGGATTCAAGAGATTGATTGATGAGAGGTCTTTTCTGAAAGATCTCCAAGGGGTTACACCTTGAATTCCCATGAGGTGTAAGGAGAGAAATATTTTTTGGGAGATTGGTAGTCTTCATTGGGAATATACCAAAGGAGAAAATGATTGGAGGCATCCACATTTGGATGAAGAGTCTTCTTCTCAAAAAGAAGACATGAATATTCCTCTTTCAAAGGTATACCAAGATCTAAGGTCTCCTATTGATGATGAGGAATTTTCCACCATTGAAGAAAAGGCTAGGGGTGACAGCGCAGTCATGACAGAAGCATATCTAACATTTCATGGAGAAGAAGAAGAAGAAACTGCTCCAAGAAGAGAAGCTCTTGCATTCTTGCAAGGAGTTTCAAAGAGTCTCACATATAGAAATTATGGCATAATCCATGAGCAGCATGTGCCATCATTATCAGATGGCAAGATCCTGAATACTGCAGAAGATGAAGAGGAGGGAAAGCTTCATCGAGAAATAAAAATTTACCCCTCTTTATTTCGAAAGAGTGATGTACTAAGAAGGCATGAAGATCTATGAAAGACAAGCCAGGACACATCAGTCCATACATCCTCCTATTATGATCTATGCCTTGATGTCTCCTTGCTTGGGAGAAGTCCACTAGGGCAATCCCTGATGGAAAGAGAAAAGTTTTCTCTCAACCTTGTACAGTAATGGTATATTTGACCAAGAGAGGATCTATCACAGCACTGGAGACTTTGGGTAAGAAGCATTTTTATGCAAAGCACATTTCACTTTATGATTGAATGCATTGTTTTATTTTACATGTGCAGGCCATGACTCCTAGAAGGAGTGTCCTACCTTATAAACTTCATGGCCAACTATGGGCCAAGACTATTTTCAAACTTGGCCACTCCCTTGATGGGCTACAGGAGGTTCTACATCATGATGGGTGCTTCCCTAAAGCACCAAATATACATTTCACCTTCAACCTTGGTGGAATGATGAGGGCAGCAAGTAAGTGGCATGTAAACCACTTACCACATCTAGATCTAAAGCAGGGATGAGATGACTTGTGCTGGCTACTTTTGAGAGAGTTTGGCCAATTTGGGTTATAATCTTTGTCAAGAAGTAGGGAGGCATGGCATGGCACCCATATTTTAGAGCAGCAGAAGACTTGTTTGTATGGGGCATCATACAAGTTGACCATCATGATATTACTCCATGGCTTGTATGAGGGAGAGATGAGGGAGAAAAAAGAGTTGTTGTTGCGGTGGTTTCACTTGGGAGAGTATGGGCAGAAATTTTCCCCTACTTTTCATAAAAATTCCAAAGAGAAGGAAGGCACACTCAAGGTTCAAGGAGGCTACCCTTCAACATTGAAGGATCATGAGAGACGTCCATGTAGGAAGCAAATATTCTCACATAGCAGCATGATTTTGGATGGCTTTGGCATATGGAATGTCAAGGGGAGGAGTCATGGATCCTTATTACAAAGGCCTACAGTGCTGACACATAGGAGTATGTTCTTATTGATGGAGTATTCCAAGGAGAGGATGTGTCCCTTCTTCTTACAGATTTTTATGAGGAGATTCTCATGGGAGGACTCATTCATGGACCTCACTTTCATCCAATTCACTATGTATGGTAAGAAATGAATTTATGTACTTGTTGATTACTCCATTGAGTATTTGTATCTTCTCACCATGTTTGAACAGTGCATTGCTCCACAAGAGAGCAAGAGTATTTTTGGGTTTCATGGTCACTTTAGGGCCAATGTTTGTAATTATAGTAGCCCATATATACATGACCTGGGGCAAGTGTTTCATTGTTTTTATTGTACACAACTGATATATATTGCTGCTTACTACTTTATAGTAGATGAGCTAACATGCATAGATGAAAATTCCTTGGAAGACGACTTGCCATTTGATGCTCTAAATCAGCAGTTGAAAGGACTGTGCTATATCCACTAGAGAGACCATGTGCATCATCCAAAATTTCACATAAATTTCATCCATTTTCTGATTTGGATGCCATATGGTGATGATGTTCCATTCATCTTATATGGAATGGTTTGGGTTGGCATGGTTCATGATTTTGGAGGAAGGGTCCTTGGAGACTCAATCTTCTTCTTGCCATTGGAGGGCAATCATGTTGCAGCCCGAGATCAGCATGCACTCTACACTTATCATAAATGGAGAGGATAAAAGCGTGGGATATTCCCTCTTGCCTATCATGTTCATTTATTCAGCCCACCTACACTTCAGGAGCCAATGGTGGAGGAGATTCTTCATGAGTTGCCATGTTGGAGGGTGACTCACTTTGTATGGATGATAGCTTGGGGTGGAGGTTCCACTTGGGAATGAGAATTTCTCATGCATTTCACACTCCATGCCTTGAGAGGACCTCTGGAAAACACATATTTTTCTCCTTGAGTATGTTACTTATGCATGATGACAACCATTTGGGGTGTACACCAAATGCTGATTTGTTTGCTTGGGAGAGGCACCATGAGGTTTCATTGTTGAGACAACATCTTATTCTTTTGGGGAGCTCATCATATGAGGATGCTACAGGAGGAGGAGACGAGACTTTCTAGTTCTGTCCTTAAATTTTCTTGAGGACAAGCAACATTTGGGAGGGGAGGACTATAATATTCCAAAAATTAGCATGCAGCTAATAGGAATATTAGATTTTGATTTTTGCACCTAGTAGATGAATAAATGGGGAAAGGACCCATATTTAACTTGTATTGACATAAAATCCTTCTTGGTGTGAAAATGGGATAACTTAGTGGCTGGATTTTGCACTTCCCATGTGTGAACAGGAAAAGAATCATGTTGATTCAGTCAAGTTGACCAAGTCAACAACACAGCATGGAGGAGCAGTCTTGAAAGAGCTACAACGCAGTTTTGGAGGGAAAGGATTCACGTGGTGTTGGAAACCCTAATAGGTGGAACCCAAGGTGAGGAGGCTCACAAACATTATAAGGAGGAATATGGGAGACTTTTTGGGTTAGCTTATGAATTATTATTTTTGGTTTGCTTAGGCTATTGAGCATTCTTTAGCTGTTGAGCTCAGAATGCAGTGTTGTTCAGCACAAGGTATAAGTTACAAGAGGTTCCAGAGCACATTTCACATCTTGGCATACGGCCAACTCAGTTCCCATCCACTACAGAGCATTTTACTAGGGAAACTGCATCATTTTTTCCAGAGTTGCAGTAGCAGGGTTTGATCCCTTGCTAGTGAGCTAGTTCCTTGGAGAAAGGGCCAACCCTTCTCTCGGAAAGCTCTGTACTTCATTATTTATCTGTCACTTGTATATTTCAATCACATATATTTAGTGCTGCAGTAAAACTACATTTTTCAAGTCCATATCTGCAGATCTACATTTTTATACATTGTATTATCATGAACCCCTTGCCAGGTTACCCTTGTTTTGTATAAAAAGGAAGGAATCTCCATTTTCTCAGCCATTGATGCATTGCATACTCCATATCTATTTTGTCTCATCATTTGATGCATAAAACCTCATAAAAATAACTTTTTTCTTTCTTCAGTACTTTCTGCATGAGATAGGTTATGGGGTTTGGGCTTATTTGAGGCATATTGACTTGGGGATATCTTTTTATGTTGGCTAGAGTGATTTATTTCACCTCTAATTCTGCATATAAGTTTTGTATGATGTATTATAAGGGATCCAAGTCCCAGTCCTCATATGTATAGCGTTATTTTCTGAAGACAATTGTTTTATGCCCTATATTGCTGCATTTCCCCACTTGGGAAGGAGGATATAGGCCATATACTTGCTGAGGTTCTTTCATCTGCTGGTGAGATATTATTTTACATATAATTAGATGTTCTTATACATTGCCATGCTCATGATTTTTTGAAGCTCCAACTCTGGAATATCTTAAGATATTCCATTTGTTTTAGAAAATCCCAATTTCAGGATATTACAAATTATTGGGGATTAGGGCTGGAAAAAATAACACAAGAGGTAAAGTCATAAAACAAGAAAGAAAAATCCTTAATTATCCCTCTCTAGGAGAAAAAAATAGGGGATCAAGAGATCCTTAAAAAAAAATGTAATATTTGGACTGGAAGTGGGATTATTTATATTATTTCAATAGAAGGCTCAGGTTGTGAGCACACCCTATGGGCTCAATCATCACTTAGGTTGCTTTATCATCAGTATTCCACCCAAATTTTGGCTAACATATTTCTTATTATACCCTCAAATCAGGTACGCTCTTTTTTTAATATCCACATGTCAGTGCCACTTCAAGAAAAACAAGAATATTGGGATTCTTTTTTGGCTCATGGAGATTCCATTTTTGGCTTTGATCGCATATTTGGAGGAAATTTTAACACAACTCTAAACCAATGTGAAAATAAAGGGGGATCTCATGTTAGAGATCAATTTCAAGAAAATTTGGAAGATCTTATTCATAAATTA
Source organism: Pinus albicaulis (assembly GCA_034641835.2). Lineage (NCBI taxonomy): Eukaryota > Viridiplantae > Streptophyta > Pinopsida > Pinales > Pinaceae > Pinus > Pinus albicaulis. Next base: position 1,159,693,674 of record CM076577.1, read on the forward strand.
ATTTTGTTGGACATAAAGCCTTCCTCCAACAAATTTACTCAGAGAAACAAGCAATATGGACTAGGCCATATGTCTACTAGTTTAGATATATCCTTAATAAAAATCCCATTCTTGTCTTAAAATATATTGGCCTATTCTTGAGTCCTTCCTTTGATTATTTCGTATCATAGACCAATTTTTCTTTAAATCACTAAACATATTTATTTTGAGCCCTTTCCCTTTTGTTATTTTCCAATATGTGCAAGAACGACAAGTTTCAGTGCTCTATTAAAGGAAGTATTGAGAAAATGGGACATGAGTGTCCCATTGATGATTCGGGAACAAAATATTAAGGGATTAAATAAGGGAATTAAAAAATTAGGCTTGAGAACAACAAACAAAGAGTCAATTAGTGATACAGGAACATGGAAAGAGAATGAAATTATGCAATCCGAAATAGAGGATGGTCCCTCTAATAAAGGACCTGCTTAAGGAAGAAATGGAAAAATTTGCAACCTATCATAAAGCATTAAAAGAGGAGTAAATTTCACATTTAAATTACCAAAGTATTTGGTTAAAGGTAGGAGATATGAATAAAAAATTTGTTCATCAGCAAGCCAAGAAATAAGTCTGGAAACATAACATCAAATAGACAATAGCAAGAGGTATTAAATCTTGAACATTACTCAACTCAAGGAGTAGGCGGTACATCATGTTAGTGATTTGTATACCACCATGGACCTAGGCAGTTGTAAAGCAGAATTACCAATGTTGGAACATTTTCTGGAATATGTATCTCAAGAGGATAACCTTTCTTTGATAAAAGATATCATTAACGAGGAAATACATTAGGAAATATTCTTCTTCACCTTGAAAAAACTCTAGGATCAGATGAATTTTATTCCCACTTGAATCATTAGTTTTGGGAAGTAATGAAATTTTATTTTTTCATAATGGCTGGTTAGACTTTAAAGAATGATTGTATAGTGGGCGGAATTAGCTTTTCCATTTTAGCATTGGTTCCAAAAGAATTAAGCCCAGTAATTCTTTTTCAAGATTTAGGCCCATTTCTCTTTGTAATGTTTCACATAAAGTGATTTCTTAGATTTTGGGTATAATACTTAAGCTCCTTCTTCCAAAAATAATATTTAAAAATTAAGGAGGTTTTGTGCCTGAGAGGAAAATATTTTATAACATCATTCTTGTTCAAGAGGCTATCAATTCTAGTCGAAATTGGGGAAACAAAGGCATGATTGTCAAACTTGACATGGAAAATGCCTTTGATAGAGTGAGTCATGAATTACTATTTAAGGTGATGACAAAATTTTTCTTTGATGTTATAAATTCATTGGGATTCTCTTTGCATAAAATCACCTTGTATTTCTACTCTGGATAATGGGAGATTATTTGGGTTTTTCGTGCCTTGTGAGGCCTTTTATAAGGCTAGACCTTATCTCCCTTATTATATATCATTATGGCAGATTTCCTTAGCCACCAATTGAAATTGGAAAGAATATGTGAGGACCTACCAACAATCAAGTTTGTCACAAGTATCAAGAGCACCAATCACTCTCAATTTTCCAATGATACACTTTTGATGGGTGGAGCTTCATTAATAATAGCAAGAATATTCAAAAGGGTTCTGGATAATTTTCTTGAAGCTTCGGGAGGTCAAATGTGTTTTAGGGAATCTCATATTTATACATGGGATATCTCATTTAGAAAGAAAAGAAAAATTGGAAGAATAATGGACTTTCACTTGATGGAAACATGGAAATAATTTAAGTATTTATACATTATTGTTTACCTTAAATCACACTCAACCCAATATTTCCATGTATCATTGGAAAGGTCTCAAAATAAGCTTTCAAACTATATATGTTATGCTTCCATTTGAGCTAGTTAAATGGAGTAAAAATTCATTCAAATATAGGGTATCCAAATAGGGCATAAAAAATCCAAAAATGTTAGGTCTCTATAATAATAGTGTAGCCCCTTTATTGTTATTGATGTGCCCATGTAGTCCCCATAGTGTTAGTATTGTGCCCCATAGAATCCCACTAGTGTTATTGTTGTTCCCTTACATTATTATTGTTATGTAGGCTCTGATTATATTTGGACCCCTTAGACTCCTATATATAGAAAGTAGGTTTTTGTCATTTGAATCATCCAGTAATTGTTCATTTATGTAATGTAAAGGAGGTTTCCCCCTCGAAGAGGCTGATTTCAAAGTATTTTTTCTATTTTTTCTTCTATTTTGTAAGTTGGTTGCATAACATTTGGTATCAGAGCTTGGGATTTTGGGGTTTCTCTTTTTCAAACATGCCATCTTGTTATTTTCACTATAATTTTTTTTCTACATTGCTTCAAACACTAAAATTGTTTCCAAGTGAAGCCGAAATCGTGATGAACGTCTTGTAAAAATTTTGGACCTTGGTTCAGTAAATTTTCGAAGATATGGTCTGTTCAAGTTTGGGTTTTTTCAGGCTCCAAAATTTCATCTGAAACAGCTGATCGAGGGAAAAGCGTCATAACTTTTGTTTCAGGGATTAGATTTGAATTCTGTAAAAAGTGGCTGAAATTACGCAAAATTTTGTTTCTTTTATATCGATTTCAGAGCCAAAGGTAGAAACAATGACAGATGGCATGTCGTACAAGTTTGATCTATTGAAATAATCCATAATTAGGTCATTGTGGGAAATAGGGCATAACTTTGTCTTGAAGAATCTAGATTAGGTATGACCTATGGAATTGGAAAGAAGACTCAGAGAGATACTACAAGACCGAATTTCAAATCTTGGGGATCCAAAATCACATAGATACATCAGGTTCAATGTGGAGCTTCTCAAAAGTAAGAGAAAGGTGTGTGCGTTTTTCTTAAAATGCATAACTTTTGTTTAACAAATGAGTTTGAAGTGATTCAAAGGGAACATTGAAGCATTGATATTAGTATTGGGTTCTAAAATACCTCCTAAAAAAATTTCCACACCCATTAAGCCCTCAAAAACCTCCATTATGATGCATAAAGAGAAATAAATGCAACATGATATATCAAAATTACGAGACCAAGTGCAACAAATTTCGTTAATACAAAAAGTCACTGAAAATGAAATGGAAGCTAATATGGATGTTTTGAATAAAGATGTGGAAGATGAGATGGATGGTTTGAAGAATGGCGTTGAAGCTAATATGGATGGCATGGAAACTAATATGGATGGGATGGAAGCTAAGATATATTGTATAGAAGAAAAAATGAAAGGAAACATGGTAGCCATGAAGAATGTCCTAGAAGAAGACTTGGAAGGTTTGAAGGAAGGTTTGGCAAATTTTCTACAAGAAATGATTCCTAATGAAAAAAAGGTAGTAGATGAAACTCATGATGAGAATAAAAGAAATGTTAATCATGATTTAATAGACTCTAATGTTTGATTTAAGACCCACCATATAATTTGTTAGGTCCCTATTGTGGTTTTGGTTTTAGTGCACAAATGTACCAATCCACCGGTGCTTAGGAGGAGTGATCGTTGCCTCCGAGCTATGGTCACAGGCAGAAAAGATGGTTAGCACGTTAGTGAACACATGCTATAAAATATAAAACACACTAAATCATGGAATATAGTATGCATATATGGAGAGAAAACACAACTAAACTAAACATAAAAACAAAAGCTCATAAAGAGTCAAACGTAACAATAATGAAAATGGTGGAATCAAAGTCCCCTCTTATTGCTTGCTATTAGAAAGAAATATATTATGTTACACTGTTTCCAAACTAACCTTAGAGCTATGGAGTTTTAAGACCCAGTGAAAGGAATTTTTTACCCTTTCGTTGTTGTTGCAAGGTCTCTCTCTCTACTCCAAAGGATTGAAGTTGTTGGGTGGCCAACAACTGAATCCTCTATCTACTGCTGGTCTGGATTGCACACTGTTGGATTGCTCATGGGAAATTTTTCCAACATAACAATGTGCTCTAATTTTTTTCATCTCTTGGTGGCCATTTATAGGTGAATTCAAATTATCCTTCTCTCTCTTGGTACATTGGTGGATAGTGACGCAAGAGAGAGGGTTGATTCCTTTGTGTGCCACTTGATTCCTTTGTGTTCTCCCTTGAGGTCCCAAGGTGGCTTAGGTGGTTGTCCTTGGGTGGCCTCAAGTGTAGGATCATTTCCTCAAGTGTGTCAAGTGGTCTTAGAAAGTGACTTCTGCCACTCCCAGGACCGCACAAATTTTTGAGGGAAAGCCGCGCAGACCAATGTGCCTATCGAAGGAAACTGCGCGCAGAGGCACATTTCACCTATGTTCTTGGTGCACAATTTTATTTTTACCTCTATACCTTAGAGATAAAAATTTTCAGATCCTCTAATGTTCCTCAGCCCTGTAAATCCTTCTACCTGACATTAATAATGTCATATTTTCTTGTCTAATTTTCCAGTGATAACAGTTGGCCCCTAATGTGTGAGGTCTAGGAAGAACTATATAGATGAAATACATTATATTTTCTTTTCTATGTATTGTGTGGAGAAAGAGAGACCCACGTACAAATGAAGGTTGGAAACCCCTTACAGTGGGTAGAAGAGTGACCATGTTCTATGGGAAGCATGAAAGAAATAGTATGATACAATAAATACAATTTTTCTATGAGGCGGGCATATACCATGCTCGTGATGCTTTGGCTAGCTACACAAATCTATCTGACAGATAAAGGTTTTGTCTATCATTGATTTGGTAGTCATCTGTTGATTTGGTTGATGGTGACAATTGCTGATGCCCTCAGGGGCATTTTTTCTTTGACAATAGGTGGAATGTGTTTCCCACATGTAATATTGGTATGGCATATAAATCCTCATGTGTAATATTGGTATGGTAATATTGGTTCCCACATGTGTGTATGACTCAGACCTTCTCGTGTAAGCATTGCTAACAAAGATTCTTATAATGGCATAGGTCTTTGACGAATTTGTGCAAATTGAAATGGTTGTAAAGAACGATACCATCTTGACATGAAAGCTTGTGTCATAGTCGAATTTCAGGAGGATCGATGACATCTGTGGGAAATGATGGTTCCCATAGTGCCACCTGAGAATTCCCCTATTATGGCAAGGAGCCATCCAAGGTAATCCTTCCTTTTTGGAGAATGGGTGTTGAAGTAGACAAAAAGGAAGCCTCAACCGAATGAAAGAGCTACTGATGCAAGGGACTAGGGTCTCGGATTTGACAGGTTTAACATAGGCATGATGGCGAGGGGTGACTGAAAATTGATTATGGGGATTCAGTGGCCCAAGGTCGAAGCATAAAAAATCAGCTTGGTGGGAGTCATAAATATTTATGATGAGGAAATCCCTGGAGTCGGTAGGACATCTAGGATGGGTATATGTTGGTTATGAATGTCATGGTGGCTATGCGTGAAAGGTGTGATTCTCTGACCAAGGGTGAGTATGGACTACTACCATGGGAGAAAAATGGATGGGTGAGTGGGGGATTGTTCTTCATTTGAGGTCTTTGTACACTTACCAAAAGAATGATACAATGGGATTGGATTGTACAAAAAATAGAGAAGGGTGCCGCACAACATGAAAATGTTCGCTCACTGATGATGTGAGGAGGCTATTTTTACTCAGGGTGGGGGGCCCATTGTTTGGTCTCTTGTGTAGGGGTGATGAAGAATATGGAAAATATCACAGATGGGCTATGCTGATGGAGGGATGGTAGGCCAAGTGTGAGACACAATGGCGTGTATTTGATCTAATTACAACAAATGGTAGTCTGAGAAAGGGGTTTTATTTCAATATGGTAAAACTTGACTTGATGCATGGTGGATGAAATGGGCATGAAGTGCTTCCCAGACTAAGGTGGTATGGACATCGCGTCATGATTTTTCTAATGTGTGGTCTACTTTGAGTGACAACCGCCATGGAGGGAGGCTCTATCAACCAACAAGAATTTTTATCATGTGCAAGGTGGGGAGATGATAAATATGGTCGGGTGTTTGGAACCTATGGTTAATTTCTTGTGGAGAAATGATGTCAGGATATGCAGAGTTTTTATGAGACTCTATCTTGCTAAGGGTAGAATGATACCTGCTCTGAGACCTTCAGTACATGGGAAGATGGATGGTTTGTACAATACCTACAACAAAATACTCGAAGTGAAAGCATATTCTCATTCGAATATTATTGAAAACATGTGCTTGAATGAACAAAAGATAAGAGAGGGCATACCTGTTGGCACTGAAAATTTATTTTTTGGGAGGTGTGAATGTGTGGAGCCTTCGTTGGGCATTATGAGGTGATGATCACTATGTTTCTTTTGGTTCTGCAATTGGGCTCTCTGAGGTCTCGTTATGATCCTCCAAACAATCTGAAAAGGGTGACATATAGGGCGATATGGCTCGTTTCAACTCATTTGTGACATTTGAGTGTTTGAGAGTTGTGAGAGGTCAAAGACTGTTGCGGAGCTTTTCTTGTCATTGCAGTCGGATTGTGCACCCAAGAATCGTGCTACTAGAGCTAGGTAGGCCCCATAATGTCCTGCATTTAATTTTTTGATCATGAATGGGTCAAGGTCCATGCAAACTAGGTTTGTGCAGAACCCAGGCAAATTTTTTCCTTGACCATGCAGGTGATCAAGGCACAGACGCGAAATTTGCGTGCGCAACTGAGGTTTTGCGCGCAAATTTCACACCTGTAAAGGATTTGTGTGTGCGGTATCCATGCCTATATGAGAAATAGGCGTGTGGTCAGCGCGCCTATTTGAGGAACAAGCATGCTAAAAGGCCAAAGATGTTTTTGAATTTTTTTTGGGAAAATTTTCAATTTTTTGGTGTCTTTGATGTCACCAATGTGTGTCTGTTTGGTGACATGATGTTGTGGAGGGAGAGGGACTGGCCTGACCTCTGGGTAATTGTGGAAGAAGATGCCAACACCTGCCAGTATTTGGCGAGATGGGGTCTTCTCAAGTTTCTTAAGAATGACCTCCTCTGATCGCAGGATCGACTATTGCGTTACTTGATATGTTGCTGGAACAGGTGGCGTAGAGTTATGGTGATGAGGGGACGTGACTTGAATATCCATCTGAAGAAAGATATATACTTCATGGAAGGGATACTGCCTCAAGGCGTGGTGCTTCCATACTCGCTTCCTTTAGGGAGGGTTGACCTCTGAATATTTGCTTAGATTCATTGCGGTGGGGTGCCTCTCACGGAGGGGTGCATATTGATTGAGTTAGTGACAGATTTGGCTAAGCCATATGCTCTAGCCATGATTGTTCACCCGACGGGGTCATCATCTCCACACAGGGCATCAGGGCCGCAGCTTGGTGTCTTGCGTCGGCTAAGGGCCCGGCATTTCTTCGACTTTGCCCATTATTACTATGACGGGATGGTGGTTCAACTTTCAAAGGTCCATGATGGATATAAGTTATTTTCTTACGCCAAAATCCTCTATAGTATCATGTACAAGAGGGTGGTGCTTCTCTGACTCATGGTGGCTATGCTTGCGGGGGGTCCTCGGGACCCTCGCATGAGGAGGTGGTCTATGGCTATGCCTTGAGGTGGGGGAGGTCAAGTAGGGCATTATTGGAACACCACTGGTTTCAGGCCATCCCTTAGATGTTCCTCCCCTACCCGTATGTGGGGATGGACTAGTTCCAAGGAGACCCAGACATGGAACTCCCTACTGGATATGTATGGGGACCATCAAGTATGACCTTTGTTTTTTATTTTGAATTTGTTGATTATTTATGTTTTATACGTGTATTATGATGACACTGACATAGTTTTGTTCCTCTTGCATATGTTGGCGAGGTAGGGCATCCTATCGCTCGGTTGGTAGGACATCATCCGCCCCGGAGAGTTTGAGGGTCTTAGCTCCCAGCTGGTGGGAAGGGAGGAGGTCTGGAGTAGCCCCAGGGTGGAGCTTCTGGTGATGGGGCTAGTTCGGCAGGAGAGGGTAGCAGTTCGGCTGCTATGGAGTGTGCTTCCTTGATTTCTCGTGCCAAGGCGGCGACGGCTCGTATGGCAGTGATGGAAAAGCAGATGGATGCTCTAGAGGTCTAGGCTGCATATTTGGAGGATGCATGGGGCCATGTGGACCTTCTTACCTAGGGTATGCCTACCCGAGGGTTTGTGGATGACTTCGATGATATATGGTTAGAGACCCTGATGACCTGAGAGAGGGGCTCTCAGCCTAATCTGCATCATGTGGTGGTCTCAGTTTTTACAACTGCCCCAGTATTGGCACCGGGAGTAGTCGTGGGTCCATGTGTCCAACCTGGAGGGGCACAACCCTAGAGGCTTTTTGTACACAGGGAAAGTACTCGTTATGACGATGCTTCCCTTATTTTTTTCGAATTGTGTATATGTATTTTTTGGCTGATTTATGGATCAGATACATGAATCCTAATTTGTACTCATGCATTTTTTGATATATATATATATATAGGAGAGATATCTTTTGAGGCTCTATATGGTGAGTCTAATGTTTATGTGTTTTTATGGATGATGTGTATTGCTGATGGATATCTATGTTTTTTATGTTTTTTTTTTTTTTTATGTATGATGGTTTATCCGAGATGCATTCCAGTTTAGGATGTGGTTAGCTATGCGATCTGCTGTATGGTTTTGATTTCTTGGCACATGTGTAAATGTAATGTGATCAAATTGACGGCTTAATCTTTTTGCACGCAAATATTTTCTAAACAAATGCAAATCTCGTACCTCAAACTCTTGGTTTAACTACGAAACCACTAATTGGGAATTGTTGGGTGCTAAAAGGTGCATTTTAACTCCTATTTATCCCACATTAATTATCAACCTGGGAAAGTCCTCTTATTTCAAGAGTGTGCACAGTATGTGCATGCTATAATACCAAAGAGTAATGTTTCTTAAAATGTAGTATAGATCTTTCAAATACAAGAGTAGATGGATGCTGAAAATGAAATCTAATTACAACAATATGAAACTCAATGTTCTGAAATTCAATCACTTCACTCAACAATCATCAGTCAAGGTTGCAGTAGTAATAACTCTTTCCTCTGTCAACTGATGTAAATGAAATAAAATATGAAAAATATCCTCAATATAAGAATGTAGGCAGTAATAACCAATGTCCTTTACAGTTGATGATCTTACACTCCACACTAAAGCAATTAAATGGAAATGGTAACTCAGCTGAATGAAAATGCTGCTAATGAAAATAAAATAAGCAAGCTCTCTGCAATACATTCAAAAGCAAAACCAAACTCTTGCAAAAAGGAATAAACAGTAAACTAGTTAACAAAAATGAACAACATTTCTATTTACTGGAAATAAACAACAAATGGAAATGAATAGCAAATCCTATTTAATGGAAGTAAACCGCAAATGTAAATGAACAACAAATCCTAATTGATGGAAATGAACAACAAATCCTACTTGACGGAAATGAACAAAAAATTTTGAATAGTGAAGCTTTGTAATTGCAAAGCATAAGAATACAAGTTATAGAGAAGTAAATATTCTTGTTATGTTGGAAAGGATCAGCAACGTAATTCACTGATGCAACACACCAATTTCATAAAGCATTGAAACAGTAAACTATTAAGCATGGAAACCGTGAAGAAATGAAACTAAAGAAAGTGAGAACTAATGCAAACCATCACACGACTAGAATCAGAAATTAATGATACAGATGGCAAGTGGATCCACCAGGGCCGGGCCCTTTGCCGCTAGTGGAGCACTGCCGAACTACTCCAGTATCAAATAATGGAACATCAACCAAATTTATGTATTAATAATATGTAGCAGAGTTTACAAGCAATCATACTCTGTTTTAATTAACAAGAGTCGATGAACAATTCTCAAAATTACAAAAGGAAATCTCCATAATGACAATGCATGCTCTCCCAATACCCTCCTCTTCTTTGATCTCTGTTTCTCATTTAAATACACATATCACAAAGAGAAGTTACAACAGAGATGATTACAAAATTATTCTCATAACAAATTTGGATTGTCTTCAACCAATTGATCAGCAAGGAAATATATTTCCATCAATCATTCAACAGGAACAGGTAAAATTTGGATTTGCAGCTAAGATAATTTGGAAAATGGTCGCAACAGTGAATCTAGGAAAACCATATTCAGAGAACCTTTCATTTCTCTTAATACATACCGAATTTGGGAAAAAAATTCTTCACTAAAGTTAATTCGTTCTGTTTTGGACAAAACCCATGTTTCAGATTTTCCAGATTCTTCTCCATTTTCCCAGAATGTCCAACGCAAAACTGTCACTTCTTATTCCAGCGAATTTCTGAGTTGGAATATTGAATGATAAGCTGGAGATCAATCTGCAATCTGACAAATATCTTGGAGGCTAAAATGGTGAGTGATGTTACAAAATATACTAATAAACCATCATTGGTAAAATCATGCATAATAATCATTAATTTATTAAGAATAAAGGAGAGGAAATAATATGTATCCATAAGAGCATAAATAATTATAAGATGGAATTATATGATAAACCATGATAAATAACGTGATAAAGAATGGTAGAAATTGATGAAATAGGTATTAAAAAGTGATAATAATAATGACAAACTAGCGTCCCAACATACCCCCAAACTGAATATATTGCATGTCCTCATGCAACCCAAAGACAAAACCCATGTGTTAACCAAGCAAAAACAATTGTTCAAATTTACTCATGAAATGGATGGAACAAATGATTTTTTCCTCAAATAATGAATATTCAATTTTAGCAATCTTGATGAAGGCGTAAAATTTTTTACAAATGACATTCAACTATATGTATATGAAGTTGCAGAAAAATGTGATATAAGTAATAACAACTTCATTAACCATTTTCTCAAAAATCAGATCGTTTTGATGCACGAATCATGAGATATAAACAAAATGGTTGTAGGTGATAGTGCATAATTTTCGAAATTTTATGAACTAATTTAGCGTGAAATTATCTGGGTTTGTGTATTTTAATGATACCTCTTTGTTATCCAGAAATCACAAGAATTCAATTCATAGTTTTAAAGATATATGCAAATCAATTTATGCACTGTATAAAAATGAAATTTTATGCCTTAACCGAGAAAGAAAGTAGAAAACATCCATCATGTGTAGCAATTCCTCCCCCAAACTGAAGAATTATCATGTGCTCATGCAATGCTAGAAAGCAAAGAGAGGTGGTTGCTACAATCTGTTGAAATCTATGCTTGGTGTAAAACAACATGGAATAAGGGAGGTGTTGAGAATGAATAAGAATATCAATGGATGATCAAGAATATTACTGACATGGTCATAAGAAAGAAATGAAGGAAAGCAACATTCCCCCAAACTGAAAAATGATATGTCTCTGAAAAATGGGAAGTGGTAAAGATGTGGAATGAATGATGATAAATAATGCTCAATGGATTTTCATGAAATTCTCCTAAATTCATAATAAATCAGAAAATTATGCTATTTTACCTCAAATGTTACCTCCGAAAAAAATGTGGAATGACATGTAGGAACTGGCATTTGTTGAAGCTGATGTAAGCTGAGCGGATACTGAAAGTGATGAAAAATGTTGAAGCCATGCAAGCACATCATGTCTGAAGAATTGTGCGCGTTTGTGAGTTGCGTGAGCCTTTGCTGTTAGTTGCAATAGTGTGGTCATGCTGCGAATAGAATTCCCCCCCCATACTTGTTGTTCTCCTGTAACCAAATCACGATTCTGCATGCAATTTTATTGAATCCACATTGTTAATTTTGAAGAGCAACAGATAAGATGTATGCCAAAAGTTCAATCAGAAAAACTTCTATAGAAATGTGGTATGAATATTGTGGCAGATCAACAAATTATGGCAGAATTGTGTACTTATATCATGTGCTATCCATAATGCATACATTCCCCCTTCCAATTGAAAAATGGATTCCATGACCATAAAGCATAGAAAAAGTGTTGTGCTGACAGCAAGGCAAGGGAACGAACAATACAGTAGTAAATGAAGAAGAGTACACATATCAAATGATAGGACAGCAAGAAGTATGGTTATAATGAAGGCAGAGTGTATAAAGATAGTTATGAATAAGAGATAAGATGCTTGGGTTGATGATAGGTAATGTGGTAAGTAAAAATGACAGCAATATGCAAGAAAAGATACCTTTCTGATGATATTCCATCTGAAAATGATATGATTGATTAAAAAACATTAACTCATGCGTAAAGGTTCATAGTAGGGAGAAATTAGGGAAATAATCTCTCTAATAAAAAGAAAAGTAGGAAGAGGGTATTATAATAATTATTGATGTTGAAAATATAATTTCAATACCATAAGCAGAGCCTCTGTTGCCAGCAGGAGTCCATAGCCTTGGCAAGGTTTCTTTTTAACCTATATGAGCCAGGATCCTCAATTTATAGTTGGAAAATTCCATTGTTGTTCTACAGAAGAGATCATTGTGCTGGCGTGGTAACCAGATAACCACACTGTCATTCACTGTGAAGTAGCAAAAGTGATCAGGCCAGCTCGTGATGAGACCTCCTGTTCCAAGGATATTGTGGCTATCCAATGGATCATAACCCTGGTGTGGTGGCCATAGTGGTAATGTCACTTCTCTACAACCTTATGAACATGGTAGGCTGGCTCTTTAATGAGACCCCCTATCCTCTATATGTAGACACGATTTTGTCGTTTTTACACATTTTATGATAAATAGATGGAGGCTCAGTACTCCTTAAGAGTGGGGATGGTGGAAGAAGTTTGAACATGTCAATAGAAAGAAAATATACCCATAATCTTACTTATAATAGATAGAGATAATTGTAGCTAGGAGAAGTGGAACCAGCATGGTAAAGATGATCAATCAGTATCATATACAGCAGAAATAAATACAGTAAAGTAATATATAAATAATTGTGTCCCTTTTGTTTGTTTTTTAAAAAAAACCTATCATCAAGAAGTTGTCTTGTTAAATATCATAACATCAAGGATATTCACCTGCTTCAATAGAATCCATAATTATTGTCCTCATAAAAGTATTTTACTTCATGCGATGCAAGGCAATCAATCAAATGTGGTTGAGATGAATTAGGAATAATCGCACAAGAGGGAGGAAGGGTTGTTCTCAAAATATTCCCAAAGTGTTGTTCCCTTGAAGGAACAGCAAAAACACTCAAAAAAGTGTTGTTCCCTTGAAGGAACAGCAAAAACACTCAAAAAAGTGTTGTTCTTTAAAAGGAACAGCAAAAGAAAAATCCATACAAAAAGTGTTGTTCCTTAGATGGAACAGCTGTTGTTCCTTAAGAGGAACAACAAAAAGAACATCTGCATGCAAAATTGTGGTTCCTTTAAGAGGAACAACAAATAAAAGAAAAAGATACACGCGAAACTGTTGTTCCTTAAGAGGAACATTAGTTGTTCCTTAAGCGGAACAACAGATAAAGCAAGCGCAAAATAAAATGTTGATCCTTCGGTGGAACAGCCTAAAAACATTCCAAATCGAAACTCTTGTTCCTTAGAAGGAATGGCAGAAAGTGAAAGGGAAGAAAAAAAAAGGCGAAAGGACTGTTCCTTTTAAAAGGAACAACAAAAACAATCAGGCAGAAGTGTTGTTCCTTTAAGAGGGACAACAAAAACATCGGCCAGAAGTGATGTTCCTTTAAGAGGAACAACAAAAAAAATCGAGAGGAAGTGTTGTTCCTTTAAGAGGAACAACAAAAATAATGGGCAAAAATGTTGTTCCTTTTGAAAGGAACAACAAAAATATTCAGCGAAAATGCTGTTCCTTTTAAAAGGAACAACAGAAACAATTGGCAAGAATGTTGTTCCTTTTGAAAGGAACAACAAAAAAATTCAACAGAAATGTTGTTCCTTTTGAAAGGAACAGTAGAAACAATCGGCAAAAATGTTGTTCCTTTTGAAAGGAACAACAAAAACATTCAGCGAAAATGTTGTTCCTTTTGAAATCCTTTTGAAAGGAACAATAGAAAGATGAACACGCAGACGCGATGTTCCTTAAGAGGAATGGCTATTGTTCCTTGAGAGGAACAACAGTTGTTACTTAAGAGGAACAACATGAAAAAATAAAAGCACACAAGATTGTTGTTCCTTTAAGAGGAACAGCACGAAAAATAAAAGCACACAAAAAAGTGTTGTTCCCTATATAGAACAGCAAAGAAAATGCACACAGAAAATGTTGTAGGGAACAACAAAAGAAAAAAAATAGAGGAAAGAACAAAACTAATGTACAATCTATTATCAAGAAAATCCAATCAAATAGAAAGGAAAATTTATGTACAGGTTTCAAGAAAAAGTAATTTTTTTATAGAATTGGTGCTGCTGAAAAAATTCCTTCTGCAACTGAAACTTGCATGGTGGGGTCCTTATTGTTCAATTTCCAATGGAGCGGGAACTAAAATTTGAAGGGATAAACACCTAAAACACAAAAACATAAGAGAAATCAGAAAAGAAACAACACTTTATTAAGTTACAACATCTTATGATGTTATTTCCTAAGGGAATATCAATCTGTCAATAGAAAAAAAATGATCTTTTTGAAAAATGTTTTGGTAGCGGTGACATGAATCTTCAAATGAAAACCAATTCTTCATTTCTTCTGTTATGAATCTATTAGGTAATGAACTGGATGAAATGCCCTTGTTTCATTAAAAAAAAATTCAAGAATCGCTCGTCCATAAATTGACTTTCTTTGTTAAAACAAGTGTCTACCCACAATAAAACGTTAAATCATGGAGAAAGAGAGGAGATAGGGCTCCCCTAATCCAAGAATTATGCAAAAAAACTAACAAGTAGTTACTCTGTAGAAAAAATCCATGGAAAAATAAAACAAATTGTATTTGTCACCTGCGGGAGAGTAGCGGTTGACCATACTAACCAACAGTGCTTCAATTATAAATTCTTTGTTTTTTTCCCGATTTGAGTGATTCCAAAGAAAAATGAAATTTAATTTAGATATATGTCTCCAATAGAAACACATTTTAAAAATTCCATGTGATGGTATGTTAAATTTTCTTAGAACAACCTGCATAATAGAGTCATTTTCGATTTTCCAGCTCAGACCAACAGTTGATATTTCAAGAATAAATTTTTCATTTGATGGAAGATTGAACCGATTCAAATTGTATATTAAAGTAGATTAATTTATTGATCTCCAATAGAAACAAGTTTTGAAGAAAAGAAGAATTGATGGTTCAAATACGCTAGTGAATATCCGAGAAAACAGAGTTTCAAGAGTGCTGATTTATGATAAGAAGTCAGTATTTTAATCATAAATTCCTCATAAAATATCAAAATCGAGCGATTCAAATTGTGTTGAAAACTATATTCATATAAGCATATACCCTAGGGACAGGATTTAAAAATATAGTCATTTAGGCCTCTAAAAACTCGTTGTCCCAACTCTGTTGTTGAGCTGCCTACTAGATGCCCTGTCAATGTTTTGGTTATAAGTTTTTCGTTTAAAATCCAAATGGAGTGATTCAAATTGGGTTGGAAAGTAGACATAAAGGGATACTTAGGATAGAAACAAGTTTTAAAAATATTCATTTTTTGTCCCTCAAAACATGACTGTCCCAACTCTGTTTTCAAAACTTTCATCAAGCCCGCAAGCCAAAAAAATATGATATTCAAGAAATTTTTCCATATTAGTGATAAAAATGAATATGAGTGTTTTTAGAAATATTATTTTCAATATAATTCATCTACATACACAAATAAATTAAAATATTGATCACCGATGTTGATTTCCACAATGTGTTGTAACAAAAAACAATTTTTACATCATAATAAAAATGTATTTATTTATGTCCTTATTTATTTATTTTCTCCACTAACCCACTCTTCTTTGAAAATTGGATATGCTTACTTATA
This sequence comes from Pinus albicaulis, assembly GCA_034641835.2. NCBI lineage: Eukaryota > Viridiplantae > Streptophyta > Pinopsida > Pinales > Pinaceae > Pinus > Pinus albicaulis. The sequence continues at coordinate 1,159,709,514 of CM076577.1, forward strand.
AGAGTACTTCCAATGGAGCTATTTTCGAAATAAGGCCTCTAGTATGTACATACCCACATTTGAAAAATGCATGTTAATAAATATTAGGGTATGAGAAGCCAACTTCCCTTGAAAAGATGGTGCCAAAAATTATTGAAGTATGAAGTGATGCTGCAAACAAATGGAGTGAAACCAATATTCAATGTACCCCTTAATTTATTTATTTCCCATAGCCATCACATCATGAAGTTCTTGAGTGTTTAAAACAACTTGTTGATGCAGGCTAGAAGAAACCTCATTTTCTTTCATAACCTTTAAATTTTTTGGATTTGATACATTCTAAATCTCAGTATAAGTTTTCTCCAATGGTTCATGTGAGATAGAATGGGTGTGAAGGGTGGATAAATTTTTCAGTTCAAAACTGTAATCATGTTGTACTGGTTTATTATGGTGAGGGTGTGGAATGAGTTGAGCAGGAAATTGTGTAGGAAATGGAGCATTTTGATGAATCATATAGTTGATTGGGTTGAATGGATGATTTTGATGGGCAAGAAAGATGTTATGGAAGAGCTGGAAGATGTGTTTGTGCTATAAGATGAGGGAGAGTAGTCATGCAATCATAAGATGAACCATGCCAAACTTGTAGACAATATTGGTGGTAGTTGTATTGAGATTGGCATGGTTGTCCTAACATATGAGTATTCCATAATGGATTATGCAAGTAAGAGAATGGAGAGGAAGTGTTTTGAACCATACCTGTAGGCCACGCTTTCCATGGTTTTTGACCTTGTTGCAGCTTCCACATCTCTTTGATATGCTACTTCCATCCTAGATAAGGAAGAGTGAGTATCTATGGGATGCTCCTTTTGGTAGTGAGGGAAAAACACTTCATCAAATTCTTGATTTTTCTGAGCCTGTAAAACATCCAATTGTGAATTTAGAGAGATAATAAAATCCTATTTAAAATTTTCAAATAAAACATTGATTTCAGCTCTTATGTCTCTTTTTCTTGTAGTAAATTTGGAAAAGAAAGAAGAAACTTCTCTAGAATTCTTACCAGCCTTGGAAATTCCTCTTGAATACCTTATGCACAATTCACAAATATCATCATATGATAACTGAAAAACATCACCTTTTCCTATCAGATTTAAGAGTTCTAAAAATTCATCTTTGATTCCTTTAAGAAGGAGTGTTTTCAAGATCTCTTTTTCCAAATGCTTATGCTTTGATTTTTGAAGGTTGTATCGAAATCGCTCCACATAGTCCTCCAAGATTTCATCTTCCCCTTGTATCATATTGAAAATATCTTCATCGACCTTGCAATAGTCTTGGTACTTCTTCAAGAATATGTTCTTCATGTCCTCCCAAGTTTGGATGCAATTCCCACCAAGGTTCATGAACCATCGGAGAGCTGCTCCTTTTAGAGTAAGAGGAAACACTTTCAACCTTTGATCATTAGTACAATAATCATATCCTCTAAAAATTATTTCAAACTCAAATAAGAATGTATCGGGATCTTCATTTGTCAAACCATGAAAATTTGGTAGAGACGATGGGGGAATTATGTGCATTTGTGTCACTCCTCCTAGATCTTTGATAGGGAATTCAAAAGTTGAAATGTAAGCCATTTCTTACCATAATAGAAGATGTTCTTCATATTTTTCTTTGAGGCTCCTCCTTCGAATGTTCCTTTCAAATGGTTAGTGAAATGGGTGGTGCTTACATCACCACTCGAGTGGAATTACAAGAATTATTTTTAAAATTTTACCTCTAAAATACAAACGTTCATTTCTACCTTAAATTCCTAGCAATTATGCTGAAAAGCGGGCGAAGGAGCAAGAACTTTACTTTCTCGTTATGCAGGTTCTTACCTTCCGTTTTTAATACCCAATTCTTTCACAACATACAAACATTAAACATACATCACTCTCTGTGAAATGGAAACACTCTCCCCGGCAACGGTGCCAAAATGTTGGGTGCTAAAAGGTGCCTTTTAAACTCCTATTTATCCCACATTAATTATCAACCCGGGTAAGTCCTCTTATTTAAAGAGTGTACACAATATGTGCACGCTATAATCCTAGAGAGTAATATTTCTTAAAATGTAGTATAGATCTTTCAAATAAAAGAGTAAACAGATGTTGAAAATGAAATATAATTACAACAATATGAAACTCAATGTTCTGAAATTCAATCACTTCACTCAACAATCATCGGTCAAGGATGCAATAGTAATAACTCTTTCCTCTTTCAACTGATGTAAATGAAATCAAATATGAACAAGATCCTCAATCTAAGAACGCAGGCATTAATAACCAATGTCCTTTACATTTGATGATCTTACACTCCACACTAAAGCAATTAAATGGAAATGGTAACTTAACTGAATCACTAATGCTGCTAATGAAAATAAACTAAGCAAGCTCTTTGTAATACATTCAAATGCAAAACCAAACTCTTGCAAAAAGGAATAAACAGTAAAATAGTTAACAGAAATGAACAGCAGTTCTATTTACTGGAAATGAATAGAAAATCCTATTTAATGGAAGTAAACAGCAAATGTAAATGAACAGAAAATCCTACTTGATGGAAATGAACAGAAAATCCTACTTGACAGAAATGAACAACAAATCCTGAATAGTGAAGCTTTGTAATTTCAAAGCATAACAATACAAGTTATAAAGAAGTAAATATTCTTTTTATGTTGGAAAGGATCAACAACGCAATTCACTGATGCAACACACCAATTTCATAAAGCATTGAAACAGTAAACTATTAAGCATGGAAACCGTGAAGCAATGAAACTAAAGAAAGTGAGAACTAATTCAAACCATCACACGACTAGAATTGGAAAGTAATGATACAGATGGCAAGTGGATCCACCAGGGCCGGGCCCTTTTCCACTAGTGGAGCACTGCCGAACTACTCCAGTATCAAATAATGGAACATCAACCAAATTTATGTATTAATCATATGTAGCAGAGTTTACAAGCAATCGTACTATGTTTTAATTAACAAGATTCGATGAACAATTCTCAAAATTACAAAAGGAAATCTCCATAATGACAATGCATGCTCTCCCAATACCCTCGTCTTCTTTGATCTTTGTTTCTCATTTAAATACACATAGCACGGAGAGAATTTACAATAGATATGATTACAAAATGATTCTCATAACAAATTTGGATTGTCTTCAACCAATTGATCAGCAAGAAAATATATTTCCTTCAATCATTCAACAGGAACAGGTCGAATTTGGATTTGCAGCTAAGATAATTTGGAAAATGGCCGCAACAGTGAATCTAGGAAAATCGTCTTCAAAGAACCTTTCATTTCTCTTAATACAGACCGAATTTGGGCAAATAGTTCTTTAAAAATGTTAATTCGGTCCGTTCTGGACAAAACCCATGTTTCGGATTTTCCATATTCTTCTCCATTTTCCTATAATGTCCAACGCAAAACTGTCACTTCTTATTCGAGCGAATTTCTGAGTTGGAATATTGAATGATGAGATAGAGATCAAATCTGCAATCTAGAAAATATCTTGGAGGCTAAAATGGTGAGTGATGTTACAAAATATATTAATAAACCATCATTGGTAAAATCATGCATAATAATCATTAATTTATTAATAATAAAGGATAGGAAATAATATTTATCCATAAGAGCATAAATAGTTATAAGATGGAATTATATGATAAACCATGATAAATGACGTGATAAAGAATGGTAGAAATGGATGAAATAGGTATTAAAAAGTGATAATAATAATGAAAAACTAGCGTCCCAACAGGAATCTAGGTAGATATGAAAGTGGTGAATGCCTTGATTGAAAGCATCACGCATGAGTCCAATGACGGTGTCATATTCTGCCTGATTGTTTGTCATTGAACTGATGTAGACACCATTGGTGAAGAATGGTGATCGAACAGGGTGGTATATGACCCAGGCAGTTGCTACTAAACTTTGAGATCATCGCGATGCTCCATCAACGAATCCAAATTAATGGTTGGGTTGAAAATCCATTTGTGACACTATTGCACTTTCTGTGACAAGTATTTGATAAAAAATAAATTTTTGTGTTTGTACGTTAACTCTAGGGATGAGCCCTCTTGGCCCTTATGGGTAGAATTTCTTGAGGTAAAGGTCATTGATGGGGTTTCTTAGGCATGTTCCATTAGGCTCAGTCAAGATGTATGTCCCATTTAAGAGACAATGTTTTATGATAAAGAGTCCTTTCCATAAGGTTTTGAACTTTCCTAGCCCTAGGGCTTCTTTTGCGACATCATAGCGAAGGACTAACTCTCCCTCGGTAAATGATCGAGGGGTGATGTTGCGATCGAGTGATGCTTTCACCCACTTTTTATGGACCTCGTTGTGCTGGAATGACTTTCGTTGACTTTCGTTGACAAACTCTAGTTGTACTAAGCCTTTCTCTAGAGGCTGGGTGTCATTGAGGAGTTCAATGGTGGCGTGTAAATTCAGGATCTCGAATTCTATGGGAATCACAGCTTCGACCCCGTACACCAAGTGGAAGGGTGTGAATGCCGTTGACATTTTCACTACCATGCGGTATTCCCACAGGGCAGAGAAATCATATGGTGCCAATTTTTTGTGTGGCTATTCACCATGTGTTGTAACATCATTTTGAGGACTTTCTTCACAGCTTCTACATGTCCATTGGATTGGGGGTAGTATGGTGAGGCGAATTCATGTGTGAATTCGAGATGGTGGGATAGCTCTTGGAAAATTTCATTTCTGAAGTGTTTTACATGGTCGGAGACTAACTCCTTGGGTACACCGAACCGGGAAATGATGTGGCTAAACATAAATTGTGCAGCAGTTTCTGCGGTGTTTTCGTGTGTGGGCATAGCTTCTGCCCACTTGGTGAAATAATCGATGGCTACAATAATTTATTTATGATTACCTAAATATGTTGGATTGCAAGTCATGAAGTCGATTCCCTGTTTGCAGAAGGGACTGGTGACGATGAAGGGGTGTAGGGGAGCGAGAGGGGCTTTTTCCTTTTGAGAAAAGCGTTGACATCGCTCGCACCTCTTGACTGCTGAAATGAAATTGCAAAATAAAGTGGGCCAAAAATATCCTGCAAGCGATACTTTTTGGGTGGTGGAAATCCCTGAGAGGTGGCCACCACAAGCTCCGCTGTGGTAGTCATTAAGGGCTTTCTCATCTTGGTCATGAGTGAGGCATCGACGTAAGATGGTGTCGATGCCCTGTCGGTATAAGACATCTCCCATTAGGAGGTATCAGGGGCCTAGCGGTGAATGCGCTGACGGTCGTCATGATTAAGATGGGGTCTAAACTTTTGGGTTTGTAAAAAGGGGAGAATATCTCCGTACCAAGGGTCATTGGTTGCTATGAGGAAGAGGTGTTCATTCGGTAGTGAATTGTTGACTGGTGATCCTTTGGTATGACTTGGGAGGTCCATAATGAACTCACCTAAGATTGACGCCTTTTTTCTCTTGGGGCAGTGAAACTATAAGTCATATTCTTGTAGAATGAGTATCCAGTGGGCATAATTTTGGTTCATTAAACGACATGTGAGCAAATATTTGACGGGGTTAATATTTTTGACGACTGTTGTGATCTTTAAGATGATGTAGTGGCGAAGTTTTTGGACTGTGTTAATTAGTGATAGGGAATTATTTTCTTCACTCATATCTTAATGCAGGGCCTGATAATTTTTTCTAACATAATAAATTACATGTTCCTTCCCATCTAGGCCCTCTTGTATCAATACTCTAGCTAAAGTAGTCTCTGATGGTGATAGATACAGGATGTAGTCTTTGTTGTAATCTAGGGGACTGATTAGCAGTGCTGAAGACAATGTGTCTTTTAGTGTGTCAAATGATTGTTGGGCTTGGTCATCCAATTTTAATGGGATGTCCTGATGAAGGAGGCGTAGGATTACTTGAGAACAAGTTGCATAAGTTGGAACGAACAGTCTCAGAAAGTTGGCCTTTCCCTGTAAGCTTTGTAGTTGCCTGAGGGTTCAAGGTGGAGGTACCTCTTTGATAGCTTGGACCTTGAGGGGATCCACTATAATTCCTTTCTGGAACACAATAAAACCTAAAAATTTTCTTGTTGTGACGCAGAAGATGCACTTGAGGGGGTTCAAGCATATGTTGTATTGCCGAAATTATTGGAATACCAATCGCAGATCCTCGAGGTGGTCTGATCGCTTCTTGGATCGGAAAGTGAGGTCGTCAAAGTTGGCGAGGATAAGGTGTGATAAGTAATGAAAGACATAATTAATGTCCCTATGGAAGGTGGCTCCAATTTTCATTAGGCCAAATGGCATTACCTAGTATGCGAATGTGCTTGAGGGGTTAGTGAACGCGGTCTTGTACCGGTTAGTGTAGAATATTTGGATTTGATTATACAAAGAGAAGCCATCCATGAAGGAGAGGGCCTCGTGACCTGCACAATCATATATGAGTTGGTTGATGAACGAGGTAGGGTAATTGTCCTTGGGAAATGCTTTGTTCAAATTGCGAAAATCGATGCAAACGCGTATGGTGCCCTTTTTTTTTCATGACGGGAACAGGGTTGGAAACCCAAAATGTGTAAGTGATGGGGTAGATAAACCCAACTTTGTGAAGATTTTCGATTTCTCATTTTATTTCTTCTTCCTTGGATGGGTGCATTTGACACTGTTTCTGGTGTATTGGTGGTACGTTAGGCTAGGTGTCAATATGGTGCTCTAAAATAGTGGGACTAAGCTCAGGCATTTCTGAGCAGTCCCATGCAAATATATCTCGATACTCTTACAACAACTGGGTGTAAGAGGTTATCTCTTCTGGTGAACATGCTGTCCCCAGTGAGATTTCTTCAACTTTTTCAGGATTTTGAGAGATATTGACCTTTTTGGTAGGCGAAATGTTTGACATTTTCCCTTCTTCGAATGCATCGGGTGCCAAAATGGGATTCTTGAATCAATCGAATTTCCCTGATGGAAGGAAATATTTTGATTCAGTCACATAAATCTCTTGATTTCCTATATTGCTAGGGATGAACGTTTTTTCAAGAGGAAAAAACGAGCGGTGATGTATTGCATCCCATGGATAATCTGGCTTCGTCATGGCCTCAAGGATATCCTCATCTGAGTGGAATAAGGATCCTAAGGGGGTTTAAGTATGCACAAGGCCGTGAGGAATAGGTTCAGTCTTAATGGAGTCGTTCGAAAGACATGGAAAATATTCCATCATCGACGTGGCCAAACCGGACGTGGTTGATAGGGTACATATGGATTGAGTTTTCACCATCGTTGGTACAACTATTCTTGTAGTTGCAGCTGACTCGATACCAATGATTGATGAAAAGACATCCCAAGTCAAGGTTCTGATACATGATGATATGAATCATATGTGGTGTATCGTGTCATTGGTGTTTGTTGGGGGAGGAATTTCCATCATGGGAGCTTGTGTGGTAGCAAGACTAGATTCCTCATTAGGCTGAGCACTTTCCAGGATTTGGAAGTTGTTCCTGGTGCAAAGTTGCCTGAATTTTTCCATAAATGGGCATGCTTCTAGTTCGTGGTTATGGCTGGTGAAAATGGTGCATGGTACCACTGTGCTAGCTGAGTATATTGTGTGGGAACCAACACTACTCTTTGTCCCTAAAGTGGATGCTTGAAAAGGATCAAGCATAGGGGAGAGGGACCTATGCTTCCATTTCTGAGTTTTTGGCTTGGGTATGTATAACTCTTTTGGGGAGTGTAGACTTAATGTAACTCTCGCTGCTCAAAGCTTGGGGAGGTGTTCACATTTCATAGTATGGTGAAAATGTGAGCAGATTTGAAAATAGCAGTGTGTGATTTTCTCCTGGTTAGATAGGTGCCTCTGAGGGAGGGGAGAGACCATGCGAAAGTTATTTATGAGGTGCTTCAATTCTTTACACTGGTTTACCTAGTGCTCGGTTCTGTTGCATAGTCTTGATGCTAGCCTGGGATGGACTTGGGTCATGCTAGGTCGATGCACCTTTCTAACTTGCTCGACGTGTCAGTGTGGAAATGGGGTAGTTTGACTCGGGGCAATCTGCCTTCCATCACGTTGTCTAAGATTTGGATTGATGATATCTTGACGGTGCATTTCTAATGTATGAATGATGTTGATTAGTGGGCACACTCGAGGGATATACATGCAGCACTGATCCTCATGGTTGCCCTGACATACTAGACAAGAACATTGTTCTTGGGTATTCCCGTCCTGCTCGTTTGGTGACGTGATCATGTACCAGTAGCGTAGCGCTTCTAGGTCTGGACATGTGGTGATCACATGATTGCGTGTGTTACATAACACACATATTGGTCTTCTCTGTGGAGGGTGGTTGGGGGTAGCTAAGGGTTCCCTGACCAGCTGATTTTCAACTAACAGGAAGAGGGTGGATCTACTTGTCACATCCTCTTGTGTCGTCGAGCTATCGATAGATTCAATATTAGATTAATCTTCTAGGAAGAGGTGTACTATGGTTGAACGTAAAATAGTTAGCCCTAAGCGAAACCGAGGGATGTAATGGCATTGTTCTAAAGTCTGGTTGCCAGAACATATCAGACATGAAAATTGGGTTGCTCACAAGCCAACATAGTACACTCGTTTAACTAGATACCATCTTCGGATGAGTTTCAGGGCTACGTATTCGTCAATGAAATGGTCATGTTCATTGAAAAGTGCACAACATATGATAGGTGGAGGGAAGATGAATGTGAGTCTTTCTGGTGACTGTCGTGCCTCCGATAGGTATAAAATGATGCAAGGTTCTTCTCTGGTTGATTGGATGGAGGGATCCTCTTTATATGATTTATTGATGGCATGTAAGGCATCCCTATATTGCATAATTTCTAGGCAATGAGGGGTGTAATGCCCATAATGGCCACAGACAACACATGCGTGGTTGGTATGCAACACCTTGCCTTGGTTTTTGGTGGTTGTTTCTTTTCTACAGGAACTTATTTTCACGATATTTACCTCAGAGCTAAGGAGTGATTTTAGTTCATCCAACTCTGGGCAGATGTGGGTAGGGTGGCCTACTATGTCATATGGCACAAGGTTTTAATTTCCTTTGTATGGTGGGATTTTCTACCTTCTTCCCCTTTTTACTGGTTTTCTTGGTCGTGACCATTGGTTTTGCCACAAGAGTTATCTTAGATGGTATTGTGGTCACAGTCTCCTGAACAATCGAAGCCTCCTCTGGAGTGAGGGGAATCAACCTTGTAGAGGTAATGCCAGTAACTCTTGTAGTGGTAGGAGAGACCAAGTACCAAATTGGTATTGCAAAGGATATGTTTGGCAGCACTACCATTGCCAAGACCTGTTGTGACACAAAACCAGGTGGAGGGTATAAGAAAGGAGTTTGGGAGACAGCGTAAGATAGAGAGGCTGTCGTGGAAGAGGCCTCGATGTCGTTATTGCTTGTCTCTATTTCTTGGCTGGCTTCGGTGCTTGATGTAGACATCATGCACACCAGAGCCTCTCTAATATCAGTTGATGGTTCTAGTATGATACAGGGATCTCCTAGGAATGACACGAGGATATACAATAGTTTGAATTGGTTGGGGCCATATTCTTGGTATCGTGTAAGCGCCTCCGCGGATGTGTCTACATTGGGTATAACGACATCAGAATTTTTTAGGGGTTGCTTGTCATGATATGAAAATTGGTTGATACTAATGATGCAATCCTCGTGGGGGAAGATCATGGTTTTGAAGAAGAAGGATGATATGGCAGACATGACATACATATAACCCTGCCCAAGGAGTATATTGTAATCCAGTTGTTCATCCAAGACTTCAATGTCTATAAGGACCATCTCTCTGGCCAAGCAGACATGGAAATTTTGGTAGAGGCCAACAAGAGCAGATGGGCACCCGTCTTATACTCTAAGTGTGATATATGATGGTTTTAGTTAGGGAGACCCTAACTTCTGCCAAACATTCTTTGACATGATGCATGTGGATGCACCCTTGTCAATGATATAATGGTTGATAGTGATGTTTTCGACTCACACCAATATCTGGAAGGCGACCAATGAAGGAATCCTGGGGGTGGCTTTATCTAAATCGAAATCCATTAGGCGTGAATTGGGAGGGTCGATGGCGCTTAAAGCAGAAATTAAGGCTTTCAGTTGCTTTGGGCATGATTGTAATACCTCGAAAGCTGACATGGCGATGGGAGATTGGGCTAAATCATCCACAATTCTATAGTTGTGGGCCACTTTGGAATGGTTTCCTGCTCACCTAGTTGGTCCTTTGGCCATCATTAGCAAAGGTTCAATAGGCATCTTCGATATAGTCAATGATGTTGTTGGTGCACTCATGCTAGACCCTGATGAGCTAGTGTCTAGTGGGGTATCGTAATTTCGGTTTCGTGTCTGAAAAATAATTTCTCCGCCAGTCATGTAGATTTCATGGTTGTTTTTTCTGGAATCATCAGGATTTTTTTGCTATTGTTGAGTGCTAACAATACCTTGATGGGGGAAGGGCTCCTTCATGACCATTGTTTGCTATGAGGATCCCCCTTGTCCGTGATTACCTTAAAGCTTCTTTAACACGGGGAGATCGGGACAGTGGTGAGTGTAATGGCCATATTCACCATAGATTGCATAAGAGTGGTTAGTCTGAATATTCGCCCTCTTATTCTACCATTAGGAGTTATTTTTCTCCTAGTTTTGATTTCGGTTCGAGTTGCCTCCAGCCTGAGATCGTGGAGGGCGTTGTTGATTGTTCCCCCCCTGTCCAGGATTTCCCTTTTGTTTTATTTTTTATTTTTTCCTTGCCGCATTGGGAGGATAACTTGGATTCTCCTAATATTGGCGCAGTTTTTCCTGGGAAGGTTGCACAAAGTGCACCTGTGCATTATTTTACATGGGTGGGTTTTGTGCTGGGATTGGGAACATTGGGGTCCTTGTCCCTGGTTTTTGAATGGATGCTGGGGTGGAGCACTTCCGTTAGTATTTCTAGCTGCGTACTGGGTCCCCTGAGATGAAGGGTATGGTCCTCCCTGCTGATGATGGTATGAATGTGCCCTATTGGTCATATTTTGTAAAGGTGTATGATGACTTTGGTAGTCATGTTGCGAGATGTTTTGGTTAGGATCATATGCGTAACTGGGGTACTGACTACTGATGCTTAGGTGATTTTGGGTCGGTGACCCAATCAATCCATCTGTAGATTTCGACGCGCTTGACAATTCTTTATAAGTTTGCAGGCATGGGGCATTAGGCAGGATGTTATAAATGTACCTTCACTGCATGTAAATCATCTCTAGTTGCTGGGCTACGGATGGCATCCTCTTCAAATGTAGATTTTTGGGTTGATACATATTTTGAAATCTCTGTAGTGAAATTTTTCAGGAATAGGTCAAGTAGAACTCGATCATCGAGTTTGGCTTTGCACAAAATACGACGTCGTCGCCATTCATGTAGATGGTCTGAGATATGGACGAGAGGTGTCTGTCTAAAATGTGTCATTAATTCCATCTCGGAATCATGGTGGATGGGTAATTGAAAATACATGAGGAACATGGTAGCGAGGGCGCTAAAGGTTCCATGTGTAGTAGAAGGTTGCTCCACATGCCATTTCGCAGTCATTCCAGTTAGGTGCACTAAAATAGTCTCAGCCGAATAGTATCATCAATGATTTTGTTCGATGAACACCACAGGTGGAAAGTCATTATGTCATTTCCAGGGTCTTTCGCTTGCTTCCCTTCAAATTTTGGAATGTCCGAAGGGAGCTTCGTGGACATGAGGGGCCATGCAGGGTTGTGTGTAATAGGTTCATTCGTTAAATTTTTTAGATTGGGTAAGTTCAATGATGCTAATAACGGTGACTGTGGGTTGAGTGCCATTGCAGACTATGAAGACACAGTGTTCTGGTTAGATGTGTGGTTTTTCTGTGACATACCCAACTATGTGTTCACTTGGCTCCCTGAATGGGTAGCACTCCTCTGCCCCCTAGGGTTTGTGGGAGGAGTGGTATGTGGTGACCCTGTGGGGGTTCCCACTGGTGTGGTGTTGGGTGACCCTCGGGGGTTTACAAATAAATATGCTCTGATAAAGGATGAACCGATAAGGGTGGCAGTGTTCCGTCTTTGATGCCTAAATGGTGAAAGACCTAGAACCCCTCCCAGTAATGGGGGAGGTCCAAAATACGTCTATATTGACGAGGTCCCATTGGGTTCATTATGGTGTCGAATAGGTATGGTTTTGGAGAAAATATTCAGTTCTATGAGAGGTGAAATATCAAAGCAGAAATGGTGACCACATACATTAAACAAAGCGAAAACAAAAGTTAATTTTCCTTTAAATTATTTCTATTTGATCAATCAATCAAAAAGTGGTTTTGGTTGTTTTTGCGAGTGATACTCAAAATCATAGAGACCTAAACTTCCTCACACTCTCAATCTTAACTGGGCCTTGCGGAGATATCTTCTGGTGGGTACTGGGGCTAACGTCCTGAAAGAAATGGCGATGCCTTCCAGTAGCTGAAGAATCGACCAAGGAAATGGGGAGAGGATCTAGTGTTGCTTGCACTGTCACCTGTAGTTAAGGATGCCCTAGATTTGGCCATTGAGTACCATCATCCCACATGAGCTTTTGAGTCATGAGATTCTTGGTAAATTAGGTACCAGTACGGAGTATTAGATGGGTTAGGTAGCCCCAAATAATACCACATGCACTGGGCCTAAGCTTAACCCCCTCTAAATTAGGTCTCTGTGGCGTGCATGTTTTATTTTCCGTGGGAAGGTAGATGGATTTAAAGCTCCCTATTCAATCAAATTCTAGGTCTCAAGATGTAAAATGACCATGGAGGCTTATTGGATGCCTACCCCCATGGTCCTAACATGAACTAGGGGAAATTTAGTGAGTTCAGTTAGGTTATTTTTAAGGAATCTTTACTTCACTTATGGTGTGGAAGTGTGTGAGCAAAAAATGAACAATCACATTTTTTTAAGATGTGTATATGCGGTGATCCTTTACACATCCCCTATTAATATATGTTTGATTAGTCCTTGCTATAAGAAAATCATGTGCGGATAGTGGGCCACTTACAATTTCTCCTAATTAATCTAAGTGATTAACTAAAGGGAGATGGAAAATTATTAGAAGAGAGGTTTCATATGATTGCCCAGGGCCACCAAAAGGTGCAAGGGAATCAGATATTACTTTCTTATCTTAAGATAATTAATTACTGGTCCCAACTCCTGGTGCAAAAATTTAAACTAAAATTAATGATCTAACTAGGAAAAATGAAAACTAGCTAAACATATTTGAATTAGGGTCACTTAATCCAACTAATTATCTATGCAAAAAAATAAGTTATTTTAGATTGTAAGTTCTCCCCTACTTAAACTAGTGATTTTTTGTGAGGATAAAATTTAAAATTTAAAACTAGCAACTAGCAATACTAAAACACAGCCAAAAGCAAGTTCTAAACAGTCATGGCACACCACACACAGTGCTGGAAATTTTTATTTGGGTTGCGAGTCACCTTACAATTGGAAAATTGAGGAAAATAGCAAAGAATTTCGGTTTGTGGTTTCCACGCAGAAAATCTTCACACATGCATGCGACTCTGCGTGTAGGTCAAAGCTGAACTCACGCAACTCGCCACATCTGTCTAAGAAAACAACGCACGATTTTCCTGTAAATGGAATTTTCGGAACTTATAAACTTAAAATTTTCACTGTGGGTGAATGAGGAGAGAAGAAGAGAAGGGGAATTGTCCCAGCAACATTCAATAGCATAGAGAAGGTCCTTGCAACAAGCACAGGGATCCTGCAAGCAAGCCTTCTCCATCATCAATCAAAACAAGCCATTCACAAGCTTCACAACACTAATTTCTTCTTCAATCTCCCAAAACCCATATATTTCTCTCAAGAGTCATAAAATGCCAAAATTTTAAAATGAGGCCCTCATGCTCTATTTATCTAGCAAAGGAGGGAAAAAACCCTAACTAGGGTTTGAAAATGTCAAAACTAGTCATAAATGTCATTTATTCCTAAGAGACAATGCAAGCCCAAGGCACAAAATATCTCATGAAATAAATGAAAAAATAACTCGAAGCACCTGAATTTGAAGTGATTTGCCTAAAAAAACACTAAAATATCATTTTTTCATCAATGAGTGTCTCTTGTTGACTTTTTGGCCAAAAACGCACAGTGAGGTCTGAAAGCGTAGTGCCATGCATGTGCAAAACTAGGTCCACTTGCAGCCATGTTTTTATGACCTTATCGATGTCAGAATTGGCTCCATGATGGCCCGTTGGAAAGCTTGCTAATTATAATTTCCAAATATACCCTTGGTTAACTGATTGAGATCCACTAACCTATCCAAAAGGAAAATTTCCCAAAACTTCTCTAGGCGCAGTGCTAGGCTTGAAAATGAGGCAGAAAGGTGAAAAATAAGGTGTTTTTTGGCCTTTTGAGGGGTCAAAAATGATACAAATGCTATAAAATTTAGTGAGCCTACTGTAAATGATGTGAGGATTCCAAAAATTCAAATTTTCTCTCCAGGGGATGCCTGAGATGAAAGCGTAGCGCCAAGGGTGTTGCGCTTAGAGGCCTCCAAATTTGTAAAAAACCAAAATTTGTCAAAATTTTCCCAAATTTGGTGGATGTATCCCTTATAGGGTTTGAGAGTATTGTAGAGAATATTCAGCAAATATTTCAAGGTTTTATTGGCCTTTTTCTTCTTTGAGTGCTTGTTCTGCCCTATGCGCAACGCCTGCATGGGAGAAACTAGGTCCACTTGCAACCAAGTTTTGATGACCTTCCCAATGTCGGAATTGGCTCTGTGATGGCCCATTGGAAAGCCTGCTGAGTCTACTATCCAAATATATGATTGGTTTTATTATTTAGCTCGATTAACCTGTACAAAAGGAAAATTTCCCAAAAATTCTCTAGGCGCAGCGCCAGCCTTGAAAATGAGGCAGAAAGGTGAAATATGAGGTGTTTTTTGGCCTTTTGAGGGGTCAAAAATGCTCCAAATGCTCTGAAATTTGGTGAGAATAATGTAATTGATGATACAATTCCAAAAATGATTTTTTTTTTCTCCTAGGGATTCCTGAGATGAAAGCGTAGTGCCAAGGGTGTTGTGCTTAGAGGCCTTAGCCAAAAACCAAAATTTGTCAAAATTTCCCTACGCGTAGCGCTTTTTCAGAGGGAACTGGGAGGCCTTCCCGATGTCCCAATTGGGCCCATGATAGATTTTTTGAAATATTATCATGTATAATTTGAAAATATACCTTTTTTTCTCTTATTGGAGTTTATTTTCCATATGAAACGTTGATTCTCCCAAGACTAGTCAAAACGTGCTGAACGATGGTGCAGAAAATTTTTGGAGGCCTTCCTTAACTCAAAATTGAGCTCATGATAGCTCATTGGAAATATATTCTAGTATTATTTACAAATATAATTTTTTTCTCTTATTGGAGTTTATTTGATCTGTCAAAAGTTGATTCTCCCAAGACTAGTCAAAAAGTGTTGAATGATGGTGCAAAAATGCAGAGTGCTGGTGTAGACAACTTTTGGATGCCTTACTCAACTCCAAATTGAGCTCATGATATCTCATTGGAAATATCTTCTAGTCGAGGTAACTTTGGACCCATCAAGGAAGTCATTTTGACACTCCAGATATGCGAAAACTAAATTTTCCCAAGGTCACTCTAGAAGTGCAGCAATTATCCCATGACATCTGTATTTTTGACATTGCTCCCAAACCATGATACTTGTGTAAAATATAAAGGATTTTTTTCTTCTTGGACCCATTATGGAAAAAAAAATCTCTCATTTTTCTCAAATGTATCTCTATTTGGTCAAAAACATAGTTTGAAGCAAAACTGGCCCTAGGTGTGGCAAATGATTTGTCCTTTGGAATGAATTCTCGGAAAATGATGGAGGCATAATGTTTATGATTTGGTATGGATTTATGCTTGATGATATGATATATCATACGGTTCCTTTGATCCTATGCCTCCTTTCCATAGCAAACCCCAGCTTAGTTGGAAGGGGAAATTAGGGTTTGGTGTAGGCAAAACAAGGGATTTAGGACTACCTTGTAGAGGGAGGGGAATGAAGGGGTTAAGGGTTGTATAAATTCTTGGGGAAATTTTGGGGGATAGAGATGGATGTTATAGAGTAGGGGAAAGTGGAATTTTAAGGATTGAGTGAGGGGAAGGTGTCCAAAATGGAAAAACACAGGCCTAGTCTTGAAAAAGTGTCAAATTGTAGCAATAGGCTAGGTTTTGTAGAAAAATGATGATTTTGAGGGACAAGAGTGATGGTAAGTGTTTATGAAGGTATATTAAGGATAGGAGGAGGTGTGAGAGCATCAGGATACAAGCCTTGTTGATTATTTAACCATGGAAGTCATGAAACCAAGAAAAATTCCCTCAAAAACCCTAGTTACCTATAAGACCAAGTATTTCTTCTCTCCCTTGCTGCAAGATGTCTTCTTTTAGGAGCAGACCTCCTACCTTACCAAATTTTTGCTGATATACCTTTTAACACTTCTGAAAAAGTGTCAAGCTTGTCCATTTCCTCATATGCAGACTATGAAACTGAATGATAGTCTTCTTTGGAAATGATGACCTTGGAACACATGAAACCCTAATTGACCTAGTGGGGGGTTATTTGACCTTTCTTTGACTGAAAATTGGCTTGGAATATTTAAGTGAAAAATAGAGTATTGACCAAGTGGTGTAATGAAGAGAAAAAATCCAATGTACTTGATTTATCTAAAGAGCCTACAAATGAGACCATCAACGCTTGAGGAATTTTGGGGAATCATGGGAATGAGTTAGGCTTATAGGAAAAACCCTAGATGGACAATGGAGTCATAGGCAAGGGACAAACATAGTAATGAGATTATGGGTAGGAAAAAGGATGTAAATAAGAGGCACAAGCCATTTGGAGTCTGTAGAAGTTACAAGGTGATCATGAAATGACCAAATGGTAGGATAGTAAAAAAAAATTCTCTAAGGATAATGAAGGCAGTGAGATTTATAAAACTCACAATGTTCATGGAATTTTTTTTTAGAAATCTAGAACCAATATTTAGTCATCTACAGATAGTGAAAATTACTGATGACTAACAGTGGCTCCACTTGGGGAGGGCAGCTCCTCTTCAGGAGGTGTCCAGAACCTCAGAGTTTAGATCTATGAGTTTTGAAGATCAGTTCCTTACTTGCACTTGGCATATCTCTTTCCTTCATTCGTTGATGTTATCTTAAAGCTATGATCTCATAAATTTGAAAAGACATGATTGCTTCAAAATTAGTTCTACCTACCCATCATACTTTGCCTAACATTTTTTCTTCAATTGGGTGCACTTGGACTGGCAAACCCTTCACATTATTTTATTTTTGAAAGCATTAAAAACTATCTACTTCTACCCTTATCACTTCCAAGAGTTCAGATTATGCTAGTGAACTCTTTTATTCTCTACCTAGACCATTCATCTATCAAGATTAAGCTATTTTACAAACTTCATTCTCTAATATACTGACATGAAATTGAAAACATGACTTGAACCAGGATTAAGCAATCTAATTCTCCATGGGTTGTGGCATTGGGACAAGCTGCACAAAAAAATTATTTTGTACAAACAAAACTAGAAAGTATGAGGGCTATAATCCATCATTTGTTAAAAATTCCTATCTTTCTCTTTGGTTTAGATTTAAGAATTAAGAGCCAGCATCTTTTCTTTATAATCTATTGCTACATGACAAGTCAAGCTTAAATGATTTGACAAGCCCTCTTTCACTAACCTATCAGCAGAAATTGAAAACATGTTCAGCCATGATTAGGCTAGATGAATGAACAAGACTCTTTTTTCTCAAGTAGTGGAATTTAGACTTGCACACTTTCAGAAGTAATATTTTTTGGTATGGATTTGTACCTATTCTTTAAAACTACCCTCTTTTCTTCTTTTCTCTGTTTTTGTGTTTTCATTTTATTTTTTTAACAAAAAAATCTAAAACCAAAACTAGATGCTCAAAAGGCCGAGCTTATTTGCATGCCTATCTATCCTAATCTAACCTATACATGATATACATTCAGATGGTGAAATATATTTTCCAATACAACCAATCATGAAGATGATTTCATGAGGCATCTTGGTTCAGCTCTTTGAGTGTTTTGAAAAAATCAAAAGGCCATTCCCACCTCACTTATGTTTGAAAAGTAGTGCCTAAAATTTTCTTTAAACCTTGCATCAAACTGCTCTTGACATATTTTACTCCCTCTTCAACTACCTCTAAGAAAATAATGAAGGGATCTTGAAATAATACCTGGCCTAGAGGATTTAGGAAATAAGATTGATCTAGAACTGATTTTTTCTCTACTTTGCTAAACTTGGGACTCTTTTGGGGAAAAAACTCCACTTCTTCCTTATGATCATCTGCATTGTCAAATTCATCATATATTGCAATGTTTTCCTCTAAAAAACCTGATGTGCTTTGATAGAGTGGGCTAAATTCTATGTGAAAACCATCATATTGATGAGCAGGAGCACTCTTGGACAATAAATCTTTGTAATATCCCCAAATTGGGATTGCTAGCAAGGCATGCCCGAAAAATTAATTTTCAGGAATGTATGCTACAAAAAAAAAATATTAGCCCTTGGATCTCTTATATCTAATAATATAATATCCAAATCCAAGAGGAAATCAGAAACCAGGCAAACTAGGTGAGATAAACAATCCTCTCACACCTAGAATGGCTGGAAAATGCCCAATAATGGGACTGCAGCAATATATAAACACAATGTCGGAGCTGAAGCAAGATATTCACTCATGGAATGTGTCAAGAACATCATCATCATTTTGTGTCTCAGCAGCAACTTGTACTTCCTTTTATGATCCAAAAAGTGGGGAAAAGCAGCAATTTATACCCTAAAAAGGTTAAATTCAGATATTTGTGTAAAAATAAGGGAAAATGATGGCGGGATCCCCTATCTTAGGTCATGTGGGACTCACATACCAAATTTGAGCTAAAAAAAATGATTCTAGCTATGTTAAACAGATCTCCCACTCCCGATATGGCTTAAAAATGCCCAAACCCCATGACTTGACTTATGTTGAATTTACTGAAGCATAGACAACGTAAATTTCTTAAGTTTTATGATGCAATATGATGGAAAATAGAGACATACATTTTATTACATCAGATCATGAAGAAAAATAGAGTATTAGCCCCCTTTACACATTTATAAATGACCCTGCAAGGGTTTTCATGAAGGTACAAGTGTAAGAATGACAATTCTGCAGAATCTAGATCTGGAAAACACAGTGCACTGCAACAATAGATTAAAACTTAGATCTATAACAAGATAGTGAATTAATAGTTAGATTACAATAGATCCATATACTAATATGTCTTTATATTACATACCCCTTGGGGTTTTCAACATTACATGAAAGAACAGGAGTAGATCTGAGATTTTGCTGCAGCAGATATACAGAGTGATTCAGAAAAACTGAAGTAATCATAATAATAAATATATCAGATCTGAAATATACATGGATTATATGGCTAATCCATGGATCACCACGGTGAAGGAAGGGTCCATCCACCAAAGATCTCTTCTCCAAATGAATGCCAAAAGGCCCTGAAACTCTGCAACTGGAAATAACGCAGTCCAAGAGGAGAAACTACACTGTAAGCTTGAAGCACAAATTTTTTTGATGCCAAGATAAAGATCTAAAGCCCAAACTACTAATACACTCTTCTAGGAGGATAAAAGACTCACTCACTGAGAAGAGGCACTAGTATAGTCTAGATCTGAATAGCTCTAGTCTCCACTTGCTGTAGCTCACTGAAACAAGTAAACCCCAATAGGATTTATGTTGTCTAAGGGAGATAGAGCTTGGCCAAATGCCTGATAGTGGAAGAGAATTAAAATTCCCTCCAAGAGCTACTCAATGGAAGGAGGGAGAATCCCTAAACAGGAAATCCTCACAATTCTCTGCTAAATAGCCTAGAGAATTCAAATTGTCTAAATAGAAATCAAAATCAAATATCATGAATAACCCTCTCTTGCTGCCTCCCCCTTCCTTTTATAAGATGAAAGCCTTGGCAAACCCTAAACCACCCTGATGAATTATCTCCTTTCACATGAGGGGCCTCCTTCTAGAACTGTGTTGTCCCTCCATGAGGTACATTGTATTTGGACTGTGCTGTATATTTGGTCAAGGTTGACCCAGTCTCATAGTTCAAACCCATTCACACTTGCAAGTGTTTATTTTAAATGGCCCAGATTTTTCCCTCTTCACATAGGCATGGATTTATTCATTATTTTTAGGAGTTTTGCATGTCCTCCTTGGTTCATTTATTCAATCAACAGAAAATGAAACAAAATAGAATATTCCTTTTAGCTTGGACTAAGTAGGAATATTACAGTCCTCCCCTCCCAAATGTTGCTTGTCCTCAAGAAACTACTAGGACAGACATGAAATCGATTAGGAAAGCATATTTTCCCAAGCAATCACCCATACAAAATGAGTCACCTCCCACCATGGTAACTCTAGAACATTCCCCTCCACCTTAGGTTCCTGCAAAAAAGGTGGGCTGAAAAAACTGAACATGGTAGACATAGGTGCCTACCCCACGCTGTCCTCCTCTCCACTTAAGATAAGTGTGGAGTGTTTGTTGACCCTAGGCTGCAATGATGTTGCCTTCAAGAGGCAAGTACTTCCAGATCATCCAAGGCTAAGGAGATAATGCCATCTCCTCCTCCTGCAACATAATGCAAAGTGTGAGAGAAAATATGCTCTTTCTCTCCCAAGAACATCCAAAGCAACAAAATATTTTGTTGCCTCCCCATACCTCCATCATATAAATCATGTGGTGAAAACATGGTGATCAATATGAAGAAAGTCATATCAACACAATGTGTCCATACTTCTTGCTGCTCGATGATGCAAGTATCCTGCCACACATCTTTCCTCCACATACCCTTAGAAAGAGGATGATGGCCAAACTCTTTCAAGAGTAGCCAATGCAGCCATGCCTCCTGCTGCCCAGTATCATAGAACTGAAAGTAGCTTTCCATATTCTTGCTCACCATCCACATCCATCCAATCATTTGTGGATGTTTCCCTCCACCCTTAATCTTGGTACTCCTCCCATGAGGGCTACCATCCTCCCAAATTAAATTTCTGTCTTTGCATTTCATGGGATATTGAAATGCAATCTTCTCAAGGATCAATTTGATCCCATAAGGATCCAAATAGGTGGTAGGAAAAAACCTCCCATCATGATGTGTGGGGCTCAAGGAATGTCCAACACAAGCATGAGAGAATTTATCCATCCTAAGATGTCCTCCATCATCTATCTGCTCCTCCTTGAATCAATAAAGATCCAAGTGTGAGAAGGGAGGAACCTCCTCAAACTGTTGAAGAACATTGCACTCCATGAAATGTTGAAGTGCAACTTGTTAGCCACCTATAATATTTTGTTATACCAAAAGGTGGCTAAAACTTTTTGGAGCCTCCAAGGAACAAATTTTATCACTAAAAATTGTTGGCTCTTGAAGTCTCTCTAAGGCCTCATGCCTCTGTCCAGATCCCTTATTGCTGTTTACATCCTAAAAGCCTCTGAAATCCTTCAAAAATCCCAAGTCGAATACTGTTGCAGAACCCCTTGGTCCCCTTCCTTTTCTTCCTCACTAACCTCATTTTCTATTCTCCATTTTCAATGAAAAACCCACAATTTCATGTTTCTCCCTTTCCATTTCATTAAAATCCCTTTTATAAGGTTAAAAACCCACTTTTTAACCTTACCGAAACTTTCATTTCCTTCAAGAAACCCTTCAAAAACCATGAAAATACATGTTTTTATGTACAGAACTTAAGCCCCTCGAGCTTAAGCCCTTAGCCCATTTTCTTCCATACGCCCGCACCCTGGAACCAAGTTTTAACCCTTTGGCGCTTATCGCAAAGCGCAGATCGCAGAATTTCCAAATTGTTATTTTTAAAACTAATGCGTCGCAAATATTTGCGCTGCAATCCATCGCAGATCGTAGATCGCGATTTTTAGTTTTCCTCCAAATAGCCATCGCAAATATTTGCAATGCGATCCATCGCATTTTCCGCCCATCGCATTTTCCACTTTTGCGATTTGCGATCAATCCCGTCGGGCCCACCATACGATACCCCCGCCATTCATATAAATAAATCTTTTTTCCTTTGTAAAGTGGAGAAATGTCAATTTTTGTTGTTTACAAAGGTTTTTTCATTTATATCCCGACGCCGCATCTCCGCTGTTGATCTGCCTCCCCGCTCCACGATCTAACGGTCCTCCGCGCATTCTCCCGCCTGACCTCTCTTTACGTCATTTCATTGATTTTTTCGCTGTTTTCACATAACCACGCCGGTTTCTTCCACACCGCCTTTGGGTGGGTGGTGGTTTTTCCCCGTTGCCCAGCGAATCCATACATCCAGCGACGCGTGTCCCTTGTACTATTTTAAAACAACTGTATAAACATAGTCCCCCGCGCATTAACGTTTAGACCATGGATGCCCAGCGAAATTTACAGCAGCCGTCCGATCTATGGCCCTTCATCCAACGGTTGTTGATCGCCGAAGTTTTCTGCTGGTTAACCAAAGTGCCTGCGCGATGACCAAGCTATTGTACAGTGGCAATCACATTCCCACCATCGATCTTGTGCGATCAATGGCTCTGATTTAATCACCTTTCCGCCTCCCCTTTGACTCCATTCGATTAATCCCGACCGTTGGATGATGCCATCCAACGACCCTGCTTCCTCCTCACACCCTCCAATGCAGTTTGACCTATAAATGCAGGATTTCATAACTTTTGTTTGTATTTTGTAGGGTTTAACGTTTTTTTGCTATATTCAGATGAAATTCGAAAGATGAGGGTGACGAACCTCCCTCCTTTGATTTATCAAAGGAAATCGTTCGCAGGTGTCAAATTCACGTTTTCAACAGTGATTCATGAGGCATTGATGCCATATAGCCCTGCACGGCCCTATGTAATAGCGAAACACCAAGAATCTGGCATAGTCAAAGAGTATCAGCTGTAGAAGACCAGAAATGTGCCAGCACAGAGAATTGAAGACAGTTTTATGGGGATTACGGCTAAGACTGTTATCAAAAACCTAATCCCCCATTCTAAAACACAGTTTGCAGAATACCTAAAGTGTTTTAATGATATAAAACCCTCCACCACCACAAAAAGGAGGTGAATTGATTCCTCCCAGTGACTAAATGCCACCTGTTGCCTCAAACCTTTCAAACCAGGGCCGAAGTTATTGTAAAGGAAGATGTTTTGCCTCAACGCAGCTGAGAAGTTACTTCTGCAAGGGACTTAATGCGAGAAATATCTGCAGAGTTATTTCAACCTCACGCCAAACCTCAAAGGTCAACAAATTCTTTCCAGCAGACCTGATAGTTAATGTAAAATAGTTAATACAGAGAACCGCCTGTAAGCTTCTTCATCGAGCCCCTCAAAGGGCCAAGAAGTCTTGAATCTGTATTAATTACTTTAGCAGATCTTTTATCAGATCTCACCTCCTCATTCTTCTATAAATACTTCTGTAGAAGATGAGAAGTTGTTGGTTGTTGGTTGTTGTTTGATCACAAGTTGTAACATTGAAACTCTCTGAAATGAATATACAAGTCTGTTGAAGTTGAAAACAAATTGAAGTCTTGGATGTATTGATGATGTTGTTGCATGCCCGTTCCTGAGAAGGCTCTATCATTGGATTCATGAGCTTGGTTGTTGGTGAAGTATTCTAATTGTTTAATGTTTCCTCCTGTTTTCATTATGTTTCATAATCTCTTACTACAGTAGGCTGAAAGTTTTAGGCTAAGAAATGACTCCTGGAAGCAGCTTAGACCTGTTCACCCTTCACTGTTTTATGTTTTCTTCTGCTGAAGTATTTTAGAGGCTTTAAACCTTCTCTTTAGTCTTCATGCTTGTTTATTTCCTTGATAGCTCAAATAGTTGGTTTTAAGATGATTTATGGTTCTCCCTGCTTGTCTGCCATCACTTGAAAGCTGTTATTGAAGTCTCCCTTTGAAGTACCATTGTCTTAAGTTAATCAAAGAGGTCGGTTTTGATCTTACCCTTTGCCCCTGCTTGAACAGTTTTTTTGAAGGTCTTTATAGTTGCAAGAATAGATGTTATTTAGGTGTTCCCTATTCTATGAATGCATCTATCAGTGAATCTTTTATGTTTTCTAATTCCTTTAAAATAAAATCTTTGAGGAAATAGGGAGTTCCCCGAATCTTAGATTTCATTTTAAAAGTTGTCTTGAAGTCATTATTTGCTTAAAGAATGTTTGTAGAATTTATGGTTAGCCCTGTCTATCAAATATCTCTTTATTGTTAAGTTATGTTTTCAAGTTCCCTTTGTTGAGAATTAAGCTTCTCTTTCCAAAACATTAATGTCCATCTCATTCCAAAACAAAGGATCCTGTGGCCAAGATAGATTTGCCCTTTGATATCCCATATCCCTTGAAGAGTTTGTCATGACCTTATTTTGACTCCATTTCCCAATGAACCAGATACTTTTTCTTTATGTCTATCTTTCCTAGACCTTTCATGTTCTGCTGCGTCAACTCAATCCAACCAAACAAACAACTACATTTAATAACTAGTCTAAAATCCATACTCAAAGCACACAAGATAAACCTTTGCAAACAAATATTTGAGAGATCCCTCTCTGAGAACAGGAGGACTAGATCCTGGAACTCTAAAGATTGGTTCTGATGTTGCCTTGTCTTTTGATTTGCCAAACTGTCAAAACACGGGATACCAACATAATGGCGATCATGGTGGGACCTCTGAGTCGGTAACAATCCAAATACCCCTTAGGACTTCAGAAATCCCTTATTTTCAAGAATATCTAGTGATTATTAGCCACCTCATCGCCACCAACATAATGGCGATCACGGTGGGACCCTACTGAGAATTAGAGGTTTCAAAACCTTTCTTAAAACCTTTAGGTCCAGTATAACATAAGTAACTTTCTTCAAGCACTGCCTAACATAATGACAATCATGATAGGACTTGATTGGATCAGTGACAAACTAAGTAACCCTTAGGATTCCTTTTAATCCTTATCAAACCTTGAAGGAACCTGTTACCAAACCATAAGAGCAACTCTGTTTGTTTGAACACCTTAGCTAAGTGCAAAATCAGACTTAGAACACTCTCTTAACCTATAAAACCTAAATAAACTCAGAAAAACCAAAAATATTTCAAGTTTGGCTTCATAATAAACATGGTAGTGGACCACAAAACCTTTTACCTCCTTAGGAGCTAAAACTTCCACTTGGCGACTCCACAATCCTTAGCAGACCTCAGCACTCCACTGGGAAGAACCCTTATCATTATAATATCTTTCAAACTTAGTTAGAGGACTGTAGGATTAAGATTTGTGTAAACAGATTAGTTAACCTCTCAAAGATTGTCATACTTGGTTAAACTTTTCTTATTAGTTGGGTCTCAAAACACAGCATAGTGGCTTCTAAAAAGATTCACACTAGAGCCCATCCAGACCCTAATTTACTCAAGATAGTTGATAACCCAGAAAGTCTCCTAGGATTAAATTATCAACTATTTTCAGATCACCCTTGAGAGCTAATTCAGTCCCTGAAAATCTTTCAGCTCTACAACAATCACAAGTTGACCTAGTAAACCCGTTTAGGACTAGGTCATTTGATGATGTAATCCAGTTAGACTCTCAATCTTCGCTTTCATCCCCAGAGACAAGTGAACATATTGGTAGCAGAGAAACAACGCCTCTTGATTTACATTTTCTTCTTAACTTAGGTGTCTCTCATCCAAGATCAGCTCAGCAATCTACTCCTGTTCCATTCGCTTCTGATCATCCTACATCCACTATTCAAACCACCACACCTCAGCCCGCTTTCCCTTTTGTCAATCCACCTGTGAATCCACCCCCACCACATATCATGGCAGCATGGTATGCTCCCTTAGCCCTTACTGTACCACTAGTCAATATCCCATAGGACTATCAGTCCAAAATTCCATTATATGATGCTAATAATGCTACAACTGCATCACAACATGTGGATAAGATGAATGACTATTTTGACCGAAATGAAATTGATGATGATTCTGTAAAACTTAGATTATTGGCTCAAAGCTTAGGGGGAGAAGTAAGAAAATGGTTTAAAGGTTTAGCCCCCCGTAGTATTAACGACCTCCAAGCCTTCCATCAAACATTCCTAAACAAATGGGAAGTAAAGAAGAATCCTCTCCAAGTCCTTGTTGATTACAAAAATCTCCGTAGGAACCCTGGGGAAAGTGTAAAAGCATATTGTACTAGATTTAACAGTGTATATAATGCACTTTCCCCATAACTAAAACCTCCACAAGGCTCAGCCTTAAACAAGTTTCCTGAAGGATTTGACTCTGACATGATTTATTCACTGAGAGAAAGAGATTTTGCAACTCTTGAAGATATGCAAAGAGGTGCTCTTTCTGTGGAAGTCAACTTAATAGAAAAGAGAGCAAGAATGAAAACTGAAAAGAGAGTATCTTTCAGAGAGGAATCCCCTCCCTCTACTTCAAGCTCAAAAATGGAGAGGATGTTGGAAGAAATGATGAAAGAGATGAGCATAATTAAGAAAGCACAAGCAAATCAAAACCAGACTGCACTTCAAAACAATCAAAACAGGAATAGAAATCAGAATTATAGAAGAGATAACAATCAAGATAAGAAAAAGGAAAATGACCAACAAATTAAACCTCCCTTTCAATAGAACTATGTAGATCAATATGAGGAAGACAGGGAGTTGGAAAGGTTGGAAGAATCACATGTAAACTTGATTGGATCAGACAGCGGGGATGATGTTTTCCTCACGGAGGAGGAACAAGGTTTCTTATCTAATGATCAAAATACAAACACCTATGAAGATTCTGATGACTATGGATTGGGTTTTGAAAATGCAATCATGGAGGTACACAAACAGTATGATCTTAGGAGCAAGGGGAGTGTAGAAAATCCAAAAGATAAGAATACTAGTACTGTTGTCAAGAAAAACACAGAAAACCAGCCCAAGAAGACAGCAGAAAAAACCAACATTTCGGCCAAAAAATCAGATTTAAATAAAGACAAGGGAATCCAGCCAAATTTTGAACAAAGCACCCTTAGCACTTCAGCTAGTGGTCCTAGTAAAACTATTCCTATCACTAGTTCAAGCAAGGTTCAGCAAATCAAAGCTGCTGAAAAGAATTCAATTGAAAAAACAGATGTAAATATTAGCAAGTCAATTATTCCTTTCAGCCTTGAGGGAGAGATTGCTAAGATAAAAATTACCATCCCCCTAGCTGAACTAGTAACCCAATAAGTGTACAAAAACCAAGTTTTGAAGGCTTTGAACCTAGGAAGTGATATTGACACCTTAAACTTGACAGATGACAAACCTGAGCTGTTGTTTGGCCCAGAGGTTGAAGGAAAATATCAAGAAGGACCAGTTCCTCCCTTCTATGTTAGTTTGAACATACACGATAAAATTCTACACAATGCCATGTTAGATTCTAGAGCTTCACACAATCTAATGCCCAAAGTAGTAATGGAAAGTCTAGGCTTAGAGATTACTAAACCATACAAAGATTTGTATTCTTTTGACTCAAGAAGAGTCAAATGTTTGGGTTTAATCAAAGATTTATTTGTTAACTTAGCTCAGATCCCCGCCAAGAATCTAGTAATGGATATAGTTGCAGCTGGCATTCCCCCTAAGTATGACATGCTCTTATCAAGATCATGGGGAGCCAAAATTCGGGGAAGCCTTCAAATGGATATGTCTTATGCCACCATCCCTGTTTTTACAGAAGACTATACAGAGAATCCCACATGAAGTACATGGTGAGTAACATGGACAAACCAAACAACACTCCAATCTATTCTATTCAATCAAGTTTAGACTCCTTTATCTTGTGTAACGAAGATGAAATTACCCAACAAGGTAAAGAAAACATGGACCCAATCAATTCACAAGAACAATCCAATCTTACCTCGAATCAACTTCAAAATATTG
This sequence comes from Pinus albicaulis, assembly GCA_034641835.2. Lineage (NCBI taxonomy): Eukaryota > Viridiplantae > Streptophyta > Pinopsida > Pinales > Pinaceae > Pinus > Pinus albicaulis. The sequence goes on from CM076577.1 coordinate 1,159,737,546, forward strand.
ACAATCAACAGCAACAAGAAAGTGAAAATGAGTCAAACATACTCTGGACAGTAAATTTCGATGGATCCTGCAATAAAACTAGTGCAGGGCCAGGTGTCTGGATTCAGAACACAAATCAGATTTTTTCATACAAACTAGATTTCCCGTGCACTAACAACATCGCTAAGTATGAAACCCTCCTCCTAGGTTTACAATTGCTCAAATAGTTAAAAGCCCAAAGGATATCTATCTTAGGAGATTCTGAACTTATCATCAAAAAAATCAAAGGAGAATACTCAGCCAAGAATCCAAGGCTTAGGTAATATCGAAATGCTACCCTAGACCTACTAAAAACTTTCGAAAAATATGAACTCATTTTCATTCCTAGAGCACTGAATCATCTAGCAAATGCACTTGCCTTCATGGCCAGCAATTTCCAATTACCTGAAATAAATGAACAACTCAGTATAAAGGTGAAACACAGACCTGTTATGCCTGATAACGAAGATCAATGGTAGGTGTTTGAATCTGACAAACACATAGATGATTTCTTGAAATCAGAAAATGATTTCAGCATACCGACACCAGAAACTAGCCATGAAGAAAAATGTTTGTATATTGAACAAATCCCAGAGGCTGAAATGACATATCCTGCTGATATAAATCATTGCGAAAATCCTTTTGAAGCAGAGGTAGTGAATAATGAAGACCAAGAAGACTTGGAAGTCTTACAATGAAAAAATGATAAGATCCCAAGAGGTCTCACACCTTTAGAACACCTGTTTGATCTCAACTATGTAGCTAAAGAACCCAGAATGGAGCCTGTGGAAACAAATGTAGAAGAACATAACATAGGCAATCTAGCAGAACCCAAGATGATCAAGCTATCCAGCACCCTCCCAACCCACATAAAATTGCAGTACATAGAGCTTTTCAAAGAGTTTAAAGATGTGTTTGATTGGGAATACAAAGACTTGAAATCATATGATACCAGCATCATCCAGCATAAAATTCCCTTGAAGGAAAATCAAAAGCCTTTCAAGAAAAAACTAAGGAGAATAAATCCTCTTTTACTACCTTTGGTTAAGGCAGAAATTGAGAAAATGTATAATGCTGGGATCACAGTACCCATTAGATTTTCAGAATGGGTATCAAACTTAGTTTCTGTTAGAAAGAAAACCGGGGAAATCAGGCTCTGTATTGACTTCAGAAATTTAAACAGAGCCTCTTTGAAGGACAACTACCCCTTGCCCAAAATGGACCATATACTTCAAAGGGTAGTTGGGTCAAGAAGAATATCCCTATTAGATGGGTTCTCAGGTTACAATAAGGTGTTGGTGTTCCCAAGTGATCAAATCAAAACTGCTTTTACCACACCTTGGGGCACCTTTATGTATGTCAAAATGCCTTTCGGATTAATGAATGCAGGGGCCACTTTCCAAAGGGCCATGGACATAGCCTTCTCTAAAGATATTGGCTATTTTATAATTATTTACCTTGGTGACATAACTGTTTTCTCAAAAACTGATGAAGACCATTTGATTCACCTAAGGAAGGTTTTCGAGAAATGTAGGAAATAAGGCTTGTCACTGAATCCCAAGAAGACCCTCTTTGGACTCCAAGAAGGGAAACTCCTTGGTCACATAATTTCAGAAGAAGGAATCAAAATAGACCCTACAAGGATAGATGGCATATTGCAAATCAGCCATCCTAGAAGCCTCAAAGAATTGCAATCCTTCATTGGAAAGATAAATTTTTTGAGAAGGTTTATTCCCAACCTTGCTGAGCTATTAAAAAACATTACAAACATGCTTAAGAAAAACTTGGGTGTAAAATGGACTTTACCAGCTAAACAATCATTTGAACTGGTCAAACAAGCTCTTACTCAAACACCAGTCCTGATTAGTCCAGATTTTACCAAATATTTTTATATCTTTTCTTTTGCATCTGAGCATACAATAGTTGCCGTTCTACTTCAAAAGAATGATTTGGGGCAGGAACAACCAATATCCTTCTTTAGTAGGGCCTTAAGAGACGCTCCTCTCAATTATAATATCATGGAGAAACAAGCCTTAGCATTAAAGGAATTTAGGGTCTATATTTTACACTCTCACATAATTGCTTTTGTCCCACATACTGTTGTCAAGGACATTCTGAGTCAAGACCCTGATGGTAAAAGGGGAAAATGGATTGCAACTATTCTTGAATATGACTTAGAAATTAGGCCCACCAAACTAGTAAAAGGGCAAGGATTAGCAAAACTCATGGCTGAGTCTAACTTCCAAGCATTAGACATGAATATGGTGGATGTGTTGGAAGAAATAGAAAAATCCGATGCCCCTTTTATTGAAGAAACCTTTCTAAATTCTCCTTGGTATGCTGACATTGTTTATGTGCTTTTATATTTAAATACCCCTCCTTCTTTATCTAAAACTAAGGCTAGATTCTTGAAACAAAAGGCTTTGAGTTTTTGCATATTAAATGGAGTATTATATTGGAAAAATGTTGTTGGAATTTTTCTTAAATGTTTTCTTGAAGATGATGCAGGAAAAATCATACATGAATTGCACGATGGTGAATGTGGAGGACACCTCTACTGGAAGGCCACAGCAAACAAAATTCTCATATCAGGTTGCTATTGGCCTACCCTTTTCCCAGACACTCAGAAGCTGGTCATGTCTTACCATAAGTGTCAAATCTTTGATGGCAAGAGAAAGCTCCTTCCCTTACCCCTACATCCTATCAGAGTTGAGGCACCTTTTCAACAATGGGGGCTAGACTTCATTGGAGAAATTCATCCATCTTCCTCAGCTCAACATAAGTGGATCCTCACAGCCACTGACTTCTTCACCAAATGGATAGAAGCTATACCTACCAGGAATGCTAATGACTCTGTCATTATCAAGTTTCTTGAAACCCATATCCTATCCAGATTTGGTTGTCCCAGAAAAATCATAACAGACAATGCTGCTGCTTTCAAATCCAAAAAGATGGTTGATTTCTGTCACAAATACCATATAAACTTGGGCCATTCCACTGCTTACTATCCCCAAGGGAATGGATTAGCTGAATCCTCCAACAAGAGTCTCATTAATATCATTAAAAAGTTGTTGGAAGAAAATAGAAAATCATGGCACAATAAGCTGGTTCATGCCTTATGGGCTGATCGACTAACCACAAAGCAATCAATAAATACTTCCCCCTATTAGTTAGTTGATGGCATGGATGCAATCTTTCCTACCTCATTAGGAGTTCCAGACATGAAGCTCCTTCAAGAAGTACAGGTTGAAGAAAATGATATGCAGAGGAGGATCAACCAAACAATTCATTTGCAGCAGACCCAAGAAGAAGTTTATGAAAGAACACAGTTAGTCCAAGAAAATATGAAGAAGCAATTTGATAAAAGGACTAAGGCAAACAACTTCCAGATTGGAAGTGTTGTTCTTAAATGGGATTCAAGGAGAGAAGAGAAGGGGAAACATGGAAAGTTTGAGAACTTGTGGAAAGGTCCATATATTATTCATGCTGAGAGGGATCATAATACATTTTTCTTGAAAGAAATGAATGGAGAAGACCTATATGGAGGTCCAGTCAATGGCAGGATGCTCAAGCATTACTTCTGCCAAGAATCTTAAGTTTCAAAGTATTTTTGTTTTTGTCATTGTAAATATCATAGTCTAACCATGGCATTCAAAGTTATGAAAAATCAAAAACACAAAAACAAAGAAAAGAAAAGAGGGCAGATTGTGAAAACAAGAAAGGAAAAACCCCATGCCAAAAAAGAGAAACAAATCTGAAAGTGTGCAAGCTTAAATGCCACTCCTGATAACCACACTTCTAGTTAGTCAAACAGCCTAATCTTGACTAATTAGTTTTAAATTTTCTGCTGATAGGGTAGTGAATTTGGTTTGCCAAACTGTTTAATCTTGGCTTATCAGTAGATAGATTAGGATAGAAATTAAAAGGTTCAAACAAATTCAAAATTTGAACCAAAATCTCCAAAAAGAGATGACTCAAAAACTGTTTTATTTTTCAGAGTCATAAAAGAGAAAAACTGGTTCTAATTTGCCCAAAATCTGAATCAGTTATCAAGGAAGAGACAGCTCAAACAAAAGCAAAGACAGAGCTATGAAGAGAAGAGAAGGCCATGATGAGAAACTTTCAGATCTTAAGCCTTCCATTTTGATTTTAATTTTCTGCAAATAATAATCTATGTGCAGCTTGTTTTTATGCCATAGATCACAGCAAGTTAAAAAGCTTAATCTTGACTTGACTATTTTTGAATTTATGTTATAGAATTTAGAGAATGGAAGTCTGTTGGACAGCTTAATCCCAACAGAAAGTAGATTAGGTAGAGAATCATATGGATCCAACTGTTTAATCTGGATCCATGAAGAAATAAGAAGTAGAGTTAGATTAGTTTTTATGCTTTCAAAAGAATAAAATTTTGTAAGAGAGTTTGCCAATCCAAGTGCACTCTGATGAAGAAAAAATGTTAGATAAGTAGGATTGGGTAGGTAGAAAGTTTGTATTAATGAAATTCCATTGTTTTCATAGCTGCTAAAAAGTTTTCAAAACCAGATCATCCAGCAAAGGAAGGGAAACCCAATGGATCGGGCACAGGCCAGCCTCCCAGAGAACACTATATGAGGCAATTAATCAGCCTCCCAGAGAATGCAAGTCTGAAGTTCTTGATGCCTTCAAGAAGGCACCATCCCCAAGTGGAGCCACTGTTAGCCACCTATAATATTTTGTTATAAAAAAAGGTGGCTAAAACTTTTTGGAGCCTCCAAGGAACAAATTTTATCACTAAAAATTGTTGGCTCTTGAAGTCTCTCTAAGGCCTCATGCCTCTGTCCAGATCCCTTATTGTTGTTTACATCCTAAAAGCCTCTGAAATCCTTCAAAAATCCCAAGTTAAATACTGCTGCAGAACCCCTTGGTCCCCTTCCTTTTCTTCCTCACTAACCTCATTTTCTATTCTCCACTTCCAATGAAAAACCCATAGTTTCATGTTTCTCCCTTTCCATTTCATTAAAATCCCTTTTATAAGGTTAAAAACCCACTTTTTAACCTTACCGAAACTTTCATTTCCTTCAAGAAACCCTTCAAAAACCATGAAAATACATGTTTTTATGTATAGAACTTAAGCCCCTCGAGCTTAAGCCCTTAGCCCATTTTCTTCCATACGCCCGCACCGTGGAACCAAGTTTTAACCCTTTGGCGCTTATCGTAAAGCGCAGATCACAGAATTTCCAAATTGTTATTTTTAAAACTAATGCGTTGCAAATATTTGCGCTGCAATCCATCGCAGATCGTAGATCGCAATTTTTAGTTTTCCTCCAAAGAGCCGTCGCAAATATTTGCGATGCGATCCATCGCATTTTCTGCCCATCGCATTTTCCACTTTTGCGATTTGCGATCAATCCCGTCGGGCCCACCATACGATACCCCCGCCATTCATATAAATAAATCTTTTTTCCTTTGTAAAGTGGAGAAATGTCAATTTTTGTTGTTTACAAAGGTTTTTTCATTTATATCCCGATGCCGCATCTCCGCTGTTGATCTGCCTCCCCGCTCCATGATCTAACGGTCCTCCGCGCATTCTCCCGCTTGACCTCTCTTTACGTCATTTCATTGATTTTTCCGCTGTTTTCACATAACCACGCCGGTTTCTTCCACATCGCCTTTGGGCGGGTGGTGGTTTTTCCCCGTTGCCCAGCGAATCCATACATCCAGCGACGCGTGTCCCTTGTACTATTTGAAAACCACTGTATAACCATAGTCCCCTGCGCATTAACGTTTAGACCATGGATGCCCAGCGAAATTTACAGCAGCCGTCCGATCTATGGCCCTTCATCCAACGGTTGTTGATCGCCGAAGTTTTCTACTGGTTAACCAAAGTGCCTGCGCGATGACCAAGCTATTGTACAGTGGCAATCACATTCCCACCATCGATCTTGTGCGATCAATGGCTCTGATTTAATCACCTTTTCGCCTCCCCTTTGACTCCATTCGATTAATCCCGACCGTTGGATGATGCCATCCAACGACCCTGCTTCCTCCTCACACCCTCCAATGCAGTTTGACCTATAAATGCAGGATTTCATAACTTTTGTTTGTATTTTGTAGGGTTTAATGTTTTTTCGCTATATTTAGATGAAATTCGAAAGATGAGGGTGACGAACCTCCCTCCTTTGATTTATCAAAGGAAATCGTTCGCAGGTGTCAAATTCACGTTTTCAACAGTGATTCATGAGGCATTGATGCCATATAGCCCTGCGCGGCCCTATGTAATAGCGAAACACCAAGAATCTGGCATAGTCAAAGAGTATCAGCTGAAGAAGACCAGAAATGTGCCAGCACAGAGAATTGAAGACAGTTTTATGGGGATTACGGCTAAGACTGTTATCAAAAGCCTAATCCCCCATTCTAAAACACAGTTTTCAGAATACCTAAAGTGTTTTAATGATAGCAAACCCTCCACCGCCACAAAAAGGAGGTGAATTGATTCCTCCCAGTGACTAAACGCCACCTTAAATACTGCTGCAGAACCCCTTGGTCCCCTTCCTTTTCTTCCTCACTAACCTCATTTTCTATTCTCCATTTCCAATGAAAAACCTATAGTTTCATGTTTCTCCCTTTCCATTTCATTAAAATCCCTTTTATAAGGTTAAAAACCCACTTTTTAACCTTACCGAAACTTTCATTTCCTTCAAGAAACCCTTCAAAAACCATGAAAATACATGTTTTTATGTACAAAACTTAAGCCCCTCGAGCTTAAGCCCTTAGCCCCCTTTTCTTCCATATGCTCGCACCCTGGAACCAAGTTTTAACCCTTTGGCGCTTATCGCAAAGCACAAATCGTAGAATTTCCAAATTGTTATTTTTTAAACTGATGCGTCGCAAATATTTGCGCTGCGATCCATCGCAGATTGCAGATCGCAATTTTTAGTTTTCCTCCAAAGAGCCGTCGCAAATATTTGCGATGCGATCCATCGCATTTTCCGCCCATCGCGTTTTCCACTTTTGCGATTTGCGATCAATCCCGCCGGGCCCACCATACGATACCCCCGCCATTCATATAAATAAATGTTTTTTCCTTTGTAAAGTGGATAAATGTCAATTTTTGTTGTTTACAAAGGTTTTTTCATTTATATCCCGACGCCGCATCTCCGCCGTTGATCTACATCCCCGCTCCACGATCTAACGGTCCTCCGCGCATTCTCTCGCCTGACCTCTCTTTACGTCATTTCATTTCTTTTTCCGTTGTTTTCACATAACCACGCCGGTTTCTTCCGCACTGCCTTTGGGCGGGTGGTGGTTTTTCCCCGTTTCCCAGCGAATCCATACATCCAGCGACGCGTGTCCCTTGTACTATTTCAAAACCACTGTATAACCGTAGTCCCCTGTGCATTAACATTCAGACCATGGATGCCTAGCGAAATTTACAGCAGTCGTCCGATCTGTGGCCCCTCATCCAACGGTTGTTGATCGCCGAAGTTGTTTGTTGGTTAACCAAAGTGCCTGCGCGATAACCAAGCTATTGTACAGTGGCAATCGCATTCCCACCGTCGATCTTGCGCGATCGACGACTTTGATTTAATCACCTTTCCGCCTCCCCTTTGACTCCATTCGATTAATCCCGACCGTTGGATGATGCCATCCAACGGCCCTGCTTCCTCCTCACACCCTCCAATGCAGTTTGACCTATAAACGCAGGATTTCATAACTTTTGTTTGTATTTTTCAGGGTTTAACATTTTTTCGCTATATTCAGATGAAATTAGAAAGATGAGGGTGATGACCCTCCCTCCTTCGATTTATCAAAGGAAATCGTTAGCAGGTGTCAAATTCACATTATCAACAGTGATTCATGAGGCATTGATTCCATATAGCCCTTCGCGGCCCTATGTAACAGCGAAACACCAAGAATCCGGCACAGTCAAAGAGTATCAGCTGTAGAAGACCAGAAATGTGCCAGCACAGAGAATTGAAGACAGTGTTATGGGGATTACGGCTAAGACTGTTATCAAAAGCCTAATCCCCCAATCTAAAACACAGTCTGCAGAATACCTAAAGTGTTTTAATGATAGAAAACCCTCCACCGCCACAAAAAGGAGGCGAATTGATTCCTCCCAGCGACTAAACGCCACCTGTTGCCTCAAACCTTTCAAACCAGGGCCGAAGTTATTGTAAAGGAAGATGTTTTGCCTCAACACAGCCGAGAAGTTACTTCTGCAAGGGACTTAATGCGAGAAATATCTGCAGAGTTATTTCAAACTCACGCCAAACCTCAAAGGTCAAAAAATTCTTTCCAGCAGACCTGATAGTTAATGTAAAATAGTTAATACAGAGAACCACCTGTAAAATTCTTCATCAAGCCCCTCAAAGGGCCAAGAAGTCTTGAATCTGTATTAATTACTTTAGCAGATCTTTTATCAGATCTCACCTCCTTATTCTTATATAAATACTTCTGTAGAAGATGAGAAGTTGTTGGTTGTTGGTTGCTGTTTGATCACAAGTTTTAACATTGAAACTCTCTGAAATAAATATACAAGTCTGTTGAAGTTGAAAACAAATTGAAGTCTTGGATGTATTGATGATGTTGTTGCATGCCCATTCCTGAGAAGGCTCTATCATTGGATTCATGAGCTTGGTTGTTGGTGAAGTATTCTAACTGTTTAATGTTTCCTCCTGTTTTCATTATGTTTCATAATCTCTTACTACAGTAGGCTGAAAGTTTTAGGCTAAGAAATGACTCCTGGAAGCACCTTAGACCTGTTCACCCTTCATTGTTTTATGTTTTCTTCTGCTGAAGTATTTTAGAGGCTTTAAACCTTCTCTTTAGTCTTCATGCTTGTTTATTTCCTTGATAGCTCAAATAGTTGGTTTCAACATGATTTATGGTTCTCCCTGCTTGTCTGCCATCACTTGAAAGCTGTTATTGAAGTCTCCCTTTGAAGTACCATTGTCTTAAGTTAATCAAAGAGGTCGGTTTTGATCTTACCCTTTGCCCCTGCTTGAACAGTTTTTTTGAAGGTATTTATAGTTGCAAGCATAGATGTTATTTAGGTGTTCCCTCTTCTATGAATGCAACTATTAGTGAATCTTTTATGTTTTCTAAGTCCTTTAAAATAAAATCTTTGAGGAAATAGGGAGTTCCCCGAATCTTAGATTTCATTTTAAAAGTTGTCTTGAAGTCATGATTTGCTTAAAGAATGTTTGTGGAATTTATGGTTAGCCCTGTCTATCAAATATCTCTTTATTGTTAAGTTATGTTTTCAAGTTCCCTTTGTTGAGAATTAAGCTTCTCTTTCCAAAACATTAATGTCCATCTCATTCCAAAACAAAGGATCCTGTGGCCAAGTTAGATTTTCCCTTTGATATCCCATATCCCTTGAAGAGTTTGTCATGACCTTATTTTGACTCCATTGCCCAATGAACCGGATACTTTTTCTTTCTATCTATCTTTCCTAGACCTTTCATGTTCTGCTGCGTCAACTCAATCCAACCAAACAAACATCTGCACTTAATAACTAGTCTAAAATCCATACTCAAAGCACACAAGATAAACCTTTGCAAACAAATATTTGAGAGATCCCTCTCTGAGAACAGGAGGACTAGATCCTGGAACTCTAAAGATTCGTTCTGATGTTGCCTTGTATTTTGATTTGCCAAACTGTCAAAACACGGGAGACCAACACAACTTTCATGGGATCTCTTGATGAGACCTCCTCTTCATGCATGGTCTTCCAAAGGTAGTGGGGTCTTGGATTTACTTCAAGTAGAAGTCTCTCTTTGAGCTATGGCATGTTCATTGAGAAAGTGTCATCTAGATAGGAGAAAATGTTTCTCATCTCAAGATGTCTACCCCTTGTCTCCATTGCTTCCTGGATGAAGTTGACATCTGATTGCTCCCATGAGGAATGGGTCCTCCTTTCTTCACTACTGCTCTTGGACAGTGCTATGCAACTCTTTTGCTTTAGATTAGTAGTAATTGATGATTCTGGATCGTGCAACAATAGGTTTCCACAACCCTCAAAAAGGTTTGCTACAATAAAAGAAGGTGGAAACTCAATCATACCTTGATAGGCTTTGGGAACATCTTGTATGGCTGCAAGAGTTCCTTCTTCCACTATGTTGGCTCCCTCAACTGCTGGTGCTGAAGGCTGCTCCTCCAAGGCTGTCATAGTGCTGGTACAAATCTCCTCAAGAGATAGTGAGGACTTCTCTTCCTCAAATATCTTGATCACCCTTTGAGAGAAATCTACAAAAGAAGATACTTTTGCATGTCTCACATGGCTGAACCCCCAATTGCTTGCTTCACCCTTTAGGTGCAGCACCGCAATATCCAATGCTTCTCTCTCTACCACTGGATGTAGTAGGAAAAATGCACTGAGTCTTCTTGCCCAAGCTTTGGTTGTAGATGTCCCATCAAAAGTGGACAATAGAAACCTATTTCCCTTGATTTCTCCCTTGTTACAGGTGTCGGGGTTCCTATGATTTGGCAGATTTGGCAATACCAAATGACAAGACAACATCAAACCACTTTGGGATCCTAGGATCTAGCCCTCCTGGATCCATAGAGAGATCTCTCTATAAAGGCAAAGAAATGTATATCTTTCAAGTTCAATTTAAGGTATTATGCTAGTTATAGAGTGCAAGGGTTTTAGATTTTGTTTGTTTGGTTGGGAAAACATGAAAGAAGGTTTCAAATTATGGTAAAGGAATGAGTAGTGAAGGATTTTTTTGGCAATGGGGAGATAATTCAAAGAGAACACAAGTCCATTGGGAAATGGGGTCATAAAAGGATTTACTTGCAATTCAAATATCCAAGGCTTTCAAAGGGCTAGTCATCTATATCAGAGGATCTCTTGAGATGATAGTATGGGATGAAACAATAAGGAAATGAATGGGAATGACAAGGAAAACCTTCCAAGGTGACCACTTTGGATTAATTCTAGGGACAGGGCATGCCTTAACCTCTATGATCAAAACTCTTAATGCTGCTAACTCTGAAGACAACAATCCAGCAGTCCTCTTGATCACTTTCAGACAATAGAAAACATTTAAGTTTAACACAGAGTGAAGTCTAAGATCAGAGAAATACTTTTAACCTTCTCTGCTTTGGAATTTAACTCAAAGGGATCTTAGAAAGGCTAACTATTGGAAAAGGAACCTAAGGGACAGGGCTAACTCTAAATCTCCCTATTTCCTAATTCTTTCAGCTGAAACCAAACAAGAACATCCAATAAACAAACTCTAAATTCATACATCAGTAAGCATGGACAAGCCAACTTCTATATTGGTTAAATTAAGTTGAATTTGTTCTTAGATACACAAATAGCAGAAAACATAAAGATAAGAAAGTGCAGGAAGCATCAGGGTACTTGCAGCAGTATATCCTAAGCTAAAATTAAATTGTTTCTTATCAGAGAAAATGGAACATGATGTATAACAGAGGAAAAAAAAAACAAAGAGAGAACACATCACCACTAATTTAGATCAGGATCTAATGAACATGCTTGTCATATTAGAAGAGCGAACCAGTCACATACATCCTTGTCCAATAGCTTGATATCATCCATAAATCATCTCCCAGCCTATTTACAACTACTACTCATAGAACTCTAACTCGGTCAATAACCAACCAACATTTACAATGTATTTCTCATGAGTTCTTATAGGTGAAAGAGTGATAGTATTGGTAGATAGGATTTAAATGATTCATTAAAATAGAGGGAGAAGTGTCTTTCGAAGCCCATTCTGTTTTAATATCTTTACATTAACTTTCAGTACTCTTTAGATGAACTAGGGGTCTTCGTCAGTTTGATGATAACTCCAAGGGTATGTTCTTGGAGGTACTTTCCTGGTTGTAGTACTCTATTTGTACTCTGAGACAAGAAACGTGAAAATTTTTCTTTCAGGTCTTCCATGCCTTATAACTAACGCAATAACAGTTTTTAGGACTCCTTGTCAGAATAGTAACTAATCTGGAGCTCGATGAAGAACATGGAATGGGTAATAGTGATTTGATCCTTTATTCAGTAAAAGGAATGTCCTGCTGATATATCCTCTGCGCTGCTGTGATCAATGATTTGTATTAAATCTGCGCTGAATGTGGATTAAACTTCTTAATCTTCAATATTATGCCTTTAACCCCTCTCAGAGATTTCTTCCTACGCGATCTTGGCTCTGTGATAGGCTTTCACTATGACTGTGACTGTGAAAACAATGTGGATTCACCACCTTTGAAACCTACGAAAAACGCGAAACATGTTATAAAAACTAGGGGGAGTGGGGTGACTACTTCAGAGGCTTGTGAGGATGGAGGAGCGGCGATGGAAAATGGTGGACACAACGGAAAATGTGATGAAAAACCATGGCGGAAGGTGAAAATAGGTCTGGTGGGAGTTTGGGTGCGAGGATGAACGTGGGTCGTAGGATCATGGTGATCTACGGTGAAGATTGTCCGATGAAGTCATTGGGAGATCAGATGAATGGTGGACGAAATGAAAATGTGATATAACGTGGGCCATTAGATTAGAACAATCAACGGTTAAGATATTTTGACTGAGTCATTCGGGAGGTTATATGGTGGGCGAACGAATGGGGGTGAAATTAAGTTAGGACCATACGATCTCAAAGATCGACGATTGAGATTAAATCAAAAGTTACATTGCAGAGGGAGGAGCGGTATAGCGGAAAACCATTAGTGGTCTTCGCGTGGTGTTCGAGTGGTTTAAGATTTTGGCCCAAAAAACATGATTCCATACATCGCACGACACTTGTCCTTTCAAAACCGCCCATATCGCGTAAATTTGAAACATTAACTCTCGGGCGCACAAATTACGCGACATGCATTTCTGTTCTTCGAATGTGGAGCGCCAGATCGGACGGTTGTCGGAAAGCATGATAGGCAGCAATGTATGCGGGTGGTACATATGGTGGGGTTGAGTTAGGACCCTTAGATCTATAGATCAGACGGTCAGGATTTAAAGAGAAAGCAAAGTTTTTGAACAAAAGGAAAACGGGTAAGTGGATGAGCGGAAAGATGGGAGCCGTTGGATCTGTAGAAATGGACGACAGAGATATAATCGGCGATCAGCGTAATAGTGAAGGGAGAAAGGAAAATGTGAATAATGATGAGATCCTGGCCATTGGTTCTTGTGGATTCAACAGTCCAGATCAAATCGGGGAATCGGGCCATCAGAGAAAAAGAAAAATGGAAACTGTGTTTGCAACATGTGATTAAGCGTTGGCCATAGGATCGGACGAGATCAACGGTCAGGATTAAATCGACGGGGTGATGATGGAGGGCTATGGATGGAGTGCGATGAGATCCTGGCCGTTGGTTCTTGTGGATTCAACGGTCCAGATTTAATCGGTGGGCGTGAGTGATGAGCGAAGCAGAAAACCGATGGAACAATGCGATTGAGCGTAGACCGTTGGATCTAACTTGATCGACGGTGGAGATTAAATCGGAGGTTGGGAGGAGAAGGGTTGTGGGCGGAGCATGATGAGATCCTGGTTGTTGGTTCTTGTGGATTCAACGGTCCAGATCAAATCAGTGGGCGCAGGTGATGGGCTCATGAGCAGAGCGCGATTGAATCTCAGTCGTCGGTTCTTGTGGATTCGACAGTCGGGATTAGATCGGAAGATCAGAGGAGAGGGGCTCATCGCACTGGGGATTAGGGTAAAAGAACAAAGGGAATGAGTTTTTTTCAATTGTGATTAGGCCTTAGCTCTTGGTCGTAGCACGGGTTATATGGAAAACATAGGCTAGGGAATTTATGAAGGGAATGAAGGAAAATGAAGCATGAATGAGGGAAAATTGGGAGGATGGAGGCCTTTGAAAATAGCTTTTTTCACAAACAGCGGGGTTCATTAATGGAAATAGTAGTGAATATTATTTGAAGGATAGAAGACACATGGAGGCTTCAAGAATGATAGATTTACAAAGGAAATGTTTCTCTTGAAGACTCAGAAACATATTTAGCCACCTGTTTGCTTTGACAAATTATTATAGGTGGCTAACAGTGGCTCCACATGGGGATGGCATCTTATTGAAGATGACAAGAATCTCAGAAATAATATTTGGAAGTAGGCCAGGGTTTGATCCTTGATCCTCTTTTTCTTCTTTGATCAGTTGCTACAAACATGAGAGCATTATATCAACAACAATACTTCCCCAAACAACTACCTACCCATCCTACTATCCTAACATTTTTTCTTCAAGGTGCATTTAGGCTTGTAGAACTTCTTCATCATTATTTTTTATTGAAAGCAGAAAAGCTAATCTAGTTCTACCCTTATTCCTCCATGAGACCAGATTAAACAGTTGGACTCATAGCTTCTCTACCTAAGCTACTATCTGCCAAGATTAAATTTTCTGGCAGATTTTTCATTCTCTACATTCAAAAACAAAAATTTAAATACAGACAAACCAGGGTTAGATTGTCTAGTTTGTTATAGGTCCATGGCATAAAGACAAACTGCACATGGACTGCAACCTTGTAGAAGTTGAAAAAAAATTGTGAAGGCTTGAAATTCTGAAGTTTAAGAGCATCCTTCCTTCTTCTTCTGACTCAGGTCTTGAGCTTTTTAAAGTCACCTTTCTTTCTTCATTCTAGCTCTGGTTTTGATCTTGTTAGAGTTGTTTCTTCTTCCTTTACTTGCTAGTTCAAGATTTGAGCATGTTAGAACCAACCTTTCACTTTCTATGGCTCAGGTTTTGATTTGATTTGAGCCATTCCTTTGGAACTTAATAGGTTCAAGATTTGAGATTGTTTGAACCTTTCTTCTTATATTTTTATTTTTATTTTTATTTTTCCAAACAAAACAAAGCAATGGTATTTACAATGGAAGTGAAAAATTTAAACTGAACTTTAGCAGAAATAATGCTTGAGCATCCTGCCATTGACAAGACCCTCAAACAGATCTGTACCATCCAATTCTTGCAGAAAAAATGCATTGGGACCAATGGTAGATTGAATGATGTAAGGGCCTTGCCATAAACTGTCCAAATTTCCATGCTTGCCCTTATCTTCTCTTCTAGAGTCCCATTTGAGTACCTTGTCCCCAATTTTGAAATCACAGGCCTTTTTCCTCTTATCAAATATTTTTTTAATGTTCTCTTGCATTTTCTGAGCTTTGTTGTAGACTTCTTCCCTTGTTTGCTGGAGATGTATGGTTTGATTGATCCTCCTTACAATGCTGTCTTCTTCGGACTGTATTTCTTGGACCAATTTTATCACTGGTACTCCCAAACTTGTATGGAATACTGCATCTGCTCCATAAACTAGCTGATAGGGAGACACTCTAATGGATTTCTTTGTTGTCAACCTATCTGCCCATAAAGCATGCACCATCTTATTATGCCATGATTTTTTATTTTCACCAAACTCTTATTTGATGATTCTGCCAGCCCATTACCTTAAGGGTAATAAGCAGTAGAATGACCAAGTGCAATCTGATACCTATGGAAAAAATCAATCATATTTTTGGAACCAAATGCAGCGGCATTTTTAGTGATAATTTTTTTAGGGTAGCCAAATCTAGATAGGATATGGTCTTCACGGAATTTTATGATAACTGAGTTTGTGGAATTCCTAGAAGGGATGGCCTCTATCCATTTGGTGAAATAGTCAGTGGTTGTGAGTATCCATCTATGTTGGGTAGATAAAGCAGGATGGATTTCCCTTATGAATTATAGGCCCCACTGTTGAAAAGGACCTTCAACAGTGATTGTTTGTAAAGGTAAAGGAAGGAGTTTTATTTTGCCCTCAAATATTTGGCATTTGTGGTAGGAAAATATCATTTTGTGGACATCTTGGAAGAGGGTGGGCTAGTAATAACGAGCTCTAAGGATTTTATTGGCAGTGGTTTTCTAGTAGAGATGGCCCCCACACTCTCCTTCATGAAACTCATGCTTGATCCTCTCTGCATCAAATTCAGGAAAAAATTTAAGCAGTAAACCATTGACATTTTTCCAATATAAACATTCATTTAAAATGCAATAATTTCTAGCTTTCAATTTTAAAAACCTTGCCTTTGTCTTAGATAAATCAGGAGGGGCATTAAGATTTACAAGCAGATACAAGATATCAACATACCAAGGAGAGTTTTGGAACTGTTCTTCTACAATGGGAGCTAGAAATCCTTCCTGTTCATCCAAAGCATCTACCATATTAATGTCAAGGGCTTGTAAGTTAGATTCAGCCATTAATTGTGCTAAGATTTGACCCTTGATGAGTTTAGTGGGTTTTATTTCCAAATCATATTCTAGTATCACAACAATCCACTTTCCTCTTTTGCCATCTGGATCTTCTGACAAAATTTCCTTCACCACTATGTTAGGCACAAAGGAAATAATGTGGGAATGTAAAATATACACTCTGAAGTCTTTCAAGGCCTTTACCAAAGCATAAGCATGTTTTTCCATGATATTATATTTTAGAGGTGCATCTCTTAATGCCTTGCTAAAAAATGCAATTGGTTGTTCTTGTCCCTTTGGATTTTTCTGCAATAAGACAACAGCCATAGTATGTTCTGATGCAAATGAGAATATAAGGAAATCTTTTGTAAAATCTGGGCTGATGAGAATTGGTGCTCGGGTGAGTGCAAGTTTTACTAGTTCAAAAGACTTCTTGGCTTCTAGAGTCCACTTAACTCCTACTTCTTTATTGAGCATATTTGTCATGTTTCTAAGGAGTTCTGCTAAATTGGGTATAAACCTCCTCAAGAAATTAATCTTCCCAAGAAAGGACTGCAATTCTTTGATGTTTCTTGGGTGGCCAATCTGCAACATTCCCTCAACTCTTTTTGGGTCTACTTTAATCCCCTTTTCAGATATGATATGACAAAGAAGTTTACCTTCTTGGAGACCAAACATTGTCTTTTTGAGATTTAAAGATAGCCCATACCTTCTGCATTTCTCAAAGACTTTTCTCAGATGTTTAAGGTGCTCTTCATCAGTTTTGGAATAAACTGTTATGTCATCAAGGTAAATTACAATGAAGGGACCTATTTCTTCTGAGAATGCAATGTACATGGCTCTTTGAAAGGTAGCCCCAACATTCATCAATCCAAAAGGCATTTTCACATACATGAAAGTGCCCCAAGGAGTGGTGAAGGCTATTTTAAGTTGATCTTCTGGGAGTACTAAGACCTGGTTATACCCTGAAAAGCCATCTAACAGAGAAATCCTCTTAGAACCAACTACCCTTTGTAGGATGTGTTCCATTTTGGGCAAGGGGTAATTGTATTTTAAGGAGGCTCTGTTTAAGTTTCTAAAATCAATGCACAACCTTATTTCTCTTGTGTTTTTCCTTACAGCCACAAGGTTAGATACCCAATCTGAAAACCTCACAGGCACTATGATTCCGGCCTCATACATTTTCTTAATTTCCTTTTCTACCAGAGGCAACTGTACAGGATTAATTCTACGAAACTTTTGCCTAAAAGGTTTCTGGTTCTCTTTCAATGGGATCTTATGATGGATGATCTCTGTGTCATATGCCTTCAAATCTTCATATCTCCAAGCAAAAGAATCAACAAACTCTTTAAATAAATCAATGTATTTCTGTTTGATATGTGCTGGCAAGGTTTTAGATAATTTAATCATTTTAGGCTTGTCCTTGCTGCCTATATTGCACTCTTCAACATCAGATTTAGTGGGTTATATGGTGGGTTTCTTTGCCACATCATTAAAATCGAAAAGGTCTTCAAGAGGTGCTAGTCCTCTAGGTATGCTTTTGTCTTTGGATTGCAGTACCTCTTTGTATTCCTTATCTGTGTTCATGTATTCCTCTGTTTTATTTTCAAATTCTCTGGTCAATATGTTTATTTCTGTAGTAGGGGATGGTTTTTCTTCATCAGGGGGCTCTTTATCTAAACTGTCTTCACTGAGCTTAGAGCTTGAATCAGGAAATTCTAACTGATTCCTGGAGAGTAGGAAATCCTCTATCTGTTTGTCACCCTCAAAGACCTACCAATATTTTTCATTATCTGCTACTGTTGGTTTGTATTTTGTTTGAACAATGATCTGTTTGTCATTAAGTGGTCTCTGATATGAACTAGCAGCACATGCTAATCCATTTGCAAGTATTTTTTGACTTCTAGGGACAAACACAAGCTCGTATTCTACAAATGCTTTCAAAAGATCCATGGCATCGTTTCTATATTCCCTTAATCTAGGATGTTTGGCAGTGTACTCTCCGTTTATTTGTTTGATGACTAGTTCTGAGTCTCCATGAACAACTATCCTCTTAACTCCTAGTTTTTTCAATAGATGCAGTCCTAAGAGGAGAGCTTCATACCCTGCTATGTTGTTTGTGTATTTAAAGTTTATTTTGAAGGCATGACTCTCAGCATAATTGTTTTTAGTATTTTGCAACCATACCCTGGCTCCTGCACTCCTTCTAGTGCAAGACCCATCAAAGCTGATGCTCCATAAGGGATTGTTTGCAGCTTTGTTATCATTTTCCTTCTTGTTGTCATCTTGTTTCCTGAGCTCAACTGGCTGATGGGTAATCTTCTCTCTACAGTTTTGGTTCTGATTTTCTAATTCTGCAAACTGTTCAAATGTTTCTCCCTTGTTTTCCTCTGTATCTAGAGCTGCCATTATGTCTAGATTTGTGGCCTCTACTCTGTTATTTAAATTTTTGTTCTCTATCTCTTGCTCATCTGTAAACTCATCATTGTAAAGGATAAAAGAGTCTAGGTTTGTATGAACAGAATAAAGAGGGGAATTTTCTGGTTTCTCTGGGCTGCTTACCATAAATTTCATGTTTGCTTCCCTATATAGTCTTCTAAGCTAGTTGAAAACAAGGATAGTGGCATATGTCATGTCCATTTGCATTGTACCCTGTATCTTGGTACCCCATGATCTTTACAGCAACATGCCATACTTAGGAGGTACATCAACCACTACAACATCCATTACCATGCACTTGGCTGGCCTGATTTGGGTCAAATTTACACAGAGATCTTTGATCAGGCCCAAACACTTCACTCTGCTAGAGTCAAAAATATATAAATCCTTATATGTTCTGGTTATCTCTAGGCCTAACTTTTCCATGATCAATTTTGGCATGAGGTTGTGTGAAGCTCCTTAGTCATGCATAGTATTATGTAGGATTTTGTCATGAATATTTAGATTGAAATAGAAAGGAGGCACTACTCCTTCCTGAAATTTCCCTTCAATTTTTGGGCCAAACAAGAGAGCTGGTTGATCATCATTTAAGTTGACAGTGTCACTGTTTTCTCCTAAGTTTAAAGCTTTCAATATTTTAAATTTATATGCATTCTGGGTGGCCAAATCAATGAGAGGGACATACATTTTTATTTTGGCAATCTCACTTTCCTAATTGAAAGAAGATTGGTTCTTTGGAAGGTTCAATTCTGTTTTGTTGGTCACTGTTTTATTGGCAGCATCAGCTTGATGATTTTCACGATGTACATTGGTTGAAGTTGTTTTTTCAGGAGCATTAGCTGCAATGCTAGTGCTACTATAATCTTGACTTGGTTTATCAGTGGGTTGGGTACTCTTAACCTTGGTTTTACCAGAACTTTCAGCTACTATTTTGGTGTTTTTAGCAGTTTCTTTAGGAGTATTTTCAGGCCTTTTCTTAGTGGTGATTTCAGAGGTTTTTGGTTTGGGAGCTTCTAGGTTCTTCTTACTTCTGAGATCATATTGTTCTCAGACCTGCATGATGGCATTCTTTAATCCTAACCTATAGTCTTCAGATTCTAACCCTTCCTCATCCCATTTTGTGTATGAGGTCTGGTTGTTTTCTGTCAGTAAGGTGTGATCTTGGTTATCCACTTCCACCATGTTTATGGTAGTTCCCTCTGACTCTTCTATTATTCCCTCATCCTCATCAAGGAAATTTTCTTGGAATGGAGGTATGACTTGTTGGTCAGAGTCTCTTTGTCTATTTTGAGGAGTGTTTCTCCTAAAGTTTTGATTCTGGGTTTGAGTCTGATTTCTATTCTGATTATTGGCTGGGACAACCATCTTCTCCATCATTCTTTCTAACCTCTCCATGTTTTTGGCTAGATTATCAAATTTGGAATCAGATGTAGAAGCTGTGTTGTCTTCCCTATAGGTTACCTTCTTTTCAGCCCTCATCCTAGCTCTTTTTTCAATTAAGTTTGCTTCTACACTCACAACTCCTTTTTGCATATCTTCTAGAGTTGTATAGTCTCTCTCCCTTAGTTGATAGGCCATGTCCGCATCAAAACCTTCAGGGTATTTCACTAAGGCCATTCCTTGGGGAGGTTTCATGTGGGGTGGAAGAGCATTATAGGCACTGTTAAACCTGGTGGAGTAATCATGAACACTTTCTCACTGATTTCTTTTAAGACTCTTATACTCTGCTATTATTTGGAGAGGGTTGCTTTTGAATTCCCATTTGTTTATGAAAGTTTGATGTAAAGAGGGAAGGTCATGGATGCTATTAGGAGTTAAGACTTTAAACCACTCTTTTACTTCTACTCCTATACTTTGAGCAAAGATTCTCATCTTGATAGTCTCATCTTCTATTTCCATGTAATCAAAAGCATCTTCCATCCTATCTACATGTTGTTGAGCTGTGGTAGATTCTTTTCCAGTGAAATGAGGAATTTTAGACTTATAGTCATTGAGTAAAGGAACCAGAGGCTGTGGCAACACTAGGGGAGCATACCATGGTGCCATGATAGTGTTTTGTGGAGGTAAAGGATTAGCTTGAGTAGTAGGTATATGGATGGTAGAACTGCTTGGACCAGCAAAAAAATGTTGAGCAGATTTAGGGTGGGGGAGACCCAAGTTATGGATGAGGTGAATATCAGGAGGTGTTGAATGAGGGGTTTCTCTGTCCCTAATATGTCAACCACTATGTGGTGGTGAACTTGGAGGCTCAAAGTCTGTCTGATCTATACCACTGAATGACTTAGTTCTTGGTAACTTACCTGGTAAATCTAAGTCAACTTGAGTATCTGATAGAGCTGCAAGGTTTTCAGGTGCTGAGTTAGCTCTATGAATGGGTCTGACAATAGTTGGATCTCTAGATATGAGAGACTTCTGAAGAATGCTTTTGGGATTGTCAACTATTTCAGGGGGATTTGGATCAGGATAAGCTCTGGTATGGATTCTTCTTGAAGCCAGTAAATTAAGTTTTAGATCCAAAAAGGAGAAAGCTAGCCAGATATGACAATATTTAAGTGGAAAAATATCCTTAAACAAAGACACTTAATCCTTAGAGTTACATTTAGTATGGATGATGTTGTGATGAAACTGGCCTCCAAGTGGATTCTTGTGAAAACAGAGATACTCAGCAGGCCTACTGATCATCAGTGAAGTCTTTGGTCATTTAGGAATGGTGGAGTCGCCAGGTGGAGGGTTTAAAATGTTCAAGAAGATTTACTGTCCACCACAGTGATTAACTACCAGATCTAGGTTAATTGGTCTTCTCTAAGTTTCTTAAAGATATTTTAAGGAGTGTTTTACTCAAAGTTCCCCAGTGGAGTCGCCATTATGTTGGGGTTCCTTTGATTTGGCAGATTTGCAATACCAAATGACAAGACAACATCAAACCACTTTGGGATCCTAGGATCTAGCCCTCCTGGATCCAGAGATGGATCTCTCTATAAAGGCAAAGAAATGTATATCTTTCAAGTTCAATTTAAGGTATTAGGCTAGTTATAGAGTGCAAGGGTTTTAGATTTTGTTTTTTTGGTTGGGAAAACATGAAAGAAGGGTTCAAATTATGGTAAACGAAAGATTAGTGAAGGATTTTTTTGGAAATGGGGAGATAATTCAAAGAGAACACAAGTCCATTGGGCAATGGGGTCATAAAAGGATTTACTTGCAATTCAAATATCCAAGGCTTTCAAAGGGCTAGTCATCTATATCATAGGATCTCTTAAGATGATAGTATGGGATGAAACAATAAGGAAATGAATGGGAATGACAAGGAAAACCTTCCAAGGTGACCACTTCGGAGTAATTCTAGGGACAAGGCATGCCTTAACCTTTATGATAAAAACTCCTAATGAGGCTAACTCCAAAGAAAAAAATCCAGCAATCCTCTTGACCACTTTCAGACAATAGAAAACATTTAAGTTTAACACAGAGTGAAGTCCAAGATCAAAGAAATACTTTTAACCTTCTCTGATTTGGCATTCAACTCAAAGGGATCTTAGAAAGGCTAACTGTTGGAAAAGGAACCTAGGGGAGAGGGCTAACTCTAAATCTCCCTATTTCCTAATTCTTTCAGCTGAAACCAAACAAGAACATCCAATAAACAAACTCTAAATTCATACATCAGTAAGCATGGACAAGCCAACTTCTATACTGGTTAAATTAAGTTGAATTTTTTCTTAGAGACACAAATAGCAGAAAACATAAAGATAAGAAAGTGCAAGAAGCATTAGTGTACTTGCATCAATATATCCTAAGCTAAAATTATTGTTTCTCATCAGAGAAAATGGAACATGATGTATAACAGAGGAAAAACAGTAACAAAGAGAGAACACATCACCACTGATTTAGATCAGGATCCAATGAACATGCTTGTCATATTAGAAGAGTGAACTAGTCACATACATCCTTGTCCAATAGCTTGATATCATCCAGAAATAATCTCCCAGCCTATTTACAACTACTACTCACAGAACTCTAACTCGGTGAAACAACTTACAATCAGTGTTTTTTCAATAACCAACCAACATTTACAATGTATTTCTCATGAGTTCTTATAGGTGAAAGAGTGATAGTACTGGTAGATAGGATTTAAATGATTCATTAAAACAGAGGGAAAAGTGTCTTTCGAAGCCCATTTTGTTTTAATATCTTTACATTAACTTTCAGTACTCTTTAGATGAACTAGGGGTCTTCGTCAGTTTGATAATAACTCCAAGGGTATGTTCTTGGAGGTACTTTCCTAGCTGTAGTACTATGTTTGTACTTTGAGACAAGAAACGTGAAAATTTTTCTTTCAGGTCTTCCATGCCTTATAACTAACACACTGACAGTTTTTAGGACTCCTTGTCAGAATAGTAACTACTCTGGAGCTCGATGAAGAACAGGG
Source organism: Pinus albicaulis (assembly GCA_034641835.2). NCBI lineage: Eukaryota > Viridiplantae > Streptophyta > Pinopsida > Pinales > Pinaceae > Pinus > Pinus albicaulis. Next base: position 1,159,760,602 of record CM076577.1, read on the forward strand.
AATAGGTAATAGTGATTTGGTCCTTTCTTCAGTAAAAGGAATTTCATGCTGATATATCCTCTACGCTGTTGTGATCAATGATTTGTATTAAATCTGTGTTGACTATGGATTAAACTTCTTAATCTTCAATATTATGCCTTTAACCCCTCTTATAGATTTCTTCCTCTGCGATATTTTCTCTATGATGGGCTTTCACTATGAATGTGACTGTGAAAACAATGTGGATTCACCACCTTTGAAACCTACAAAAAACGAGAAACATGTTATAAAAACAAGGGGGAGTGGGGTCACTGCTTTAGAGGCTCGTGAGGATGGAGGAGCAGCGATGGAAAACGGTGGACGCAGTGGAAAATGTGATGAAAAACCATGGCAGAAGGCGAAAACAAGTATGGTGGGAGTTTGGGTGTGAGGATGAACGTGGGCCATTGGATCATGGTGATCTATGGTGGAGATTTTCTGATGAATTCGTTGGGAGATCAGATGAATGGTGGACAAAATGAAAATGTGATATAACATGGGTCGTTAGATTAGAACAATCAACGGTCAAGATCTTTTGATTGATTCATTCAGGAGGTTAGATGGTGGTAGAACAAAGGGGGTGAAATTAAGTCAGGACCATCTGATCTCAAAGATTGAAAGTTGAGATTAAATCAGCAGTTACATTGCGGAGGGGGGAGCGGTATAGCAGAAAACCATTAGTGGTCTTTGCGCGGCGTTCGAGCGGTTTAAGATTTTGGCCAAAAAAACGCGATTCCATACATCGCACAACACCTTTCCTTTCAAAACCATCCATATCGCGTAAATTTGAAACATTAACTCTCGAGTGCAAAAATTATGCAACATGCATTTCTGTCCGTCAGATGTGGAGTGCCAGATCGGATGGTTGTGGGAAAGCGCAATAGGTAGCAATGTGTGTGGGCAGAACATATGGTGGGGTTGAGTTAGGACCGTTATATTTGTGGATCGGACGGTCGGGATTTAAATAGAAAGTAGAGTTTTTGAACGAAAGAAAAAAAGGTAAGTGGATGAGAGGAAAGATGGGAGCTGTCACATCTGTAGGAATGGACGACGGAGATCTAATCGATGATCAGCAGAACAATGACGGGAGAAAGGAAAATGCGAAGCGTGATGAGATCCTGGCTGTTGGTTCTTGTGGATTCAATGGTCCAGATCAAATTGGGGAATCGGGCCATCGGAGGAAAAGAAAAATGGAAATTGTGTTTACGACATGCGATTAAGCGTTGGTCGTAGGATCGGATGAGATCAACGGTCAGGATTAAATCGGTGGGGTGATGACGGAGCGATATGGATAGAGCACGATGAGATCTTGGTCATTGGTTCTTGTGGATTCAACGGTCCAGATCTAATCGACAGGCGCGAGTGATGAGCGAAGCGGAAAATCGATGGAATGATGCAATTGAGCATGGACCGTCGGATCTAACTTGATCGACGGTGGAGATTAAATTGGAGGTCGGAAGGAGAAGGGTTGTGGGCAGAGCGCGATGAGATCCTGGCCATTGGTTCTTATGGATTCAATGGTCCAGATCAAATCGGTGGGTGCGGGTGATGGGCTCATGAGTGGAGCGCGATTGAATCTCAGCCGTCGGTTCTTGTGGATTCGACGGTCGGGATTAGATCGGAAGATCGGAGGAGAGGGGCTCATCGCATCAAGGATTCAGGGAAAAGAACAAAGGGAATGAGTTTTTTGCGATTGCGATTAGGCCTTAACACTTGGTCGTAGCGCGGGTTATATGGAGAACAGGGGCTAGGGCTAAGGCCGAAAGGGGCTTAAGGCCTTAATGTAAAAAGTGGGTTTTCAAGCCAAAATGAAGGTTTTTCAGAGGGTTTTGAGGGTTCCAATAAGATTAAAAAAGAGGTTTTAAACCTTATCAAAGGGAATTTATGAAGGGAATGAAGGAAAATGAAGCATGAATGAGTGAAAATGGGGAGGATGGAGGCCTTTGAAAACATCTTCTTTCACAAACAGTAGGGTTCATTAATGGAAATAGTAGTGAATATTATTTGAAGGATAGAAGACACATGGAGGCTTCAAGAATGATAGATTTACAAAGGAAATGTTTCTCTTGAAGACTTAGAAACATATTTAGCCACCTGTTTGCTTTGAAAAATTATTATAGGTGGCTAACAATAGGGTCTCCTCCCTTCCTTCAGTTGAATGAACTGTGAGAAGGCTAGAGTCTCTTTGAAGGCTCTAGGTTGAGAGTTGTACTCAACAAGGTACTCACTCAGGATCTGATGATCTAAGTGTCATCCGTGCTTCTTGTCTTCTGCCTTGTGAGAGTAGGAAGTGCATGGTCCTTTCTCTTATCCTTCTTCTGTCTTCTTAACCTCCCTGGGGAGGTCCTTTCTGGATCTGAAAACTGATGAGAGCAAGCTCATCCTCTTCATCATTCTGGTCTCTATCTTGAGACTCACATGCTGAGCCAAGAAAGATGCTTTGATACCACTGTAATATCCCCAAATTGGGATTGCTAGCAAGGCATGCCCAAGAAACACATTTTTGATGAATGTATGATACAGAAAACAAGATTATCCCTTGGATATCTTAGATCTGATAATCTAAGATCCAAATCCAAGAGCAAATAAGAAACCAAGAAAACTAGGTGAGATAAACAAGCCTCTCACACCTAGAATGGCCGGAAAATGCCCAATAATGGGACTACAACAATATATAAACACAATGCCGGAGTTGCAGCAAGCTATTCATTCATGGAATGTGTCAAGAAACATAGCATCATCATTTTATGTTTCAGCAGCAACTTGTACTTCCTTTTATGATCCAAAAAGTGGGGAAAAGCAGAAATTTATACCTAAAAAGGTTAAATTCCAATATTTGCATAAAAATAATGGCAAATAACGGTGGGATCCCCTATCTTAGGTAATTTGGGACTCACATACCAAATTTGAGCTAAAACAAATGACTCTAGCTATGTTAAACATATCTCCCACTCCCGATATGGCTTAAAAATGCCCAAACCCCATGACTTGACTTATGCTGAATTTACTGAAGCATAGACAACGTAATTGTCTAAAGGTTTATGATGAAATATGATGGAAAATATAGACATAAATTTTATTACATCATATCATGGAGAAAAATAGAGTATTAGCCCCCTTTACACATTTATAAATGACCCTGCAAGGGTTTTCATGAAGGTACAAGTGTAAGAATGAAAATTCTACAGAATCTAGATCTGGAAAACGCAGTGCACTGTAGTAATAGATTACAACTTAGATATGGAACAAGATAGTGCATGAATAATTAGATTTACAACAGATCCATATACTAAGATGTCTTTATATTACATACCCCTTGGGGTTTTTAGCCTTACATGAAAGAACAGGAGTAGATCTAAGATTTTACTGCAGCAGATCTGCAGAGTGATTCAGAAAATTTGAACTAAGAATAATAATAAATAGATCAGATATTAAATATACATGGATTAGATGGCTAATCCATGGATCACCATGGTGAAGGAAGGGTCCATCCACCAGCAATCTCTTCTCCAAATGAATGCCAAAATGCCCTGAAAACCTGCAGCTGGAAATAACGCAGTCCAAGAGGATAAATTTCACTGTAAGCTTTAAGAACAGATTGGCCTGATGCCAAGATCAATATCTGAAGCCCAAAATACTAATACACTCTTCCAGGAGGATAAAAGACTCACTCACTGAGAAGAGGCACTAGTATAGTCTAGATCTGAATAGATCTAGTCTCCACTTGCTGTAGCTCACTGAAACAAGTAAACCCCAACAAGAGTTACACTATCTAAGGGAGATGGAGCTTGGCCAAATTCCTGATAGTGGAAAAGAATTAAAATTCCCTCCAAGAGCTACTCAATGGAAGGAGGGAGAATACCTAAATAGGATATCCTCACAATTCTCTGATAAACAACCAAGAGAATTCAAATTGTCTAAACAGACATCAAAATCAAATATCATGAACAACCCTCTCTTGTTGCCTCCCCCTTCCTTGTATAAGATGAAATCCTTGGAAAACCATAAACCACCTTGATGAATTAGCTCCTTTCACATGAGGGGCCTCCTTCTAGAACTGCGTTTTCCCTCCATGAGGTACATTGTATCTAGACTGCGCTGTATATTTGGTCAAAGTTGACCCAGTCTCATAGTTCAAACCCATTCACACCTGCAAGTGTTTATTTTAAATGGCCCAGATTTGTCTCTGTTCACATAGGCTTGGATTTATTCATTGTTTTCAGGAGTTTTACATGTCCTCCTTGGTTCATTTATTCAATCAACAGAAAATGAAACAAAATATAATATTCCTCTTAGCTTGGGCTAAGTAGGAATATTACAATCTTCCCAAGAAGGTAGTGCAACGACTCTCATGCGATTATCAATTTCTATGCCTTCATCTGCAATTTCTAATTCAATGGAACTTGGTGGCTGCAAATCTGGAGTTAAGGAGGATTCGATGTACCAAATGATTTCCTCAACCATTTCAGGAAAAGGATTTCCATTGACCACTTGCTCAAGAAGTTCATCATCCTCCTCAACCTCAACATCGAAACTAAAAGACTGTTGATTTCAGGTTACATGAAAGTTATTTATGATGGACTGAAATGAAGTAGAGCAAAGAGTGAGAGATCCCTCACTTACTTCTAAACTTTCAATCCTTTCCTCATCAGTGTCATAGATGGTATGTATTGGCTGACTATTGTTTCCAAGTTGATGAAGCAGATCTTCCTCCCACAAACCAACTGTTGATGGCTCTACAAGGTTAGCTTTTATTCGGAGAACATCATCATCAGATTGATCAAACTTTGGAAAATCATCAATATAAATAATTTCACCAATCAAACATATTGGATTATCAGTTTTTTCTTCTTTGAATTGATCTACAAGTTCACTTTATGATTTATGGTAGATGGGATTAGTAGGAGAATGAACATAAATGTTTTGTTCACATGAAGGTTTAGAGGCTGGTTGCATGTTTAGCATCTGATTTATTTCCTCTTCAGTCAAAAGAGGAGGAATTTTTCTCTTTCTATGGATAGAAGTACAACAATTCTCTTTCTCTTGTGAAGGCTGATTTTGAGGCTGAATGTTTTCTTGAGCCTCACCTAGAAGAGATGGTGAATCATCACTTGTGCCTTCAGAGAGATCCTGTGGGTTTTCTTATATTTCTTGATTGGGTTCTTCCTCAATTGAATCCTCTACATTTTCATGATAGCTACCTTGAGAATGAAATTGATGAATGGCTTCTAAGAGGTCTTCAGGATGCAAATTTTTCAAATCTTCATCACTATCTATAAGGTACTGTATTATAAATTGAGACTGATCACAATAATTTTCAGCCAAGGATAAGGATGGAGAATTTTATTTATGATGATCACAAAATACCTTGTGGAGATCTTTTAAGGAAACCAAGCTACCGAGTTTTAGCCATTCATATCATTCTCTTGCCTTACCCTCTAATGTTTCCATAAACATTTACATGAGGCAGTCCTCGTGCCATTCAACCTTTAACCTCCATACATGTATATGAAATTTGATGAGATGTAGCAAGGGGTCATCACATTTTTCATCTTGAAATATAGGCAGGTTTTTTATCCAATTTATCTGAGGCATTTTATGTGGAAATCCAGGGATATGATCTTTGTTCATCGGAGCATATCTTATTTGTATCCTTGGATCCATGTTTGTAAATAATAAAGGGTCACTGTATCTTTTCAACCAGTCTAGAGTTCTTCTACTAGTGGAGTCTTAAGGTCTATTGAGGGTTGTAGAGTCGCCCGGTGGAAGATTTCAACTTTGTTTTCCACCATCAGCATGATTGGGATTGCTTAATGCATTCCCATGGGAGTTTACGAGAACTAGTGGGGTCAACAGGGCTACTGAAGACCAGTGGAGTCACCAGGTGGATGGTGTTTAGTATTTTAAGGATGTTCTTGTTGTCCACCATTAATAATTAAATGCCAATCTAGGGAATTTTGTGGTTTTATGAGGTCTTATTGATGTCTAAGATATCATTTACTCAGAAGGTCCCACCGTGATCGCCATTATGTTAGGTTCCCGTGATTTGTTAGATTGGTGAGATCAAATGCACAGGGTAACATCATACCAGTCTTTTGAGTCCTAGGACCTAGCCTTCCTAGACTCAGAGAGGGCTCTCTATATTTTGTGCAAAGGATGTGAACTTGTTTTCTTTTAGGGTTTGATTTTAGGCTAGCTGTTAAGTGTAGGGGTTTTTTGTTTGTTTTGGTTGTGTAAGATAATCGAGTAGAATAGGTGTAGTGAAAAATATTCAATTCATTGGGCTATAGAGTCAATGAAAGTCTTAGAAATTTCAACAATGAATCAGGGAATATCACAGGGAAAATCTAGCATAGTCAAATGGATTTTCAATGTTTGTGTGAAATGAAATGAACATCAAGTTTGTGAATAAAGTAGGGAAAATGGAAATTAAGAATCCTTTGTGATGTACTTAAAACAATAAGGGACTTCAAAACTATTTGTCATAAATAAGTAATCAATAGACAGGGCACACCAATAACTCTTTGATTCGACTCAAGCAAATAAGCATCTCAGACAAACAATCCAATTAAATATAGAAGGCGAGAAACTCATTTAACTTCTAGTGATTTCACCTTCAAGGTTAGAAAAAATTTAAGATAAACATATAGCTTTAATAAAAGAAGATGGAATGCCTAAACATCATTGATAATAGCCATAAAGATCTCCAAAAATACTATTCAAGCATGGACAAAGGGTATTATCGAAACATAGCCTCTTTGGCAAACCTAATTAGTGGTACTTTAGAGAGAGATCTCAAGAATAGTGTTTTAGTGACATCAAATAAGCAGGGCTAACCATAAAACATATTTGATACCTACTGTATTAAACCATTCATGAAATAAACAAGATTAGGTGATCTAGGGAGAAATTAAGAATTCTCTAAAATTACCTAGCAGAAAAAAACATAGAGGCAATGAAGAACAAACAGAGCTAAGGTGCCTTTGAAAAACATTTCTTAGTCTAAAACCTTTGTCCTAATACAATATATAAGGATGAAACAACATGATACATAATAGAACATGAAATTAATAGAAGCACATCACCATTAATCAAGCTCAGGGATCCTGCAAGAAAGCCTTCTCCATCATCAATCAAAACAAGCCATTCACAAGCTTCACAACACCAATTTCTTCTTCAATCTCCGAAAAACCATATATTTCTCTCAAGAGTCATCAAACTCCAAACTTTTAGAATGAGGCCCTCATGCTCTATTTATCTAGCAAAGGAGGGAAAAAACCCTAACTAGGTTTTGAAAATGTCAAAACTAGTCATAAATGTCATTTATGCCTAAGAGACCATGCAAGGCCCAAGGCACAAAATATCTCCTGAAATAAATGCAAAAATAACTCCAAGCACCTAATTTTGGAGTGAATTGCCTCAATAAACACTAAAATATCATTTTTCCATCAATGAGTGTCTTTTGTTGACTTTTTAGCCAAAAACGCATAGTGAGGTCTGAAAGCGTAGCACAATGCATGGGCAAAACTGGGTCCACTTACAGCCATGTTTTGATGACTTTCCTGATGTCAGAATTGGCTCCATGATGGCCTGTTGGAAAGCCTGCTGAGTATAATTTCCAAATATACCCTTGATTTTCTTATTGAGCTCAAATAACCTATCCAAAAGGAAAATTTCCCAAAACTGTTCTAGGCGCAATGCCACGCCTGAAAATGAGGTAGAAAGGTGAAAAATGAGCTGTGTTTTGGCCTTTTGAGGGGTAAAAAATGCTCCAAATGCCCTAAAATTTGGTGAGCCTATTGTATTTGATGTGAGGATTCCAAAAATACAAATTTTTCCTTATGGGGATTCCTGATATGAAAGTGTAGTGCCAAGGGTGTTGTGCTTAAAGGCCTCCAAATTTGCAAAAAACCAAAATTTGTCAAAATTTTCCCAAATTTGGTGGATGTCTCCCTTATGGGGTTTAAGAGACCTGTAGAGAATATTTAGCCAAGATTCCAATATTTTCTTGTATTTTTTCCTCTTTGAGTGCTTGTTCTGCCCTACGTGCAGCGCTTGCACAAGAGAAACTGGGTCCACTTGCAGCCAAGTTTTGATGACCTTCCCAATGTCAAAATTGGCTCCGTGATGGCCTGTTGGAAATACTGCTGAGTCCAATTTCCAAATATACCCTTGATTTTCTGATTGAGCTCCATTAACCTGTCCAAAAGGAAACTTTCCCAAAACTGCTCTATGTGCAGCGCCAGGTCTGAAAATGAGCCAGAAAGGTGAAATATGAGGTATTGTTTGACCTTTTGAGGGGTAAAACATGCTCCAAATGCTCTAAAATTTGGTGATAATACTATAATTGATGAGAGGATTCAAGAAATGAAATTTTTTTCTCCTGGGGATGCCTGATATGAAAGCATAGCGCCAAGGGTGCTGCACTTAGAGGCCTTAGCAAAAAACCAAAATTTGTCAAACTTTCCCTACACGTAGCGCATTTTGCAGAGGGAATTTGGAGACATTAATGATGTCCAAATTGGGCCCATGATATATTTTGGGGATGCTTATCCTGTCTAATTTCAAAATATATCATTTTTTCTCTTATTTTAGTTGATTTTCCCTGTCAAAAGTTGATTCTCCCAAGACTAGTCAAAAAGTACTGAATGATGGCGCAAAAATGCAGAGTGCTGGTGCAGACAACTTTTTGAGGCCTTCCTTAACTCAAAATTGAGCTCATGATAGTTCTTTGGAAATATATTCTAGTATTTTTTTCACATATATCTTTTTTTCTCTGATTGGAGTTGATTTGACCTGTCAAAAGTTGATTCTCCCAAGACTGGTCAAAACGTGCTGAATGATGGTGCATAAATGCATAGTGTTGGTGCAGACAACTTTTTGATGCCTTCCTCAACTCAAAATTAAGCTCATGATAGCTAATTGGAAATATCCTCTATTCTAGTTGTCATTTGAACCATCCAGAAAGTCATTTGGACACTCCAGCTATGCGAAAACCTGATTTTCCCAAGGTCACTCCAGAAGTGGAGAAATTCTCCCATGACATCTATATTTTTGACATTTCTCCCAAACCATGATACTTGTTTAAAATATGAAGGAGGTTTTTATTTTTGGATCCATGTTGGAAAAAAATACTCTCTCACGTTTTTTAAATTCATCTCTGTTTTCTCAGAAACATAGTTTGACGCAAAACTGGCCCTAGGTGTGGCAAATGATTTGTCCTTTGGAATGAATTCTTGGAAAATGATGGAGGCATGATGTTTATGAGTTGGTATGGATTTATGCTTGTTGATATGATATATTATATGGATCATTTTCTCCTATGCCTCCTTTCCATAGCAAACACTAGGTTAGTTGGAAGGGGAAATTAGGGTTTGGTGTAGGCAAAACAGGGGATTTAGGACTTCCTTATAGAGGGAGGGGAATGAAGGGGTTAATAGATGTCTAAATTCTTGGGTAACTTTTTGGGGATAGGGATGTATGTTAGAGATTAGGGGAAAGTGGAATTTGAAGGATTGAGTGAGGGGGAGGGGTCAAAAATGGCAAAACACAGGCCTAGTCTCGAAAACGTGTCAAATTGTAGCAATAGGCTAGTTTTTTTAGAAAAATGATGACTTTGAGGGATAGGAGTGATGGGAAGTGTTTATGAAGGTATATTAAGGATAGGAGGAGGTGTAAGAGCATTAGGATACAAGCCTTGTTTATTATTTAACCATAGAAGTCATGAAACGAAGAAAAATTCCCTCAAAAACCCTAGTTACCTATAAGACCATGTATTTATTCTCTCCCTTGCTACAAGATGTCTTCTTTCAGGAGTAGACCTCCTACCTTACCAAATTTCTGTTGACAAACCTTTTAACACTTCTGCAAAAGTGTCAAGCTTGTCCATTACCTCATATGCAGACTCTGAAACTGAATGATTGTGTTCTTTGGAAATGATGACCTTGGAAAACATGAAACCCTAATTGACCTAGTGGGGGGTTCTTTGAACTTTCTTTGACTGAAAATTGGCTTGGAATCTTTAAGTGAAAAACAGAGTAGTGACCAAGTGGTGTAATGAAGATCCAAAATCCAATGTACTTGATTTATCTAAATATCCTATAGAGATAGTTTTGAGACCATCAATGCTTGAGGAATTTAGGGGAATCATAGGAATGAGTTAGGCTTATAGGAAAAACCCTAGATGGACAATGGAGTCATAGGAAAGGGAAAAAAATAGTAATGAGATTATGGGTAGGAAAAAGGATGGAAATGAGAGGCACAAGCCATTTGGAGTCTATAGGAGTTAGAGGGTGATCATGAAATGGAAAAATGGTAGGATAGTAAAAACATTTTCTCTAAGGATGATGAAGACAGTGAGATTTCTAAAACTCACAATGTTCATGGAATTTTGTGTTTAGAAATCTAGAACTAATATTTAGTCATCTACGGATAGTGAAAATTACTAATGACTAACACAAAGGACCCTTAGAACTATGGAGTTCTAAGACCCTGTGCAAGGACTTTTTTACCATTTAGCTGTTGTCACAAGGTCTCTCTCTCTACTCAAAAGGATTGAAGTTTTTGGGTAGCCTACGACCGAATCCTCTCTCTATTGCTACTCTGGATTGCACACTGTTGGATTGCTCATGGGAAATTTCGCCAGCATAACAATGTTCTCTCATTTTTCTCATCTCTTGGTGGCCATTTATAGGTGAATTCAAATTCTCCTTCCCTCTCTTGGTACATTGGTTGATGGTGACCCAAGAGAGAGGGTTGATTCCTTTGTGTTCTCCCTTGAGGTCCCAAGGTGGCTTAGGCGTCTCTCCTTTGGCAGCCTCAAGTGTAGGATCATTTCCTGAAGTGTGTCAAGTGGTCTCGGAAAGTGACTTCTGCCACTCCTAGGACCGCGCGGATTTTTGAGCGAAAGTCTCGTAGACCAATGCACCTATTGAAGGAAATTGTGCGCAAAGGCACATTTCACTAGTGTTCTTGGTGCGCAATTTGATTTTTACCTCTTGACCTTAAAAATTTTCAGATCCTCTTATGTTCCTCAGCCCTATAAATCCTTCTGCCTAACATTAATAATGTCATATTTTCTTGTCCGATTTTCCAGCAATAAGACCTATATTACTATGGTAGTCCCTTATTGTTGTTAGTGTATCCCCCTTATCGTTAATGTTGTACCCCTATAACCCCCATATTGTTATTATTGTTCCCTTATATTATTATTGTTAGATCGGCTAGGATTATATTATGACCCCATGGACTCCTATATATAGAAAGGAAGTTTTGTCATTTGAACATCCAATAATTGTTCATTTATGTAATGTAGAGGTTTCCCCCTCAAAGTGGCTTATTTCTAAGGCGTTGATCTCTTTTTTCTTCTATTTTTGGAGCTAGTTTCATAACATTTGATATCAGAGCTTTGGATTCTAGGATTCCACTGCTTCAAATAGGTCAATGTGGCATTTTCGCTATAATTTTTTTTTCTATGAAGGTTCATACACTAAAAAAACCATTTTGAAGAAATCCTGAGGAAATTCGTGTAAAATTTCAGATCTTGGTTCGCAATATTTTTGGAGATATGATCAGTGGAAGTTAGGGTTTTTGTAGGCTCCTGAATTTCATCTAAAAGAGGTGAACTTGGGAAAATCACCATAACTCTCTCTCTGAGCATCGGGTTGGAATGTTGTAAAAAGCAGCTGAAAGTAAACAAAATGTAGTTTCTTGTGTATCGATTTTCGAGCCGAAGGAGGAAAGAGTGGCACGTGGCACGCCATACAAGTTTTTTCTACCGAACTAGTCCATAATTAGGTCATTATGGGAGACTGGGCATAAATTTGTCTTGAAGAATCCAAATCTGGTTAGACCTGTGGAATTCAAAAGAAGATTCAGAGGGCTACTACAGGACCAAATTTTAGATATTTATTATTCGAAAGTAGAGAGATAATTCAGTTTCAATATCGAGCTCGTCAAAATAAAGAAAAAGGTGGGTAATTTCTTTTCCAAATTGCATGTGTCTTGTTTGAAGAATCAGTTTGAATTGATTTCAAGGGCGTATTGAAGCATAGATATTAGTATTGGGTTTTAAAATTCCCCCTAAAAAGAATTCAACACCCATTAATCCCTCAGAAGTCTCTACTATGACTCATGAAGAGGAAGAAGTGCAACATGATATATCAAAATTACAAGAGCAAGTGCATCAAATTTCCCTCTCGCAAAGAACAACAAAAAATGAAATGGAAGTTTTGAAGAAAGGCAAGAAGCTAAGATGGATTTTTGAAGAAAGGCATGGAAGCTAATATGGATGGTTTGAAGAAAGGTGTGGAAGCTAATATGGATGGTTTGAAGAAAGGCGTGGAATCTAAGATGAATGGTTTGAAGAATGGCATGGAAGCTAAGATGGATGACATGGAAGCTAACATGGAAGACGTGAAGAATTATTTAAAAGCATACATGGAAGGTTTTAAGGAAGGTTTGACAAAGTTGATACAAGAAATAATTCCTAATGGTGAAAAGGTAGTACAAGAAACTCATGATGAGAACAAAATAAATGTTAATCATGATTTCATAAACTATAATGTTAGATGTAAGACCCACCATATTCCAAATATGGATATGAGGAATTTTGATGGCAAGGATCCCGTAACATGGATACTACATATGGAGAAATATTTTGATCTCCATAATGTGCAAAACACACAAAAGGTATGCATTGCAACTTTACATTTAGAAAAAAATACATTTCTATGGTATCAATGGCTTTTCTCTCGTAAACCAATTGTCACTTGGTCAATTTTTAAGGAGGAAATGATAGCACATTATGAGGATACAAAGAGCACCAACTTCTTTAGCCAATTGATAAATCTCAAACAAAAGGGTACAATTATGGAGCACATTGAGGACTTCCAAAAGTTGAATATAAGGATAATTGATGTTCTAGAGGAACACATGATTGATGTCTTCATAGAGAATTTAAAGGATACCATCCAACATGAGGTTTGCCTTTTGGAACCTGATTCATTAGAGAAGGCATTTAGGTTGGAAAGAAAAATTGAAAGTAAAATTATGGCAACAAGGAAGCCTACCACTCACATCTATAAATATGGAAGTGTTGCTACTCCTAGACTTCCACAACCTACAAGGTTGACACCACAAAAATTGGAAGAAAAAAGAGAAAAAGGGCTTTGCTATGGTTGTGATAGAAAATACACTAAAGGTCATAAGTGTGCTGAGAAGAAATTATTTTACATATTGTGAAGAGAAGGAAGAAAATGAACAAGAAACTTAAAAAGAAGAGGTTATACACCAAGAACCAACCCTAGAGAAAGAATAAATGAGTCCCACCATATCTTGTAATGCATTGGTAGGAATTACCACTCCTCAAACTCTCAAGATATAAGGACATATCAAGAAGAAAAAGGTAATAGTTTTGATTGACTCAGATAGTACCCATAATTTTATTCATCGTAAGGTAACCAAGGAATTGAATTGCTTCCTATACCTAGCACCAGAATGTCAAGTGATGGTTGTAAATGGAGGAACTATAAATTTCTTTGGAAAATGCCATAATATCAAGGTAACCATGGAATAATATGTATTGAATAGTACAATTCTTTCCATTCCAATGGGAGGTGTTGATGTTGTACTAGGAGTACAATGGGTACAATATTTGAGGACGGTAGCTTTTAATTTTCAATAACTTTCCTCGATTTTTTTATTTTTTTATTTTTTATTTTTTATTTTTTTTAGAAGGAAAGGAAGTTTAATTACAGGGTATCGTAGGAAAGCCAAGAAATATAATAATCTCTAATGTCATGACAAAGATTCTGAAGAAATAACAATGAAGCTTAATTGCACAAATATGCTCAATAGAAGTTCCAACATCAAAATCATCTATTTCTCCAGATCTCCAAAAACTCTTGGAAAATCATTCCAAGGTGTTTGAAACTCCCAAAGGAATCCCACCTCTTCATGATCATGATCATGCTATTCATTTCATTCTAGGAAGTGCTCCCCCAAACATCAGGACTTACAGATATCCTTATGTCCAAAAGAGCGAAATTGAACGTATGATTGTAGAAATGTTAGAGGCTGGTATAATTCAACCAAGTCAAAGTTCTTTCTCTACTCTAGTAGTATTGGTGCACAAGAAGGATGGATCATGGTGCATGTGTCCGGATTATAGGGAGATTAATAAGATCACTATTAAAGATAAATTTCCCATTCCTGTGATTGATGAATTATTGGATAAATTACATGGAGCAATTTATTTTACCAAGTTGGATCTTCGTTCAAGATATCATCAAATTAGAATGAAGACTGAAGATATTCTGAAAACAACATTTCAAACTCATGAGGGTCATTATGAATTTTTGTTCATGCCTTTTGGCCTTACCAATGCACCTTCTACATTTCAAGGGTTGATGAATTTCATTTTCAAACCCTTAGAAAATTTGTGTTAGTATTTTTTGATGATATACTAATCTACAACAGGTCTTGGAAGGACCATGTTCAACATGTTGACAGGGCGCTCAAACAATTGGAGGAGAAATAGTTATATGAAAAAACCTCCAAATGTTTCTTTGGAGTACAAGAGGTGGAATTTTTTAGGTCATATTATATCTCACGAGGGTGTTAAGGTAGACCCTAACAAAATTAAATCCATTAAGGAATGGAATTTCCCCACAAACATAAAGTAGTTGCGAGGATTTCTGGGGTTAACAAGGTATTATCACAAGTTTGTTAAGAATTATGGGAGAATAGCAGCACCTCTAACAACATTATTTAAGAAAGATGAATTTTCATGGACTCCTGAAAAAACTAAGGCCTTTGAACATCTTAAAGAGGAAATGTGCCTAGCACCAGTCTTAGTTATGCCAGACTTCACAAAACCTTTATTGTGAAATGTGATGCCTCATGAAACGTATTGTTTTAATGCAAGAAGGAATATCCATTTCTTTTGAAATTCATCCAATCAAAGGAAATTATTTACAGAAGGCTATTTATGAGAAGGAAATGTTGGAAATACTACATGCACTAAAGAAATGGTGACCTTACCTAATGGGAAGACACTTCAAGGTAAAAACTGATCATGATAGTCTTAAATACTTTTTTGAACAAAGAATATCTTTAGAAGAGCAACAAAAATGGTCACAAAGATGTTGCGTTATGACTTTGAAATAATCTACAAAAAATGGAACCTAAATGTTGTTGCAAATGCACTCTCAAGAAAGGATGAAGAGGTGGAAGAATTTATTTGTGTCATTTCCATTATCCAACCAGATTGGATAACTGAAGCAAGGGTTGAATAGAATAAGGAAGAAGAAGTGTGGACACTCAATCAAAATTTGCAGCAAGATAATAGTACATCTGATACATTTAGTTGGAAAAATGATTCCTTATGGTACAAATATCGCTTATATATTTGTAATAATTCCCAACTAAAACAAAATATTCTTTTGGAATTTCACACTTCTCCCTTACGAGGACACTCACGATTTTTAAAAACTTACCATAGGATGAAGAAATAATTTTTTTGGGATGGCCTTAAATCTGATATTCAAAAGTTTGTGGCGGAATGTTTGGTTTTCCAGAAAAATAAATTTGAGACAATTAATACCCCGAGTCTTCTACAACATTTATCCATTCCAAGTCAATGTTGGGAGGAGATTTCAATGGATTTTATCATAGGTTTACCTAAGTCTGAAGGAAAGAGTGTCATCATGGTGGTAGTTGATAGAATTACCAAGTATGCACACTTTTGTGCATTTTCTCATCCATTTAAAGCAATTACAATTGCTACTGCATTTATGGAAACAATTCAAAAGCTACATGGAAACCCAAAGATTATTGTAAGTGACAGAGATACCATTTTTACTGGAAATTTTTGGACGAAATTATTTTCTTGTTTGGGTATTGAACTAGCTCATAGCTCATCTTATCATCCTCAATCCGATGGGAAAACTAAGATAGTGAAAAAATGTTTGGAAGGATATCTTCGTTGTTTTGTATCTGATAAACCAAGACAATGGTTCAAGTGGTTACCTCTGGTTGAATGGTGTTATAACACTTCCTTCCATACTGTAAGACAAATGATTATGGTACTTTATGAATATCATACACCATCCATCACATCATCTTTAAGAGAAAATTATAAGGTTCAAGCAGTAGAAGATCACATCAAACATCAACAACAAGTTCTCCAAATCTTAAAGGATAACCTAAATTTGGCACAAAATCGAATGAAACAACAGACATATCAACATCACAGTGAGAGAATTTTTGAGGTGGAAGGCTGGGTATTTTTACGACTACAACCATATAAACAAATGTCCCTCAAGCAAGCTAAGAAGGATAATAAATTATCGACAAAGTACTATGGTACTTACAAGGTGTTGCAAAATATTGGTACTATGGCATACAAATTGAATCCTCCTGCTTCTTCTCGAGTGCACCTAGTTTTCCATGTTTCATGCTTAAAGAAGGTTATAGGTGACAAATTTCCAGTTCAAACAATATTGCCAAAACTTGATGAGGAAGGAAAAATCATATTGGAACCTGAAGCAGTCATAGAAAAAAGAACTCGATAGATATGAAATCGATCAATTTTAGAGTATCTGTAATATTCCAAATTTTCGATCAGTTAATTGGAATATTAGAGTTCTTACTTTTCTTAATTAGTTAGGTAAATAAAATGGTGGACGAACCCATAAACCCAATAGATGAATAAAATCCACTTCTGTTGTGTGAATGTGGGTTAGTTAGGTAGTGGATCAACATTATGGAGTAGTTGAGCAACTTATTAATGAAGGAAGAGTGGATATCATAGAGAAATAATGAAGAAGATGATGGAGATAGTTGAGGAATAAAAGTAAGATCATGGAGAAATAATGATGAAGTGATGGAGGAAGTGGTGCATTAAATGTACAAATGATGGAGGGAGTGGAGAGTAAATGCAGAGATGATGGAGGTCATGGAGGACAACACAATCTTCATAGAGGCTAGTGGCCACATGTGCAGTGCAATAATGAGGTGGGCCAAGGCTAGGGGAGGCTCATAAGCATAAAAGGAAGGTGAGGGTAGGCATAGAGGGAACTCTAGATTTTTATATTGTATTGTTGTTTTGAAATTTATTTACACGATTCAACTGTTTAGCTAATTCTGTTGTGTTTTTTAGCACACAAGTGTCTCCGAGCGAAGATCCCACCCTTATTCACAGGGGACTTCGAGTGCCTACTCTGGAAAATTTTCTTTGAGAAGCCATTCATCATCCAACAACTGTGCCATATTCAGCCCCTCTCTACAGCACTTACAACTTCAAGAATTATGGGGAGGGATCATCCCTTCACCTTGTGCATGCATTTCATTCTTCCAGGAGAAACATTGTGACACCTAGCATCAGGCCATCATTCTACTCCATGCAGCAAAAATTCCTACAGGAATTACACATCCCAACAGTGTAGGTTCAGAGGAGGAAGGAAGTTCCAAGTATTTCAGCTTGGAATCCTGTGAGGGATCATACCCTCACTTTGGTGAGATTATTTCCATTAGCTATGAGAAGTATAACATCAACTAGCAGTAGGCTACAACTTCAACCCTCTTGATAGCATAGTCACTTCCAGAAGTTGTGCAGTTCAACAACTACAACTTGAGAGGAGGAAGGAGGAGCTATATCTCAAGCTTCTAGCTTGGGAATTAGGAGAAGGGGCCAATCCTTCATGCATTGAGCTGATTGAGTATTATTTCAGCCATTTTATCTTTCAGTTCATGCCATAGATCTTCATACCCAACAGTTATGTATTGCAAGCCCTAGGAGGGTGATTTTCCGAGGTGAGCCAATCCAGGAATCCTTTCTGGGTTATTATGGGTTTTCATCATAGAGTTTATATTCCAAATCCTGACATTTTATGAGCTTCGAAATAGCCCTATCTATGCATCCCTTTTCAGCCAACAATTATATTTCCAGCATTTTTAGCAGGGACAACACAGTATGGCCTCCAACAGAGTAGTAGTTATGCAATGTTCTAAGTGAGGGGACTTGAGGGTCACTCTAGCCATCTATGTCGGCTTGAGTGCTACTATTTTTTAGCACTGTTGTACTTGTATTTCACCTCATTTTTAATCAAATGGCTAAGCTATTCTATCTATTTTTATGGTGTATTCAATTTATTTCCATATTGCTATAGTTTCCAATTATTGTGTTTTGTATTACTGTCTTTTCCTATTTTGGGATATTACAATGGTATCTGAGCATGATCTTTGGCTCAGCTTGTGGGAACTACTTGTGGGAACTACATTTCATGACATCATAAGAAGAAGCATAAAAAGAAGAGATATACAATGGTAGAGGGATTGAGTTTTGCCACATTTCTCTTTATATATATGATGGATCTCTCCATAGAGATTAAATAAAGGAGAAGGGAAAGGAAAAGAGAAACCTCAAGAGGGTTTCAGAATGAGGAAAGTCTGAGCACTTCCTATCAATAGCATAAGCAACCGGCAATGCAGAAAGCTCCACGACACTCTACTATGCCCACTTTCCTTGTATAAGGAAATTAATGGCATAGAAATGGAGGATAATTATAGCATGACACTCTGAGTGATTATCTTGTAGAGTATAAATATCAATCTAGAGCATTCAAAGAGAATTTGACCCTCCAACAGTTCTTCTAGATAAAAGAAAACCGGATACCTAACAACAATTGAAGAAGAGGGCACATACATAATAGATTATTCATGCCTACATTTGATGGGTCATCCAAAAGCACGACAAAGTCTTGGATGAAGGAGTTTGATGATTTCTTCCATCTACACCCAGTAGTAGAAAGGGAGGCCATTGAGATTGCGGTGTTGCACCTTGAGGGTGAAGCAAATGATTAGTGATTCATCCATATGGAGCATGTCAGCGTGGCTGTGTATGTAGAATTCACTCAAATATTGGTATAGAGGTTTGACAAAAGGAAACCAGAGGCACCTCCCATGGAGTCATTTTCTGACATTGATGAGGAATTATGTGAGGAGAAAAAGGAAGATATAAACACTATTGCTCCGGAAGAATATCAAATACCACCACCACCAGCTGCAGTACAAGTACTTGCATCAGTAGGAGGAGCACTTGAATCTTTGCAATATGGTCCTGATCATTTGACATTAAGAGTCCCATGCATGATTCAGGAGGTCCATGAGGAGGAGGAAGTAGATACCAGCGTTGGTTCAGCAATAGAGGAGAAACCATCACCATCACCAGCATTTGGAGAAGCAATTACATCGGTTGCAGGAAATATTTTATCTTTGCAAGATGTTCCCAAGTATCAGTTGATCCAAGGTTTGCAAAAATTTCCACCCCATATTATTTCATCATTTCAACTTGAGATTTGTGGGGCCATTCCATTAGGGAAATTGCATAACCAAGGGTTAGAACACCTTGCTGATTTGGAGCAGCAGACTATCACTATGCAGAGGAACCTTGACTTGTTCAAGGAGGAGATGTATAGAACACAACACTTTGTGTTGGAGTGTGGATTTTTGGAGGATGGGATTAGCATAGTCTTAATGCAGGGAGGCTATACAATAACTTTTGAGAACTGGAGGTTACTGTCACATGAAATGTCATATTCTATTTACGACAAAGAGATATTGGCCATTATGCATGCATTGGTCAAATTACGTTTTTTTTTGGTTGACAATAGATTTCGGGTGAAGACCTACCACCATGGTCCCATATTTTTTAGAAGGAGCAATAACTGCAGAAGAGGCAACAACGGTGGATCGGTACAATGCAGGACTATGAGTTCAGAATTGTGTATGGAGAGGGCCATGTGGTAGAAGATGTAGTAGCATGGAGATCAACAACACTGTCACTAAGGAGAAGTGATGATTTGGGGGCCCAAGTATTCTTTGAGCATTCCGGTGACTGCTTCACTTATGAAGCATTGGATGGGTAGATGTTAGATGATAGACATCTTGTGATGGATAACATATTCTGTTATCAGGATAAAGCCTTATTTATGAGAATCTCACACTCAAATAGAAGCTCCTGCATACAACATATTCAGAACCTCGTAGTTTCTATCGAGCCATCGGTGAGAGGTTCACATGGAGATACCTCAAGGAGGATGCACTTCGACATATCATGGAGTGAAAATATTGTCATAAGATTATGGAGGATGGTATTCTCCATTGGGTAGATACCAAGATGGAGGATGATATGGGTCATGACCCACAATTGGATGGATGGATGAGGATGATGAGCAATTGGTTGAAAATATACTTGCAGATCTATGACACGGGGCAGAAGGAAGCATGGATGTGCTGGATGCTCTTGGGCGAGTATGGTTACCACCTGACATTTCACATTTGTATGATTCATTCCTTGCATATTCTGGTGTGATTCAGCAACAGGAGGCATGGTTACACTGGTTACTTTTGAGAGGGTTTGGCCATCACATGACATCTCACATGTCAATGAGTGTATTATTGATTGCGACATTGCATGGCACTCATATGATGTGGCAGCAAGGAGCTTGGTTATGTTGGAATGGTGTGACATTATACAGTTCAACCAGGATATCATTGCTTCATGATTTACATTATGATTATGTGAGGTGGCAGCAAGAATCATTGCTGCTCTAGTTACTCTTGGGAGAATATGGGCTAACATTATCCCATACCTTGCATGATGATGATGTAGGATGGAAACAAGAGGCCTTGCTACGTTGGCTTCTGTTAGGAGAGTATGGCCACCATGCTTGGTATGATGATGAGGTGGAATGGTAGAAAGAGGCATTACTGCGGTGGCTAATATTGGGAGAGTATGGTCTGAAATTTTACATGTCAACCCATATGTCTCTACTTCCTATTTTGCACAATGTTGAGATGATGCGTGGAGCAAGTAGGGCCAACAGGGCCAAGGATTGGGGAATGGAGAGACACCACATACTCTATGTAGCATGGGTTGGAGAGATAGATTATGAGTTGGGACCTTATTTTTGAGGAAGGAAATATTGGGGTTCCAGTGTTTTGGCTAGATTGGCAAGACCAAAATACTAGACAACATCAAACCACTTTGGGATCCTAGGATCTATCCCTCCTCGATCCAGAGAGGGATCTCTCTATAAAAGAAAAAGAATGATCTATATTTGAAGCTCAAAAATGAGGTATTAGGCTAGGTGTGAAGCACAGGGGTTTTGATTTGGTTGGTTATTTGGATTGGTTGAGATCATTAACTGAGAAGGTTATGCGATGAAAGGGAGAAAAGTAGCAGGATGTTTCGGCAAAAGAAGATAGGTCAAGAAAGTGTTAATCCATTGGGCTATGGAGTCATGAAAGGAGATTACTTGCATAACAACTAACCAAGGCTTCCATAGGGCAAGTCATCTATACTAAAGGATCTTTTAGATAGATTGTGGAATGGAACATTAAGGAGTGAAGGTGAAAGAATGAAGGAAACCTAGGTGCAGTCTGTAGATCAGGTAAGGACTTTTAACGTATCCTGCTTTGACATAATCGAAGGAAACTCTAAACAAGACACAAAGGGTAGCTTAAGATCAGGTCAGAGGTCATTTAAATCCAGGCCCACTTTCAGCATACCCCAAAGGGAAAAACAGTTAAGATTCAACACTTTGCAAGGCCTAAGATCAGAGAAGGAATTTTAACCTTCAATGCTTTTGACACTAGCTCAAAGAGATATTAGAAAGGACAATCTGTTGGAGAAGGACCCCTGTGGACAGGGCTAACTCTAAATCCCCCGTATCCCAATTATTCCAGCTTAAACCCAACAAGAACATCTAAGAAAAAAACTCCAAATTCAAACATCAGTAAGCATGGGCTAGACCAACATCTTTGACTGGTTAAATTACAAGAATTTGCTCCTAGATACACAATCAGCAGAAAACATCCAAGATAAGAAGAGCAGGAAATCATTAGGGTACCATGCAGGGGTATATCCTAAGCCTGATTTACTGATTCTTATCAGGGAATAATGGACAATATGATTAAAATGAAATAAGACAATGTAGTAAGGAAAACATTACCCATAATATAGACCAGGATCCTGTGAAATTTGCTTGTTCAATTGATGTGCAAAACTAGTCACAAACTTTGAGCTCAATGGCTATTACAATCCAAAATTTCTCCTCCCAACCTACTAAATTACAAACTACTCAGCTACTTCCCCCAATAACAGTTCTACAATCGAATGAATCCCTCTAACCAACAACAACAACAACAACCTTTACAATGAATTCTTCAGGGGTTCTTATAGGAGAATGAGTAGCAATGGTAGTAGATGTAAATTTAATTAATTCATTAAGACGGAGTGGAGGAAGTGTTCATGCCCACTCCGCTTAATGGCTCTGTATTGAAATATTGGTTATCTTTAGGCTATTTCAGAATTTTTTTCAGGTTGACATTGGCCTCAGTTGTGTTCTTTGAAGTCCTCTCTGACTGTAAGGTACTCTGTATTGCCTTCTGAATTAAGTAACATGGATAGAAAGTCCACAGATCTCCATACTTCCATAACTACTATCCTGACAGTCCCTTAGAAGCTTCTATCAGTGAAATAACTGCTCTGGTGTTTGATGGAAGATGGAGGAAGACATATGGTTGGTACTTCTTGGAGAAGAAATGTTCCGCTGACATTAGAACACAGATAAGGCTTGTTTCATGTGCTTAGGCTTCATTAAGCCTCTTAATCATATTCATGATCTCTAAATGTGTCTCTATCCTTTAAACGTTGGATTATGGCATTAAATATTCAATCTGGAGCCTTAAATCCCTTTAATCTTCTCGTTGATACACTTTGCCACTTCAGCGATGGCCTCTCTGCGCTCTCAGTCATAGTGACTATGACTACAGAGACAGAGTGGATTTCTCTCCCTGCACAATACAATAAATTCGTCATGAAATTCAGGGGAGTGATGGAATATTACTGTGGAGGCCGTGGAATGGTGGCAGAAATGGTGGATGCAGGTGAAAACGGGTAAAAAAAACATGCGGAATGGTGAAAATGGAGCTGATGAAGGTTTGGGGGCAAGAAAGATTCTGGGCCGCCCGATTAGATGGAAAGATGATGGTAAATGGTCGAGATTTGTTGATGGAATTGTTAATACTGTGTTAGGCAAAGAATCAAAGCCTTTAGTGTAAAACACAAAGTTTAGGGTTTGGGCAGATTACAAAGAAAAAGGGTTAAATGAATGAAGTCGGGGCCTTTGATGGCGGGACCAGAATGGTGGAGGGCGATTTGAATGTGGGTCGTTGGATCTCAGGAGGAGATCAACAACAGAGATCTTTGGAGGAAAATCTGTGGAAACCCGATGAAAGAAACATGAATGGGGATGCGATGCGATATGAACCATTAGATCAAAGCAATCGACGGTCGGGATTGAATGATGGGGATTTCGGGAGTAAAGGGGAAAGGGTGGTATTAGTGGAAAAACCCCCTGTGTCACACGACAATAGAATGGTTTTGAAATTGGCCCAAAAAAATGTGATATGATCTGCCACCAGACACATGTCCCTTTAAAACCACTTACATTGTGTAAATTTAAATTGTTAACCCTCGGACACTAAAATCACGCGATATGGATCTTGGCCGTTGGATGTGGAGCGAAGAAATATGACGGTGGAGGTGGCAGCGCGATATGGAAAGATGCATTGGCGGTTAGGTGGGGAATGGTCAAAGGAAGGTTCAATCCCCACCATCATATCTATAGAGTCGACAGTCCAGATTTAACAAGGGAGTGGAAGGAAAAGGGAGCAAGTGAACGGGCGGGAGGAACAAGAGCCATCGGATCGAAGGGAACGAACGACGGAGATCCAATCGCACTGGAGAAATGGCAGGGGGTCCAAGCTCTGAATTTTGATCTTACGATTACACTAGGGCTGTTGGATCAGCAGGGAATCAACGGTTCATAGGTAATTGGAGGGGTGAATGGGGAGAGGTAATGAGTGGGACGCGATTAGCGCTGGACCGTCGGATCATGAAATATCGACGGAGAAGATTGCAGTGGGGGTCCATAGAACAAATTTCATCGCATCAGAACTTTGTCAATTAACAAAGGGAAAAGCGCTCACAACATTTTCCGATTGTGATTAGCTCTGTGGAGCTTAGCACCTGGTCTCGGTGCCCGGTTATATCAAAGAAAGGGGCTGAGGGCTTAGCCGAAAGGAGCTTAAGTCCTAAATGAAAAATGAGTGTTTTTCAAGGGATTTTTTGGATTCGGTAAAAGAGAAAAAGGGTGTTTTAAACTAGATAAGGGAAGCTAAAAGGCTTAAACAGGGTTTTAGGATGAGATGGAGGTTTAATGATGGATTTTGAGAGGAAATTTGTGAGGGGAAAAAGGGATGAAAAACAGGGTTTTGAGGGGACAACATGGGAAAATGGAGGCCTTTTCAACAACATTTTCTTCTCAAAACAATGAGGATTTTTGGTGGAAATAGCAGTGAATATTGTTCAAAGGGAAAAATACACATGGAGGCTTCAAGAATGATATGTTTTCGAAGGAAATTTATTTCTTGAAGGCTCAAAAACATTTTAGCCACCTGTTTTCTTGTCAAAAAGTTCATAGGTGGCTAACAGGAACCACTACATTTCATATATCTCATGAAGAGAAGAGGCTCTTGGATAGAATCTGGCTACCACTTGGGGGTTCATTGGTAAGGAGAGGCATCTAACTACACAGTTGGAGGCCATTCTAGACATTCTAGAGAGGAAGGTATGGAGCTAGGAATTCATAACACATTGGAGCAGATGGGGAAAAATTCCATATGAGGATGCCACTTGGGAGGGAGATGGATTGTTGCAGCATTCAATTTTGTAGTTGCTTGAGGACAAGAAACATTTTGGTGGGGAGGAATCTAATATTCCAAATTTTCCATCAGTTAACTGGAATATTAGAGTTCTTACTTTTCTTAATTGATTAAGTAAATAAAAGGGTGGAGGGGCCCATAAACCCAATATATGAATAAAATCCACTTCTTTTGTGTGAATTTGGGTTAGTTAGGTAGTGGATCAACATTATGGATTAGTGGAGCAACCTATTGATGAAGGAAGAGTGGAGATCATAGAGAAATAATGAGGAAGATGATGGAGATAGTAGAGGAATAAAAGTAAGATCGTGGAGAAATAATGATGAAATGATGGAGGAAGTGGTGCATTAAATGCACACATGATGGAGGGAGTTGAGAGTAAATGCAGAGATGATGTAGGTCGTGGAGGATAGTGCAGTCTTCATGGAGGCTAGTGGCCACATGTGCAGCGTAGTAATGAGGTGGGCCAAGGCTAGGGGAGGCTCACAAGCATAAAAGGAAGGTGAGGGCAGCCATATAGGGAATTCTGGATTTTGATATTGTATTTTCGTTTTGACATTTCTTTGCATGATTTAGCTGTTTAGCTAAGTCTGGTGTGATTTTTAGCACACGGGTGTCTCCGAGTGGAGATCCCACCCT
Source organism: Pinus albicaulis (assembly GCA_034641835.2). Taxonomy (NCBI): domain Eukaryota; kingdom Viridiplantae; phylum Streptophyta; class Pinopsida; order Pinales; family Pinaceae; genus Pinus; species Pinus albicaulis. Next base: position 1,159,786,051 of record CM076577.1, read on the forward strand.
TATCCACGACAGACTTTGAGTGCCTACTCTGGAAAGGTTTCTTTGAGTATCCATTCATCATCTGGCAGCTGTACCATATTCATCCCTTCTCTAGAACACTTACAGCTTCAGGAATTACGCATTCCTGCCTTAGGGTTTGAGAGGAGGAAGGTAATTCTTAGTATTTCAGCTAGGAAACTTGTGGAGTGATCAACCCTTCACATTTTGCATCCATTTCAGTCTTCCAGGAGCAACATTGTGACATCCAACATCAGGCCATCATTCTACTCCTCCATGCAACATTAGTTCCTATAGGAATTACACATTCTAGTAGTGTAGGTTCATAGGAGGAAGGAAGTTCCAAGTATTTCAGCTTGGAATCCTATGAGGGATCATCCCCTCACTTTGGTGAGTTTAGTTCCATCAGCTATGAGTAGTATTGCATCATCGAGTAGAAGGCTACAACTTCATCCCTCTTGACATTGCATTCACTTCCAGCAGTTGCAACTTGAGAGGAGGAAGGAGGAGCTAGATCTCAAGCTTATAGCTTGGGAATTAGGAGAAGGGGAAAGCCCTTCATGCATTGAGTTGATTAAGTATTATTACAGCCATTTTATCTTTCATTTCATGCCATAGATCTGCATACCCAACAATTATGTATTGCAAGCCCTAGGAGGGTGATTTTCTGAGGTGAGCCAATCCAATAATCCTTTCTAGGTTATTCTAGATTTTCATCATAGAGTCTAGATTCCAAATCCTAACATTTTCTAAGATATGGAACAACCTTATCTACGCATCCCTTTTTAGCCAGCAGTTATATTTCTAGCATTTCTAATAGGGACAGTGCAATATGGCCTTTAAAAGAGCAGCATCTACGCAATGTTCTCAGTGAGGGGACTTGAGGGTCACTCTAGCCATCTCTATTGGCTTGAGTGATACAATTTTTTAGCACATTTGTACTTTTATTTCACTTCCTTGTTAATAAAATGGATCAGCTATTTTGTCTATTTTTATGGTGTATTTATTTTATTTCCATATTGTTGGAGTTTCCAGTTATTGTGTTGTGTATTGCTGTCTTTTCCTATTTTGGGATATTACAGTATCTCATCATGTGGAAGAACTTACCCATTGAAGATTCTACATGGGAGGATGATAATTTTATAAAGAAGCATCTAGAGCTACTCAAGCATTGAGGACAACACTTTTTTGAATGAGAGGGGCATCTTAGGTCCCTATATTAATAGGGTATTCCCTTATTGTTTTTAGCATAGCCCCCTTATTGTTATTGTTATACCCCTGTAACCCCCATATTTTTATTATTTTTCCCTTACATTATTATTGTTAGGTCGGCTAGGATTATATTGTGACCCCATGGACTCCTACATATAGAAAGGAGGTGTTGTCAATTGATCATCCAATAATTGTTCATTTATGTGATGTAAAGGAGGTTTCCCCCTCAAAGTGGCTTATTTCTAAGGTGTTGATCTCTCTTTTCTTATATTTTTGGAGTTGGTTCATAACATACTTCCAAATATCGATAGGAGGAAGTTTTATGGCAAGGATCTGGTAACATGGATAATACAGATGGAGCAATATTTTGATCTCCATAATGTGCAAAACACACAAAAGGTACACATTACAACTTTATATTTAGAACCCAATTAGTTTCTATGGTATCAATGGCTTTTTTCTCGTAAAACACTTGTCACTTGGTCAATTTTTACGGAGGGAATGATAGAACATTATGAGGATACAAAGAGCAACACCTTCTTTAGTCAATTGATAAATCTCAAACAAAAGGGTTCAATGGCAGAGCACATTGCGAACTTCCAAAAATTGAATATTGGTGTAGCAGATATTCCAGAGGAGCATAGGATTGACATCTTCATAGGTAATTTAAAGGATAACATCCAACATGATGTTCACCTTTGGGAACCTGATTCATTGGAGAAGGCATTCAGGGTGGCAAGAAAATTTGAAAGTAAAATTATGGCAACAAGGAAGTCTACCAATCACAACTAGAAAGATGGAAATGTTGTTGCTCCTAGCCTTCCATAACCTACAAAGTTGACACCACAAAAATTGGAGGAAAAATATAAAAAGGGATTTGTTATAGTTGTGATAGAAAATACACTAAAGGTCATAAGTGCACTGAGAAGAAATTATTTTAAATAGATTGTGAATAGGAGGAAGAAAAGGAACAAGAAACATAAAAAGAGGACGATATACACTAGGAACCAACCCCAAAGAAGGATAAAATGAAGCAAACCATATCTTGTAATGCATTGGTATTAATTACCACTCCTCAAAATCTCAAGATAGAAGGATATATCAAGAAAAAAAAAGGTAATATTGCTGATTGATTTGGGCAGTACACATAATTTTATTCATTTTAAGAGAGTGAAGGAATTGAATTTCTTTCTATATCCAACACCAAAATGTCAAGTGATGGTTTCAAATGGAGGAACTATAAATTTCTCTAGAAAGTGCCATAATATCAAGATAACCATGGGGGAATATGTATTTAATAGTCCAATGCTTTCTATTCCAATGGGTGGTGTTGATGTTGTACTAGGAGTCCAATGGTTACAATCTTTTGGGACTATAGCTTTTAATTTTCAAGAAATTTTCTTGAATTTTTTTTAGAAGGAAAGGAATTTGAATTACGGGGTATCGTAGGGAAACCAAAAAATATAATCAAATCTAATGTCATGAAAATTATTCTGAAGAAAGAACAATGAGGCGTAATTTCACAATTATGCTCACTACAGGTTCAAACATCGAAATCCTCTATTTGCCCAGATCTGCAAAAAGTATTGGACAATCATTCCAATGAGTTTGAGACTCCCAGAGGCCTCCCATCTATTAATGATCATGATGATTCTATTCATTTGATTCTAAGAACTGTTCCTCCAAAAATCAGGCCTTACAGATATCCCTATGCCCAAAAGAGAGAAATTTAACATATGATTACATAAATGCTAGAGGTTGGTATAATTCAACCTATTCAAAGTTCTTTCTTTGCTCCAGTAGTATTGGTGCACAAGAAGGATGGATAATGGCACATGTGCCTATATTATTAGGAGCTCAAAAGGCTCACTATTAAAGATAAATTTCCCATTCCTTTCATTGATGAATTATTGGATGAATTACATAGAGCAATTTACTTCACCAAGTAGGATCTTCGTTCAAGTTATCATCAAATTAGAATGAAGACTGATGAAATTCCAAAAACAACATTTAGAACTCATGAGGGTAATTATGAATTTTTAGTCATGCCTTTTGGCCTTACCAATGCACCTTCTACATTTCAAGGGTTGATGAATTCCATTTTCAAACCCTTCCTTAGGAAATTTGTGTTAGTATTTTTTGATGATATACTAATCTTCAACAAGTATTGGAAGGATCATGTTGAACATGTTGACAGGGTGCTCAAACTATTAGAGGAGAAACAATTATATGAAAAAGCCTCCAAATGTCTCTTTGGAGTACAAGAGGTGGAATATCTGGGTAATATTGTATCGCATGAGGGTGTTAAGGTAGACCCTATCAAAATTAAATTCATTAAGGGATGGAAAATCCCCACAACCGTAAAGAATTTGTGGAGATTTCTCAGGTTGACAAGGTATTATCTCAAGTTTTTTAAGAATTACAGGAGAATAACAACACCTCTAACAACATTATTGAAGAAATATGTATTTCCTTGGACTCTAGAAGAAACTAAGTCATTTTAACATCTTAAAGATGCAATGTGCCAAGCATCGGTCTTAGCTACACCAAACTTCATAAAAACCTTTATTGTAGAATGTGATGCCTCAAGAAATGGAATTGATGTTGTTTTAATGCAAGAAAGAAGACACGTTGCGTTTTAAAGTCATCCAATAAAAGGAAAGTATTTACAGAAAGCTATTTGTGAGAAGGAAATGTTGGCAATACTACACGCACTAAATAAATTGTGACCTTACCTAATGCGAAGACACTTCAAGGTAAAAATAGATCATGATAGTCTTAAATATTTTTTGGAACAAATACTATCTTCATAAGAGAAAAAAAGATGGGTCATAAAGATGTTGGGTTATGAATTTGAAATCATCTACAAAAAAGGGAAGCTAAATGTTGTTGCAGATGCACTCTCAAGAAAGGATGAGGACATGGAAGCATTGATTTGTGCCATTTATATTATCCAACTAGATTGGATTACCTAAGCAAGGGAGGAGTGGAAGAATGACGAAGAAGTGTGGACACTCATTCAAAAGTTGCAGCAAGATCCCAATACATATGATACATTTAGCTGGAAAAATGATTCATTAAGGTACAAATATCGCTTATATATTTGTAATATTTCTGAAATAAAATAAAATATTCTTTTGGAATTGCACACCTTTCCCTTAGGAGGACACTCAGCATTTTTAAAAACTTACCACAGGGTCAAGATTTTTTTTTTTGGGATAGCCTTAAATTTGAAATTCAAAAGTTTGTGGCAGAATATTTGGTCTGCGAACAAAATAATGTTGAGACAATTAAGACCCTGGGTCTACTACAACCTTTATCCATTCCAAGTCAATGTTGGGAGGAGGTTTCAATGGAATTTATCATAGGTTTACCCAAGTCTGAAGGAAATACTGTCATCATGGTGGTAGTTGATAGACTTACCAAGTATGCACACTTTTGTGCATTATCTCATCCATTTAAAGCCAGTATAGTTTCTACTGCATTTATGTAAATAATTCAAAAGCTACATGGAAACCCAAAGATTATTGTACGCGACAAAGCTCCCATTTTCACTGGAAATTTTTGGATGAAATTATTTTCTTGTCTAGGTACTTAACTTGCTCATAGTTGATCTTATCATCTCAATCTGATGGGAAAAATGAGATAGTGAACAAATTTTTGGAAGGATATCTTCGTTGCTTTGTATCTGATAAACAAACACAATGGTTCAAGTGGTTACCTCTGGCTGAATGGTGGTATACCACTTCCTTCAACACTGCAACAAAAATGACCCCATTTATGGCACTTTATGGATATAATCCACCATCCATCACATCATATTTAATAATTCTAAGGTTCAAGTAGTGGAAGATCACATCGAGCATTGACAACAAGTTCTCCAACTCTTAAAGGATAACCTAAATTTTCTGCAGAATCGAATGAAACAACTTTCATATCAACATCGTAGTGAAATAAGTTTTGATGTAGGCGACTGGGTATTTTTACGAATACAACCATACAAAAAAATGTCCCTCAAGCAAGCTAAGAAGGATAATAAATTATCTCCAAATAAATATGGTCCTTACAAGGTGTTGCAAAATATTGGTACTATGGCATACAAGTGGGAGCTTACACAATCTTCCCGAGTGCACCCAATTTTCCATGTTTCGTTTTTAAAGAAGGTTATAGGTGGAAAACTCCCAATTCAAACAATATTGCCAAAACTTGACGAGGAAGGAAAAATAATATTGGAACCTGAAGCGTCCTTGGAAACAAAAACTCAAAAGCTTCGAAATCAATCAATTTCAGAGTATCTCATCAAGTGGAAGAACTTACCTGCTGAATATTCCACATGAGAGGATGATAATTTTATACAAAAGAATCCAGAACAAAAGAATCTAGAACTACTCAAGATTTGAGGACAACACTTTTTTTGAAGGAGAGGGGCATGTTAGGTCCCTATGATACTAGTGTAGCCCCTTATTGTTATTGTTAGTGTAGCCCCCTTATTGTTATTTTTATGCCCATGTAGTCCCCATAGTGTTATTATTGTGCCCCGTAGAAGCCCACTATTGTTATTGTTGTGCCATTACATTATTATCGTTATGTAGGATCTGATTATATTGGGACCCCTTAGACTCCTATATATAGAAAGTAGGTTTTTTTCATTTGAATCATGCAATAATTTTTCATTTATGTAATGTAAAGGAGGTCCCCCCCAGAAGAGACTTATTTATATGTCGTTGATCTATCTTTTCTTCTATTTTGTGAGTTGGTTGCATAACAAAAAAAAATATTTGAAAAATCATTTATCCTTAACCTTGAGGAGTTAGAGGGAGTTCCATATACTCTTGGAAATATCTCAATAATATTTTTAACCATATATGTTATGATTCTATTTGAACAAGGTAAATGGATTAAAATACATTAAAATATATTTTATCCAAACGGGGAATAAAAATCCAAAAGAAATATTTCGAAATATGCTATGTGAATATGTAACTTTCTCTTTCACCTAGAAAACCTTTAACACTAATGACAAATTATTTCAACAATATTACCCTTTGTCATTGATGGAAACTATCATACTCCCCTATCTTCATGCTTCTTATTATTTCTATCCCCTTTTGACATCAATGGAAAGGGTAACTCCCCCTAACAATGTCTATAACCTTGTCTTTTTTTTTTTTTTTTGAAGTGGAAATAAATTTGTAGAAGAAATTACTCCTATTTTTTTTTTTGAGGTACTTAAATGTCTCTCTGGGAAGTGGTTCGGTGAAGATGTCTGCAATATTTTTCTTTATCCCAACATAATCTAGCTTGATATTATTTTTTGTGAAATGCTCCATCATAAAGTGAAACTTGGTAGGAATATGCTTGGTCTTGGAATTCATCACTGGATTCTTAGATATGTTTATTGCATTAGCATTATCAGAAAATATCATAATAGACTCATCATATTTTACTTGTATGTCTTGTAATGATTTCTTCATCTATAGGACATGAGTACAACATGTTGTTGTTGAAATATATCTTTGTTTTTCCATAGACAAGGATATTGCATATTTATTCTTGCTCAACTTGGATACTAAACAATCTCCTAAGTAAAAGGTTGTTCCACTTGTACTTATGTTGTCATCTATACTTCTTAGTCCAGTCTGCATCTGTATAAATTACATGTGTCAATTCCTTTCCTTTCAGATACCAAAAACCAATTTTTTTTATTCCTTTGAGATATATAAAGATCCTTTTCACTACTAGAACATAAGTTTCCTTCAGTACTTCTTGAAATATTGCAACTTTCCCATCTACATGCATTACATCTAGTCTTGAAGCTATCACATAAGGTATTCTAACAATTTTGATCTATAGAGTCTTTGATCCAGTTCCTTGGATTCATCTTCTTTCCTCAACTTGCATGTAATGACCATAAGAGTGTTCACATGTTTGCAGTCTTCTTCTTCAACGTTTTTTTGATGTACTTGGTTTGAGAGATGATAATGCCTCCATCTAGCTAAGATATGTAGAGTCCAAAAAAAAATCCAATTACTGAAGCAAAGACATTTCAAATTCATTTTGCATATATTTTTCAAAGTGATGACTTAATCTATCATCATCATTTCCAAATATGATGTCATAAACATATACTTCAGTGATTATCATATTGTCTTGATCTTCCTTTATGTAGATATTAAGATGGTATGAATTTCCCTTTCTGAATCCTTGTTGCTACAAATACCTTCCAAATTTTAAGTACCAAGCTCTAGGGGCTTGCTGAAGTCCATACAAAGATTTATTCATTCTACAAACATAGTCTTCATCTTTTGATAATAGGAATCCTTCTAGTTGTTCTATGTATACATCTTCTTCTAGCTCACTATTAAGAAAGGATTATTTTACATCCACCTAATACACTTTTATTCTTTTGGAGCATGCATAGGCCAATATAATTTTGATTTTTTGTATTTAGGCTACTCGATAATAAGTTTCTTCAAATTTTATCCCTTCAACTTTGGCATATCCTTTTTACACTAGCCTTTCTTTGTTTCTGATCACCTCTCCATCTTCATATAGTTTGTTTCTGAAGACCCATTTTATAACAATCAAATTTTTATTTTCGAGTCTTGGAATAAGTTCCCATGTGTCATTCTTATCAATTTGATTTAGTTCTTCTTCCATGAAATTGATCCAATGTTCATCATTTATAACTTCCTCAAAATTACTTGGTTAAATTTTGTACATTAGTGATAGATGACCTTGCTCCAATTTTTGTGCTTGTTTTCTTCTTCTAGTTTATCCTCTTGCACACTTCTCTCCAATGATTTGTTCTCGTGGATGATTCTTCTGATACTAGAATTTAGGTGTCCTAGAAGGTGTTTTAAAATCTTGTTGATTATCCACTTCTTCTTGTTATTCCTCTAACCACTTCTCTTCATGATGTTCCTCTTCCTATTTTTCTTCCTCTTTCTTTGGTTCTTCCTCTTCTTGTTCTTCAAAGATGTGTGTATTTTTTCATTCCTTCTTGGTCTTCAACAAGTTTGTTTCACAAAATTTTAAATTGTTTCTTTCTACTATCTTGTCGAGTCAAATATAGTAGCACTTGCATGCTTTTATTTTACATGAGTACCCAACAAGTATGCCTTCATCTGTCTGGGAGTCAAACTTTCCTAACTTTTGGTCATTCCTCTTTATGTAACATTTGCTTCCAAACATTCAGAAATGCTTGACACTAGTTGGTCCTCCCTTCCACAGTTCATAAGGATGTTTGTCATTGTTTATTCTTAGCAATCCTCTGTTCAAAATGTGAACAATTTTATGTACTAAGTATACCAAAAAGATATTACTTAGCTTGGATTCATGTAACAAATTTCTAGCCATATCTTCCACAAATTTGTTCTTTATTTCAACCACTCCATTTTGTAGAGGATTTATATCTATTGAGAAGTGTCTTCTTATTCCATGTGCTTAAAAATAGTCATTGAATTCATTTGAATTAGATTCTCCTCCATTATTTGATCTCAAGAATTTGATTTTCAAACCAGTATCATTTTCAACAAGTTTCTTGAATATTTTGAATTTTTCAAAAGCTTGTGACTTATTTTTAAGATAACAAACCCATATCATCCTTGTGTAGTCGTCAAAAAGGAACATGAATTATTATTCACGATATAGTCCTTTTGTTCTTTTTGGCCCACATAAATCAATATGTATAATTTATCGTGGTTTTTCCGTGGAATTTTCCTTAGCTTTGAACTCAACTCTTGTTTTTTTTCAAGTTGAAAATACTTGATACACTGGACAAGACTCATGAAAAATTTGCAAACTCATGAAAACCTCTATAAGAAAGTCGCGTTCAAACTTTCGTTAAACAAGTAATTCATGTTCAAACTATAGCTCGGTTATTTTGTTAAAAAAGTAAGCATATGTTCAAACTTTACTAGATAAAGATATTATGCATTGTCCTGTTTGTTCTATATTTGATCATTAAGTCTAGGGAGATCGCTCTTGTCTGCAAGAGGGATTTGTACGATATCAAACTCAGCGACCATAATGGGTAATGGTTTAGTTTTTCTGTGGTTTCCTTTGTTTGCCTTTTCCTTCCAGAATCTCTGTTAATTATGATCTAACCTTGAAAATTTGATTTTTTGGCTTGTTCAATGATTTTTTATTTTTTCTTGCGCTTTGTCATCATCACACTTAGCAATTAGAGATAGAGAAATGAAACACATTTTTCTTTTATAAAAAGTGCATCCAATGCACTGATGTCAAATGGATACCTACAATGATACCTGGAAATTGCAAAAATTAGGGTCTTTTCCTTTTGGGTATGAAAATTTGATTTTTTTTAGTTTTCTTGAGTTTGTGGATTGTCTGAAAAGTCAACCTTAGCTTGAATTGTTGTGTTTAATTTTCTTTTTGTGTAAATTGTTTATCTTTATGTATTTAGGCTTTTGGAATTGATTAGTTTTGTTGATCTATCAAAAGAAATTTTCTTCCTTCTAAAATCATTTGTGTGAGATTGTCTTATTTTTCAGTAATCTGGTTAAAATATTCATTTTGTCTATTGTGAAGAAGTTTTCATTATTGAAAATTTAAGTAGTTTTCATCAAAAGAATGGCTTAATTTGAGCATATATGTTTTGTTAGATTGAATTTATGGTGCCTATTATATATATATATATATATATAAACATATTTTTTTTTATTAGAGGATTTGTTTGAAAGAATTGATTATTTGGATTTTTAGACATATTCGTGTGAAGGATTATTGCATTTGCATGTTTAAATGTTTACTCATTCCCATAAATAGGATTTCATCGAACTGAAGAGCTTATAATTTCATATTCACTGCATTAGTTAGAATTGAGTTGTTACACATTTAATCACCTTTAATGAATAAATGAGACATTAAAATCACTCAAATTATTTAATATAAAAATTTAATCAACAATAATTACATTTAGAGTGGGTCTAGGCTAGTAGATGTGCTCCAACATCTATAAATATAGTATCTTTCGTTTCTTGTCAGTGTTACATTTTGTGGGTGGTCTATATTCCACATACATCAACGTATATAAGACCATTCTTCCACGTACCTTTGGGTATATAGGAAGGCACAACATGTATGATGAACATATAGGAAGACCACCATCGTACAGTTACACATTATACAACACTAGCATTGACTATACTTCAACATACCCTCATGTATATAACAAGTCCCCATGTAGGTTGCAATACAACTATTAGTAACCGAGTTGGTCAACTTGTTATATATGATACATCAGACATAGCATTCGGGGAAAATAGGTTGCCCATGCCTAACGATATATAGCAATTCACAACAACTTGGTAAACCTTTAATACCTAGTGACCTTTTTTACTACTACTATTTATTTGATTGATAAAAAATGTGAATTTAACTATCATACATTGTTAAAATTATTAATTAAAATTCACTATTTAGTATACCTTAGGGTGAAGTTGATGGAAATAGTTCCAAAATTTTCCAATTAGGGAAGCCATTTTAACAGGGATCCTAGTCCTTTTCCTTTCTTTGGAAATGTTGCTCCTCCTTACATGGCTATGTTATCTCTTCTTGGATTCATGATAGCTTTACTAGTATGTAGGTTTTTTTCAACCTCATTGGTCCCAGATACCCAAGCCACTTCACCTCAACAACACCAACCTCATGTTGATCCTTTACCTTCTTTTCCCATTATGTTTTCATCCCTTTCTTCTTATTTTCCTAGTAGAAGTTTTAATACTAACAACCAAGAGAGTAAGAAGAAGAAGAAAAGGAAGAAGAAGAAGAAGAAGAAGCAATATAAGAAAGGGGTAAACGAACCAACCATGGTTGTCAGTGTTGATAATGATGAGGAATCATACAACATGCATCACAACCCCAAATACCCTTGAAATGTTTGTAATGGTTCCAACCTTCTTAAGGATTGTCCTGGTATTCCTAAGGTATTACATGTGTGGTCTAAAGATTCTCATAAAATTATTATTGGTCCATCAACTAGTGATTATAAGGTTCCAAGGAAAAAGGGTAAAGTTAGGTTTCCTTTTAGGTTATGTGAATCGATTCATCACACTCAACTTTACCCTCATATGGATGAAGCCTCAAAATTGTTGGAAAAACTTATTGTTTATAAAAAACAATTATTTCCAACTGGTTACTGTAATATTTTTCACAATCTCCCATAAGTTGACGAAGTAATTGATCCTATTCCAAGTTGGGTCAATCCCACTCTTCCCTTGGAGAGTGAAACCCATACCACATAGGTTGATGAACCATTAGTTGATCAAGTGTTCGAATCAATTCTATATTTGGTTCATCCCAGTCTCCCCTTAGAGAGTCAAGTTAATACCACTTAGGTTCTTCCTGTTACTTCAAATTCCTCAAGAAAAGGGGGAATTTCACCCATTTCCATGAAACCTCCTCTAAGTACTGAGGTAATTTCCTTTTATTGGAAAAGACTTACAAATCGTTGTCTCCCTTCTTACATCCCTTTACAAATCATTGTAAAGGCTTGTGATAAGAATTTATGTTTCACTATTGTAGACGAAGGTGCTTCCCCATGTAGGTTGCAATACAACTATTAGTAACCGAGTTGGTCACTTTGTCGTATATGATACATCAGACATAGCATTCGGGGAAAATAGGTTGCCCGTGCCTAACAATATATAACAATTCATAGAAACTTGGTAAACCTTTAATACCTAGTGACTTTTTAACTACTACTATTTATTTGATTGATAAAAAATGTGAATCTAACTATCATACATTGTTAAAATTATTAATTAAAATTCACTATTTAGTATACCTTAGGGTGAATTTGATGGAAATAGTTCCAAAATTTTCCAATCAAGGAACCCATTTTAACAGGGATCCCAGTCCTTTCTCTTTCTTTGGAAATGTTGTTCCTCCTTACATGGCTATGTTATCTCTTCTTGGATTCACGATACGTTTACCAGTATGAAGGTCTTTTTCAACCTCATTAGTCCCAGATACCCAAGCCACTTCACCTCAATAACACCAACCTCATGTTGATCCTTTACCTTCTTTTCCCATTGTGTTTTCATCCCTTTCTTCTTATTTTCCTAGTAAATTTTGTAATAATAACAACCAGGAGGGTAAGAATAAGAAGAAAATGAAGAAGAAGAAGAATAAGAAAGATAAGAAATGGGTAAACCAACCAACCATGGTTTTCAGTGTTGATAATGATGAGGAACCATACAACATGCATCGCAACCCCAAATACCCTTGAAATGTTTGTAATGGTTCCCACCTTCTTAAGGATTGTCTTGGTATTCCTTAAATATTACATGTGTGTTCTAAAGATTCTCATAAAATTATTGTTGTTCCATTAACCAGTGATTATAAGGGTCCAAGGAAAAAGGGTAAAGTTAGGTTTCCTTTAGGTTATGTGAAGGGATTCATCAAACTCACCTTTACCCTCATATGGATGAAGCCTCAAAATTGTTGGAAAACTTATTGTTTATAAAAAAAAATTATTTCCAACTGGTTACTATAAGATTTTTCACAATATCCCATAAGTTGATGAAGTAATTGATCCTATTCCAAGTTGGGTCATCCCACTCTTCCCTTGGAGAGTGAAACCCATACCACTCAGGTTGATGAACCATTATTTGATCAAGTGGTCGAATCAATTCTATATTTGGTTCATCCCACTCTCCCCTTAGAGATTCAAGTTAATACCACTTAGGTTCTAGTTCCTGTTACTTCAGATTCCACAAGAAAAGGGGGAATTTCACCCATTTCCATGAAACTTCCTCTAAGTACTGAGGTAATTTCCTTTTATTGGAAAATACTTAAAAATCCTTGTCTCCCTTCTTACATCCCTTTACAAATCATTGTAAAGTCTTTTGATAAGAATTTATGTTTCATTATTGTAGATGAAGGTGCTTCTATTAGAATTTTATCCTCAACCGCCTGGAAAGCTTTGGGTTCCCCTCAACTTGTGTCTGTTACTCAAAATCTGTTGGATTTTAACATAAGAGATAGTGAATATTTAGGAATCCTTCCTCATCTTCCCATTAATTTTAAAGGAAAAACAATTTGTATTGACGCAATGGTATTCCAAGGCCCCTTGGATTTCAATTTTATCCTTGGGAAAGACTATGTTTATGCAATAAAAGCTATTTTGTCCACACTCTTTCGTGTGATGTCATTCCACCATAATGGGAACATTATGAATATTGACTAGAATTCATTTTGTTCCCTTGATATAACTACCAACTATCCAGCCTCTTTGAACGTTCCTTATACGCAAGTGTTATTCCCTCTATGGTGGATTAATTATGTGGAAACTTGTCCCATGCCTCTATTTACCGATGAAAATGAGCCTCTCAATGTATGCCAAACATCTTTTGACTTAGATATTGTAGTTTAAATGATGAAACTTTCAATGGAGACAATGGAACCTGATCTTACTACTCCTATTTATTCCCTTGACATGTATTCCTTCCAGAGCATGGACCTCTTGGAATCCATCAAAATGTTCCATGAGCATAGTTCATTTTCTTGTGTCAAGCTCATTAAAAAATGAAACAAGGTGTCATTATCATAGTTCATTTTCTTCTGTCAAGCTCGTTAAAAAATGAAACAAGGTTTCATGCGCATAGTTCCTTTTCTTGTGTCAAGCTCATTAAAAAATGAAAAGTGTGTCATGAGCATAGTGTTGGTGCATTAAGATGAATATTTAAAAGCAAGCCTAATTCCTACATTAATCATCAACCCAGCGTAAGTTTGTTTATTTCAAGAGTATTCAACACAGTTTATGTAAGTGAAATCAAAGGTTAACAAATCGAAATTGTTGCAAGAAGTAAAGTCTAATTCTCGAAGTTCAATCAGGGAAATTCTGTAAGAAATCATTAAATAAATATAATCAATAAAATTAACTTAATTCTAATTTATTCTATGAAAGCAAAAAACTGAAATGCAAATATTAAAAGAATTCACGATTAACCAGAATCACTAATCAACATCTACAACAATCTATTTAACCAGACAGGGAATACTGCAGTAACTGAACAACGAGTAACACAATCATGCTCTTTAATTGAAATTCTCAATGAATGATAAACCAAAAAATATCACTCAGAAAGAAAAACAATTGAAATATTCAAATAAATCTAGTAAATGCAAGAGATAACATTCATGTGGGAAATGAAAGAAATTAAGACTTTAAATCAATGGAAACACAAACCATTCAATGCTGATGAGATTTAAATCAATTAAAATTATACAAAACATAGGAATGATTAATTACAGAACGAGAAAACAAGAATATAACACAAGACAACAGTAGAGCTCCTAGTGACTCGGCCCAGAGCCTCCAGAAGTCTTTGTCAGAAGATCTTTAGAACACGATTATGGAAAAACCACTATCTCTTTCATTAAATTCAATAGTCAAGATACAACATCGTTGAGCACGAAAGCTTATGTTCTAAAGGAATGCAAATAAAATACAATTACAACATATGGGTCAACATCTTCCAATTATATTTCACCTATTAGTATTTTATATCCTATAGAAAATCAGAATGGATAATAACAAATCCTCGGGATCAAGAGATCCTGAGGATTTCACAGTTGTCCAACAGTTTGTATTATTGAATAGGTGAGATCCTCCTCATTCTTCGCTGGTTTGTATGAATAAAACACGATATTTTAAATTTCTTGGCCATTGTTGTTCAGTCATTTGAACAATGGTTAATTGGTTTAGATTTCCTGCACATAAAAACAATGAAAGTTAGATTTTATGCCCATAATCACATAATTTGTTGATAATTAGTTTTACCCTTTGTTTACAATTAATTATTCCAGATTTATTTCCAAATTGAAGGTAAACACATGAAAGTTAAGAATAAATCAAGCTAATTATGAGGGTAAAACATATCTTTTTCATGGCCCAACATACTCCTCAGCTTACCTTGTTGCATGTCCTCATGCAATGAGATGGCTGAGGTGTAACAATGTCAAGGAATAAGTAGGATAGAATTCCTCCTTATATAATATAAAACCATTTTTCTGTTTGAATTTTTCAAAATCTTGGTTTACATGACCCTCTGGAAGATCATAGTCATGGTGATAGCCTTCAAGAGGGTACCATATGATAGGTCACCTGTAGTAGCACCCTATCCATGTAGGACCCATGCATAAAATTATTTTATTGAATGTGTTGAAACGAACAACAACTGCTTTAAATTTCCTATAATTAAAGGACTCTCAATTCTTAACGTTGTTAGTGGATGTCTGTCATCTTTGCTTGGCTGCTAACAAAGCATCTTCTTTAATCTCCTGAAAGTATTCTCTCCCTGCTTTTACAATGTCCTTGTGGAGTGGTCTCAATTTAGCTATGACCCCTTCCTATTTAATTAATGTCTTATGTTGAGTGAAGAGATGCAAAGGTTTAGTGCGTTCTCCTCTAACCCAGAGATCCAAGCCATGTTCCCTTCTCTGAAAAATGTTATAGGCTTTAGCCCACTTGATTTAATTACCAATTAAAGAGAGGAATGCTTGAAACTGGATGTCCCCTATGAAGGAACTAGGGTTACTATCTCACTCATCTTCCAAAAATAAATTGTGTAAATATAGTTCGCATAAGAGGCACTGAACCTTCTCATTTTGTTCCCCACAAAACTGGACAAATTCTGCAGTGGTCTTAAATTCGGTGGGTTTCCCTGCTTTAATGCCTTTCATTTTTAATAACAGATATCTCTCTAATAAAAACATAGAAAAATTAGTAGCAGGTGATCTACAAGATTGGACATCCGAGTAAAGCGAGCAAATATTATTTTTTTGCTTCGTGGATTCTTCAAGTTGAGATTGTTCTTTCTTTACCTTCTCCTGTTCGCCTTTGAAGTTGGCGAAAGTCTCATCTTCGGTTGCAACAAGCTTGTTGAGTTTTTATAGCAGCTCCTAATGCACCTGTAAGGGTACCACTTCCTTCTTATATTTAGCCAATTCCTGTTGGGTCTGTGTCAATTCATTTTGAAAACTTGAAATAACAACTTTCTTTTATCATAGGAGTATAAGAAGGTGTTTCATCTCTTTGAGTTTCCTCTGTCTGTGTTTCCAATTCTGTTTGGGTTTCAGCAGTGTCTATTTATTTTTTAGGCTTCCAAGCCTTATCTACCTCTTTTAACCATTCCCTTAATTGCTTGAATGTTTTCTTCAATTTCTTGTATTTCTTGCACAATTGCCTCAACTTAGCCCTAACTGGCTTATTCTTCTTTATAGGGTTTTCAGTAGAAGAGTGCACAATAATTTTTTTAGGCACAGGGGGAGCTGTGCCAATTTCTAGGCCATAATCTAGTGAGACATTGTTTTATTCGGGAACTAAAGGGGTTGTGCCTATATCAGTACTCTGGTCCAATGGGATGGTGTTTTCTTCAGGCACCACAAAGGTTGTGCCTATATCAGTAATCTGGTCCAATGGGACAGTATCACCAGACTGGTTTTCATACTTAGGATTTCTCTCTGCGAGGTTTTATTCTTCCAAATATTCATTACCACAGGGAGCTGAATCCCTTGAATCCTGAGATTCCTCCCCAGACGGTAAAATCTCAGTGTGGCCATAACTGCCATCAAAGGCAGAATGGTCTATGGGGTAACTCTATCCCTCATAATTCCCAGAGGAATTTCTTTCTTTATAGAATTCACTCATACTTTTCAGCACTCGGGCCATTTCTTGCTCATATTCCTGTAGGAATTCATCTTTCATGTTTAGAGGAGGTGTATGAGATGGCTCTGCCTCATCGGCCAAGGTTGAGGTGTCTTGTCGTGAACTTAACCGTTTAGAGCGTCTTCGTATCACTGGACCCAAGGTCAAGGGATGAGTTCTTTTTCCTCTTGCTTTCTTTGGAACTGATATTTCCCTTCTTGGCTAGTCAATTTCTCAATTATCAGGATTTTCTTCTAGTGGGGTTAGGACAGGGTTTACAAAGCTATCACAAGTTAACTAATTCTTAGTAAATTCATGAATGACAATTATATTTATCATACCATGATGGTTGATAACTGTATGTGGATTCTTGTCCCTCCTAACCTGACTAGATATGTCATGCAACAAAGAATTCAAGAAAAATGGCAAATTAATTGAAATTTTTTGTTTGAGTTGTTAGGTTTTTACCATGTCTTGGCATTCGTCACACATAATATAGTTCTGAACGATGATTTCCAGTTCTTGCCAAGTTTCCTTCAAAGACGCAGGGTGAATCCCTTTTCCTTTGCGTACAAATTTATCGTCTGGGTCCTCGAACACTGCAACTGCTTCATGTAAGAGAAAGTGCTTATCAGTCCACCTTGTTCCTGTTGCCAGAATTCCAGAAACCTCAGCTATTATAGTTTCTGATATTTTTATATCTCTGCCCTTCACAATTTTTTGTACATCCTGCAGGTTCTGCAGTAATTCTAGAGTTATCTCAATGTGGAATCCCTATAATTTTTCCAGATATGGGAGCCAGCCAGCACTCTGAAGGATAGCACGAGCCTGTTCTGTAATATTGAGTACTGTGGCTTGTTGCGGACCGACCTCCCACCCATGACTGTTGTGTTTCAGAGATTGAATTCACACTTCTGCATGCAGTGCTCACGACTTTGTAAATTTTGAACAACACAAATAATGCATGCAAATACTTTAAATTTTTTTTTTTTTTAAAGAGTATAAATGCAATTATATTTTTCTGTCATATCAGCAGGTTTCGGCAGATTTTGATAATTAGTTCACATGCTTGCTCATATTGTACACCTTTTCCCCCTCCAATGAGAGAAGGGCGTCGACGCCCTTAGAGCGTAGAAAATGAGGAAAGACATTGAGGATCATTAATGCAGTGAAATAATAACCAGAGTGATGTACATTGCCACAGAAATCAATCAAATCAGTTGAAATCATAAGGAATGTGGGGAAATGATTAAAAAGGAAAAAAACAGAGAAATAATTATTATGAGAAAAATAATTTTTTCTTTGATGGAAAGTTGTGACAGAAACATGATATGTAAAGAGTAGTAACAATTGTTGGGATTAAGTGATCATGCATAATTAAATTAATTCATATGAAAGTGTAGTTTTACCATGCATATTGGTTATTATAAAGATGACACTGTTCAAATGGTAAGTTCGCCTTTGGGAATGGGTTGGTAGAAATAAGTGAATATAAAATGATTGGTTGTTATCATGAAACTCCAATGCCATAAGTAGATCCACTGCTGCCAGCAAGCGTCTATAGCCTTGACAAGGTTTCCTTTTAACCCAAAAAAGAGCCAAAATCCTCTGTTAAGTATTTAGATAATTAATTTGTTCTTATGGAGAGACCACTTTGTTGGCATGGTAATCAGATAACCATAGTGCCATTCACTAGGTTTTAACAAAGTAATCAGGTTGCCTTGTGATGAGACCTCCTGTCCTTCAGGCATTTTTTCTTGGCTAGAAAGTCATTGCCCTAGTGTGGTGGCCGTTATGGGAATTTTACTTGTTATCTCCTTATGATCATGGTAGGATGGCTCATGATGAGACCCCCTATCCTCTCTAAAAGATTTGCATATTATTTTCATATTTGTATTTATTTTTTAATCATAAATAGAGGGAGACTCATTAACTCTTGTTGTGGCCCTATAATTGATAAGATTGGAAAGAATAAAATATAAAGGACAACATCAAACCACTGTGCAATCTAGGACCTAGCCTTCCTGGACTCAGAGAGGGCTCTCTCTATTTATGATTTAATTTTACCTTAATATTATGAATGTTGATGTTAGGCTAGTTACATTGATGGTGAGAATTGGTTGTTTTGATTGATTTTGTTGGTTGGATGAGCAGCCCTGCATAAACTAATCCATTGGGCTATGGAATCATAAAAGGATGGTCTGTTGCAACAATTTTTCAAGAGCATCATAGGAAAAGCTAGCTATGCTAATTGGATCTTTAAGGCAGTGTGAATTATGAAAGGGAGAAAATAGTAATGTTCAGTAATGATTAAAGAGCATTTAAGAATTATTTAACCAAACTTCTAAAGAAAACATTTAGAAGGTAAACACAGACAGAATTAAGGTGCTCCAACAACAAATCTTAATCTAAAATTTATATTTTACAATAATATAAATAGATGCACTACAAGGAAAGCAATGGAAACATTTAACATAGAGAAGTAACACATCACCATTTAACATAGCTCAAGTATCATGTAAAACGATCTTTTATTATTGATGCCCATCTTCAAAAATTACAGCGCTCCAATACAATAGGTTCTTATAATGCAGGGTCCAACCCCAGATATTTCCAATGCATGCAATATTTAACTAAAAACTACATTGGTTTCCCTATCTAGTTCAGAAATTTTTCATTAATTACAACTAAGAAAAAACTAGACAAGTGTGGCCATGCAAGGCCCTGACAAAATATATCTGACAAAACACCGCTTGTGGAATTAAATTCGAAAACTCTTCATGAATCCAAAATTAAGATTAAGGTGGCTGAGGTGGTCACGAAGAGGAAAAGATGAGTGGCTCTGAAATCTAGCTCTGCTTTTTGACCGCCTTTGCAAGATCATTAAATATGATGTGGTGCTGACACTTTTAGTCGATCAGTGGTTGTGCTGATGCGTTCACTGTGCCCTTTCAATATTGGTACATGAATAATTTAGCCCACTCCTTATTACCTAGAATTATTTTCCCTATGACCTGTCGATACACTTCATCCACCTCTCTGTATTTTCTGAAAGTGGGCCTGGCGAGGAAAACATGCTTCAGTTCATGTCGGATGAAGATTTCATTGCTCAGGAGATCCATGACAAATTTTCCAGTCACGTTTCCTTTGATGTTTGAAAATTTGGTAGTGAGCTTGGCCATGTAATCTCCCTTTTAGAACAGCTTGTTATAAATCACATACAGTGAGGGAAACCCTTTTTCCCTCAATGGCTCAACTCAGTTGTAAAATATTTTGATGGCCACGTCAAGTTTGTGACACTTATCCTCGAGCTTTCTCACCAAATTCCTCTTAGTGAGGACACTTTTCACCTCTAATATGGTCTTTGTCTTGTCCTGCACATCCAACTCTTCTAGCTCATAACTGGTTTTGGAGTTAAGGAATTTTATGATTTTGGGGGTTGTGATTGGTATATTTCCCAACTCCTGATTTTCTTTTTCAACAACCACCTTACACTTGTCAATCAAATCTTTCTGTTCAAAAATGATGTGGATGGAGTGCCAAATTTCATCCACTGATTCTATGATATTGCCCCAGATGATCAGCTTCATTTGGCCCAGAATGCTACTGGCTGAAAATTCCTTCTCTGCCATCTCCAACCTTTCAATCTAGTTTTTGGCTATCAGATGTGCAGTTTCTGATCTTGCCTTTTGATCCCTCGGTTATCACTCTGTAATTTCTCAAGGCTAAAGAAAGAAATCAGCGAGGTAACTACAAACCTACTTTTAAGGTTAGGATCTAGCCTTCCTAATGCTCACAGAGGGCTCTCTCTTAATGATTTAACTTTGTTGTTTTTAATTGATTTTGGGCTAGTTATGTATGCTTGATTTGGTTTGATTTTGATTTGTTGGTGGAATTAATGATTTATATGGATAGGTGCCTATCAATTTTCCATTGGTCTATGGAGTCAATATATCAAGAAAACATAACAAAAACAAATGATAAAAGCAGTGTTACAGGGCAAGGTAGCTGAGAAAAATCAGATCTTTTAGGATGAATGGTGAAGTGATTTTCAATCGAGATCAAGGAGCAGTTAAGGATTCCTTAAACTGGATAATGAAGGAAGGTGAAAGAGTTCAATTGGGATGGGAGAGCAATTAAGGATTCTCAGATCCAGATATCGAAGGAAAACATTAAAATGAGTAACAGTTCAGAACATAGTGTATTTAAACAAATTCTGCAATAATATTCCTATTATAACATTAGATTTAGAAAACATGCAAGCTTATGGAATACTTAAGAAAATAAACATGAACAATTGAAATATACTTTAATGAAGTAGCCCAACACATGAATCTTGTAAATAAATACCTTTATTACTATCTTGTATGTCAACTTGGAAAAGTTACAATAAACCCTCTGGTAGTAGATCAATTCAACTATATAAATGTTCAGAAATCCACACTCAATACTTTGAATTGATGAAGTATTTATACAAAAACTTTTACAAAAATATCCTGTCAACTGACTAGGATTTATTCTAGGAAAATAAATATCTGGATGCAAAAAGGTAGTGACACCTTTCTAACTAACTAAAATTTGGCGTTATTTTTTCTTGCTTGTTGTTAGTTAGTTAGTTTCTATCATGCTAGCTTGTCTTTCATGCTTTCTTCTTCCTCTGTCTTTAATTTTTTTACTCTTTCACCTGTATTTTCTTTATCTGCCTTTCATCTGTAGTAAATCACATCATCTGGAATCTTTATTTTCATGATTTTGTGGTAAATTTAATCCTACTTTTATGTCTTTAGTAAAAGTGGATTTTACTAAAAGACATGTTTAACTTCATGCAAAGTAAACATGTGTTCTGGAGAGTGCTTTATATGAATATGTTGTTGCCGATGTAAATGTTTTATCTTTGGTAACCATTACTGTCTTTTTTTCTACTCTGTTTTTGGTTTAAATTGATTTTCTTTCTGTATATGAAACTTCTGCTGAGTGAATCCTTTGAATTCATATTCTGAGAGTCTAGAGTAAACAGGTTTTGGAAATAGTATCAAAATTGTTTCTCGATTATTGCTAATCACCTGCAAAATACAAAAAATGTTAATAAAATGGTTTGCAAAGAGGCGAAAATGGTTTCAAGGAACAGGGATGTACGTGCAAAGAGTCCGAATTGAAATGAGGCTTAATCTATTTGGCAATGGCTTTTAATTATTCTTTCGCAAATTCACAAAGGTAAGTGAATGGACAGAAAAGTGGAGTTTCTTCTGAAGACTTTGTGGATTTTTATATGACGTAGATATGGTTAGATGGTTTATCGCACAACACAGGTGTAATGGTGGTTTATCGTAATGGAAAAACGGTTTGTGGTTTATCACATTTGGCAAGGGAATTTATCACGGTGGTTTACCGCATAGTGCAGGAGCAGACAGGCAGTTTATTGCACGTATAAAGGATGGTTTGGCGGTTTTGTATGAAGGGTGTAATATAACCCAGTGGCGCCACATGGTATGGGGGAGGTGGATAAAACCACTCATTTCTCACCCCCCACCCCCCACCCCTCGACGTTAATATTTGGAATGTTGGGGGATGCGAAACAGATTATGGACCATTAGATTAGATTTAAGGACATCGGGTGATAGATATATCTATAGGGTTCAAAGAGGCAGGGCAGGGTATTTATTTAATTAGAGGGGTAGATATAAATATGGGTCTGGGGAAATGATATAAAGGGGTTCGGGAAACCTATATATGAATGGGTTAATATATGTGAATGGGTTAATATATAAAGGGATCGAGGATATATAGTGGGGGTAAATATATTAAAATGGGGATTAATATAATATGGGGGTTAGTATAATATGGGGATATGTATTAAAGGGGTTTATATGGAGTGGGACCCAATATATATTAAGCGTTGCAAACTTTGGATAAATGGGTGTTTCTTGTTTTATATGAAAATGCAAAGTTAGTAAAGGGGAAGGGATATTAGTAATGGACATAGGTTTTTTCAAAGAGGAATGAGGGTTTTTTAGGAAGGGAAAAGTGTCTTTTAGGAGGGGAAAGGGTTTTTAGAAGGGAGAATGATTTCCAAGAGAGGAAAGGGATATTTAGCAAGGGGAATGCATTTTTGCATGGGAAAAGGGTTGGGATAAGGGGAAATGTTAGAAATGGCCTTAGTGATAAGAGATAAAAAAATAATGCTTTCCATAACTTGTGAAAGTATGCTTCCTACCCATTATTTATCCTAGCATTTTTATTTCCTTTATTGGGTGCATTTGAGCTTGATGACCCTTTTATTTTATTTTGATAAGAAAACTAACCTATATATAATATTATAACTTCCAATGGCTCAGATTAAACTGATGAGCTCATTTTATTCTCTACCTAACTACTGATCTGCCAAGATTAAATGGTTTGGCCAGATCTTTATTCACTAACTATCATGACATGAAATTTAAAAGACATGAACAATCAAGAGTAAATTGTATGATCATCATGAATTGTGACATTTTGGATAAGTTGCACATAATTTAATTTGCATAAAGTAACTAAACTAAGAGTAGTGGCATTTGAATGTGCAACACTTTCAGGATCTATTTTTGTTTCCTTTTGTGGGGTTCATACTTTATATCCTTTTTTGATCTTCTTTTCTTTTAGTCCTTTGATTTTTCTTTTTGGACGTACCCTCTTTTATTTTTTTAATATGGGAAAAATTTTACAGAAAGCAAAGGTATGTACAATATTACAAGACTAAACATAGCCAATTCAAAAGAATGAACCCTATTATTATAGGACCCTAACAATGGCTCCACTTAGGGATGACATCTCCTTGTGAGATGTCAAGAACACCGTCGACTAGTGGCCTGATCCATTGGGCCGATCCCAAGCCTACACGTGATTTTTTATATAATATTTGTGATTGAAAATATCAAACTGAAATCACAACCATTTCTGCAAATTGAAATCTGACACATGCTAAACTGAAAACTGATTTGACATAAACTTGCTGCTAAAAAAAAAAATCCAATCAAACTAAAAGTCTACCTACTTACTCTAATTAGTTGCACAACTACTGATTAGGTAAAATGAAACAACCAATGCAACCATTCAATTATTATATACATTGATGGATTTTGCTGCATTTTCTTATTTGTGATCAAAATTGAAGCTCTACAACCCAATAGAAACTTGTCAACAAACGTAATTTTGATAAGGAAATTTTTAATTTCCTTTGTTGGCTCTACAAACTATACAAAAGGATATTACAAGGCATATTCACTAATATTAAACTGATCCAAGCAACTCTACATCCATTCTGGATAGCCTCCATGCCATGAAATTTTTAGATAAGCTTTGTGATGATATTTCTACTAATGGAAATGTCTGTCTGACAAGAATTTTATCATATTGATTCTAAAGCTCATAGTTAGTTAATAGAGAAATATTTTGATTGTATTCATCATTCAACACATTAGCTATTAGATCATGAAAAACTTGGAAGGATTGCTACAACCTGTTACATATGGGTTTCAATGGGATTTCATAGATTTCTACAAGCTGCTCATCCTTTTCTTTAGAGTTATTATACAAAATTTCCTTTAAAAACTAAAATTCTTCAAAACATAGTGGTATAGAACCTTCCCATGTCATTTGATTAGGTATATCATTGGAATTTGATAACTATAATTGTGAAACTAAAGAATCCTGATCAAGAGTTTCATTTTATTCTTGGTTGTCAATAATAATACCTAAATACTGTTGATTTTTTATTTCATTAAAGTTGTCTATGATGAACTGAAACGAAGCAAAACAAAGAGGCAAAGATCCTTCACTTATTTCCAAATTTCCTGCACTTTCTTCTTCACTCTCATAGCTAATATATATTGGTTTATTACTATTTTCGAGTTGCTGAAACTGAATTTCCTCATCCCACAAACTAGCTACTGATTGCTCTATAAAGTTAGCTTGAATTTGGAGAAAATAATTATCATCATACTAATCATACTTAGGAAAATAATTAAAATAAGGAATGACATCAAACATACACATTAAATCAGCAGATTTCTCCTCCACATATTGATTTGTAAATCCATTTTATGATCTATGGTAGTTGGGATTAGCAGGAAAATGTTTATGGCCAACAACATCTTCTTTTTCTGCAATAAGTGGGTCATGGTGATATTGAACGAAAAATCCATCTTTCATGGTCATATTTTGTATTCTTTCCTCTATTTTACTTACCAAAATGTTGAGTTTTACCTTTGAAGGTGTCAGGTTCTCTACAATGTTGTTCTTCTCTTCTTTTGCTTTCAACTTTTCTTTTCTAATTAGCAAATTAACTTCTACATCTATTGCAATGTTCTACATCTATTCAAGTGTTGAGGAATTTCTTTCTCTCAGCTGAAACTCTATTTCTAGAGCAAAGGCCTTTGGATAATGCAAGAGAGTTGAGTTAGGAGGAGGTCTTATATTTGTTGGCATTGAATAATAAACTTGATCAAATCTGGCAGAAAATTGTTGTATTGTGTTGTTTGGCTGTCTTTTCAGCTGATTATATTCTTGTATGATCATAAGAAAATTGACTTTAATTATCCATCTATCAAGGAAAATTTTGACAAACTGTTGGAAATTTGAGATGCTTGCAATAGGCAGGTTCTTGAATCAACTCTTTACTTTACTTTACAAAGAAAGAGAAAAAAGCCCGATTCTAACATTATCTTCATCAATCTCAAATAGGTCCATATAATTCTCAAAACCTTGAATATGTTTTGGGCAGTGATTTTATCATTCTCTCCATAAAACTTGGGGAGATATTTGTAATAGTTATCAGGGAAATCATGGAGTATATGAGGTAAGATGAGTGGCTTATATCTATCTGGAAATTTACAAGGTATATGAATATGTACAAGGATTATAAGATTATTCTTGATTACTTAAGGCTTATCAATCAGAAAATGATCATTATAAGTTTCAGAAGAAAGACGCTCAAAGGGATAAGGAGAATTTATATTTACAATCTCCAAAAGAAAGTAATTAAATAGTCTAAGATCTTTTCTAAAATACAATATACATTGAAAAACCTTCTTAATGAGAAAGGACATGATGTCTTGGATTACAATCCAAGCTAGAAACCTGATCTTCCCATTTTGTTCTTTCAGGTTCATTCCTCTAGTGGTGTCCTGGATTTGATTTTGAAATTTATTTGGAGTCTCCAAGTGGATGATTTTAACCTTTGTTTTTCTGATCATTGTCCACCATCATAGATGAGATATGATACTTGTATAATCTTTCTGAAGAATATGTTTCTTCCCCAGTATGTTCGTCAATATGTTATCACTCTGTAATTTCTCAAGGCTAAAGAAATAAATCACCGAGGTAACTACAAACCTACTTTTGAGATTAGGATCTAGCCTTCCTAATGATTAGAGAGGGCTCTCTCTTAATGATTTAATTTTGTTGTTTTTAATTGATTTTAGGCTAGTTATGTATGCTTGATTTGGTTTGATTTTTATTTGTTGGTGGAATTACTGATTTAGATGGATAGGTGCCTGTCTATTTTCCATTGGGCTATGGAGTCAATATATCAAGAAAAAATAACATAAACAAATGATAAAAGCAGTGTTACAGGGCAAGGTAGCTGAGCAAAATCAGATATTTTAGGTAGAATGGTGAAGTGATTTTAAATCAAGATCAAGGAGAAGTTAAGGATTCATTAAACCTGATAATGAAGGAAGGTGAAAGAGGTCAATCGGGATCGCAGAGCAATTAAGGATTCTCAGATCCAAATGTCAAAGGAAAACATTAAAATGAATAACAGTTCAGAACAAAGTGTATTTAAACAAATTATACAATAATATTCCTGTTATAACATTTAAATTTAGAAAACATGCAAGTTTATGGAATACTTAAGAAAAGAAACATGAACAATTGAAATATACTTCACTGAAGTAGCCCAACACATGAATTCTGTAAAGAAATGCCTTTCTTACTGTCATGTTTGTCAACTTGGAAAAGTTACAATAAACCCTCTGGTAGTAGATCAATTCAACTATATAAATGTTCAGAAATCCACACTCAATACTTCGAATTGATGAAGTATTTATACAAAAACTTTTACAAAAATATCTTGTCAACTGACTAGGATTTATTCTAGGAAATAAAATATCTGGATGCAAAAAGGTAGTGGCACCTTTCTAACTAACTTAAATTTGGCACTGTTTTTTCTTGCTTGTTGTTAGTTTGTTTGTTTCTCTCATGCTAGCTTGTCTTTCATGCTTTCCTCTTCCTCTGTCTTTCATCTTTTTACTCTTTTACCTATCTTTGCTTTATCTGCCTTTCATCTATAGTAAATCACATCATCTGGAATATTTATTTTCATGATTATGTGGTAAATTTTATCCTGCTTTTATGTCTTTAGTAAAAGTAGATTTTACTAAAAGACATGTTTAACTTCATGAAAAGTAAAAATGTGTTCTAGAGAGCACTTTATTTGAATCTTCTATTGTTGATGTAAATGTTTTATCCTTGGTACCATCACTGTCTTTCTTTCTACTCTATTTTTGGTTTAACTTGGTTTTCTTTCTGTATATGAAACTTCTGCTGAGTGAAGCCTTTGAATTCATATTTTGAGAGCTGGAGTAAACAGGTTTTGGAACTAGTATCAAAATTGTTTGTCCAATCTCCTAGTCTTGTTAATCACCTGCAAAATAAAACAATTGTTAATAAAACATAGGTTTGCAGAGAGGCGAAAATGGTTTCAGGGAATAGGGAGGTCCGTGGAAAGAGTCTAAATTGAAATGAGGCTTAATCTGGTTGGCAATGGCTTTTAATTGTTCTTTCGCAAATTCGCAGAGGTAAGTGAATGGATAGAAAAGTGGATTTTCTTCTGAAGACTGTGGGTTTTTATATGGCGCAGATATGGTTAGATGATTTGTTGCACAATGCAAGTGGAATGGTGGTTTATCACAATGGAAAAATGGTTTGTGGTTTATTTCATTTGGTACAGGAATTTATCACGGTGGTCCACTGCATAGTGCAGAAGCGGACATGTGGTTTATCACATGTATAAAGGATGGTTTGGCAGTTTTTTATGAACGGGTGCGATATAACCTGGTGGCACCACGTGGTAGGGGGGAGGTGGATAAACCACCCATTTTGCACCCCCTCCCCCTCAGCATTAATCTTTGGAATGTTGGGGGATGCAAAATGGATTATGGACTGTTAGATCAGATTTAAGGACATCGGGTGATAGATAGATCTGTGGGGTTGAAAGAGGTGGGGTTGGGTATTTATTTAAGTGGAGGGTTAGACATAAATATGGGTCCGAGGAAATTATATAAAGGTGTTCAGGAAACTTATATATGAATGGGTTAATATATGTGAATGGTTTAATATATAAAGGGATCAGGGATATATAGTGGGGTAAATATATTAAAACAGGGATTAATATAATATGGGGGTTAATATAATATGGGGATATGTATTAAAGGGGTTTATATGGAGTGGGACCCAATATATATTAAGCGTTGCAAACTTTAGATAGATGGGTTTTTCTTGTTTTATATGAAAAGGAAAAGTTAGTAAAGGGGAAGGGATATTAGTAATGGAAATAGGTTTTTTCAAAGGGGAATGAGGGCTTTTTAGGAAGGGAAAAGTGTCTTTTAGGAGGGGAAAGGGTTTTTAGAAGGGAGAATGATTTCTAAGAGAGGAAAGGGATATTTAGCAAGGGGAATGCGTTTTTGCATAGGAAAAGAGTTTGGATAAGGGGAAATGTTAGAAATGGCCTTAGTGACAAGAGATAAACAAATGATGCTTTCCATAACTTGTGAAAGTATTCTTCCTACCCATTATTTATCCTAGAATTTTTTATTTCCTTTATTGGGTGCATTTGAGCTTGATGATCTTTTTATTTTATTTTGATAAGAAAACTAACCTATCTCTAATCTTATAACTTCCAATGGCTTAGATTAAACTAATGAGCTCATTTTATTCTCTACCTAACTACTAATCTGCCAAGATTAAATGGTTTGGCCAGATCTTTATTCACTAACTATCATGACATGAAATTTAAAAGGCATGAATAATCAAGAGTAAACTGTATGATCATCATGAATTGTGACATTTTGGATAAGCTGCACACAATTTTATTTGCATAAAGTTATTAAACTAAGAGTAGTGGCATTTGAATGTGCAACAATTTTAGGATCTATTTTTGTTTCTTTTTGTGGGGTTCATACTTTATAGCCTTTTTTGATGTTCTTTTATTTTATTCCTTTGATTTTTATTTTAGGACATACCTTCTTTTCATTTTTTAATATGGGAAAACATTTACAGAAAGCAAAGGGATGTACAATATTACAAGACTAAACATATCCAATTCCAAATTATGAACCCTATTATTATAGGACCCTAACACCCTCAAGAGGCATAGTTATGCCTCCAACTTCTTTATCTCTTGTGACTGGAGGGTCATACTTTCCATGGCCTTGGACAGGTGATCTGTCCCACTGGATGGCCCAATAGTTGCTGGAACAAGTGATGGAATTGATGAAATGGGCATAAATTCCAATGGGATGAGTGACACTGGTGTTGCTTCTTCTTTCTCCTTCAATAGCTTCTCCATCTCAGTCTCCATTTACTTGATTTGGTAAGAGTGTTCCATGGTCAAATTCATTAGTTCCACCTTCTGTGACTCATTTTCCTCAATTTCTTTAGCCAAGGGGTCTTCTGTTGTTGACATCTTGAGTTGTTTCTTAAGGAATGCTATGTCAGCATTCTTTTTCTTCAAAATATCCTTCACAGCTTGAACATTGGTTGGGTCATACCAAAGCTTCACTATCAAATCTTCTAAAGATTGGATTCTTGAGTCTTTGGCCATAGCAGATATTTTCTCCATCTTGAGCTTTGATTGGGTATTGGATAAAGATACCTAAAGTTTTGACAACCTCATGGCAGTACTTGTCAAGGTGGAGGACACCATCTCTCTGGTCTACTTGTGTAGTTCCATTTGGTCAATAGGCAGCATGTCCTTGGTACTGAACTTGAATGATGCCTTCTTATAATATCTTTCTCCTTGAGGCTATGGGACTAGGTCTTCTAGAAATGCCATCTACATCCTCCCTTTTTCAGTATCAAAGGCATACAAGAACTTGCTTTGTGAACTTGAGGTCTGCTTCTAGAATTGGTTGTAGGTGTTATTATTTAGAACCCTAGTCCTCAAATTTATCTCCCTAAATGTGCCATAAATTGATTTTACTTGGCCTTCTATGGCAGGCCTAGAAGTGGATGTCTATAGGCCTGATTGCTAAATAGACACTGTGGCTAAAGATGTAAGGGAGGCCATTGTTTGACCACCTACTGGAGATGACCTAGGGGTGTCTATAATGTCAATCACTATCTACTACTCTATTTCACCTCCTTGACTGATATCCATGTGAATTCTGGCCCTCTTCCTATATTTCAGTTTGAATTCTTTGCTAGAGGTATTAGTCACCAGAGGTGACTGATCCTCTCTTGGCCTCTTGCTCCCTATCTCTTTCTCTTGCTCTTTTCCCTTGTCTTCTTTTTCTTCTCCATTGTTCCTTTCATGTGGAGTTGGGGTTTGGATGCCTAAGGTGGAAGCCACCTTCTCTTCATCCTCTTTCAGGGTGTTATTCACTCATTCTACTTGATTTTCATACTACTCAATTGCAGGCCTGTGTGTGTGGACATAGGGTATGGACCTGTTTTCCACCCTTTTATTGGAGATGATCCCTGCAGGGTCATAAGACGAAGTGAAACTGTGGCTGAAACCCATCCCCTTTAGTATCTTATCTGCCTCCTCCCCTTCTACTTTGTTGTTATAGATGAAAGGCCCAATTTGTGCCTTTATTTTGAAATGGGACTTATTCTTTTCAGAAACAAAGTGAAGCTCATCTGCATGTATCATTTTCCTTATATACTCCAGTGAAAAAGACCCTCATGGAGAGGAACTTTGGAAATTTGTAGGGGGTTAGCTCACACCCATAGACTCAGATCTCTGTGTAATTTTGTTACAAGTACCAATCTTCTGTCTTTACTTGATCTGTCAGCTGCATGGTTTTCCTCATTTATTCATTTACCCTTTGATTTGCAGCAATTTTGAGTGTGATGATAGCTAGATGCACAAATAAGTCCACAAAATATTTGTATGTATAATTCTTCTGATCTTTCAACAACAGAGTGGTCCAGAAGATGACAGATTGAGGCTTGACATCTTCATTGACCTTGGTCATTTGAAATTGAAACCTGTTGGACTGGAAATAAATGAACATATATACCAATATAGAGGTGTATTTGAATACCTCCTTTGTATTAAACTTCAAGAATTAGTCATGAATAGCATCAACCAGGAATTGGGCATATTTGAACATGACTGAGGGCTTGGAAACTGATGAAAGGATGGATAAAAATCCTATCATATCCTCATCAACCCATTGGTCTATGTGGTACCCTAGTAGATATGACAATACAATGACTATATGTTGGGTCCTATTAGGGAAAATAGAAGAAGGATATGGAGTGTTGTTTGTAGGCATTGGAGCATCAGTGGCCATGAAAAGTTGCAAATTTTTGGCTCTGCTGGCAAATTCAAGCTTCTGATAAAATTCCCTAAGGGATTCATAAGAAAAAGGAACTGTTTATTTAGGAGTGCAGGCCTACATCATCTGTTGGATGGATTGGGCATTAATAGTGAACATGATTTCTCCTATTGGGGTGACTATGGTTCTCTGGTTAATGTCATAGCAGGATTGGCATTTTAAAATGACCTCTAGGCAACTATGGGTCTTGGGGAATATGTAGTAAGGTAATTTAGTATCCCACGAGCCAATGTCATCAAATTCATTAAGGAATTTGTCCTTTATCCAGGATTAGACATCGAATAAATTGAAGTCTGACTCTGTCTTGTGGATTTTAAAGTCTTGGTCTGCTAGAGCCAAGTGATCCAAGTCCACTTTGTGAAAATTCTACTGCAGTGTATTGGTTTATTTCCTCCTACTTGACTTAATTAATACAAGTTATTTCCATAAATTAGATTAAGAAAATACCGAAAATAAACACAACTACATCCTACACATGTAGATCATTTACTGAATAATTCACTCATGAAACAAAGTCACACATGGATTTTTGGACATAAGTCCCCATAAAAACCTAAAGCGATAAAATTGGTTTAGCAGATATGAGGTTTTATTATTAAGTAGTTATGAGTACAACAAATCTGGGTTCCAACCTTGGAAAACCTGATAGAGAATAAAAGATATAAAATCTGTAGCTAGCCTGAAGATCTAGTGCCAAATATCTGACTGATCCACACCCTCAAACAGGATTTACAGGACTCATCCTGGATCTGACCTTATAAACCCTCAGTGCTACTTATGAAGCCCCAGCGTTTCCCTGGAGGGACTTTGTCAGCCTCTGTGTGGCTCTAGGAGGGCCTGCATCACCCTTGGAGGGTCTACGTTGTCCCTGTGCTGCCTTTGCTTGGCCAGTGTCAGCCCAACGTGGCCCCTAGCTGCCTCTATGTTGTCTTTGCAATGTCCCTTCTTCTCTACGTGGCTCTGAAGCCTCTTTGTGATGTGCTTTCTATTTCTCCTCTTACCTCTTGTTGTCTCTTGGTCGTGGAATCAGAACATTCCCTTGGCCAATACTACCCCTCACTATAGGAAATTCCACCAGAAATTCTTAGCCAACATGCCCTAGAATTCTAGATATATTCCTCAGTTCTACAAAAATTGTGTGTCTTCAACTAACACTCGAACCTTTCTCTTATAATTTTTTGTTAAACCCTTCAACGGTCGAGATTAAATCATCCACTAATGCCTGAGATTAAAATACTACTTGATCCATGTGACTTAAGACAATTTCAACACATGTGTTAATTAATTCACTTTAATTATTCTATTTTCCTAAGTTAGACTTAGGAAATCCATTAAAATAACTAATTATTTTAATAACTTGAACACAACTTGAAATTTCTCAAATCCATTTTTGGGTCTTGTGGATCAAGTGTACTCTAGTCCCTCCACAAAATTTTGGAGCTAGAGCACACCTGATGTTACCCCAAAGACACAAAATCTCAACACACTTGTGGGTAGACCATAACATTAAATGGTTTTTGATCTAACTTTGGAGGCATTTTTGTCCTTTGTGATTTAAAAATCAATGTATAGTGAAAAATGGGATTGAAAGAAGGGGGAATCAAAGAGGGGAAACAATTTTATATTAGAAATGGGGAAGGGAGAAGATAGAGGGGAACTGTGAGAACTGTGCTTCAATCTGCAGGGTGATGTGAACTCTGTCGATAATCCGAAGACTATCTTCAGTGATATTTTGCTGAAAATCCTCTATAAATTCAGAACTTGCAATTTTAGATAGAACAAGAAAGGTAAACCTTGCTTTTGGCCTTGAATTCAGGTTATAGCAGATGATTTGGCTAAAGTTGGATTAGTGACAGCCCAACCAACTTAATGCACAACAGGAATTTGGCGGGAGTGAATGTGATTGGATGGAAGAGACAGGTAAGCGGGGACGTGGCGCAATGGCACAGGGAAATGGCTAGTCCAATGGTCGGTGGGAGCGGTGGTTTGGCTTGCAGTAGAAACAACTTTCGGAGGGGGGTCCTGACGGTAAGAGGTAAGGGAAAGGGGGGTGAGAAACACATTGAGCGTGACAAATAGCATCAACGGTGGTATGGGATACCACCTATTTCAGACCCCCCCCCCCCGGCCGTTAACGTTCGGAGGCCGAGAGGGGCTTGAAAAATTGTGTGGGCCGTCGGGTGGAGAGGGGGTACACGACGATGAAGGGGAGATGAGGGGAAGTTAAAATTGATATGACCTTTGATGTGATGGTGGTTTCAGGGAAAATGTATGTTAGGGGTATAGTATGAGAGATAGGATTGTGGGAAATGTGGGTTTTCAGAGTTAGGATAGGGAAAGGTGTGATGTTTTTCGGGATTTGGGGTAAAACAAATAGGGGCTCGGGACTTAGGATAAAATTGAATATAACTTAATATATGTCCCAATAGGTATTTGAATGGATGTGAATTCTTGACCATTAAGACCAAAAAATATTTTATCCTTTGATGCTTCTCCTCAACCATAGATAATGAAAAAAAAAAATCATGTTACACCTTATGGGATAAGCTTCATATTCTTCTTGCATTTTTTCTCCTCAACATCTCTACCTACCCAAACTACAAATCTAGTATTTTTTATTTATTTGTAGGGTGCATTTGGAATTTTAGGCCCTGAAGCATTTTTCTGTTGAAATTATAACCTATCCCCTATCCCTTATTTCTCTTATTGGTTCAGAT
This sequence comes from Pinus albicaulis, assembly GCA_034641835.2. NCBI lineage: Eukaryota > Viridiplantae > Streptophyta > Pinopsida > Pinales > Pinaceae > Pinus > Pinus albicaulis. Next base: position 1,159,820,253 of record CM076577.1, read on the forward strand.
TAAACTGTTGAACCAACTTCATTTCTACCTAGTCTACTGATATGCCAAGATTAAATAACTTGGAAAATCCTCATTTTCTACCCTAACAACAAAAATTCAAAATTTTACAATCATGCTTAAACTGTATGATTGAAAAAACCTTTCTAAAGGGTAGTGGCATTTTGATTTGAAGCACTTTTAGAGCTATTCATTTATTGTGGGGTTTTCTTTTCCTTTTTTACACCCTCTTCTCCTTCTTATTTTTATTTCTTTTTCTATTATTTGGAAATGCTTTGAATATTGAAATTTATATACAATATGAAAATTTGCAAGTAAGAAATATTCAGTCACCTTGTGATACTGTAAATTACAGGACTCTAACAGTGGCTCTAGCTGGGGATGGCACTTCTCCTTAGGTAAGTGTCAATAAAATCAAGACCAGTAGCCTTGTATACTCCTTTTCTGCAATGTTTTCTTAAATTTTCTCTTGTTCTTTTTTGGCACAAAAAGGTAGTCTTCAAAAATGATCCAAAACTAAAATTTTTTGTATTTACAATGGAGTGGGGAATTTCTATACACTTAGGAAAATTAATTTTTCAACATCCTGCCATTGACAGGACCTCCGGGCAGCTCTGTTCCATCCTTCTCTTGTAGAAAAAATGCATTATTTCCCCTGAAAGAATGAACAATATATGGGCCCTTCCATAAGTTGTCAAAATTTCCATGTTTCCCTTTGTCTTCTCTCTTGGAATCCCATCTCAATACTTTATCTCCAATATTAAAATCATTTTCCTTTGTTCTTTTATTAAATTTTTTCTTTATATTTTCTTGTACAACCTGAGTTTTGTTGTAAACTTATTCTTTGGACTATTGTAGTCGAATGGCCTGGTTTATTCTTCTTTGTACATAATTCTCTTCAGCCTGTACCTCTTGAATGATTTTCATGGCTGGTACTCCTAATGATGTTGGGAAAACTGCATCCATCCCATAGACCAACTGGTATGGTGACATGCCAATTGATTTCTTAGTTGTCAGTCTGTCAGCCCACAATGCATGCACCAGTTTGTTATGCCAGGATTTCTAATTATCCTCTAGAAGCTTCTTGATGATATTAACCAAACTCTTGTTGGAGGATTCAACCAATCTATTACCTTTAGGGTAATAGGTTATTGAATTTTCGAAAGAGATGTGATATTTGTGACAAAAATCCACCATTTTCTGCGACTTAAAAGTAGCAGCATTATCTGTGATGATTTTTCTAAGACAACCAAATATGGAAAGGATATTGCTTTCAAGGAATTTTATGATAACTGAATCGGTGGTAGTTCTGGAAGGGATTGCCTCTATCCATTTGGTAAAAAATTTTGTGGCAGTAACAATCCATTTGTGATGGGCAGAGAATGAGGGATTAATTTCTCCAATGAAGTCTAAAACCCATTGTTGAAAAGGGGCCTCAACAGAAATTGGTTGTAAGGGCAAGGACAAAAACTTTCTTTTTCATTCAAAAATTTGACATTTGTGACAGGTAGCTACCATTTTGTGGATATCTGGGAAAATATTAGACCAATATAAACCAACTCTAAGGACCTTGTTAGCACTGGTTTTCTAGTAGATATGCCCTCCAAAATCCCCTTAATGGAATTCTTGCATAACCCTATCTGCATCCTCCTTAAGCAAACATTTAAGCAATATGCCCCTAGAATCTTTCTAGTACAAGACATTTTCTAGGATGCAGAATTTGAGAACTTTAAACTTCAAGAATATAGCTTTTGTTTTGGAAAAATCGGGAGGATCATTTGAATTAAATAGAACATATAGTATGTCAGTGTACCAAAGAGAATTTAGGAATGCTTCCTCAATAGGTGGAGCTGCCAGCTCCTCTTGTTCATCCAGTGAATGGATCATGTTGATATCTAATGCTTGAAACTTGGTTTCAACCATAAATTTGGCTAATCTTGTCCTTTGATCAGTGTGGTAGGCCTGATCTCTAAATCATACTCTAAGATAAAATCAATCCATTTGCCTCTCTTTCCATCAGGATTATTTTTTGGGATGTCCTTAACAACTGTGTTAGGTAAAAAAGAAAGGACATGTGAATGTAAGATGTAAACTCTGAAATCATTCAGTGCTTTGACCAAAGAAAATGATTTATTTTCCATGATATTATACTTTAAAGGCGCATATCTCAAAGCTTGGCTGAAAAAATCTATGGGCTTATCTAGTCCTTCCCGTTTTTGTTTTGCAATAATACAACAACAATAGTGTGTTCTGATGCAAAGGGAAAAATGATGAAATCCTTGGTGAAATCGGGGCTGGTCAAAATTGTTGCTTTAGTGAGTGCCTACCTTACCAAGTCAAAGGATTGTTTAGCCTCCATGCTCCATTTAACCCTTGAATCTCTCTTGAGCATGTTGGTGATGTTTCTCAACAAATCTTCAAGTTTTGGTATAAACCTTCTTAGAAAATTTATCTTACCAATGAAAGATTGAAGCTCTTTGATGTTCCTGGGATGACTGATTTGAAGTATGCCCTCAATCCTGTTGAGATCAATTTTGATTCCCTCTTTGGATATAATTTTTCCCAGAAGCTTCCCTTCTTCAAGACCAAATAATGATTTCTTAAGGTTCAGAGATAGTCCAAACCTTATACACCTCTCAAAAAATCTTCTTAAATGGGCCAGGTTTTCTGCATCAGTTTTCGAATATACTGTAATATCATCAAGGTAGATCACAATGAAAAGGCTTATCTCTTCTGAAAAATCAATGTCCATTTCTCTTTGGAAAGTGGCACCAATATCAATTAACCCAAAGGCATTTTCACATACATGAAGGTTCCCCAAGGTGTACTAAAAGTTGTTTTGTGTTGATCATCGGGGTGCACCGACACTTTATTATACCCTGAAAATCCATCTAACAAGGATATCATTTTGGAGCCGACTACCCTTTGCAATATGTGGACCATATTTGGTAAAGGGTAGTTGTCTTTCAGTGATACTTTGTTTAGATTTCTAAAGTCAATGCAAAGTTTGATTTCACCTATTTTCTTTCTTACAGGCACAATATTGGATACCCATTCAGAGTATCTGATTGGAACTATGATTTTGGCATCAGACATATTTTTTATATCCTTCTCAACCAAAGGCATTAGGAGATGATTTATCCTGCGCAGTTTCTGTTTGAAAGGTTTCTGGTCCTCCTTGACTAGAATCTTGTGTTGTATAATACTAGTATCATAAGATTTCAAGTCCACATAGCTCCAAGCAAACACATCAATGAACTCCTTAAACAAAGAAATTTATTTATGTTTTGTAGTCACTGGCAGTGTGTTTGATAAATTTATCATATTGGGATCTTGTTCATTGTCTAAATTACATTCTTCAATGTTTACCTCTGTAGGTTCCATCTTCGGTTTTTTGGCTACATCATTCAAATCAAATAGTTCCTCTTAAGGGACAAGTCCTCTAGGCATGATTTTATCTTTGAATTGGATTACTTCAAATTCCTCTTTTTCTGAGTCTTAATGTAGCCCTGTTCTATGTAAGTTTTCATTTTCTAAAATATTATTATCAAAATCATGAGGTGGTTCATCCATACTCATTTGTTCTTCAATGGGACAGTCTTTTTCATAATCTAGGTCCAAGTTGGAATCTTCAAACTCACCTCTAGATTGCAGGAAATTCTCAATTTGTTTGTCATTGCCAAAGGCTTGCCAATATATCATGTTATCAGGCCCTGTTGGGTGATGTTTAACCTGCACTGTGTATTGCCTGCTAGGATGAGGTAATTAGCAAGTGCTTGCTGAAAATGCTAAACCATTGCCAAGGACATTTTGATTTCTTGGAACTGCAGCAAGGTCATATTCTTCAAATGTTTTCAGAATGTCAAGGGAAATGTTCCTGTATGCTCTCAATATAGAATTTTTGGCTGAGTATCCTCCTTTGATTTTTCTAATAACCAATTTAGAGTTCCCATGAACAGAAATTCTTTTGGATCCTAATATTTTCAGAAATTGTAAACCCAAAGGAAGTGACTCATATTATGTTATGTTGTTGGTGCACTGAAAATTTACTTCGTAAGAATGACCCGCTGCATGATTTTTTCCAGTACTGCAAACCCACACCCCTGCTCCTGAACCTTCTTTGCCACAAGAGCCATCAAATATCATGTTCCAAAAAGGTTCAGATTCATACTTGTGTTGTACAAATTTCATTTGGTCTGCTTGTTCTTTATCCTGGTCCTTTTCTTCTTCAACTACTTTTGCATCAATGTCCCCATCATTGTAAAGAATGAATGAATCAAGGTAAGAATGAACAGAGTAAAGGGGGTAGTTATGCGGTCTCTCTTGATTTATCACCATGTATTTCATTAAGGTTTCCCGATACAGTCTTCTTTGTTGGCCAAACACTGGTATGGTAGCATAAGTCATATCCATTTGGAGGATCCCTTGTAGCTTGGCTCCCCATGAGCGTGATCAAAGCATCCCATACTTAGGAGGGATTTCAGCCACTACTATATCCATTACTAGACACTTTGCTGGTATCTGAGCTAAAGTAATACATATATCTTTGATGAGACCTAGGCATTTGACTTTGCTGGAGTCAAATGAGTACAAATCTTTGTAGGGTCTAGTTATCTCAAGGCCAAGTTTCTCCATAACAGCCTTTGGCATAAGATTATGTGATGCACATGAATCTAACATGGAATTATGGATAATTTTATCATGAACATTCAAAATGACATAAAATGGGGGAACACCTCCCTCTTGGGATTTACCATCTACTTCTGGCCCAAAAAATAGTTCAAGTTTATCTTCATTCAGATTGACAGTGTTAGTAATTTCTGATATGTTCAGTACCTTTAGGACCTGGGACCTATATACATCCTTGTTTACCAATTCAGTGAGAGGAATTGAGATTTTTAATTTAGCAATCTCGTTCTCAAGGTTGAATGGTGTCTGTAGTTTTAGCAGATTTGAACAAACAATCTTCTCAGGCACTATTTTTGCGGTAATCTCAACTTGTTGACTTGTGGTGGGGATATCAGCTTGAGCAGTTTGACATGGCTAATAGCTAATTTATTAGTGCTTATTTCTATATTATTCTTTCCTAGGATGTTAACAAATTTATTTGAAATTTCTGTAGTTTTCTTGGGATCAGTTTCTCGGGCCTTTTTGACAGGGTTTTCAATATTCCTTTTCCTAGAGTTATCAGAGTTCTTCTTGCTTCTAAGGTTATATTGTCTATGTACCTCCATGATGGCATTCTCAAACCCTTGTTTATAATCCTCAGACTCTTCAGATTCTACTTCAGTTTGAGTCAGAGAAAATAAACCTTGCTCTTCTTTAGTAAGGAAAACCAAATCCTCTTCATTAATTCCCATTAGATTAATCTGATTTTCTTCTAATTCTTCGACTACTACCTAATATTCATTAGCATAATTCTCTTGGAATAAAGGCCTAATAGTGCCTCTTTGTTCTCTCTTTCTTATTTGAGGGGGGTTTCTTCTAAGGTTTTGATTTCTATTTTGAGGAGATGGCTGATTTTCCCTAGGAGAAGCTCTCTCATTCACGTTAATCCTCTCCATCATTCTCTCCATAGCTCTAACAAGGTTATCAATATTAGCATTATATGTGGAAGCTATTGGTTCTTCCCTTATAGTAACTCTCTTCTCATTTCTCATTCTAGCCCTCTAGGCAAGCAGGTTGGCTTATACACTTACTGCATCCCTCTGCATTTCTTCCAATGTTGCAGGGTCTCTCTCTTTGACTTGATAAGCCATTTCTGGATCAATACCATCTGGGAACTTGACCAGGGCCAAGCCTTGTGGGGGTTTCATGTGAGAAATGAGTGCATTATATACAATGTTAAATCTGGTGTAGTAGTCTTGGACACTCTCACCAACATTCCTCTTGATGTTTCCATATTCTAACAAGATTTAAAGAGGGTTTTTCTTAACTTCCCATCTATTTATGAATAGATGGTGAAAAGTAGGGAGGTCATGGATACTATTAGGATTCAAGTCCTTAAACCATTTTCTTACTTATCCTCCCAAAATTTGAGCAAACATCCTCAACTTGACACTTTCATCATCAATCTCTTGAAGGTCAAAAAATTCATGCATCCTATCAACATGTTGTTGAGAAGTTGCAGGACCAATCCCATAAAATTGTGGAATTTTGGACTGATTATCCTATGGCATGGGTATCATAGGTGGTGGCAACACCAATGGAGCATATATGGCTACTATGATTGGTGGTGGGGGAACCCAAGGGTGATTGACCAGAGGAGGGTTGACAAGGGGGGGTGGAGGATTAAATGGAGGAAGGTGGAAAGTGGGTGTATGAGTGGTGGTTTGGGCACTCTGGTGGGGAGTGTTCAAGGAAGTGGTAGGGGTTATAGATACACTTGGACAGGTTGACTGAGGATGAGCAGACTTGGAAATAATATAGGGAGTTTTTGTAGTAAGAGCAGATAATTCTACAGATTGTTGAAGGTAGGCATCTTTGACAACTACTGTGAGTCTTGCTACCAGATCTTGGAGGGAGTCAAAGTGTTGGAGAAGATGAAGGTCAGCATGGGTGGATGTGTAGGCTTCCCCAACTGGACTCTGTTGTAGGATATATGGGTCAAAAAATGCATGGGCTATCCAATTCTAAGATTTTATCCCGAATAATCTTTGTTCAAAATGTATATCAAACTGGATGTCCTGCAAGGTCACAAGATTCTCAGGGAGGGAAGTTTCTCTGTGAAGAGATTTTCTACCAGTTTGAATCTTAGTTCTAGGGGTTTTTCTTAAGATTTTCTGTAGATTTTAAACTATTGTAGGAGGATTTGGGTTAGGATGAGATCTGGTAAATATTCTTCTGGGAGCCAGAATTTAGACCCGGAGCACAGACAGGCTAAGTATTTTGCAAAAAGATGAAAACCCAATCTTAGGGAATACTTTATCATATAATGTTTTGAACGGGGTTTCTGAGTTCGAATGAAATGTTAAGCTTTTCAATAAGTCCCCGGTATGGTCGCTATTATGTTGTGGCCCTATAATTTATAAGACTAGAAATAATAAAATATAAAGGACAACGTCAAACCACTTTGGAATCTAGGACCTAGCCTTCCTGGACTCAGAGAGGGCTCTCTCTATTTATGATTTAATTTTACCTTAATATTATGAATTTTTATTTTAGGCTAGTTACATGATGGTGAGAATTGATTTTTTTGATTGATTTTGTTGGTTGGATGAGAAGGTCTGTAGAAACTAATCCATTGGGCTATGGAGTCATAAAACACTGGTCTGTTCCATCAAATTTTCAAGAGCATCACAAGGAAAGCTAACTGTGATAATTGGATCTTTAAGACAGTATGAATTATGAAAGGGATAAAATAGTAATTTTCAGTAACGATTAAAGAGCATTTAATAATTCTTTAACTAGACTTCAAAAGAAAACATTTAGAAGCTAAGTACAAACATAATTAAGGTGCTCCAACAACAAATCTTAATCTAAAATTTCTGTTTTACAATAAGATAAATAGATGCACGACAAGGAAATCAATGGAAACATATAACACAGAGAAGTAACACATTACTATTTAACAAAGCTCAAGTATCCTGTAAAACGGTCTTTTATGATTGATGCCCAGCTTCAAAAATTACAACGCTCCAATACAATAGGTTCTTACAATTCAGGGTTCAACCCCATATACTTCCAATGTATGAAGTATTTAACTAAAAACTACATTGGTTGCCCTATATACTTCATAAATATTTCATTAATTAAAACTAAGCAAAAACTAGACAAGTGTGGCCATGCAAGGCCTGGACAAAATATATCTGACAAAACACCGCTTGTGAAATTAACTTAGGCAGCTCTTCATGAATCCAAAAGTAAGTTGAAAGTGGTTGAGGTGGTCATGAAGAGGCAAATATGAGTGGCTCCGACATCTGGCTCTACTTTTGGACCGCCTTTGCTGGATCATTAAATATGATGCAATGCTGACACTTTTTGTCGATCGGTGGTTGTGTTGATGTGTCCGCTATGCCCTTTCAATATTAGTACATGCATAATTTTTCCCACTCCTTCTTACCTAGAATTCTTGTCCCTATGACTTGTCGATACACTTCATGCACCTCTATGTATTTGCTGAAAGTGGGCCCAACGAGGAAAGCATGCTTCTGTTCATGTTGGATAAAGATGTCATTGCTCAGGAGATCCATGAGAAATTTTCCGGTCATGTTTCCTTTAATGTTGGAAAATTTGGTAGCGTGTTTAGTTGTCTACCTGAGGTTGGAAATGTAATCTCCCTTTTTGACCAGCCTATTATTAATCACATACAGTGAGGGCAACCATTTTTCCCTCAATGGCTCAATTCGGTTGTAAAATCTACTGATGGCCACGTCTAGTTCGTGACACTTATCCTCGAGTTGTCTCACCAAATTCCTCTTAGTGAGGACCCTTTTCACCTCTAATATGGTCTCTGTCCTATCCTACACATCCAGCTCTTCAAGCTCATAACTAGTTTTGGAGTTCAGGAATTTTATGATTTTTGGGGTTGTGATTGGCATATTTCCCAACTCCTAATTTGCTTTTTCAACAGCCACCTTGCACTTGTCAACCAAATCTTTCTGTTCAAAAATGATGTGGATGGAGGGACATATTTCATCCACTGATTATATGATACTTCCCTGGATGATCAGCTTCATTTGGCCCAAAATGATACTGGCTGAAAATTCCTTCTCTACCTTCTCCAACCTTTCAATCTGCTTTTTGGCTATCTCATGGGCAGTTTCTAATCTTTCCTTTTGATCCCTCAAGAGGCCTTTCGGTGCCTCCAACTTATTGATCTCCTATGACTGGAGGGTCATAATTTCCATGGCCTTGGACAACTGATCTATCCCACTGGATTCCCTAGCATTTGCTGGAACATTTGATGGAATTGATTAAATGGGCACAACTTCCATTGGGATGAGTGACACCCGGGTTGCTTCTTCTTTCTCATTCAATAGCTTCTCCATCTCGGTATCCATTTTCTTGATTTGGGTAGAATGTTCCATGATGAATTTAATTAATTCCACCTTCTGTGACTCATTTTCCTCAATGCCTTTAGCCAAGGGGTCTTCTATTGCTGACATCTTGAGTTGTTTCCTAAGGGTTGCTATGTCAGCATTTTTTTTCTTCAAAATATCCTCCACAGCTTGAACATTGGTTGGGTCATACCCAAGCTTCACTATCAAATATTCTAAAGATTTGATTCTTGAGTATTTGGCCATAGCAGATATTTTCTCCATATAGAGTTGTGATTGGGTATTGGATAAAGATACCTGAATTTTTGACAAGCTTATGGCAGTAGTTGTCAAGGTGGATGCCACCATCTCTCTGGTCTGCTTGTGTAGTTCCATTTGTTCAATAGGGTGGATGTCCTTGGTACTGAACTTGAATGATGCCTTCTTATAATATCCTGCTCCTTGAGGATGTAGGACTAGGGCTTCTAGAAATTCCATCTGCATCCTCCCTTTTTCAGTATCAAAGGCAGAAAATAGTTTTCTTTCTGAACCTGAGGTCTGCTTCTAGAATTGGTTGTAGGTGTTAGTATTTAATACCTCATTCCTCAACTTTATCTCCCTAAATGTGTCATAAACCTTCTAGACTGGAAATAAACAAACATATATACCAATAGAGAGGTGTATTTGAATACCTCCTCTGTATTAAACATCAAGAATTGGTCATGTATAACATCAGCCAGGAATTGGGCATAGTTGAACATGACTGAGGGCTTGGAATCTGATGAAAGGATGGATAAAACTCCTATCATAGCCTCATCAACCCATTGGTTTGTGTGGTACCCTAGTAGATATGACAAGATAGTGACTATATGTTGGGTTCTGTCAGGGAAAATAGAAGAATGATATGGAGGGTTCTTTGTAGTGGGTCATCAGTGGCCATGAAAAGTTGCAAAGTTTCGGCTCTGCTAGCAAATTCAAGCTTCTAACAAAATTCCCAAAGGGATTCATAAGAGAAAGTAACTATTTGTTCAGGAGTGGGGGCCTACATCATCTACTGGATGGATTGGGCATTGATAGTGAACAAGATTTCTCCTGTTCGGGTGACTATGGTTCTCTGATCAATTTCATAGCAGGATTGGCATTTTCAAATGAACTCTAGGAAACTATGGGTCTTGGGGAATATGTAGTAAGGTAATTTAGTATCCCACGGGCCAATGTCATCAACTTCATCAAGGAATTTTTCCTCGAGCCAGCAGTAGACATCGAATAAGTCAAAGTCTGACTCTATCTTGTGGATTTTAAAGTCTCAGTATGCTAGAGCCAAGTGATCTAGGTCCACTTGTGGGTAAACCATAGGATTAAATGGCTATTGATCTAGCTTTGGAGGAATTTTTGTCCTTTGTGATTTAAAAATCAATGTACAATGAAGAATTGGATTGAAATAAGGGGGAATTAGAGAGGGAAATAGTTTCAGATTAAAAATGGGGAAGGGAGAAGAGAGAGGGGAACTGTGAGAACTGTGCTTCAATTTGCAGGGTGATGTGAACTCTGTCAATAATCTGGAGACAACCTTCACTGATATTTTGCTGAAAATCCTCTGTAAATTTAGAACCTCTAATTTTGGATAGAAAAAGCAAGGTAAATCTTGTTTTTGGCCTTGAATTCAGGTTATAACGGATGATTTGGCTGACGTTGGATTTTCGCAGGTCCGTTGGACAATGGCCCAACCAATTGAATGCGCAACAAGCATTTGGTGGGAGTGAATATGATTGGATGGAAGGGACAAGTAATCAGGGACATGGCACAATGGCACAAGGAAATGATTAGTCCAATAGTTTGTGGGCACGGTGGTTTGGATTGCAGTAGAAATGATTTTATGGGTCTCAAAGAATTTTAAGGGCGTGGGGTGTTTTCTTGCTGGAGTGGGCTTAAATAAAAGTAGCATCAAGGTTGGTATGGGGATACAACTGATTTCACATGCCCCCCCCCCCCTTGACGTTAACATTCGAAGGCCGAGGGGGCGCCGAAAAATTGTGTGGGTTGTTGGATGGAGATGGGGTACACGATGATTAAGGGGAGATGAGGGGTGGTTAAACTTGATATGACCTTTGATGTGATGGTTGGGTTGGGAAAAATGTATGTTGGGGGTATAGTATGAGAGTTAGGATTGTGGGAAAAGTGGGTTTTCGGAGTTAGGATAGGGAAAGGTGTGATGTTTTTCAGGATTTAGGGTAAAACAAATAGGGGCTCAGGGCTTAGGATAAAATTGAATATAACTTAATATATGTCCCAATAGGTCTTGGAATGGATGTGAATTCCTGACCATTAAGACCAAAAAATCTTTTATACTTTGATGCTTCCCCTCAACCATAGATAATGAAAAAAAAAATCATGTTACACCTTGTGGGATAAGCTTCATATTCTTCTTGCATTTTTTTCTTCTTTTTTTGGGTGCATTTGGACTTTCAAACCCTGAAACATTTTTCTTTTGAAATTCTAACCTAACCCTATCCATTATTTCTCGTATTGGTTCAGATTAAATTGTTGAACCAACTTCATTTCTACCTAGTCTACTGATATACCAAGATTAAAGAGTTTGGAAAAACCTCATTTTCTACCCTGTCAATAAAAATTCAAAATTGTACAATCATGCTTAAACTATATGATTGAACAAACCTTTCTAAAGGGTAGTGGCATTTTGATTTGCAACACTTTCAGAGCTATTCATTTCTTGTGGGGTTTTCTTTTCCTTTTTTACGCCCTCTTTTCATTCTTCTTTTTATTTCTTTTTCTATTCTTTGGAAATGATTTCAATATTGAAATTTATATACAATATGAAAATTTGCAAGTAATAAATATTTAGTCACCTTGTGATACTATAAATTACAGGACTCTAAAAACTCCTTAAGAGTTAGGGATAGTGTGAGAAGTGAAAAGAAATGCCAATAAAAGTTATACCCTTATTCCTAAGTCACCCTACACTAGAAGATCAACCATTGATAGTGTAAAAAGATAAACCAACATGGTATTAAGATAATGAATCCTTTATAATATGTCTGAAGAAAATATATCTAGCAAGCCATTATATAGTTAAACCATATCAATGTCTGAAAATAAAGATACCCATCAAAGGTAAAAAAATCATAATTGTTATTAGTATCGTTGTTTTTCTCCTTCCAAGATGCACATTCCCCATTCAAAAATATGTTTTCCATGACAAAATGTATGAAAAAAAATGGTTATATGGAAATAAAATTGGAAAAAATTCATTTAGAAAACTATTAATTACAAAAATGTGGTTGTTCATTAGATCGAACAACAGTTTTTCAATGGATTGAACAACAAAAACACACAAAAGAAGAATCAGTTGTTCATTTGACCGAATAGAAGATGTTAAGCTGATTTAACAACATTTGTTCAATTGATTGAACAAAAAAGAAACACAAAAGAAGAATCAGTTGTTCATTTGATCGAATAACGGCTATTCAGTCGATTGAACACCAGTTTTTCAATTGATTTAACAACAAAAACACACAAAGAAAAAAAATCAGTTGTTCATTTGACCCAACAATGGCTATTCAGTTGATTGAACAACAATTGTTCAATTGATTGAAAAGAAAAAACATACGCAAGGAAATTGGTTTTTCATTTGACCGAACAGAAGTTGTTCAGTCGATTGAATAGCAACTGTTCAATTGATTAAACAAAAAAAACTCGCAAAAAAAAAAAAATTGTTCATTTGACCAAACAGCAATTGTTCAATTGATTGAACATCAATAGCACACAAAAAAAAATCAGTAGTTCAATTAATTGAACAGCAAAAACTCGCAAAAATAATCGGTTGTTCATTTAACCAAACAACAGTTGTTCAGTCAATTGAACAACTGTTCAATTGATTGAACAACAATAACACGCAAAAAAAAGAATCGGTTGTTAAATTGATTGAACAAAAAAAACTCACAAAAAGAAAATCAGTTGTTCATGAAGGTAAAGCTACCAGGTCATTACTCCCTACAGCTAAAATTTGCATGGCAGGGTCGTCACGTACCTGTTGGAAAAAAGACTCCTTTGTGAGTGGTTTTATGACCATCTATTTTTAGGTATTTCATTGCTTGGAAAGGAAGAGCAGACCATCTATGGTGGTCAAAGTGAAGTTCCATTCTTGTGCACTTCTTGAATTTCATATGGGCCGATCCATCTTGTGCAGCCAATTTTCCTAGGAAGTCTTGGCTTGGAATCGTGAAAGTGCCCCGTCTCCTTCTCGAAATTTACTAACTTCTTGACAAATTTTCCATGCCACTTATCCTGTTGCTGCTGAACGATTGCGGTACGTTGTAGAGAAAGTAACCGGGCTTCATCTAATTCATTTATCTGTTGAAGTCTTTTAGTTTGAGCCTCCATCAAGTCTAGTCCCACTTCTTGAGTTGTTCTCAGAGTCTTTATTTCAAATTCAATGGGAAAAATAGGTTCTTTACCAAATACAAGTTGGTATGGAGAATATCCAGTATTGTTTCACCAAGTTGTGTGATAAGCCCACAAGGCCTATGGTAGTCTAGTAGCCCAGTCCCGCTGATGTGTCAAAATTGTCTTAGTCTGAATTGCTTCAATGACCTTATTGGTAATTTTGATCTGCTTGTTCGCCAGCGGGTGATATGGAGAAGTGATTCTATGCATGATGTGGTGGTTCCATAGAGCGGTTGTAATCTTATTTCCTACAAATTGTGCCCCTCCGTCTGTTATCACTTCCCTAGGTAAACCATAACGCACAAATATCTCAAAAATAAAATTAATAATAGTTTCTTCTATAGCTCTTGATAATGCTACTGCTTCAACCCATTTTGTTACATAGTCTGTGGCAACTAGTATGTAAGCTTTCTAGTTTGAGGGTGGATTGAATGGACCAAAAAAATCCAATTCCCACCATTAAAAAGGTTCTATTACCAATTGTGGTTGTAGGGAAATTTCATCAGATTGATCAGGGTGACCCATCCATTGGCAGCTATCGCAGGCCTGCATATATTTCTTAGCATCCTTAAAAATAGTGGGCCAATAATAGCCCATTTGTAATACTTTGTGCTCGGTTCTGTGATCTGCGAAGTGTCCACTGCAAAGTTCGTTATGGAAGGCCCTTAGGATGTTGAAAATTTCATCTTCCCTGATGCATCTGCGTATGTACATATCAGCCCCTGTGTAGAAGAGATATCCACCAATCCAAGAAAATTGGGCATTGCGTTGGAAAATTGGCTTCCTTTCTTTTGTTGTTAAATGCCTAGGCAGTTTTCCCACTACGAGATAATTTGCCACATATTCATACCATGGCGCTTTCGCTGCTACAAAAAACAAGTGTTCATTAGGAAATTGGTCCTCTACTACTAGCAGATCATTTATCTTTGGAACCTGAGACAGAAAATTTGCAACTGGGTTCTCCTTTCCTAGATGGTCTTTAATGATGATATCGAACTCCTAAAAAAGTAATAGAAAACGAGTCACTCTCCCATTTGTAATTGGTTTATTAGATAAGTACCTAATGGCAGAATGATCTGTATACACAAATACTTGATAGCCAGTTATGTAATGTCTAAATTTATTTATGGCATATATGACTGATAAGAATATCTTTTCTGTTACTGTATAATTTAGTTCAACAGGGGTGAGTTTTTTTCTGATATAATAAATGGCGTAGGGAATTTTGTCTTCTTCTTGACTAGGACCATATCCTATCACTGTGTCTGATGCATCTGACGAAATATGAAATGGTAGTTCCCAATTGGGACCATGCAATATTGGTGCAGTTGAGACTAATTTATTTAAATATGTAAAAGCAATATCACACTTATCAGACTATTTAAATTCAAAACTTCCAGTTAAAGCATACAAAGGCTCAGTAATTTGTGAAAAATGATTTATGAAACTACGATAATATCCTGCATATCAAAGGACACTACATACCTCTGTCTGAGTACAAGGTGTGGATAGTAAGAGAATTACCTCTATCTTTGCCGGATCTACATGTATTCCATCTATAGAGATGTAGTGTCCTAGGATTACGCCTTCCATCATCATCATGTGACACTTTTCACTACTCAAACATAACCTGGTGGTGATACATCGTTCCGACACTTTTTCCAATGTCTGCAATGCGTGTTCAAAAATGTCCCCATATGGGGTTAAATCATCCATATAAACTTCAATTCCTTCATTTATCATATCGGCGAAAATATTGAGTATGGCCCTCTGGAAGGGTAACACTCTATAAGCAAACGTACCCCATGGGTAGGTGAAATTCATTTTGTCCTGGTCTTCAGGGGCAATTTGGATATGATTATATTCGTTTTTATCGGTCAATTCGGGCATCATTCCCAATGACCTAGTTAACTGGGAATCATCTCCAGGACCAATGTATAAGGGTCTATCATCCCCTAACATTTCAATTGCTACATGCTCTAAGAAAAAGAACAAGAAAAATCAATCAAAGAATTTCATTTGCAAAGATTTCCAAAGTTTGAAGTTTATAATATATCATATGAGATCTCACCAACGCTGCCTCTAAAGGGACTAAGTGCGTTGCATGTGCAAGTAGCCCCATGCAAGGCTGCTCGGCAAATCACTTCCCGACACTCATGGGTGCGTTAGTCACATTGGGAGAGAAATTCTCATTGTTCCGGAATCTCCAATTGGATAGTGCCTTCTAGAAGAGTTCACATGTGTCAAAATTTGAATCCATGTGTCCATTTGACATCTACAAGATTGGGAACATGTCTTGCCTATTATTGGAAAGTCGTTGATTTTAAAACTACCTCAGCTCCTCTATAAATTGAGCAAAGATCTTAGTGTTTGAGGATGAAGAATTTGTGTAGATAAATGATGGTGGAATTTCAATTGAGGAGATTGATTTGAGTGACATATTTTTGGAGATATATGCATTGTGATGAGGCTGGGATGCTGTTGGAGATGGTGACACTAAATCAATCACTAGGTTGTAACCTCCCCTTCTATCATCAATAAATATTACTGCTTATTTTTACCTATATGCATCTGTATAAGCTTTGATTTTCAATATCATGATTTCTTAGTTGATGTATATGATTTATTCTTTATTGATTTAGCTAAATAACTTGAATAGACATATGTATTATTGCTATCTCTTGTTGTTTAGTGTTCACTCTTGCAGGAAATATTTTGCACAATCGGCTGAAATTTGAAGCTACAACAAAAGCGACAAAAGGAGACTTTGGAAGAGCTTGGATCCCAAGTAGGTTCCTTATTTCATTATGTGTGTCTGTTTACATTTAGGAAAGATAGTCGTAAAGTCTTTGACCTATTGTTCTAGATTAGCACCTGTCTAGGGAAGAATGAACTATCCGTAGTTCATAATTCTGCATAACAAATTGGCGACTCCACTGGGGATATTACTCTTTATCCTAGGTGTTCTAGCCTCTGATTTTCTTTGTTTATTCACCCAGTAGTTGTTACTCACAAAGATTATGCTTTTTAAGATCCAAATTTGCAAAAGAAGTTTGTTAAACAACTATGTTTTTCCTTTTACACTGCGCCCAACGCACTCTTGGACAGGACACGGTGCTTTTCATAGCACTGTCTCCCTTTCAAGCCTGCGTTGCAATGCACTGCCTCACTTTGGAGACTTTGTTGCCTCCTAAAACCATCCAAATTCCCTTGAATTTGTCTTTGCAGTTTGTTTGCTACTGTGTTTTGAAAAGCCCGAGCCTCATATTGACCAGTGAATTCATCTACCTCTTCCTCCTTTGAAAGAAAATGTGTTCAATGTTTGTTTAAAGCATTTTTCTTGATCATTGGCAAACTAATTTCAAAGTATTTTTATTGTCACATTAGATCCATTTGCTTTTCAAAAAGGAAATTTTTCATAAATTCTTCATTTCCTAATAGGAGAAATTGTTGTTTCATTCCTCATTTTTCCTTCAAAAGAGAAATTGTTGTTTCATTCCTCATTTTTCCTTCAAAAGAGAAATTGTTGTTTGTATTCCTCATTTCTCAAAAGTAAAAATCATTTGATTTTGTTGATTTAGTGCACTTAGTTTCTTTTCTGCATTCATAACATTAAAGGAACTAAAAAGAAAAATATAAATTTGCATGTAGTGGTTTGTGTGTTTTGCAAAAGGAACAATTAGGAAATTTGCATTTATTTTGTGTTATTTTATTTTTTTTCTCGCAAATTGTTTGCTCTTTCCCTTTAGTAGCTAGGATTTTCATTGAAAAACTAAAAGTGAAAGATTTCTTATCATTCTAAGTTGCATTTTAGGAATTTTCCAATACATCATCACAGTGAACCTTTGAAAGGAAAATTGTTAAGAAATATCAACATAAAATTAATCTCAATTTACCTAACAAAGCATTGGAATCATAACGATAACATTTAGAAGGACTAGGCTAGAGACATTTTCTGGCGTCGTAAAACATAGCAGTTGTCATTAAATTGTCTGCGATACATTCTGAGTGTTATATCTCACTTCACATACGTAAGTATATCGTAGCTCGTCCACGTACTTTCGGGTATATCAGGCGGTGTTACAGTACGATAAGTATAAAGGGGTGCTCTCACTATGCGGTTTCGCATCAGACAATGCTAATACGTACTTGGGTATGCACGTACCTTCGGGTATATTTGGGAGGAAAAATTTTAGGTGCTATCCATTCAGAGTGAACCAAGTCAGCCGCCTTGTAAATTGTGATACACCGAACACAACATTCGGGGAGATTTCCTGCCCATACTTCTTGGTTCGCCAGGAGGTATTTTGTAGTTCACAGTTTCTTGGTAAACCATTTTGCCTAGCATTACCCTTTTATTTTATTTATTTTTTTTTGGTTAAAATAAATCAGTAATCATGGAAGAACAAAATCCTTTCCCCCGTTGTTCACGCAGACAAGGTTAAAACCACCTTTACTACTAGAAGTTACTTCTGGTAAGTGAAGGCGATCACGATCTGTTGAGTCAAGTATAATTCATACCTCTGGTGAAACATCATCTTTCCATAAACCAGAGTTAGCTCAAGTTGTTTCTACACATCCTGATTCGTCTATTGTTGTCAAAACGGAGTCTTCACAGCTACCCGTGGTCACGATCCATCCAATCAGTAAGACCATACCTCCGAGACCCGATGTTGTTCAATCAGAAATTGATCCAGATCCTGTCTCTTTTTTTCTATAACATCTGAGTCTTGAAGTCGAACAAGTAGAAGTTGTTCCTACCTTGGTCATCCCACAAATATATGTAGCTATTAGATCTCCAATATCACACAGTCAACCACCTGAAGTATAATTTGGGCCTGACGGTGAAATACTTCCACCTAGTTTAATTGCGACTGAAGAAATCCCACAAGATGAGACACCTTTAACTCCAACCCATTTTGGGGAGAACCTTTACCTGTATGAGTCTTTTCCTCAATCGACACCATCTTCTTTTGTTGATCTTGTTCCTTTTTAAACTTTCGTCAATTCAAAAGGGTATACATTTGGTCAAGTAACCATGCCTGAACCAACATCTTCGGTTGGGCCATATGTTCCAATTATGTCAGCTCCTACCCTAGCTACCCCGTCGATGTTTACAACTTCACCAGAGTAATATTTTCATGGTGGCCCTTTGGTCCAATGAGGTTACACATCATTATCTGGAATTTTCTTTGGTGCCTTCAAATCCATGGACATTATGTTGTGAAACCAGCTCCAAAAATAGAAGAAAAGAGATATAAACACCTTAGAAATAAGCCACTTCAAGGGGGCAACCTCCAATACATTACATGAATGAATAATTCTTGGATGATACAAATTAAAAAACCTCCTTTCTATATATAGGAGTCCATGGGACCACAATGTAATCCTAGTGGGGTCACAATGTAATCTTAGCTGACCTAACAATAATAATTTAAGGGCACAATAATAACAATATGTGGGTTACAAGGGTACAATAATCACAATAAAGGGGTTACACTAACAACAATAAGGGACTATACTAGTAATATAGGGACCTAACATGCCCCTCTCCTTCAAAAAAGTGTTGTCCTCAACGCTTGAGTAGCTCTGGGTGCTTCTGTATAAAATTCTCATCCTCCTATGTAGAATATTCCGTGGGTAAGTTCTTCCACTTGATGAGATACTCTGAAATTGATCGATTCCATAGTTGTAAAGTTCTGGTTTCCGTGAATGCTTCAAGTTCCAATATGATTTTTCCTTCCTCATCAAGTTCTGGAAATATTGTTTGAACTGGAATATTTTCACCTATAACCTTCTTTAATCATGAAACATGGAAAATTGAATGCAGTCATGAATAAGCAGGAAGCTCCAATTTGTATGCCATAGTACCAATATTTTGCAACACCTTGTAAGGACTATAGTACTTTGGCGATAATTTATTATCCTTCTTATCTTGCTTGAGGGACATTTGTTTGTATGGTTGTAGCCGTAAAAATACCCAGTCTCAACTTTATTCCGCTGGCAAACCAAAAATTTTGCCACAAAATTTTGAATATCATATTTAAGGCCATCCCAAAAAAAATATTTCTTCACCCTATGGTAAGTTTTTAAAAATCCCGAGTTTCCTCCTAAAGGAGAAGTGTGCAATTCCAAAAGAATATTTTGTTTTATTTGGGAATTCTTACAAAGATATAAGCTATCTTTGTACCATAAGGAATCATTTTTCCAACTAAATGTATCAGATGTACTAGGATCTTGTTCCAACTTTTGAATGAGTGTCCACACTTCTTCATCCTTCTTCTATTCATCTCTTGCTTCGATTATCCAATCTGGTTGGATAATAGAAATGGCACAAAGAAATTCTTCCACCTCTTCATTCTTTCTTGAGAGTACATCTGCAACAACATTTAGCTTCCCTTTTCTGTAGATTATTTCAAATTCATAACCCAACATCTTTGTGACCCATTTTTGTTGCTCTTCTGAAGATAATATTTGTTCCAAAAAGTGTTTAATACTATCATGATCAGTTTTTACCTTGAAGTGTCTTCCCACTAGGTAAGTTCTCCATTTCTTTATTGCATGCAGTATTGCTAACATTTCCTTCTCATAAATAGGTTTTTGTAAATACTTTTCTTTGATTGGAGGACTTTCAAAAGCAATGGGTCTTCCTTCTTGCATTAAAAAATCACCAATTCCATTTCCTGAGGCATCACATTCCACAATAAATGTTTTTGTGAAGTATGGAGTAGCTAAGACCGGTGCTAAGCACATTGCCTCTTTAAGATATTCAAAGGCCTTAGTTGCTTTAGGAGTCCATGAAAATGCATCTTTCTTTAATAATGTTGTTAGAGGATATGCTATTCTCCCATAATTCTTAACAAACTTGCGATAATACCCTGTTAACTCGATAAATCCTCGCAACTTCTTTATGGTTATGGGGACTTTCCATTCCTTAACGGCATTAATTTTGTTAGGGTCTACCTTAACACCCTCGTGAGATACAATATCACCCAGATATTCCACCTCTTGTAATCCAAAGAAACATTTGGATGTTTTTGCATATAATTGTTTCTCCTGCAATATTTTGAGCACCCTGTCAACATGTTGAACATGATCCTTCCAAGACCTGCTGTAGATTAGTATATCATCAAAAAATACTAGCATAAATTTTCTAAGGAAGGGTTTGAAAATGGAATTCATCAACCCTTGAAATGTAGAAGGTGCATTGGTAAGACTAAAAGGCATGACCAAAAATTCATAATGACCCTCATGAGTTCGAAATGCTGTTTTTGGAATATCTTCAGTCTTCATTCTAATTTGATGATATCCTGAACGAAGATCCAACTTGGTAAAATAAATTGCTCCATGTAATTAATCCAATAATTCATCAATCGCAGGAATGGGAAATTTATCTTTAATGGTGAGCTTATTGAGCTCCCTATAATCGGGACACATGTGCCATGATCCATCCTTCTTGTGTACCAATACTACAGGAGCAGAGAAATAACTTTGACTAGGTTGAATTATACCCGCCTCTAACATTTTTGCAATCATACATTCAATTTCTCTCTTTTGGACATAAGGATATCTATAAGGCCTGATGTTTGGAGGAACACTTCCCGAAATCAAATGAATAGCATAATCATGATCACAAATATGTGGGAGTCCTATGGGAGTTTCAAAAACCTTGGAATGATTGTCCGAGACTTTTTGGAGATTTGCAGAAAGAGATGGTTTTGATGTTGGAACTTCTAGTGAGCATACTTGTGCAATTATGCCTCATTGTTATTTCTTTAGAAGCATTGTCATGACATTAGAGCTTATTATCTTTCCCAGCTTCCTTGCAATACCCCGTAATTCAACTTCCTTTCCTTCTGAAAAAAAATTCAAGAAAAGTTCTTGAAAATTAAAAGCTACCATCCCCAAAGATTGTAACCATTGTACTCCTAGTACAACATCAACACCTCCCATAGGAATGGAAAGCATTGGACTATTAAATACATATTCCCCAAGGTTAGCTTGATATTATAGCATTTTCCAAAGTAATTTATAGTTCCTCCATTTGCAACCATCACTTGACATTCTGGTGCTGGGTATAGGAAAAAATTCAATTCCTTGGCTACCTTACAATGAATAAAATTATGGGTACTACCTGAATCAATTAACATTATTACCTTTTTCTTCTTGATATGTCCTTCTATCTTGAGAGTTTGAGGAGTTGTAATTCCTGCCAATGCATTACACGATATGATCAGACTCATTTCTTCCTCTTCTAGTGTTGGTTCCTGGTGTATATCCTCTTCTTGTTCATTTTATTTTTCCTCTTCACAATCTATGTAAAATAATTTCTTCTCAGCACACTTATGACCTTTAGCGTATTTGCTATCACAACTGTAGCAAATCCGTTTTTCTCTTTTTTTTTGTGGTGTCAACCTTGTAGGTTGTTGAAATCTAGGAGTAGCAACACTTCCCTCCTTATAAAAGTGACTGGTAGGCTTCCTTGTCACCATAATTTTACATTCAATTTTTCTTGCCAACCTGAATGCCTTCTCGAATGAATCAGGTTCCAAAATGTGAACTTCATGTTGGATGTTATTCTTTAGAGTACCTATGAAGAGATCAATCCTATGCTCCTCTGGAATATCAGTTACCCTTATATTCAATTTTTGGAAGTCCTCAATGTGCTCCCCCACTAAACCCTTTTGTTTGAGATTTATCAATTGGCTAAAGAAGGTGTTTCTCTTTGTATCCTCATAATGTGCTATCATTTCCTCCGTAAAAATTGACCAAGTGACAATTTTTTATGGGAGCAAAGCCATCGATACCATACAAATGTATTTTGTTCTAAATGTAAAGTTGCAATGCGTACCTTTTGTGTGTTTTGCACATTATGGAGATCAAAATATTGCCCCATCTGTAGTATCCATGTTACAGGATCCTTTCCATCAAACTTCCTCATATCCATTTTTGGAATATGGTGGTTCTTCCCGCCAACATTAGAGTTTATGAAATCATGATTAGCATTTATTTTTTTCTCATCATGGGTTTCCTCTACTATATTTTCACCATTAGGAAACATTTGTTGTACCAACTTTGTCAAACCTTCCATGTCTTCTTTTAGATCATTCTTCATGTTTTCCATTTTAGATTCCATGCCAGCTTCCATGCCATTCTTCAAACCATACATCTTAGATTCCACACCTTTCTTCAAACCTTCCATCTTAGTTTCCACGCCTTTCTTCAAAACTTCCATGTCATTTTTTGTTGCTCTTTGCGAGAGCGAAATTTGCTGCACTTGCTCTTGTAAATTTGATATGTCATGTTGTCATTCTTCGTCTTCATGAGTCATAGTAGAGCCTTCTAAAGGATTAATGGGTGTTGAATTATTTTTAGGGGCCATTTTAGAATCTAATACTGATATATATTCTACAATATTCCTTTGGAATCAATTCAACTTGATCCTTCAAACAAGACTTATGCAATTTAAGGAAAAAAAATATACACACCTTTTACTTACTTTTGATGAGGTCTATATTTAAATTGAATTATCTCTGTAATTGTAGATCCTCAATATTTGAAATTTTTCCTTATAGTATCCCTCTAAAGCTTCTTTCAAATGTCATAGGTTTGACATGATTTGGATTCTTCAAGGCAAAGTTATGTCCAATATCCCACAATGACCCAATTATGGACTAGTTCAGTAGAGCGAACTTGTATGACTTACCACGTGTCACTGTTTCCTCCTTTGGCTCTGAAATTGATAGAAAAGAAACTAAATTACGTGTACTTACGGCCACTTTTTACAGCATTCCAATGCGATGCTCAAAGAGAGAGTTATGAATATTTTCCCATGATAACCTCTTTAAGATGAAATTCAGGAGCCTGAAAAAGACCTAACTTCCACAGATCATATCTCTGAAAATATTATGAACAAAGCTTTGAAATTTTGCGATGATTTTCCTCAGGATTTGGACTTCGCTCTCTAAACATTTTAGCTTCTGAAACTTCGTAGAAAAAAATTTATAGTGCAAATTCCGCAATGACCTATTTAGGTTAAATTCAGGAGCCTACAAAAATCCCTAACTTCCATAGATCATATCTCCGAAAATATTGTGAACCAAGCTCTGAAATTTTGCGACAATTTTCCTCAAGATTTTGGATTCAAACTCTAAAAATTGCCGCTTCTGAACCTTCGTAGAAACAAATTTATAGTGAAAATTCCACGATGGTCAATTTGGAGCAACGAAAACCCTCGAATCCAAAGCTATGATACCAAATGTTGTGAAACCAACTCCAAAAATAGAAGACAAGAGATATCAATGCCTTAGAAACAATCCACTTTTATGGGGAAACCTCCAATACATTACATGAATGAACAATTCTTGGATGATACAAATTACAAAAACTTCTTTCTATATATAGGAGTCCATGGGGCCACAATGTAATCCTAGTGGGGACACAATGTAATCCTAGCCGACCTAAAAATAATAATTTAAGGGCACAATAATAACAATATAGGGTTTACAAGGGTACAATAATAACAATAAGGGTGTTACAATAACAACAGTAAAGGACTATACTAGTAATATAGGGACCTAACACATTACCAATGTCATCATCTGGTATTTTAACTGGTAATCCTATAGTAAGTACTGAAATGCTTGATTCTTTATAGACATCATCAGGGAAATATCAAGCCGATCCTTCTGGGTCTATTCCTTCAAGTACCATATCAATTGGACTCCCAACATTTGGAGAGAAATATTTTCCGTGTTATTATCCTCCTCATGTTGGGGGGCAACCTTTGGTCACCCAATATGATAGTACAACGTCACTTCTTGGTTAACCTAATGTTGAAATGAATGTTTTTCAATGGCAACCCACTTTGCCTATCCAACAACAAATAGTTGTACACTCGTATCAACCAGTTAAACCTGTTACACCCACATCATTTCACTTGTTAATACATATTTATCCTTGTTACAGAATCAAAATTTTGTACAAAAACCTTATCAAACGAGTCCTTCAACTCAATATCATCAAATTTTGGGACTAAAGACTCCAAATCCTTCGGTTAATTTACAACAACATGTATCCGGAATCATCTATTCACAAGCCAGTGTACCATTTTATGGGATGTCACAACCGCAAATTGGTTATACCTATCAACCAAATCCAAGTTATCCTAATTTGGGTTATAACATTGGTGGACAGACCCCTTGGCAACCATAGGCGCAAAATGCCTCAAAATTCATTTCAACAAGTATCATATCCAGGTTTTCGTCAACAGAATCCTCAAGCATTTTCTTTTCAAAACAACCCCTATCTGGGTTACCAGCCGTAGATTCCTTATGTGGGTGCTCAAAGGCCTATTGCTCAAGCAATTCCATCTTACCCTGGCTATGCTCAACCTGACCTTAATCGACAATTTCCCTTTGTTGAACCTTTAGAGTTACCAGATTTAAATCGGCTAACTAATGGTATAATTAATTATGCTCCTTGGTGGCCGGTGATGCCTCATAAATTACCCTTGGATATTCCAAAGTTCAATGGGAACCCTAGAGAATATATGTCGACTCATGTTATGACTTATCATTTATGGTGTTCATCAAACTCCCTAAATGATGATTCTGTTTGACTACAAATTTTCCAACGTACGCTTAGAGGTTTAGCTGCAAAATGGTACATTGAATTACCTAGAGCTTCTTTTGATAATTTCACTACCCTAGCTACTATATTTTTTACTCACTTTCAGTTACCCATTAGATATGAAACTGGAATGGAACTCTTGACCAATTTCAAACAGACTAATGCTACTCACATCTCTGATCATATTCATGAGTGGCATCATCGTCATAGAATGGTTAAGACATTTGTTCTGGATCAACTCCTTGCTGAATGGTTCATTAAGTCCCTATTACCATCTATAACTGAGGATGTGGCTAAGGGTGGCGTCGTCACAGAAGAGAAATTTATCGCTCGTGCCCAATATTTAGACTTGATTTACACTCAGTCTAGCATGCTCTATGAAAAAATTCCTAACGCGCTGAGATCTAATTTTACTGTTCCTCCTCAATTAAAGTACTCTCATGCCGGAGACGACTTGATTGGCATTGCAATCACACATCACACTACTGAATCTGATCCTGATCCTACTTCCGAAATTAATTCCATGTCTTTTGACAAGGGAAAAAGTGACAAGCAACCCGGAAGTAAGAAAAAGGGGAAATCTAAGAAAAAACAAACTTCTAACCCGCAGGAAATATCATATGATCAATTGTCTGGACCTAGGAAACCTCGTTATCCATGCATAATCTGTAATGAGTAACATTTTTTTAGGAATTGTCCTCACCATGCTGAAGTCTCAAAAATCATCAAGACTTCCCATGCGTCAGTTGTGTTGACAGACCCATTTCCAAATCTAGACACAAACATGGTTGCTACGGATCCAGCTCCTAGTTCCCAAGTGTTAATGTTATCTGTCACAAAACCTTCAACATATATTTTGGTGTCAACATGTAATAAATATTATGGTAGTCAGGCCATTGATCAACCTACTACCTCGACAATGAATCCGTCTACGGAAACAGTACTGCCTACTGCTATTCTTGAACTGACATTCAAGCCACCAAAGGGAGTAATTCATAAATTGACATATAATCCTAGAGCAAGAGCTACACAAAATTATAATATAGTTAAAGATTTGGCTCCATCCCCTTCAGCTATGTCTGCTCTTGAGGTATTACAAAATTTTCCCTCCCAAAAACAAGCTTTATTGTCGGCTATTAGTGGTATTGATCCGACTGATTCTAATCTTGTCGTCTTTAATCATACGAGCTATGTGCCGCAACTACCAGTAGAATTGGCATTCTCCATACAGGTAAATGTTCTCAATCACCTTGTTCATCACACTATTATTGATGAGGGAGCATCTACATGCATTATGTCTCTAAATTTTTGGAAGTCACTTTCCTCGCTGCGCTTATCACAATCATCAACGACGTTAAAGGAATTTGATGGACGTACATACCAACCTTGTGGTATTATTAATAACCTACATGTTGAAATAGGGGGAAAAATAATGAATATTGATGTTTAGTTTGTTGATGGACCCCTTGACTATAATATTATACTTAGAAGGCCATGGGTATATGCAATGACTGCAATTGTTTCTACATAATTTAGAATGATTTCCTTTCCACATAAAGGTACTATCACAGTCATTAATCAACTATCCTTCTTTGCCTCTGCTTCGAAGGTAACTGGAAGTGTTCCATTCATTCACATACCCCAACTAGAACTTCAGAACATTGGTGTAGGACTCTTAAAGGATTCCACTCTTATGGGAACCTTTGCATTACCGCTCCTCGCGACGTCAGCAAAAATTGCAAGTATAGAGACCTGCTACATGATCTCTTCCACTCTATCTGGCTTAAGGGAGAGTACAGGTGATTCTAAAATTACTATGTTGGATGAGTTTCTTCCGCCCTACCCTATTGAGCTGGCATAGAAATCAATCTATCTAGATTGGGCAGCGAATCCAAAATCAGCGTCACTGAGTGTTTGTGTTGATCGTTCCTTACATTTTAGTACTCCCTCTGATCCTTTTTCCTCAATGTTCTTGACATATGAGAATATTTTGGAAGCCATGATGTCAGAAGGAGAACCATGGGAAGATTATCATCATCGTTCCCATCTTCCTGATTATGAAGAAAACCATATTAGTGAACTATATCACCCATCAATCAACAATTTCTTTTCAAATTCTTTACCCGTTAATGCAACCGATTCCGAGCGAAATCTGTCAAATATTGAAGAAACAATTTTTATCGATATTTAAACCAAACCTAGCATTGTAGAAAATATTCATGGCAGTGTATCTTGTTCTCCATTAGAACTTGAATCATATCCTTCTCTATTTTGTGAATTTCGTGATGTGCTTGGTCTTACGAGGAAATGTCAGGCATAGATACTAGTATTGTTTAACACACTATTAATATATATCTTGATGTCAAACCGGTGCATCAATGACTTCATCCTATTCATCCAAAGAAAGCCGCTGCCATCAAAGCAGAAGTTGAAAAATTTTTGCGTGCTGGTTTTATATACCTTGTTCCACTAACTGAGTGGGTTTCCAATATCATTCCTATCATGAAAAAGAGAGGAACCATTAGAGTGTGCATCGATTATTGGGATGTCAATATTGCTTGTCCAAAAGACAACTATCCTACTCTCTTTATCGACCAGATTATTGATGATTGTGCTGGATGTGAAATATTTTCGTTCATGGATGGATGTTTCGGCTACAATCAAATAAATATCCGCCCAGAGGATCAACATAAGACAACATTCATCTATCCCTGGGGCACATTTGCTTATAGGAATCTAACGTTTGGTTTAAATAACGTTGGGGCAACTTTTCAGAGAGCAATGGATTATGCTTTCAATGACATCAAGCACATTGTTCAACCTTATCTAGATGATTTACCAGCACATTCAAGAAATCAGACTGATCACCCGATGCATTTGAGAGCCATTTTATTACGCTTTCGACACTATAAAATATGCCTCAATCCACATAAATGTGTGTTTTGTGTTGGTTCTGGTCATTTTCTTGGATTCGTAATCTCAAAAGAAGAAATTTGAATAGACCCATTGAAGGTTTAGGCTATTCTTGATTTGCCTGCACCATAAAACTTAATTCAGATACAGAAACTTCAAGGAAAGGATAACTTCCTAAGAAGGTTCATTCCAAATTACACCGAAATGGCTAAAGGATTTAATCGACTGTTGAAAAAAGGGGTTCCCTTCCATTAGACCAAGTTGTGCAAGCTTCTTTTGATGTTGTCAAGGATACTCTTGTTCGAGCGTCATTAATGTATCCCCCTAATTATCAAAATGATTATTTCCTATATATTGTCGCGACTGAAACGACCATTGCTATGGTATTGGTCCAAGTAGAAAATGGAATTGAACATACGATCTATTATTTGAGTCGTAATCTCAATGATACGGAAGTTAAGTATTCATACGTAGAAAAGCTTTCCTTGGTATTTGTTCAAGCTATCCAAATATTTCGCCATTATATCCTACTCCGAAAAACCACTATCGTTTCAGATTGCAATCCCATGACTTATATCTTATCACGTCAATTTCTGGGGGGGAATATTCAAAATGGATTTTCATTTTGTAGGAATTTGATTTGGAATTCATCAAATACAAGTCAAATAAGTCTTTAGTTTTGGCTGAGTTTCTCTGTGACCTTCCCTCTGATAGTACTACAATTACGTCGAAACCATAAATTCCTGACGAGTCTCTGTTTCTAATTGGATCATCTAATCCTTGGTATGGGGATTTTATCATTTATCTCCAAACTCAAAATTTTCGACCTGATACCTCTCACTCTGAAAAATGACATATTCGATACCAAGCCAAATATTATCTGATCGTCGACGATACACTTTATCATCGTGGTGTCAATACAATTTTAAGGAGGTGCCTCATTCATGAGGAGGCCAAAAAAGTGTTAAATGATTTTCATGTTAAGGCTTGTGGTGGACATTTATATGGATATGCTACCGCGCAGAAAATACTCCACGCTAGATACTTTGAGCTACTATTTTTTGAGACTGCATCCTCAGGGTCAGAAGTTGTCATGCATGCTAGATTTTTTATCGTAAAATCCGTAAACCGCTGGCGCCAATGCATCCTGTTGTCTCTATGGGACCATTTTCGAAATGGGGTATTGAATTCATGACCTGTAAGCCTCGTTCGTCCGGGAGGCATGGTTATATTATTGTTGCAATTGACCATTTTAAAAAATGGTCCGAAGTGATGCCTGCATTAACCAACACAGGATAGACAGTTGCATTATTTTTCTTTAGTCATGTTATCGCACGGTTTGGGGTCCCACTGGCTATAGTTACAAATCATGGGAAGCATTTTCACAATCACATGATTGCTGAATTGACTGCCAAATTAGGATTGTCACATGATAATTCTACTCCTTATTATCCATAATCAAATGGACAATTTAAAGCTATCAACAAGATTCTTAAATGTATGCTTCAATGAATGATAGGAGTTCGTAAAAGAAATTGGCATTTGATCCAGTACTCTACCTTGTGGGCGTATCGTACTTCGGTGAGAAACACAACTGGATTTACTCCTTTTCAATTGGTGTATGGTCTGGAAGCTATCTTACCAATCCAATGTGAAATACTGTCGTTGAAACTTGCAATAAACTTGTTACCTGACACCTCAGAAGAAGAAGCGTGTCTCCTTAACCTCATCCATCTTGATGAAATGTGCCATGAAGCCCAATTGGCCAACAAAGCGCATAAGAGACGTATAAAGGTGTAATAAGACAAAAATTTCCAGCCTCACATTTTCTCATAGGGCGACTTGGTCCTTCTTTACGATCAAGAAGCTGATGTAATAGGTACAGGAAAGTTTGAGCCATTATGGCATGGCCCCTATATTGTCAAAAGAGTTCTTGCTAAGGGCGCCTATGAGTTAGTTGATTATGATGGAGTTCTGTTGGCGCAGCCTAGAAATGGGTTGTATTTGAAACATTACTATGCTAAATCATGAGCGTAGTAATTTTTTGTATTATATTGTATATATATATATCTATATATATATGTATATATATATATATGTTGTTGATTTGCATTCAATATCTTAATTTGTTTTTAGAGTTTTCTTGAAGTTAGTAATCTTCTTTAAATTTCATCACAGATGTCTGAATCTTCGGAACCCTTTGTTGGATATGCTAATGGTGCTAGTCGTAGTACGTAGAATCTATCCTCTACAGCGTGGGCCATTTTCACTTCGATTGGAAAGTTAATGATTTTTCAAGGGATTTGTATGGGTAGATCGACGAACAATATCACTAAGTATAACACGTTGATCGAACTTCTCTCTGATGCCATTTCATTTGGTATTAACCGTATCATCATAATGTGAGACTCACAACTTGTGGTATTATAAATTACTAGTGTTTATACTATTATAAATCCAACATTGCATAGATTGTTCCTAAGAGTTCTACTTTTGGAAAGACTCTTTGATTTTATTCAATATCAACACATTTCCAAAAATTTGAACAGATTGACTAATTCATTAGCTAATCAAGTTTCAGACAGACATTTGCAACATATGTAATGAAAACATTCACATCATTGAATAGGATTGCACAATAAACATAGGAAAACACTGAAATCATATAGATAGATAGTTATAGGTTTTTACCAAAATTTGTGCCCAAGACACATTGGTCATCTGACCTCAAAATGCATGCAAAATGTCACAAGTAAACTAGTGGTGCTCGTGGTAACATGCTATAGATCTAGCTATCCTACGTAGTAACCGCATCCAATGGTTAGGAACCCCAATAGTGTGTCGTTGCAGTCGCATGGGTAGCTCTTCAATCCAGAAATCCAAAATTCTGAAGTTCAAACCCTCTATGTTCTACCGAAGCTCAGCTAGAGTCTCAACCATAACAAGATCCTGAAGGACTGTTCTCCCGGCAGCTCTCTCTACTGGCACATCTACTTCGCACTCCAGTTCCACTACTGGTTGAACACGACCAACATCTACATTACATCAAGCATTTAGTTTAGTCTTTGGAAAACATCAAAATACAAAAACATTGTATAAAACTTAGGAAAATAGAAAACATGGTCAAAACATTCTTACCCATTTCACCCCACTGAGCGCCTTCTTGTAATGCTAAATCTGGATCTCCTCAAAAATCAACTCCTACGTGTGCATACTCATTAATGGCGAAAATTTGTCACCGGAACCAAGCCAAGAACGCAGTCAAGAACACAATGGTAGATTGGCCTACATTCCTACCCATGAGTTCCACCCATCTCTACATCCGCGGATCTCTAGGATTAGACACATCCAACGTCACATGTTGTGGCTGCATCAGTGGAATCCGTTCCAAGGCAAAGGATATAAGGATAGAGCCATAACTGAAATTCTTCTTCCTTCCTCCCTTTTCTTTGTTCAATTTTTATTTTCTCTGAGATAGAACAACTTCAGACTAGTTGAAGACTATTGGCTCCATACACTCTAGTCTGTACTGCATATACGATCTATTCGCTACATGTACCGTAACGATGCCAGCAAGTTTTGCGATTGTGAAAAGGATAGTTCTCAAAGGAAAATCTCTAACATCTCGGATGTTTATCTTTCCATCTTTGCTTGGCTCTGCCCCTGGATAAAAATTTTGCAAAACATAATCTCTCACTGTCTCTCCTCCAACAATAGACCCTGAGAGCGAAAGAGGCAAGCCTCTCCTCGAAAAACCTGTAAGAAAGTATACATCCTAGACTGTTATGGGAACCAGTTGGTTCTTAATAGGAAATGTCTCAATAACTGTATCCCATGCTCAAACTAAGAACTCCAATAGTTCTATTTCTTGCCTCATCCCTGACAATTTGAAGTACTTAAGCAGTCCACAATCTCTTAGGGCTCTTACTGTACCTGAATCATTTAAGGCAATCATATCATGTTCTTCATGTTCTCTTCCCCTCCATGTAATCATCATTGTAATCCGATGGAAACCTGAAATACAACCATAAGATCCATTAGATTCCATCCATTGCAAAAAATTAGGCAAATTTTGGGCATAATGTGAGAAATAAAAATCTAGATTGCACCCAATGCACTCAAGAGATAGTACGTTGTGTATAAAAGTAACCTTCACTATACTTTCTATGTAACACATGTTTCTACATTCAGGGGTGAATTGCCCTCTTTTTGGGCATAATTTACCCTAGGGGCCTTAAAACCTTGAAAATTTGCAGAAATTGGAAATGAAATGAATACTAAAGGAAAGAGGAGGTTCATATCACTAACCTAGATCAAATGGAAATGAAATCCGTCCACAGAAATGATTGAAACTCGAAGCTGAAGTTCGGGGGAAAAATCAGGTTCAGAGCTCCAAAATGAAAATGGAAACTATGGAATGGTAAAAATGAATAGTGAAACTACTTTTAATAGTCATTTAATTATTTGAAAATTGAATTTATTTCTATGACTAGAGTTTTGTTATAATTTTTATCATGAAACAGGTATTTTTAATCTATTTGATGTTGTTCTGAATAAGTCATACAACTGATGAACAGATTAGTCATGAAGATTTATTTCAAGAATGATTTGACCACAAAGCATACTTTTTCTCCTTATTTTTTGAGCTTTGTTGAAAACAAAAAGGATTTAAAGTGCACTTTTATCTATTTTTCGAGCTTTGATAACAGTGAAAAAGGAACCCTTGGAGTCTTCTTTTAGCTCTTTTCAGACTCCAATAATGTGAAAAAATTGTAGATCACTTCTCTTTTCGAGCTCGTAAAAGTAAATGAATGGATATCTACTCAGTATAAGTTTAACCGTTTTCCAGACTGAGATAGATTATTTATGAAAAAAGAATACCTTGGTTAAACATAACCAAATAGGTTCTCTCAGATATTATTTTACACTTTTTCGGATCTGAGCGACAAATTTATGAAAAAGTACTTATGGAGTTTTCTTTCGTCCTCTTT
The DNA here is from genome assembly GCA_034641835.2 of Pinus albicaulis. NCBI lineage: Eukaryota > Viridiplantae > Streptophyta > Pinopsida > Pinales > Pinaceae > Pinus > Pinus albicaulis. The sequence continues at coordinate 1,159,853,227 of CM076577.1, forward strand.
TTCAAACTCTCTAAAAATGAAAAAGGACCAGGCTATCACTGTCGTTAAGCTCTTTAAAACATAAAATAGTGACGGGCTTGTCGATCATGGCAAGAATTGAGTTTCATTCACTGCTAGACTCGTTAAATTATTAAATAGTGATACTTTATTCACCCGAATGGTTGAATTATAGATCAAGAAAATGTTATCCTCCTCAATCTTGTTAAAAAATAAATAGGTACTGGTCGACAAATGACAGGGGAAAATTTGGGAAAAGTGAGTAAAATTATTTATGGTAGCAAGTCGCTCTTGAACATGACACTTCCTTCACTCCATGTCTGTGACTGTTTGGGTTCAGTAATCATCTTGATGGTTCATTAATACCTATGGTTCATCATGCCTTCACTTCAGTTTTGGGTCAATGTTGCCAACTCATCTCAGTGTCACCGATATGTTCAAGAGAATTCATCCAGTGAATAACTCATCCTTCTGCAATAATCATAAACCTACATTCTCATGATAGTCATCCCTAAAAATTGCTATATAAAGTCATACCTTTGTCTCTGAAATTAGTAACTCCCATTTCGCAATAAGGTGGCTTCCTATCACCAACAAATCGTTATCCAGAAATTTCACTTAGAAACAACAGATTCTAGTACCATGAGGCTTGTTACAGCATTGACAAGATCCTCACTTCTGGACTTTTGACCGAAATATTTTGTTTGGAATTCGACATCAAATCATATATTCATGCCTTACGAAATGTACTACGACACCTTGAGGGCCATATACATTAATGGTGGTTCTCTCGTTTTTATTAACAGCTCACATCATTAGCTGGTAATCAAACGATGTCTTTCCATGTTCGACTACAAATCATATATTCACATGGCTAGACTTGTACTTGAATGATCGAGTGAATGAGATAAGAAGACCCTGGATCTAGTTTCATCCATCTGGGCTGCAATTTAAGAATTGTTGTACACATCATCTATACGGTGACCTTACATACAAATCGTCATCCGAACATGGGCCTATATCTATAAGCATGTCTGTATTGGGAAACATTCCAATATAGACGACTTTCTGAATTATGTACATGTTATTAGATTGTTTATGTGTTGAACATGGGAATGCCTACCCTCATCAACTATGATCAAGAGGATATATCATGATGTAATGTATTATAATATTGATGCAAGTCACCACTCTGCTTCATCTCCAGTCCATCACAGTGTAAAGCATATCAATCAAAATACTATTGTTATTATTCTGACTTCATGATTTAGGGGGAAATTGTTATAGGTCAATTTGGGCATGATTACCAATGACACGGTTAACTGGGCATCATATCCAGGACCAATGTATAAGGTTTTATCATCCCCTAACATTTCAATTGCTACATTCCCTAAGACAAAGAACAAGACAAATCAATAAAATACTTTCATCTGCAAAGGTTTCGAAAGTTTGAAGTTTATAATATATCATATGAGAGCTCACCAATGCTTCCTCTAAAGGGACTAAGTGTGTTGCATATGCAGGTAGCCCCATGCAAGGCTGCTCTACAAAGCACTTCCTGACATCCATGGGTGCATTGGTCACATTGGGAGCGAAATTCTCATTGTTCCGGAATCTCCACTTAGCCAGTGCCTTCTAGAAGAGTTCACATGTGTCAAACTTCGAATCCATGTGTCCATTTTACATCTACAATATTGGTAACATGTCTTGCCTATTATGGGAAATTCATTGATTATAAAACTACCTTAGCTCCTCTATAAATTGAGCACAGATCTTAGTGTTTGAGAAGGAATAATTTGTGTAGAGAAGAGCTGGTGGAGTTTCAATTGAGGAGATTGATTTGAGTGACATATTTCTGGAGATATATGCATTGTGATGAGGCTGGGATGCTGCTAGAGATGTTGACACTAAATCAATCACTGGGTCATAACCTCCCCTTCTATTATCAATAAATATTACTGCTTATTTTTCCTTATATGCATCTTTATAAGCTTTGATTTTCAATTTCATGATTTCCTAGTTGATGTATATGGTTTATGCTTTATTGATTTAGTTAAATAACTTGAATATACATTTGTATTATTGCTATCTCTTGTTTTTTAGTGTTCATTATTGCAAGAAATATTTTTCACAGCCGGCTATAATTTGAAGCTATAACAAAAGTGACAGAAAGAGACTTTGGAAGCGCTTCGATCCCAAGTAGGTTCCTTATTTCATTCTATGTGTTTGTTTACAGTTAGGAAAGATAGTCGTAAATTCTTTGACCCGTTGTTCTAGATTAGCACCTATCTAGGGAAGAATGATTTATCCATAATTCATAATTCCGCATAACAGCCGTTGAAGCCATCAAGGAAGGAAAATAATCGTTTCCCTACCAATGTATCAAGGACTTGATCGATAAAAAAAAGAAGTGGTCCTTCTGCGTGGATTTTTTTTAATTCCCTATAATCCACACAGATTTTCCACTTTCCATTTTTATTAGGGACAACTACTAGCGGACAGACCCATTTACTATCCAAAATAGGATAAATAAAGTTAACATCTAGCAACTTCTATAATTCCTCCTTCAAAATATCTTTAAGGTGTTGGTTCAATATTCATTAAGGTTTCCTGATGAGACAACCATCGTTTTCAGTGTAAATATGATGGGTACACATTTGGGGATCTATTCCCTTCATGTCTGAATAATCCCAAGAAAAATATCCTTTGTATTTTTGTAAAATGTTAATGAGCTTCTGTTGTTGGTCATTGTTTAGATTGTCATTGGTGTTCAATTTTTTTCCTGGTTCAATTTCAATAGGTTTGTTATTATGAACGAGAGTTGTGGGTATGTGTTGGTCATCGTTATCCTTTAAAGGATCTTCCTGGGCCTCATTATCAAGAATTTCTCTTAACATTTGGCATTTTACATTTTTCGCAGCAGCTAGTTGATTAATAAAATTGTTAATTATGTCATCTTCAGCCTGATTTTTGAATCTGAGTGCTTTTGCTACTGTGAGTGGTGAACAGATATTTTCTTCCAGGTATGCTGGTGGGTGTTTATGAATTTTTACAATGGGAAGACTTGGTTTGGCAGGGGTATATAGAACAAGGTTTTTTACAGCATCCCCCCTAGCAATGGTCATGCTTCCTGTATGATAGCCTATGTAAGTGTTGACTGTTTCCAACCAAGGTCAAACCAGAATCAATGGGTGTCCATCTAGTTAGCTTTTTGGATTGATGACTAGAAAATCTACTGAGTACTGCCATGAGTCAACGAAATCCATGATTTCTTATAAATTTCCTTCTAGTTTAAAAACTGATCGGTTAGCAAGTTCTAGAAAGGTGGTGGTTGGTTCTAAAGCGGTGATACCAAGTATTTCACAGGTTTCCGCAGTCAAAATAATAATGGTTGCACCCAAGTCAACTAGTGTGTTTGGAAAATAGCGGCCATATATTTGGTCTGTAATTATAAGACTCCCTAGATCTTCATATTTTATCAGTGTCTCCCTGCCCAATAATAAATCAGACAAGGTTCCTACGACATGGATGATTGGTGAATTTGTTGTTTTCCTCATAGTTTTTTTCGTGCATAGCTCTCTAATTGTATTACAATAGATAGGGATGGCTTGAATGGCCTGGAGGAGAGGAATTTTAATACAAATATTTTTAATCTCCCCCAAAAGATGAAAATCTGGATGGACAATTGGTTTAGGTATCACTAATATCTCGGGGAATGAAGGAGAGGTATTTCTAGAATCTTCTTGTTCAATTGTGCCTTCTCCTTGTCTTATTTATGTGTTGATTATAGTTGATGGATTAATTTCAGTTGGGGGTTATAATTTGTCTTGTTGCAGGTCTGCGATTTCCCCCAGGATAATAATGCGCCCATATCTCAGCCTAAGTTCACTACATTTTTTTTTTCTCGATTTCAAGGTCTGGATTTTCAACAATATTTATCAACTGCATCAGTCTATTGTTGGGATTCAGGTTCGGTTGAGCTGGTAGTTGAGGGCGTATCAGAGGTTGAGAATTATGTGGTAATGAATATGGAGCTATTAATGTGGGTTGAGGTTGAGGACCCATTCCCATAAGTGAATTGGTTATTCCCAAAGGTTGCTACCAGTTTTGGGACCAATTGGGATTTTGTGAGGTAGATGTAGGCAACTGGGATGAATATGGATTGTTCTGCCAAAATGAAGGAGATAAAGAAGAATTTAGCCAACTGCTTCTTGGAAAGGATTGAGTTGGCCAAGGGGGCATAGAGAATGGTTTGGATGGCCAGGTGGAAAAAGGTGGTTGATTTTTCCATGTTGTTCTAAGGTTTTTTTGTTGATTAAATTGTGAAGAAGGAAATAACTGAGATGGGTCTTGTGACATACCTGAAGATCGAGCTTGCCACTGTCGAAGTTGATTCATTAAATATATTGGTTCTGTTTCTTCTTTTTCTTCTTTGAAGACTGCTTTCAACCCTGGAAGTGGCGAGCATTGTTTAGTGGCATGGTATTTAGTGCATATGGCGCATGGTTGGATCATGTCCAATGGGCATTCTCACTGGTTGTGCTTCTTTCGACAGAGTGGGAAAAATACGGCCAAGTTCTGTTCCGCTAATTCTTGCTTCTGCTTGGCCTATAGGAAATATAATTTGGTTGTGAGGGTACCCAAGATATTGGTCTTGAAGTCTTCCAAGAGATTACCAATTTCTATTCGTGTTACATTGTTGCCTGAAGTTCTGTTATTCCTGGCAGCCGAATCCCGTCTTGCTGGCCTAATGTGTGTGCTGCCTCTAAAGCACCTAACACATAATGAAATAATATCGTCATAGCTTTCCTGATATATGTATCCTTTCCCCATTATTTTAATGTTTATATCCATTCATTTTTCATTCCTTTTATCATAGTTACTTTTAAGACATATTTAGACAACGCAGTACAAGGGGACCTTTGCAAATTGTATTAGAACCGTTCAACATATTCTTCTAATGTTTCGTTATCTTTTGCAGTCATTTTTAATATTTCATCTTTTAATTATCTATTCTTGCAGTAGTCTTGATATTTAGCAAGAAAATAGTTTTTCATTTGATCTTAGTTATTAATATTCTCTCCACCGAGCCCCATAAACCAGTGCAAATCTTCCCTCTTTAATGTAGAGGGAAACAATTTTAATTTCTGAGGGTCAAGGGTGTAATCTTATCCCCTACACAAAACATCAAATTCAAACAAGAAATCATCTGGATATTTGGAAATTAATCCATGGAAAGTGGGGATGTTTTGCAACGGAATATATTTCATAGGGGAATTAGTTACTGTGTCAACAATGGGGTACTCCAATGTTGATGTTTGTCCCTAGGGTTGATTGTGCGCCATATGATCAAAGATGTCCCAATAAACTTCAGGGATTTTTTAGCCTAGGATATTAATTCGGACTGGACTAGAATTCAGTTTTGGAAAAGGTCTTACAGTACTACCACAATCTGGGATGTCAAGTGTTTCTTCTTCAACCAATATTTTAGGAGATCCAGGTTCTGGAGAATTTTTAATTTCTTTCCACAACACCACTCGTTTCTCCCTCTCCTTCTTGCAAGTTGCAAGAATTTCCCTCCTGTGAATGTCAGGATTTAAATGCTCTATGACCTGAAAGATTTTTTCTAACCCTTTCGTTTTACTATGGATCTCGGCATAAGTTGCATATGGTGAGCCTACTGCCTAAGGGATTATATTAGGACTCTTTTTAGAAATGGTTTTGGGTCCTACATATTCCCAAGATTCAGTTTTTCTCTTGTAATTTCATCTATAAATGTTATTCTTCCAAGGGTCACCGATCCCTTGGGTTTCTTGGATTTGGATAGGGGGTTCATACTTGTTTCTATCTTTTTCTTTCTAATCATTCATAAAAAAACTATTACTATTCAACCTCTATGTTTTTTCTAAAAATTGGGATAATGGGAAAGTGTTTGCTTGCTAGTACACAGGTTCTTACATTTCATTTTTAATACCCAATACTTCTTTAGAAAAAGAAAATAAAAACATCACTTGTAAACACTCTCCCTAGCAACGTCGCGAAAATGATGGCGCATTAAGATGACTATTTAAAAGCAATCCTAATTCCTACATTAATCATCAATCTAGGGTAAGTCTATTTATTTCAAGAGTGTTCAACACAGTTTATGCAAGTGAAATCAGAGGTTAGCAAATCAAAATCGTTGCAACAAGTAAAGTCTAATTCTCAAAGTTCACTCAAGGAAATTCTAAAAGCAATCATTAAATAACTTTAATCAATCAACTTCACTTAATTATAATTTATTCTATGGAAGCATCAAACTGAAATGCAAAGATTAAAAGAATTCACAATTAACGAGAATCACTAATAAACATCTACATCAGTCTATTTAACCAGACAGGGAATACTATAGTAACTGAATAGTGAGTAACACAGTCATGCTCTGCAATTGAAACTCTTAATGACTGATCAACCAAAAAATATCACTCAGAATGAAAAACAATTCGAATATTCAAATAAATCTAGTAAATGTAAGATAACACTCATGTGGGAAATGAAATCAATTAAGAGTTTAAATCAATGGAAACACAAACCATTCAATGCTGATGAGATTTAAATCAATTACAATTCTACAAAACAAAGGAATGATTAATTACAGAACAAGAAAACAAGAATATAACAAAAGACAAGAGTAGAGCTCCTAGTGACTTGGCCCAGAGCCTCCAAAAGTCTCTGCCAGAAGATCTTCAGAACACAATTATGGAGAAACCACTATCTCTTTCATTAAATTCAACAGTCAAGATACAACATCGCTAAGCGCAAAAGCTTATGTTTTGAAGGAATGTAAATAAAATAAAATTACAAGGTACGGGTCAAAATCCTCCTATTCTATTTCACCTATTAGTCTTTTATATCCTACAAAAATCAAAATGGATAATAGGCGAGATCCTCCTCATTCTTCACTGGTTTGTATGAAAAGAACACGATCTTTTCCTTTTCTTGGCCATTGTTGTTTAATCATTTGAACATCGGTTAATTGGTTTAGATTTACTACACATAAAAACAACGAAAGTTAGCTTTTATGCACATAATCACATAGTTTGTTGATAATTAGTTTTACCCTTTGTTTACAATTAATTCTTCCAGATTTATTTCCAAATTGAAGGTAAACACATGAAAGTTAGTAAAAAATCAAGCTAATTATGAGGGTAAAATGTACCTTTTTCATGGCCCAACACATAGTTCCTTTTCTTGTGTCAAGCTCATTTAAAAATAAAATAAGGTGTTATGAGCATAATTATTTTCCTATGTCAAGCTCGTTTAAAAATGAATTAGATCCCCCCTAATTGATCTGTAAATGTTGATTGGAATATTTCACCTGATCTCATAAATGAACCTTTATTTCATCCTCCGATTAATAACCAATAGTCTACTTGGGTGGATCAAAAACATATTAGGGGACATGTACCTCTGGTCATCATTGTTAGGATATTATAACACATAGGAAATAGTTAAGTATAACTTGGTCTAGTGTAGAGTTAGGTAAAGTGTGTTTCTTTACTACGTACATTTGTAACTTATAATCCAACGGTCACGATATGTAGTGATCTGACGGTTCATTCTCTCCTCAGTATTACCGACACTTGATTCATGGCTTAACACCTGATTGGTCCATGATCTCTATTTAAAGAGCATGGAGGGTCATTTTTTCTGTGACCATTTATGAGAGAAGCTTATGTAAATTTTATTTCTTTATATTAATAAATTTCCTGAAGTGGCCGCATTAGCTCAGGCCGTGGACGGTTTCCCTCTTCGAGGGTTTTAACCATGTCAAATACTGGTGTACTGATTTGTCATATGTTTGTGAGTGGTGACCTTTGGTGTTTTATCTAAGGAACTTACCTTGTAAATTCCTACATGGTATCAGAGCTGTTTTGAGGGTCGCATCTGTTGTTGATCCAAATCCAAAGCTAGTTTGACTGCATGCGAATTCTGTTTTCCAGATCTATTATTTCTAACTACTTTCAATCCAAGATAACTGCTATTTTGTGTCCATATCCTCTTTTACATTGAGTAACCCCTTTCGTTTCATGCGAAAAGGTTTCCGGTTGCCCAACTTATGTCATTTTAAATCTGGAGGTATAAAGCATTTTTTTGCAATTCTATTTATTAATCCCTCTATTTATTTCGGTTTATAGCTTTTTTTAATTACTGGATCTATACCATCTTAACTGTGTATTCTATTTTCTCAGCATTGTGTGTGATCTCGTCAAATCAGAAACATGGAGATGGGATTTCTACTACGTATGCTCTTTCCCCGCAACTTTGTGCGATCTCGCAAAATCAGAAGTAGCGAGGAAAATATATAGTTTTCGGACGAACTAACCAGAAAGCTAACGTTCTGCCAAAAGGCTTGTATTATTTTGATTTTTTTGTGTGTATGTTTGTGTTTTTTTTGCAGGAAAAAGCATGCACACCAAATAAAAATAAAAAAAATAAAAAACCCCTTCCTCCTTTCAAACAATTACAAAATCCTTTTACTAGCTCACTTGTTGTAAAGTTACTTTATGATAATAAAGGTCTTGAGTTCAAGTCTCTTTTCCAAGCTTCTTTTTCTAAAAAACTTTATGTGAAATTAATTTTTCTTAAAAATCTTTTTGGCAAGTTGTCTTTTTAAAAAAAAGGGGCTTTATTTAAAAACCACATGTAAAAGTAACAGTGTAAAAGTGACTCTCACTTATTTAAAGTGAGCTTATTATATTAAGTTTGGAAAAATGGGGGGAATTTTTTTAAAAGTACAACTTTATCATCAACTTTCAACCTATCACATAACTACTCGACATCTACTCCAAGTTTTCTTCAAAAAGGCATAACTTCTTAATCCGGAAGCCGTTTTCAGAACCGTTTTTTTTAACCGGCCTAATTTTTCTAGATCTTTCCAATGGAGCAGTTACTTTCAACATTTACAGCTTCAGTTTTTAAAAATGGAAAGTGCATGCCTGGTTATTCTTAACAACACCAATTATTTCCAATAGATATCCTACATGGTAGACTTACTTAGAAGTAAATGGATTTACAGAATAGCCAGAAGACAAGAATCTAAACCTACTGATGGAGATAAAATGGCTAAATGGGAAAAAAACAAGATCTAGCATGAGGGTTGATAGGAATTTCCATTTCTCAAGATCTTAGATTTCATATCCAAGAAATTGACTCCCCCTTTGAAGCTATGAAAAAACTAAATATTGTTTTTGGCATTAAAAATGAAATCAGAGCCCACTAGCTTGAAAATGATTTGCTTACTTTGGACCCCAATAATGTCTCATCTATTGAAGATTTTTTGTCCAAATTCAAGACCCTTAGACTTATTTTAGAAGGTTGTAAGGTCAAAAAGGAAGGTGGTAGCCTTATATATTCCACTCTTCTTAAGTTAGGCCCTGGATACTCTGTATTTATTTCCACATTCCATTCCACTAGAGAATCCCTCATTTCTCAAGGGAAAGCCTACAATTCCCCCTCTTTTAATGCATTTTGTGATTCTTTGATAAGACACTACAAGAAAAAATGACGTTGGTAAGGGCTGAAAAATGTCACCCTAAGCTCATTGGTGAGGGTCACAAGAACCTTCGTCACCAAAACCTAAACGTCACCAAAGGTGGCATCACCGAAAGTATAGGTGTTGTGGTGACATTCAAGGTCTGTCACCAATAATTATTTATAATGATGGATAGTGACCGTCACCTTCTCATATGAGCAAATGGTGATGGAAAATAGCCTTTGTCACCAAAAAATAGAACGTCACCAAAGGTGGCATCACCGAAATTATGTGTTGTGGTGACATTCAAGGTCCATCACCAAAACTGATTATAATGACGGATAGTGACCATCACCATTTCATATGAATAACAACAATTAATTCTATTGTCACTGTTAATGAATATACATGGTGATGTTCATTGACCGTCACCATTTCCTATTTGGTGAGGGTCAAAAAATGTCATCATAAGCTCCTTGGTGACATCAAGGTCCATCACGAATAATGACTATACTGAAAAACAATGACCCTCACCATTTCATATCAACAAAAATTTATGGTGACAGACCTTTCATGTTCATCACTATTGATGCAAATATATGGTGACGTTCATTGACCGTCACCATTTCATATTTTGGTGAGGGTAAAAAAATGTCACCATAAGTTCATTGGTGATGGTCAAAAGAGCCTCTGTCACCAAAAACTAATCGTCACCATTCCATATGAATATCAGGGCACGATGGACTCGAACCACCAACCTCCTACTTGTAAAGCAGGCGCTCTTCGATTGAGCTAGCACCCTTTAAATAATTATACTTTAAAAAAATATATCTTCAAACTTTATAAATTGTAAATTATAAAACTTCTAATAAATTAAAGTCTCAAAAAAACTTTGTCTAAAGAAGAAAAACATCATCGAAGATTATATATCATTTTTGGGATTCAACTGTGTTAAGTAAGTCATTCATCTATGTCCATTTTCATGATAGGTAGTCGTAATTGACTAATTTATCATGATTTTTGAATAGTCCACTTAACAGTCATTGCATTGGGTCATGCTCACAGGGGTGAAGAAGTGGGATTGAAACTAGTGAAATGAACCACATAACATCAATCATCACTTCCGGGGCTTGCACCCGGTAACCATGAATTCCTGGGAGGTCACCCATCCTAGAACTCCTCTGGCTCAAGTGTGCTTAACTGTGGATTTTTCCCCACAATCAAGCCCACCTAGCTTGCTACCCCATTTTCAAAACCTTAGCAAGTATTGTGCCTCATGAACCATTCAAGTAGAGATCCCTTTACTCTTTGTATTTTAAGTATGAGGAGTTTCTGCAATGTATATTTTTGGGATTCAACTGCGTTAAGTAAGTCATTCATCTATGACCATTTTCATGAGAGGTAGTCATAACTGACTAATTTCTCATGATTTTTGAATAGTCCACTTAACACGCATTTCATCGGGTGATGCTCAGAGGGGTGAAGAAGCGAGATTGAAACTAGTGAAATGAACCACATAGCATCAATCATCACTTCCGGGGCTTGCACCCAATAACCAAGACTTCCTAGGAGGTCACCCATCCCAGAACTCATATGGCTCAAGCGCGCTTAACTATAGAGTTTTCCCCACAATCAAGCCCACTTAGCTTACTACCCCATTTTCAAAACCTTAGCTATAGGTCCCTACCTAATGGTTATGGAAATTATGAAAAATGGGTGGAGGGAAAGATAGTTACATATAATATACTCAATTTGATTAGTTGAATACTCAATTAGAATTGAAACTATGGAGACATTGATAGCCTACAAATTACCTATAACTCACAAATGCACCAAATATTGCAAAGGAAATGTCATAAGTGGATAACATATGGAAGAAAATATTTGATGAATACATATTCAATATGTTATAGGTTGAATGGAAGAAAAAACTCAATGTTGTTGTTGTTGGGTGAATTTTTATAACTGGGACCTTTTCCCTTCCTTTATCATGTAAATTTTCAAATTAAAAATTAGAAATTTTAGATATCTGAATGATATCTAAACTTTTGTGCAATTGTAACACGAATCTCCACATAACCACTGGGAATATATATATATATATATATATATATATATATATATATATATATATATATATATATATATATATATCGCATTCACACAAAGCGGTATGCAATTTGGAATTTCATAAGTCCACACTCAAAACATGACAACAACCAACAAATAAAAAAAATTGTAGCTTATCACAGTAAGAGTATCTCTTTTAAATAGTGAACACCAAAAAATAATACAATAATTAGTTCACTTTAAGACTACAAAAAATTGGAAAAAAACAAAGTGTCCAATTATCTGTGAGTAAAAAATGGACTTAATTCTAATGAAGCAAAAGAGTTGATACTAAATCACAAATAAAAATGACCAACAACAATGTAAATTTATCAATGTAAATGTAGATTGAGTTGCATTGAAAAGTCATGTTTGAAATTTATCATTGAACTTAGATTACATTGTTTAATGATTGAAAACTAAAGGTCGCATTGAGTGCATTCTCTTTCATTAAAATCTTGCATTAAGTAGATCTTCATTTCATCGAAAAATGCATTGAGTGCATTCTTGTTGATTCAAAAGAAAAAGGAAATTGTGCATAGATTACAATTGAATAGTTTTCAAAAAGAGTATTTTTCATAGATTACATTTCATATTTCACATCTTTGAATGTTTTAGATTACTTTTGGATGGTGAAGGTCATCTAGTTTGGAAACGTTTCGGTTGCATTATTCTATTTTTTGCATCATTGTTTGAGACTCTTCCCTTAACTAGATAGCATTCATCAAATCTAAAGATTTCCTTTCTCCTATAGCTACATATAGAAGATTTAGATGACAGCGGTAGGGCCTTCGAACTGAGACATAATTCAAGATCAACCATAAAATTTATTCAATCAAGCTAAGGAAGCATTGAAACTTAACGCTCACACATAGAGTTCTAAGCTACTGACGTGTTCCGACGTCATTAAACCTAGTTGTTGTCGTCTTCCATCTGACATTAGACAACACTAGTACGGACTTGTGCTCGCCATACCATTGCGTATATAAAGGGATACCCTCATAGGTTGCAATCCTTTATCCATAGGAAGCCGAGTCTGCCACCCTATAACAGTGATACACCGAACACACCATTCGGGGAGACTGCCTGCACATACAACAAGTCCTTGGTCATTTCTCTTTCATTTGATCAGCAAGGTGTATATTGCAGTTCACGGAAATTTGGTACACCCTCTTGCTTAGATTTCCTGAGTATTCATTTTGGTCTTTTCATGAATCTTTAAAAGTGAAAATATCCTCGAGCACTTGTTCTTTCACGCTCGTTCAACCTGAAAGTGACTAGAGTCATATTTTGTCTGTTTCTTGACTCTTAAAATATGAAACGACAGAGCTTTGTTTCGATGTCTTAAAAAATTAACTACCCACGAAATATTTGTGGTTCAAATTATCTTCCTTGGTGATTCTTTAGGGTTGTTTCTGATGGCAATTTTTCCGAAGTTTACCAACCAAGGAATCCCCTCCGAAGGAGGACCTGGTCCTTTTCCTACTTTTGAAAATGTTGGTGCTCCTTAACTAGAAAAATTTTCCCTTCCTGGGTTAACTGTTGGTTTGTCCATATGGTTGTTTTTGACCTCGATGGTCTCGAGTGGTTTGACCTCTATTCAACCATCTCTTTTTCCCAAACAATGTCATGTTTATTCTAAGGTGGACCTATCCCCTTCTTCACCTATTCCTTTGTCCTCCTCTTCTATTTCTCCTGGTGAAAGTTTTGATTCCAGTAACCAAGTGGCTAAGAAGAAGAATAAGAAGACAAAGAAGGAGAAGTCAGATAAGCGAGAGGCTAATGTTGTAGCTATTGTTCCTAAGACACCTTCCATCGATAAACCATCCAACCTTCCACGGAAAGTCAAATTCCCTTGCAAATTGTGCAAGGGTGACCACTTCCTTCGAGATTTACCTCGCATCCCTAAGGTGCTCGAGGTATGGTCCGACAGTCATCCACCATTGTTTTTGGCTTCTAGAAGTCATGTTGGTGACACATCTTCAACTAGTACTGATAAGCCTCATAAGAAATAGGGTAAGATCACAAATCCATGTAAGTTGTGTGAAGGGCATCATCGCATTCACCTTTTTCCATACATGGATGAAGCCACGAGAGTATTGGAAAACCCTACTATTTCTTCATCTTGCCTCCTGGTTGGTTACCAGAAACTTTCTTTGAGTCCTCCGCGAGTTGATCCAACGATTGATCAAGATTCATCTTTGTTCGATCCCGCTCCCCCAGAAATTCAAAATCATGAATCCATTCCTGACCAACCATTTGTCGTGGAATCGGTCGATCTGCTCCCGCCCATGGTTCATCAGATATTTTCCGTCGAGAGTGGCTCACATACCCCTCACATTCTTCTTGTTTCTTCATATTCCTCGGACTTGGAGAAATATTTTCCCATCCCTATGGTTCAAGAATCTGCTCCTCCTGCTCCCATGATGGAGGTCCCGAAGGATGCTCCTCTTGCTCCCGTAACACAAGGGGATGAACATTCCATTCTTATGGAACCCCCTCCAAGTAGTTTTATCTCTTCGTTCGATTGGAGTAGGTTCACAGGATATCGCCTTCCTTCTTATGTGCCCTTTGAGATCACATTACAGGCCTTCAATGTGTTCGTACCTAGCACCATTATAGATGAAGGCACGTCTGTTAGTATTCTATCTTCAACTACTTGGAAATATTTTGGTTCTCCATCGCTTGTGCCTGTTACACAGAACCTTTTGGCTTTTGACAAAGGAACTAGTCAAATATTAGGGGTCCTTGCAAAGTTGCCTATTACTTTGGGAGGGAAAAATATCTATATAGACATGATGGTGGTCCAAGGACCCTTGGATTTTAATATACTCTTGGGGTGTGACTATGCTTATGCCATGGGTGCACTCGTCTCTTCCCTCTTTCTTGTGATATGTTTTCCATGTAAAGGTCGGATCGTGACCATTGATCAGCTTTCATTCTTTGGTCCTCCTGCGACATCTGGTCCACCATTGTCTCTTCTGGGTCTTTATCCACTGGTATTATCCTCCCCGCCACAGGTTAATTAAGTGGCCACGTGCTCGTTTCCCTCGTGTAGTGATAGTATCTTCAGGTACCATCTATTAAGGGCATTCAATCACGACTTTGGAGAAGTTTTCCTCCCATAAAATGAACACCTCTTGGAAGCCATGACCTCTTATTCGTCATGATGAGTTTTCAGCGAAGCAGAGTTTGTTTTCTTGTGTCAATCTCCTTAAAAAATGAAACAAGTTCTTCGGAGCATAGTCCGCTTTCTTGTGTCGAGCTCTTTAAAAAATTAAACAAGCTCTTATGAGGACAATTCATTTACTATGTCAACCTCATTATTTACTATGAGGATAGTTCTTTTACTGTGTCAACCTCATTAAAAAATGAAACGTGTTTCTGTTCAATTCAAGTTTTGATTAGATCTCGTAAAATTTTGGTCGAGTCTTTCACTTGATCTCGTAACTAAACCTTCACTCCCTCCATCTATTTACTCAACTGCATGGATTGAAGCCTGGGGGGCATGTACCTCAAATTGAGTCACCATGCTGGGGGCATGCAAAAATTTTCAAGCATAGTTTATCTTTGTTTCAAGCTTGTGTAAAAATGAAACCAATCTCAAGCATAGTTTGTTTCTATTTCAATCTTGTGTAAAAATGAAACCAACTTCAAGTAGAGTTTCCATGATTTAAAGCTTGCGTAAAAATGAAACCATTCTTATTTTACCTCTCTTGATTTCCATTTTATCAGCGTGTTTTGCTAGATGAGCCTTGGTTTTCTCATTCTTTTTTTACCATATGATTTGTTGGCAATATGATGTAATGTGTTGTCCTTGATGGAAACCTACTTGATGAAGTTTTCCTTGATGGAAACCTACTTGATGAGTTTCCTATGATAAGCAACCTATTTGTTAAAGATGTAAGAATGATGTATCTACAGATCAGTTCAGATGTGACAGCGAAAATAATTCCAGCAAGTGCCAGAGAAATGATAAATATAATATGTCACAATGTATATGCGGGTTTGTAAAGGTCAAGTCGTGTATGCACACGGATACGTACGTTCCAAGTCACGTATGCCCGTTTGTGCTCCAAATTTATAATACTAGGGGGCTTTACCATGGTATTAACCCACAATATTAAGCATTGTATTATCTATTTGATTCCGTCTAGGATTACCATCAGCAGTTGAGTGGTTTTGACTCATGGTATTGGTAAAAGCTAAATCTATATAAGGAGAAGAAGATCATAGTGCTATGTGTGCATGTGTAAGGGTTGTTGATGAATAAAATTCTCGAAGGAATATCTACATGGATGAACTCTGCTCTTAATTGATAGATCTGAATCTATGATGCACCCATGGATATAATGATGGCTCAAGACCTCTAGATCTGATAATGATGAATCTCTAGAATGACCTACTGAAGGAATGATCAAGAACTGGCGCAAGTCTGCTGAAGAAAATGAATAAATTTGGGTAAGTTTTATAGATCTGGTCTGTTCTGCAAAATTTATTTTTACAGATCTATACGCTAGTTGGTTTCAACAAAAGCGCGTATATACGCGGGTTCACTTCATGAAAAACGTGTATGGCAGTTAGGGTTTTCTGAATATTAAAATACACAGAAGTATACGCGGGTTGATGTGCAGGAAAGTGCATATGTACGTGGCTTCAGAGAAGAAAAGTAGAGTATGCTATTTGAATCAATGACTATTCAGGGTTGAGTTTGTATCTGCATATCTATTCTGTAGTCTGGGTTATTTCTTAAGTTCTGGTCACAGTGTTTTCACTGTTATAATTAAATTATTGGGCAAAGTTTATGATTGTTAATAAAGGGTTGTGTTGAAGCTGTTTGATCCAATATGAAAATTGATGAAACGTGGTCTGCAATGGGTCTGAGGGTTGAAACCTTCAGTATGGAAGTAGAAGCTTCCTACCAGTAGAAGTTGGTGTTATGTTCAGGGGGTTGGAGCTCCCTTCCAGGAGTGGCTGGTAAACAAGAAGAAAGGGGGTTGGAGCTCCCTTCCAGTAGCAACTGGTAAACGAGTGAAGGTTGTAGCCTTATGTAGGTAGAAGCCTCCATACTGATATGAGTCTGCATCAGTACATTTTTGTAAATAGTTTTCCATATAATAAATATTGAAGACAGAGACGACAACAACGGTGGTTTTCTCCCGAATTGTTTTTCCACCTTAAATATTGGTGTTCATGTGTGTTCCATTTGTGTGATGTTTTATACTTTTGTTACTGCGCATACTTACTGATTATCCAACCTGATGCATAATTTATGAATCTTATTTAAAGACTGTTCTTGAGATTTTTTCTAAACTAGAAATTTATATCATTATACGCTAGTTTCTTTCAGCATATCCGCGTGTATACGCGATTTCGGTTCATAAAAACCGCGTATGGAATTCTGAAAAAGAAAAATTTAAATTTATAAATACTGATTCACCCCCCCCCCCCTCTCATTATTTTTCCCAACAATTGGTATCAGAGCAGGTCCTTCTGAAGAAGTTTAATTGCTAGAAGAAATATCAGCCAAGATGAGCAATCAAGATGGGACAACATCTATCAAGCCTCCACTTTTCAACGGAAACAATTTATTCTTCTGGAAAACATGGACAAGATCCTATCTTCAGTCTCTTGGATCAGATGTATGGGCTATTGTTGAAGGAGGTTATCAATATCCAGCGTCAATTCCAACATATGCAACAGAAAGAAAGAACTATGAAACAAATGCAAAGGCGGTCAATGCACTATTGGGGAGTCTGACTGAATCAAAATTCGTCAAGGTCATGCAGTTGAATACAACTAAGGAAATATGGGACAAAATCATTCTAAGCTATGAAGGTGATACAAAGGTAAAAATTGCTAATCTCCAAACTCTTAGAATTCAATATGAAAATCTAAGGATGCATAATGAGGAGAGCATTTCCAGTTTCTTTTTACGTCTAGATGATATTGTAAATCGTATGAGAAACTTGAGTGAAACCATAACTGACACTACTTTGGTTGAAATTTTTTTAAGATCTCTAAATTCAAAATTTGAGTCTAAAGTGTTTTCTATTGAAGAGAAACGAGATCTTCAAAGTCTTACTATTTTCCAACTGCATGGGATTCTAACTACATGTGAAATGAGAAAAGGAGGATATTTTGAAGTCAAAGAAGTCCTCTTTAGAGCCTCTACAAAAGGAAAATAAGTACAAGAAATAGAAGGATCAGGGTATATTTCAGAAGAAGATGAGGTAAATTTTGTAAAGAAGCTCCAACTTGGCACTAGAAGGTTCATATGTAAGCTTCCTTTCAAATGTTTTTCTTGTGGAAGACTTGTTCATTATGCTGCTAAGTGTCCTCATAAAGAAACACATGAAAAAGGAAAAGAAGTAGCAAGAAGAAATAAGAATCGATTTAGCACTTGAAAAAGTTATTATACTCATGAAGGTAGTGATGGGTTATCATATAGTGAGGAAGAATCTGATCAAGATCTTAGAATTCTCATGGCATTTGAAAAAGATTAATCTAGAGAAGAAAAGGATACTTTTATGGATGCTCTAGAAGACAAATATTTTCTTGAAGAAATCAATCAGCTCAAAATATGTTTGGAAGAAAACAAAATATCCATGGAAACTCTAAAAAATCAGCTTGAAGAAAAGGAAAAACACAATGAGAAATTAGAATGTGAAGTAGTAAGTCTAAGAAAAGAAATTGAGAAAGTAAAAACTTTGAATCTTAGATTTCCTAGAGGATCTGAAACCTTAGATGAAATTATCAAGGTACAACGTTCTCCTCTTATAAAGACAGGTCTTGGATATGTCGGAGAATCTTCTCAGTCTTCAGCACCAAACTATCTAAAAGCAGCTACAGCCAGCCTGCAGCATTCTGCCACTCAGCAAGGAAACAAAGAAACTTTATAGGTAAAGCATGACCACCTCAATACAAAGAACACTAACAGGAATACCTTTAAGAGAAATACCAACCAACAGGTAAACACATATAGAAGGTTCAATAATCATAGAAATTTCTTCTTCAATGGACAATGTTTCTCATGTCATAATTTTGGTCATAAAGTTGTTCAATGTGTTGCATACAAAACCATCATGAATAGAGAAGTAAGAAAGAAAATAATTGATACTAGAATAAAGAATACATATAACAACTTTTCTCCTCTTCAAAATGAAATTGAATGTGATTATTGCAATAACTTTTGTCATGAAGAATCTGAATGCAGGAGAAAACTTCAGCCAAAAGAGCATATACCATTAACTTCCAAAATATGGAGAAAGAAGGAATTACAGGTTGAGTACTGTGGCATAGCTTTATTTGCAGAAGGAGAAGAAAATCAATGGTACATTGATAGTGGATGCTCAAAACACATGATAGGTGACAGAAATAAACTTCTTGCATACAATGCTCTAGAAAGAGAAAAGAATGTTACTTTTGGAAATGGTACTCCTGCTGTCATTAACGGAAAAGGTTCTGTTTTTCTAAAAGAAAAGGTGAAAGCTAACAATTTTATGTATGTGGATGGATTAAAGAATAACCTGTTAAGTGTAAGTCAAATGTGTGATCAAGGAACTAAAGTTGTCTTTAGCTCAAAATAATGTGTGGTACGTGATTTGGATACAGGAAAAACAATCATAAAAGGAAATAGAACACCAAGCAATTTGTATGTATTGAAAAGCTGTAAAGAACAATGCTACTTGGGTAAATCTTCAGAAAATTGGTTATGGCATAGAATATTGGGGCATTTGAGCTTCTCTCAAATCAACAAATCTAGCAGACTCAAATGTTTTCGTGATCTTCCCAATATTACTCTGCCTGAAAGTACCATATGAAAATATTTCCAATTCGGTAAGAAAACCATAGTGCAATTTAATTCCAAGGAAGGATTAGCAAGTAAGCCTCTTAAACTCATTCATACTGATATATGTGGACCCATGAGAAAAAGGTCACCCCGTGGAGAAAAATATTATATTCTGTTTACTGATGATTTCTCTAGAATGTGTTGGATTGGGTTGCTAAAACACAAAGATGAAGCATTCCAAAAATTTCAGATCTTCAAAGCATTGGTTGAAAATGAATTACATCTAAAAATCAAGTGTCTTAGATCTGATCGAGGAGGTGAATACATATCAGATGAATTATTTTATTTTTTTGAATAACATGGCATAAAAAGACAATTTTCTGTAGCTGGTACTCCACAACAAAAAGGCGTAGCAGAAAGAATGAATAGAACAGTTCAACAGATGGCTCAGGCTATGCTTGATGATTCAAGAACACCTGACACATTTTGGGGAGAAGCAGCACATATTGTGGTAAATATTCTTAACAAAGCACATGTTCATTTAAACAGTGATAAAACTCCATATGAGCTCTGGTATGGTAATCTTCCCACTATAAAGCATTTTAAAGTTTTTGGAAGCAAATGTTTTATCAAGAAAAATGATGAAAAACTTGGAAAATTTGAACCTAGAGCAGATGAAGGAATATTTCTTGGTTACTCTTCTAGAATTAAAGCATATAAATGCTACAATAAAAGACTTCGGAAGATTTTTTAATGCATTAACGTTGTAATTGATGAATCCTTCTAAGCTCCAAAGGGGGAAATTCAAACAAATGAAGATGATGATGACGTATATCTTCCTACATCCAATAGAGATAATATAGAAGGTGAACCAAATGAATCAGTAGAAGAAGATCTATCTAAAAAGGCTCCATCCAGGTATGTTCAAAAGAATCATCCAGAATCTCAAATTTTGGGAGAAAAGGGACTAGGTGTCCAAATAAGAAGAACTCTTGTAGGGTCTACTAGCTATCTAGCATTTTTATCCACTAGTGAACCACAGAATGTCAATCAAGCTAGCAAATATGAATGTTGGATTCAAGCCATGAAAGAATAACTTGATCAAATTGAAAATAATCATACTTGGGAACTAGTTCCAAGACCTCATGATAAAAATGTTATTGGAACAAAATGGATATTCAAGAACAAGTTAAATGAAAATGGAGATGTTATTAGAAACAAGGCTAGACTTGTTTGTAAAGGGTATGCTCAACAAGAAGGTATAGACTTTGAAGAAACATTTGCTCCTGTAGATAGACTTGAAGCCATCAGAATGTTTCTTGCTTTTTCAAGCTTTCAAAAAATTAAAGTTTATCAAATGGATGTTAAATCTGCTTTCCTCAATGGTGATCTAGAAAAAGAAGTTTATATAGAACAACCAGAAGGATTCATTTTGGGCAATGATGAAAAACTTGTTTGTAAACTTAAAAATGATTTATATGGTCTCAAACAAGCTCCAAGGGCATGGTATTATCGTCTTAACAAATATCTTCATCAACAAGGATTTTCGAAGGGTTCTGCTGATAGCAACTTCTACACAAAAACTAAAAATGATAAACTATTGATTGTGGTTGTATATGTTGATGATATCATTTTCGGAAGTAATGAAGAGTCCATGAGTAAAAAATTTTCTTATGTTATGCAGCAAGAATTTGAAATTTCTTTACTTGGGGAACTAACATTGTTTCTTGGCTTACAAGTGCAACAAGCAACCGATGGCATATTTTTATCTCAAGCAAAATATCTCAAGCAAATTTTGAAGAAATATGGGATGGAAGACTGCAAACCTATAAGTACACCAATTATGACAGGGTGTAACCTTAGTTCTCATAATGATTCTCCCGCAGTAAATCAACTAGAATACATATCCATGATTGGAAGTCTACTTTATCTAACCTGGAAAAGACCAGACATTATGCATGCAGTTGGGATTTTTGGACGATTCCAAGCTAATACAAAAGAGTCTCACCTTCAGGCTATCAAAATAATATTCAAATATCTACAAGGAACTCAAGACTTTGGACTATGGTATCCAAAGAATTCTGACCTCACTCTTCATGCTTACACAGATGCAGATTGGGCTGGAAATGTTGATGATCGGAAGATCACTAGTGGTGGTGCATTCTATATGGGGCCCCGATTGGTATCTTGGTTCAGCAAGAAGTAAAGTTATATTGCCTTATCTACAGTAGAAGAAGAATATGTGGCTACCACATCACATTGCACACAACTTTTTTGGATGATGTAGACTTTACAAGGCATTCAAATCAAATGTTCACCTCCTATATCCACTATGTGTGATAATACAAGTGCCATCAACATCTCAAAGAATCATGTAATGCATTCCAAGACCAAGCACGTTCCTATCAAGTATCACTTCTTACGTGAACAAGTGCTTGAACAAAAGGTGAAATTGGAGTATGTTCCCTCCAAAGAACAAGTTGCTGACATATTTACTAAACCTCTTCACAGGGAAGCATTCAAATATCTCAGAAAAAAGTTGGGAGTTGTCTCTGTCGCTCAGAAGATCAGATCTGCTTAAATTCAAAATACTAAATTGGATACGTGGATTTCATAAAGGACAGTCGCATATATACGCGAGTTTATATACAGAAAACCACATATGGGTTTTTGCTGGCACAATTTTCTGGGTCAGCAATTTAGAACTGTTGTGGTGTTGTTGGGTACCTCTGGTGGTGTTCTAGTTCTCACATTTCTGTTTCATTCTCCAATTTTTATGAAGATGTCTTGATGTTTTTCTGTTGAAAGTGTTCAGGGTGCATAAGCTAAGGGGGAGCACTTGTCCTATGGGAAAGGATGCATTGTTGGCATTCTAAGTTTTGGATGTGGTCTGATCTCATAATTGAGATTCATTGGTCTTGTTTATAAAAATTCATTTGATGAAAAGGTCATGTTGATATTTATGATGTAAATTTCTATATTCAGTCATGTAAGGACTTGTTCAAATTTGTAAACCCACTTGGTTGGGTAGTTGAGTCAAAATTTGTAAACCCACTTGGCTGGCTAGTTCAGTCAATTATGTAATTCCACTTGGTTGGATCATTGATGTAAGTATGAGTCATTGGTGATAGGAATGGTCATATTTGGTTGAGTTATAGAGTCATGTACTTCATTGAAAAATATATCTAAAGAATCAGCATGAACTCAGGGGGAGCATGGAAGAGAAATCGTGTTTTGGTTTTGATCCGCCCTTTGCCCTTGATGTCAAAGGGGGAGAGTATCTTGGTGTTTGAATAATGGTTATGATTATTGTATTTATATTTTATGGTGATCAAACACCATCATGGTTGCCATCAAGTCCAAAGGGGAGATTGTTGGCAATATGATGTAATGTGTTGTCCTTGATGGCAACCTACTTGATGAAGTTGTCCTTGATGGAAACCTACCTGATGAGTTGCCTATGATAAGCAACCTATTTGCTAAAGATGTAAGAATGATGTATCTACAGATCATTTCAGATGTGACAGTGAAAATAATTCCAGCAAGTGCCATAGAAATGATAAATATAATATGTCACAATGTATATGCGGGTTTGTAAAGGTCAAGTCTCGTATGCACGCGGATATGTACGTTCCAAGTCGCGTATGCCCGTTTGTGCTCCAAATTTATAATACCAGGGGGCTTTACCATGGTATTAGCCCACAATATTGAGCGTTGTATTATCTATTTGATTCCGTCCAGGATTACCATCAACAATTGAGTGGTTTTGACTCATGGTATTGGTAAAAGCTAAAGTTACATAAGGAGAAGAAGATCATAGTGCTATGTGTGCATGTGTAAGGGTTGTTGATGAACAAATTTCTCTAAGGAATATCTGCATGGATGAACTCTACTCTTAATTGATAGATCTGAATCTATGATGCACCCATGGATATAATGATGGTTTAAGACCTCTAGATCTGATGATGATGAATCTCTAGAATGACCTACTGAAGGAATGATGAAGAACTGGCACAAGTCTACTAAAGAAAATGAATAAATCTAGGTAAGTTTTATAGATTTGGTATGTTCTGCAAAATTTATTTTTACAGACCTATACGCTAGTTGGTTTCAACAAAAGCGCGTATATACGCGGGTTCGCTTCATGAAAAGCACGTATGGAAGTTAGGGTTTTCTGAAGATTAAAATACACAGAAGTATACGCGGGTTTATGTGCAGGAAAGTGCGGATGTACGCGGCTTCAGAGAAGCAAAGTAGCATATGCTATTTGAATCAATGAATGTTTAGGGTTGAGTTTGTATCTGCATATCTATTCTGAAGTCTGGGTTATTTCTGAAGTTCTGGTCACATTGTTTTCACTGTTCTAATTGAAGTGTTGGAAAATTTTATGATTGTTGATAAAGGGTTGTGTTGAAGCTGTTTGATCCAGTATGAAGTTCTAGTCACAGCGTTTTCACTGTTCTAATTGAAGTGTTGGGAAAAGTTTATGATTGTTGATAAAGGGTTGTGTTGAAGTTGTTTGATCCAGTATGAAAATTGATGAAACGTGGTCTGCAGTGGGTCTGAGGGTTGAAGCCTTCAATATGGAAGTAGAAGCTTCCTGCCAGTAGAAGCTGGTGTTATGTTCAAGGGGTTGAAGCTCCCTTCTAGGAGTGGCTATTAAATGAGAAGAAAGGGGGTTGGAGCTCCCTTCCATTAGTATTTGGTAAACGAGTGAAGGTTGCAGCCTTTTGCAAGTAGAAGCCTGCGTATTGATATGAGTCTACATCAATACATTATTGTAAACAGTTTCCCATATAATAAATATTGAAGACAGGGATGACAACATTGGTGGTTTTCTCCTGAATTGGGTTTCCACCTTAAATATTGGTGTTCATGTGTGTTCCATTTGTGTGATGTTTTATACTAATGTTACTACACATACTTACTGATTATCTAACCTGATGCATAACTGATGAATCTGATTTATAGATTGTTCCTGAGAAGTTTTCTAAACTAGAAACTTATATTAGTATATGCTAGTTTCTTTCAGCAGATCCGCGTGTATACGCGAGTTCAGTTCATAAAAACCGCGTATGGAATTATGCAAAAGAAAAAGTTAAATTTATAAATACTAATTCACCCCCCCCCCCCCCCCTCTCAGTATTTTTCCCAACATGCTTGGCCAATCATATACCTTCACTTGACTTTTTTACCCATTCCTAAGGAACCGCTGTAATGAGTGGTCTTGTTAGCCAACCTCTTAACCTTTACTTATTCTGGGAAATTCCACCATCACTAGAACCAGATGCTACCCTTAATACCACTCATTCCTCTAGGAGGAGTTAACTTTCAGCTCTTTTATGACTCTCGAAAATTGAAAGGATTACCGAGACTCTTGTCATTTTGAACTCGTTAAAGGTTGTGAAATGATATCTACCCAGCATACATTGACACCTTTTTCAGGCTGGGATATATTGTTTACGAAAAAGGAATACCTTAGCCTATCGCGACTAAGAGGTTCTCTCAAACATAGTTTTCTACCTTTTCGGATCTATGAGACTACCTATCAAAAGGGACTGCTGGAGTTTTCTTTTCTGTTTCTTTTCAAACTCTCTAAACATGAAAAGATGCCGAGTTATTCCTTTTTCAGACTCGTTAAACCTAAATGGCATTGGAAACTGTCACCATGACGTTACCAAGTTCCTCCTTCCTAGGGATCGTAAAATGTACTGTCCAAAGGACAAACTTACATGACAAGCATATGCTATCCTCTTCAATCTTGTGTAAAAATAAAGAGGCACTCACCAGAAATGGTGGGGGGAAAATGGAATTTATTTTTCAGTTGCGTCGATAGTATGTCACTCTTAAATATGACACTTATCTCCAGTTCATGTCGGGTTGGGATATATTCACTGTGTCACTTTTCCTCCATGGGTTTGGGAAATATTTTTGTCTCTCATTCAATTACCAATATTGTCAACATAACCTCTGATCATATTTGAGTCTAATGCTGCCAAATTTTAGAGTCGTTTCACCGCTATGTTGAAGAGAAAATCCTTCTGCAGTTTTTACATTCCCTGATCCTCTATTTCAGTCTTGATTAACACTCATATCAAATTCTCTGTTTTGTGTCGATGATGTGGGATTCATTATGACCATCCTTCGACGAATCACTTCCTATCGATTTCAGCTCATTATATAGGAATTAGATCTAGAGACTCCTTTCTTGTACCTTAGAGCTTGCATGCCCTAATGGCAAGTTCTTCACATTCGATGACAGGTCCTCATCATTGGCCTTCGATCGAGTGATTCTACAGGTGTTCGACGTCAGATCACTGTTCACATTTCGTGGCTTGTACTTGTTGTACCTTGAGAGCCATTATCATTATTAATGGTTTCTCTCGTGCCTATTAACAACTTTCATCATTGGCTAGTAATTAGGTGACTTTCTTGCATGTTCGACTTCAGCTCACATATTCACATCCTTCAAATTGTACTTTATTGGGTCATGACAGAGCGCAATATCCTAGATTTTATTCTCTAGAGTCCTGGTTGCAAGGTGGTATGATTTTTCCATGATTAGATACATGTTTCTTTCATATGGATGGTTGCGACCATACCATAGTCTCTTTCACGGATGGTTGCGTCCATACCTTGATTCATGTATTTTCATCATAGATTTCAGTTATGTATATGTATCTATGCTTGATTTGTAGGTCTCCCGACAGCAGCGTTTGGTTCCTTGTACGTACTTGTAAAGCATTTCACCCCTCACTCATGTTAGGACTTCATACTTTAGGGGGCATCTATTACACAACAATTTGTCACTGTCCTTGTACTCTCTGTTCCTTGATCCTGGAGGACCCATACAGTGACACTTGTGTACTTTCCAAGCTTGGAATACATACCCCTGAGCCACACTTTGTCTGCCAATTCATCTCCCTTTACAACTTTTCTAGAAGATCCCTATAAAAACATAGTTTTCAAGGTCGATGCTTTGTCCCAGTGTCTAACCCGTGTCGATAGCATAGATTTTCACTAAGACCCGCACCGATCGACGCTCTGTCTTAATGTCGGACCCATGCCGATCCTCTTTTGGAAAGTTTTTAAAATAGAAATGAAGCTTCCGTGACTAGAAGCTTTGCGAGGCGTCGAGCTGGAAGTTTTTTTTTGAGGATATGGCCAAGGGATTCCCCTTTGGGCTTCTTGTTCCCAAGAAATAGGAACTACTCCAAAGGATAAGCTCTTTTCCCATTATTTGAGGCCCATAACCTGCACCTCCATTGTTATATAAGGATACCTCTTTCACCTCTATAGCCTTAGCCTGAGTTAGAGATAAATCATAGAGAAGAGAAGCAATTATAGCATCGAGAGAATAGTGCAGAGTGTGATTTTTTGTGTGTGTTTGGAACATAGTGAGGTCTTAGAACTTTGTGTGTGAGGGTGTTGCAAATGTGCTTGGATACTGACCTACCAAAGGAGAGCCTCAACATCAAGGCTTGGTTGTAAACTCCCCTTCTCTTTATCATAATAAAATGCAACTGATGTTGATCTTCCACTCTTGTTTACATCTATAATGAGAGTTCTAGCATTCCTTGATCAGTTAGATAGGTTGTAATTATTTTATGTTTTTCATGATTTTACGCTTGTCATTGTTTCCTGACTATCTATACAGGCAATCGGACGTTGGAAGCAACATGTATCGAGCTTGAGGAAGAATGAAAGATCAAGAAGCTTCAATGGAAAATGAAAACATAGCATCAGAATAAGGCAGGTCATCTCCCTTTCTCTAAATTTCATTTAGAATCTAGGAAGGTCGATGTTAGTATGTTCCTATAGTTGCTAGACCCATCCTAGGGCTAGAGGGACCGCCTCTATCAACAGAGGGGATTTACCTGGACAACAAGTTGGTGACTCCGCTGGGGATTTTCCTTTGAGTAATTTTTCACTCTTTGAGGTCTTAGTCATTTGACGAGTTTAGTTGAAAAACCATTTCTCTGTTGTTCCTATGTTTTTCATCAATTACAATCTTTTAGTTTTTTCTTGAAGTGGTGAGTCTGGCCTTGGTTAGGAGAAATTATTTGTTTTTATTTTTTATTTTTGAGGCATTGGTGCTTTTTTTTGTCTAACAGTTGCACCGATTGGCACTAATTTTCAGTTAGCAAGCCGCACCAATGGGTCATCGGCGCTAGTTTTAGCCCCTAAAGTCGTACCAATTCTAGCATGTGTGAAAAATTAAGATTTTTTCCCTAAGTCTTTCACCAGTGTGTCTTGCCCTTTCGGTCTTTTTCTCTGTATGATTTACATTTTCTCCCCTTCACTCAAGTTGGTTTTATTGACTCATTGGCTTGGTTTTTGGTTGTTTTTGGGACGTGTATCCTTACACCCTAGGTTTTTCTAGGATTGTGCACTGATTACCTGGTTGCATGCTTTGCGAGACATCGCCATGCTGATTGGGTCAGTCTCTTTTCTTGGTGAGCCATCTCTAGTTGATTGCATTTTAATTTTTGGTTAATTGAGTGTTCAAGTCTCAAGTTTCTGTCAAGTTCATTTGGTCTGCTTTTTTGCTTGTGAGCATAGATTACATTTCTCATTGTTCAGCTGAAAATTCTTCTTTCTCTGATTTCTTGATGCAAATGGGAATGAATGCCTTGTTTTGATCCCACAATTTGGAAGTCCTCTTTGTCATTGAACTCATATGTCTTGAAGCCTTTTTAGGAATTTCAGTACAAAGTGCTCAGAACAAGATTGTATTCTTAGTGTTTTTTTGCATCCCTTTTTTTAATTAAGGAAATCTGTGTTCATTTAGTTTTCGTCTCAAAGTTTGCTTTTCGTTAAAATGCATTAGATCAAGTTGCATTGAAAAGTCATGTTTGAAATTTATCATTGAACTTAGATTACATTATTTAATGATTGAAAACTAAAGTTCACATTGAGTGCATTCTCTTTTATTAAAATCTTGCATTAAGTAGATCCTCATTTCATCGAAAAATGCATTGAGTGCATTCTTGTTCATTCAAAAGAAAAAGGAATTTGTGCATAGATTACAATTGCATAGTTTTCAAAAAGAGTATTTTGCATAGATTACATTGCATAATTCACATCTTTGAATGTTTTAGATTACTTTTGGATGGTGGAGGTCATCTATTTTGGAAACGTATCAGGTGCAGTATTACTCTTTTTTGCATCATTGTTTGAGACTCTTCCCTTAACTAGATAGTATTCATCGAATCGAAAGATTTCCTTTCTTATATAGCTACATATAGAAGATTCAGATGATAGTAGTAGGGCCTTGGAACTGAGACATAATTCAAGATCAACCATAAAATTTATTCAATCAATCTAAGGAAGCATTGAAACTTAACGCTCACACTTAGAGGTCTAGGCTATTGACGTGTTCCGGCATCATTAAACCTAGTAGTTGTCGTTCGCCATCTGGCATTAGACAACACTAGTACGAGCTTGTGCTCCTCGTACCATCGTGTATATAAAGGGAGACCCTCATAGGTTGCAATCCTTTATCCATAGGAAGCCGATTCTACCACCCTATGACCGCGATACACTGAACACAACATTTGGGGAGATTGTTTGCATGTACGGTAAGTCCTTGCCATCATTTCTCTTTCATTTGATCAGCAAGGTGTATATTGCAGTTCATGGAAATTTGGTACACCCTATTGCTTAGATATCCTTAGTATTAATTTTGGTATTTTCGTGACTCTTTAAAAGTGAAAATATCCTCGAGCACTTGTCCTTTCATGCTCGTTCAACCTGAAAGTGACTAGAGTCATTTTTTGTCTGTTTCTTGACTCTTAAAATATGAAACGACAGAGTTTTGTTTTAGTGTATTAAAAAATTAACTTCCCATGAAATATTCCTGGTTAAAATTATCTTCCTTAGTGATTCTTTAGGGTTGTTTCTGATGGAAACGTTTCTAGACTTTATCAACCAATGAATCCCCTCCAAAGGAATTCCTAGTCCTTTTCCTGCTTTTGGAAATGTTGGTGCTCCTTATCTGGAAACATTGTCCCTTCATGGGTTAACTGTTGGTTTTTCCATATGGTTATTTTCGATCTCAGTGGTCCTGGGTGGTTTGATCTCTGTTCAACCATCTCTTTCGCCTGAACAATGTCATGTTGATTCTAAGGTGGACCTCTCCCCTTCTTCACCTATTCCTTCGTCCTCCTCTTATACTTCTCCTGGTGAAATTTTGGATTCTAGTAACCAGGTGGCTAAGAAGAAGAAGAAGAAGAAGACAAAGAAGAAGAAGTTAGATAAGCAAGAGGCTAATGCTGCAGCTATTGTTCCTAAGACAACTTTCATCGATAAACCATCCAACCTTCCATGGAAAGTCAAATTCCCTTGTAAGTTGTGGAAGGGTGACCAATTCCTTCAAGATTTCCCTGGCATCCCTAAGGTGCTCAAGGTATGGTCCGACGGTCGTCTGCCATTGTTTTTGGCTTCTAGAAGTCATGTTGGTGACACATCTTCAACTAGTACTAATAAGACTCATAAGAAACAAGGTAATATCACAAATCCCTGTAAGTTTTTTGAAGGGCATCATCCCATTCACCTTTGTCTATACATGGATGAAGCCACGAGAGTATTGGACAACCCTATTGTTTCTGTGTCCTGCCTTCCGGTTGGTTACCAGAAACTTTCTTTGAGTCCTCTGCTAGTTTATTCAAAGATTGATCAAGACTCACCTTTGGTCGATCCCTCTCCCCCGGTAATTCAAAATTGCAAATCCATTCCTAACCAACCATTGGTCATGGAATCGGTCGATCTGCTCTCGCCCATGGTTCATCAGATCTTTTCCATCGAGAGTGGCTCACATACCGCTCGCATTCTTCTTGTTTCTTCATATTCCTCGAACTTGGACAAAGATTCTCCCATCCTTATGGTTCAAGAAGCTGCTCCTCTTGCTCCCATGATGGAGGTCCTAGAGGATGATCCTCTTGCTCCTGTAACACAAGGGGATGAACATTCCATTCTTGTGGAACCCCCTCCAAGTAGTTTAATCGCTTCGTTTGATTGGAGTAGGTTCGCAGGATACCGCCTTCCTGCTTATGTGCCCTTTGAGATCACAATACATGCCTTCAATGTGATCATACCTAGCACCATTATAGATGAAGGCGCATCTGTTAGCATTCTGTCTTCAACTACTTGGAAAGCTTTTGGTTCTCCATCACTTGTGCCTGTTACGTAGAATCAGTTGGCTTTTGACAGAGGAACTAGTCAACCGTTAAGAGTCGTTCCAAAGTTGCCTATTACTTTGGGAGGGAAAACTGTCTATATAGACGTGATGGTGGTCCAAGGCCCCTTGGATTTTAATATACTCTTGGGGCGTGATTATGCTTATGCCATGGGTGCACTCATCTCTTCCCTCTTTCATGTGATATATTTTCTATTTAAATGTTGGATCGTGACCATTCATCAGCTTTCATTATTTGGTCCTCATCCAACATCTGGTCCACCATCGTCTCTTTCGGGTCTTTATCCGCCGGTCATATCCTCCTCGCTATAGGTTAATTATGTGGCCATGTGTTCATTTCCCTCGTCTAGTGATAGTGTCGTTAGGTACCACCTACTAGGGGCATTCAATCACGACTTTCGAGAAGTTTTCCTCCCATCAAATGAACACCTCTTGGAAGCCATGACCTCTTATTCTCCATGATGAGTTGTCAGCGGAGTAGAGTTTGTTTTCTTGTGTCAAGCTCCTTAAAAAATGAAACAAGGACTTTGGAGCATAGTTCACTTTATTGTGTCGAGCTCTTTAAAAAATGAAACAAGCTCTTATGAGGGCAGTTTGTTTACTATGTCAACCTCATTGTTTACTATGAGGATAGTTCTTTTACTGTGCCAACCTAATTAAAAAATGAAATGTGTTTCTATTCAGTTCAAGTTTTGATTAGATCTCATAAAATTCCAGTCGAGTCTTTCACTTGATCTCGTAACTGAACCTTCACTCCCTCCATCTGTTTACTCAAGTGCATGGACTGCAGCTTGGGGGGCATGTACCTCAAATTGAGTCACCATGTTGGGGACATGCAAACCTTTTCAAGCATAGTTTATCTTAGTTTCAAGCTTGTGTAAAAATGAAACCAACTTCAAGTAGAGTTTCCATGATTTTAAGCTTGTGTAAAAATGAAACCATTCTTATTTTACCTCTCGTGATTGCCATTTTATCAGCCTGTTTTTCCAGATGAGCCTTGGTTTTCTCATTCCATTGTTACCATCTGCTTGGTCGATCATACACCTTCACTTTATTGTTTTACCCATTCCTCAGGAACCGCTGCAATGAGTGGTCTTGTTAGCCAGCCTATTAAACTTTACTTATTCTGAGCAGTTCCACCATCACCGGAACTAGCTGCTACCTCGAATACCACTCGTTCATCTGGGAGGAGTTAAATTTCATCTCTTTTATGACTCTCGAAAATTGAAAGGATTGCCAAGAATCTTGTCGTTTTGAACTCGTTAAAGGCTGCAAAACTATATATACCCAATATACATTTACGCCTTTTTCAGGCTGCGATAGATTATTTACAAAAAAGGAATACCTTAGCCTATCGCAACTAAGAGGTTCTCTCAGACATAGTTTTCTACCTTTTCGGATCTATGAAACTACCTATGAAAAGGGACTACTGGATTTTTCTTTTCTGTTTCTTTTCAAACTCTCTAAACATGAAAATATGTTGATTTCTTCCTTTGTCAGACTCGTTAAAACTAAATGACATCGAAAAATGTCACCATGACGTTACCGAGTTCCTCCTTCCTAGGGCATGTAAAATGTACTATCCGAAGGACAAACTTACATGACAAGCATAGCTATCGTCTTCAAGCTTGTGTAAAAATAAAGAGGTACTCACCAGAAATGGTGGGGGGTAAATGGAAGTTATCCGTCAGTTGTGTCAGCAGTATGTCACTCTTGAACATGACACTTATCTGCAGTTTGTGTCGGGTTGGGATATATTCACTCTATCACTTTGCTTCCATGGGTTTGGGAAATCTGTTTGCCTCTCATTCGATTACCAATATTGTAAACATGACCTCTGATCCTATTTGAGTCAAATGTTGCCAAATTCCAGAGTCATGTCACCGATATTTTCAAGAGAAAATCCTTCTGCAATTTGTACATTCCTTGATCCTATGTTTCAGTCTTGATTAACACTCATATCAAATTCTTTGTTTTGTGTCGATGATGTGGGATTCATTATGACCATCCTTCAAAGAATCACTTCCTATAGACTTCAGCTCATTATCCGGTAAGTAGATCTAGAGAATCCTTTCTTGTACCTTAGAGCTTGCATGCCCTAATGGAAAGTTCTTCACATTCGATGATAGGTCCTCATCATTTGCATTCAATCGAGTGATTCTACGAGTGTTCGACATCAGATGAATGTTCACATTTCCTAGATTGTACTTGTTGTACCTTGAGAGCCATTATCATTATTGGTGGTTTCTCTTGTGCCTATTAACAACTTTCATCATTGGCTAGTAATCAGGTGACCTTCTTACATGTTCGACTTCAGCTCACATATTCACATGCTTCAAATTGTACTTGATCAGGTCATGACAGAGTGCAAGACCCTAGATTTTATTCTCTAGAGTCTAGGTTGCGAGGCGATATGATTTGTCCATGATTAGATACATGTTTCTTTCATATGGATGGTTGCGACCATACCATGGTCTCTTTCACGGTTGGTTGCATCCATACCTTGATTCATGTATTTTCATCATATATTTCAGTTATGTATATGTATCTATTCTTGATTTTTAGGTCTCCCGACAGCAACATCTGGTTCCTTGTACATACTTGTAAAGCATTTAACCCTTCACTCATATTTGGAATTCATACTTTAGGGGGCATCTGTTACAAATAATTTGTCATTGTCCTTGTACTCCCTATTCCTTGATCCTGGAGGACCCATACAGTGACCCTTATGTACTTTCCAAGCTTGGAATGCATACCCCTGAGCCACACTTTGTCTGCCAATTCACCTCCCTTTACAAATTTTCTGGAAGATCCATATAAAAACCTAGTTTTCAAGGTCGATGCTTTGTCTCAGTGTCTGACCCATGTCGATAGCATAGATTTTCACTGAGACCCACCTCGATCGACACTCTGTCTTAATGTTGGACCCATGTCGATCCTCTTTTGGAAATTTTTTAAAATAGAAATGAAGCTTCCTTGACTAGAAGCTTCGCGAGGCAGCGTGGTGGAAGTTTGTTTTGAGGATATGGCCAAGGGATTCCCCTTTGGGCTTCTTGTTCCCAAGAAATAGGAACTACTCCAAAGGATAAGCTCTTTTCCCATTATTTGAGGCCCATAACCTCCTCCTCCATTGTTATATAAGGATACCTCTTTCACCTCTATAGCCTTAGTCTGAGTTAGAGAGCAATCATAGAGAAGAGAAGCAATTATAGCTTCGAGAGAATAGTGCAGAGTGTGATTGTTTTTGTGTGTTGGGAACATAGTGAGATCTTAGACCTTGTGTGTGAGGGTGTTGCAGACGTGCTTGGATACGGACCTACCAAATGAGAGCCTCAACATTAAGGCTTGGTTGTAAAATCCCCTTGTATTTATCATAATAAAATGCAATTGATTTTTATCTTCCACTCTTGTTTACATCTATAATGAGAGTTCTAGAATTCCTTGATCAGTTAGATAGGTTGTAATTGTTTTATTTTTTTCATGGTTTTACGCTTGCAGTTGTTTCCTAACTGTCTATACAGGTAATTAGACATTGGAAGAAGCGTGTATTGATCTTGAGGAAGAATGACAGATCAAGAAGATTCAATGGAAAATGACAACATAACATCAGAACAAGGTAGGTCATCTCCCTTTCTCTGAATTTCATTTACAATCTAGGAAGGTTGATGTTATTATGTTCCTGTAGTTGCTAGACCCACCCTAGGGCTAGAGGGATCGCCTTTATCTGCAGAGGGGATTTACCTAGACAACACCAGCCAATTTTCAGAACACATGGCATCCTTCCATTCAATTTCTTGCTCCAATATAGAATAAAGAGAATGCAATAAAAAACCTAAACTTCTGAAGAAAAAATTTTGGCTAGTCAAAAGAAATCACTGTGAACAAAATATTCAAATGAACTCAGCAATAAAGGGGCTGAGAATCGAACCTACAACCGAGGGCATTTCTCTTGCTACTAATTCAGTTTTAATGTCGAAGAATGGATGAGAGAATGGCCATTGAATTTCACAGTGGGTCGGACTACGGACACAGATTTCAGAATAGGGAGAGGCAATGCTAGATTGCAAGAAAAATTAGTCTTCGGGCACTCGACGCTTATTTGTACTAAAACACTCTGCGTTTAACCATGCTTCTTCCCGCCATAGATAGGCCTCTCTATCAGTTTAACTTCACCATTCTGGGGTTCTTCCCACGCATCGATCCTTGAAATAAAGTCCTTGACTTCGCCCCTTCGACAAATAAAACACTCTACGTTTAACCATGCTTCTTCCCGCCATATATAGGCCTCTCTATCAGTTTAACTTCATCATTTTTGGGTTCTTCCCACGCATTGCACCTTGTAATGAATTCCTAGACTTCGCCCCTTCCACAAATAAAACAATTTGTGTTTAACCACCGAAAACCCCAACCTTAGAAGTTAAGTCTTTTTGACTCTGAGAATTTTAGGTTTTCACTTCCATATATTTATTTTTTTCTATACTCCTTTTTAGATTTGAATTTTTTTGAACTCTCAAGTATATCACATATCCTTAACTCTTAACTATTAGGGTCATTCAAGTTGTTTTCATAATTTTTAAGGTATGTTTGATAAATCTATATGTTATACAAGTTTTTGATATAATTTTTATAAAGGTGGTAGTAGTGAATTTACATTCCCTACTTTACACTAGGTATCATTATTGGCACAAATAAAAGTGCACAAAAGTTTCCCAAATAAGCATTCATATGATTAAAAATTGAATAACATTTGTTTAAATTTATCCTAACTTTCTATTTAAATAATGAGAGGCACTTGGTACAACCTAATATGAGAGATATGTGTAAAGAAACATAAAAATTATATGACACGTGTTAAAGTAGTTTAGTCAATTGAGTGCATCCCAAGTGATTGGGAGGTTTGAAGTAGTCAAATCCACAAGTAGAATGAATGATGAAGCATTCTAGGTGATTAAACTGCATTTTGAGTGCCCATATATGCCAATAATTTTTCCAATCGCAAAAGGGAATGGCGTTGGTGTGTTATTGGCTCCCTAAAAATGATTTTTTCTTGTCAAACACTAGCAAAAAGAGTTATGGAATCTATTTGGGAAAAGTGGGTTGTGATTTTTTGTGTGTTGGTTGAGAATTATGACAAGCAAGAGGTAGGGAAATTTCCAAGGGACTTTAGAGATAAAGAGGGAATTACCTTTTTGCTTTGCTAACCAAGATGAGAGGCATTTAGAGATCGTGAAAGCCTATATTCAATTGGGAAAGGAGATCCATAACTTTAATTTATGTGTGAAAGAGAGTTGTTTTCGCGTAGTTATATACTAGTGAGTTATTATATTTCCCCTTATGGTATCATCTCCTAGCTAAGGGGTGGCTAGTTGTATAAATTTGATATGAAATTGAGCTTATGGTTGGGTGGAAAAGACTCATTCCCATATCAGTTTACAGCTTGAAAAAAATCATATCTAAATTATGTTTGAGATTGATCTATCTTAAGGGAATAAATTGATGTTTGAAGTGGACAAATTAAACTACATAATCCTCTTTCCTAATCATGTGAAAATGCTTGCTTATATTTTGGTGGATAGTAACCTCAAGTAAGTTTGCATGTGTACATTTTACTCTTATCTACTTATATACTAAGGAATGATAAATTATGGTGGGTAGTAACTTTCATGTGACTCTTGCCTATTTTGGTGCAAAGACTAGCTTAAGAGCAATGTCTACATAAAATTTAGGGTTTGTGAACGTTGGCGGAAATTTGTTTATATGAGTGAACTTGGATATGCATATGGTCACTTATATTCATGAACTTTCCATAAATGAAGAAGAAGGGAATTTTGGGCAAGATTTTTACCATAACAATAATCATTTAGAGGTTGATTCTCTTCGTAAATTTGATTGATTTCCCTTGATAGAGATAATCCTCTCTAATGTTTAATGAAAATTCCTATATTTGATGCAGGAAGTGAAAAAACTTCACTATCAACAAAATGTCCAAAGTTTTCAAAGTTAAACTCCTTGATTTTTACATATGTAAATTTGATTGATTTCCCTCAATAGATATAATCCTCTAATGTTTAATGCAACTTATTAGATTTGTTGCATGAAGTGAAAAACATTAAATATCCACCGAATGTCTAAATTTTTCAAAGCTATACTCCTTTATTTTAACCTATTATCATTGTGTGTGTAACTCATCGATGGCATCGACAATCAAGGAATGACTTAAGGGTTTCAAATTGTAAAAGTATCAAATTTCACCCATAGTTGGTAATTTCATCGAGGATAGACGAGATTAGATTAACTTTTCCATAATGTAAAGTGTTTAATTTCATCGATGGCCAATAAGGTCATCAACCACCAGTGACATTGGAAACAATTTTTCAATCAGTAACATATTAAATTTAAACAATGGTTGATGAATCATCTGTTTTCAATGAAAATTTTGGGGTTGAACTCATAGACAGTTGGTAAAAAAGAATGTGGTTGACCTCATAGATAGTTGGTAAAAAAATTTGAGGTTCTACCGTACGGGTTGACCTCATGAGCAGTCAATGAAAATTTGGAATTTTACCCCATTGGGAAGGAAATATGTTGGGTTGTGCTATCAACAATTTGTCGACTTTTGCAGAAGAAACCTTTGACACTTTGGGAATCTACATGTGGATTATTCTTACACATGAGTTTTATTTTCACTTGGGGTTTAATTATTATTTAAATAGGGTGAAATATAAGTATTTACATGGAATTGATGGATTAAAAGTTTTATTTAAAATCCCAATTATGTAAATGCATGTAAAGTAAATTAATTGGAGCTAGCAAAAGACATGGTGAGTTATATTTCCCTAATGCTCACTCAACACTCATCTTGGTGTGACATGTGGAATAAGATGCAATTTCATCTACCATGTGGTAGTTGTTCATTAGCATTGACATGGCACTAAGGGTGAAAATCCTCGGATGATTGTATCTTAATGATTCAAACTTGAATTTTAATAAATTTTTGAAAGCTCTTAATGAGGAGAATGTGACAGTGTTATCATAACAAAGTTTAGGATTGAATTAGAAAAAACAAAAAAAATGATACTTCTACCCTCAATAAGGTACAAAGGGGTTTGGAAATGTTACAGAGTCATATCGGAACAGGATTCAAACAATGGACGTGGATGGGCCAAGAAATATACCAAAGAGAGTTAAAATGTAAAAATGACATAAGCTTGAGAATGATAATTAAATATGGAAAGTTAAGTAATTGATTGTGAGAATTGCACTGATAAATTCATTAAGAGAATGCCTAATAGAGTGCATGAAAATGTACTCAAGAATGTTAGACATTAAATGATGATTTGAAAATATTGAGGCGTGTGCTTTTTTATTGGCCCAATAAGCTAATATAATTGAGTTTTCTATGTGTTTAGGAATGATTTAACATGATGATGATACAATTGCTTGACAACCCCATACAAAGGATAAGGGCAAAGGAAGCTCGTTGGAATGCTAATCATGGGAACATATAAGCTTCCAAAGAGTATCAACCATGTAAGGAAACATAAAGAATAATGAATGCAGTTGTGTATGTATGGATTGATCATACCATTACAATAGGTAATTTGAAGGAATGGGAAGAATTTATTTAGGGTTAATATGTATCTTTATTTATATGAATTATGATTAAATGCACATCAATTATCAATATTTGGGTAAGGTATGATTAATGTGGGAGATTGTCAACACAATGATTAGCAAACATTTTGGTGATATGTGTTTGCATGGAGCTATCGAGATGGACAATAGTTAAGAGAATGAGTAAAGCACTCATGTAATGGATTGTGGATAGAAGTGTGAGAGTTATATTTGATAATGAAATAATAGTTTCCGTTCAACATATGTGATATAAAACTAAAATTATTAAATCATTAAAGTGTGTAAGAATATTTTTGAGATCATTTCAAAAATGTTGTACATTTGCTACACATGTTAATTAGGGCATTACCCACAAACACACACCCTCGAGACCAATACCTAGTTGTCCAAAAATAAAATGGTACCAATATTCTTAGTTAGAGGTGAAGGATTATCCTAAGAGGTTATTTTGTTGGTTTCAAGTGTTTTTTTTTGCCTTGGATACTAAGTGGTTAAGTTCTTCAAGACTTAAGAGTTAAGGAACAAGGGCTTGGGGGGAAGGGATTTACGGGTTAAGAGCTTAATAATTAAGGGATTTAGGTGTTATGGGTTAAGGGGTTAGGCTTTAACGTGTTTAGAGGTTATGGATTGAGGTTTAAGTGTCACGAGTTAAGAGAATAAGGGGTTAGTGCTTAGGGGGCTCATGGATTCTAGGTTAGGAGTTGATGGCTTATGGTTTAATGCGTCAAGGGGTTGATGGCTTATGATTCATGAGTGTAGGTGTTAAGGTATTATGGCATCGGGGTGAAGGGATAGGGAATTTAGTGGTTGTGGGTTAATGGCTTATTGGTTGTGATAATGGGGCCCCTAATCCCCTTATCACCACTATCGGGGGTTCCCCTTTCAATTTCTCTTGTTACCTTCCCTCTAGGCCCCCTAGCCCCTATGACATTAGGTCTTAATCCCCCTTATCATTCTCTAATGTGTGGATTATAGATCTTAGTAAACCATGCTTGAACATCCAACTTCTACCCATCCACTACAAGGAAAATACCCTCTAGTGGATTTTTTTGAGGAACCCCTTATAAAAATACCCCAGACATCCATTTCTAGCAGAGGTTACTAGAGGAGGTTGGCGGGCAGAGTTTTTTGCAGGTGTATTTCATCGGGTGTGCTTATCACCGTAAAACGCACCGGTGCATTCAACATGAGAAAACACTGGTGTGCACAAAACATTGGCACATCAGACACCATGCACTCTGTACACACCCACCTAGTGCATTGTATTTCTGTAGCGCACCAGTTATTTACAACACTTCCGCACTGGTGCCTCATAAAAAGTGTGTGAAAACGGAAATCGCCCGGTGTGGAATTAAGAAAACGCACCAGTGCACCCATAAAAAAATGCACACCAGAACAAGGTTAAATAAAAAAAATTATGGCCAAAAAACCACACAAAAAATTGGCACACCGGACACCATGTGTTCCGTACACACTTTCCCGGTGCATTGTATTACTGTAGCGCACCAATTCCTTACAACACTTCCACACCAGTGCCTCATAAAAAGCGCACGAAAGCAGAAACCGCCCAGTGAAAAATCAAGAAGACACACTAGTGTGCCCTTAAAACCCCATGCACTGGAACAGGGTTAAATAAAAGAAAAAATTACGGCCAAAAAACCGCACAAAACATTGGCACACCAGACACCGTGCGCTCCGTACACACCCGCCCGGTGCGTTGTATTACTGTAGCGCACTAGTTCTTTAGGACACTTCCGCACCGGTGCCTCATAAAAAGCACGCAAAAACAGAAATCGCCCAGTGTTGAATGAAGAAAACACACCGGTGCGCACACAAAACCCCGTGCACCGGAACAATGTTATATAAAAAAAATTATGGCCAAAAAGTCGCACAAAACATTGGCACACCAGACACCGTGCGCTCTGCACACACCCACCCGGTGCATTGTATTACTGTAGCATACCGGTTCTTTACAACACTTCTGCACCGGTGCCTCATAAAAAGTGCACGAAAACATAAACCACTCGGTTCGGAATGAAGAAAACGCATCGGTCTACCAAACATTCCCATGCACCGGAACAGGGTTAAATAATAAAAAAAATACACCCAAAAAACCGCATTTTTCACTTTTGTGAGTGTTACAGAGCTCTCAAGAACCAATGCAATTTATCCTTGTCTAAGCTGCCCTAACATTGGTGCTCCCATCGCACTCATTGCACGCACTGCTGTTGTGCATTGCCCACTAATCTCCAGCTTGAATTTTGCAAAATGGTGGAAAAATTTTCTTTTGCAAATTCTATAGCCAATATGCCTCCTCAACGGTCAAATGTACAGGTATTTTTCTTGTTTTTCCATAATTAATCCTTTTAGCATATTAGAATTTCAAATAACCTTAAAATTAACCATTTAAAAGAAAAAAAACAAATTTTGTCGCGCGGTGCACTCAATCCATTCGGCTCGCACCGGTTTACGGTGCTACTTGTAAATTTATATGCTTCACCGCAACCAGTGTTAACTATATTCGCACTGGTTTTGGGGCGTTACCGATAAGTGCACCGTGTTATTTTAAAAAAATTTAAAAAGTGTGGTGCGATTGTTTACCAGGCTGCACCGTTGACAATGTGGAATATCAGAAACATGGTGCGTTGACTAAATTATCAGCCCTGGGGTAAGTAATGTTGTCATTGCACTGCATACCACATTTAAATATGGTCAACAATTCGGCCTGGTAAACCGGTGCTAATGTTATCCGCACCGGTTCCAGGGTGGTACCGAAGGCAGACTATGTTACTTTAATTTTTTTTTAAAAGTGTGGTGTGGTTAGTTACCCAGCCGCACCGTTGACCTAGTGGAATAGCGGCGATGCAGTGCGTTGAATACAATAGACACCTAGGGATGGTTATTTTTGTCAGCGCGCGACTTTCCATATTTTTCCTCCATCAACGGTTCGACCTTGTAAAATACCACACCGTTCACTATGTCATGATGGCAGGAGGTCGGTCCGTTGACTTAACTATACGCCCCGGGCCATAGATTTTAGTCAGTGCACCGCCCTCCTAACACAGTACATTTTCAACGGTGTGCTACAATTTTTTTTGGAGCACCTCCCCCGGTGCATTGAATATTATTAGGTGTGCCGACGCTGGTGCGCTCCATAGAAAGATGCACCAGGATCGGTGCGTGACTGTGTTTTTGGCGCAGTGACTGTTTTTTTTATTTTTTTTCAAAAAAATATATATATATGTATATTTCTAAATATATGTCTCATTTAATAAAAATAATTGTTTTTATTATGTCAATTATTCAAAGACATGAAAGGGGAGGAGAGGGGGAACAACAATAACAACAGGCGGAGCAGTATAACATGGTTCGCCTGTGGGAGGCATGAGAGCGGGAGAGAGATGTGTACCCTCGCCATATTACAGTAGTTACACAGGGGCTCTTAAAGCAGGTAGGCCTCCTCAAGTTCTATGAGGAGGCTACTTCCCTAAAGGGCCATAGTTTGTTTTTGAGACATCTTATTCGAAGGTGGAATGCCGAGCAACAAGCTTTCCGAGTTGGTATCAACCAGTGGTACACGCCTACTGAGGAGGATATATATTTCATTACAGGGATATTGAGGAGAGGGGTGGATTTTCCCTCATTCTAAGAGGTTCCAACTGGCTTTGTAGTAGGGAGTCAGTTAGTTTACTCCCAGAGATACATTGGAGCAAATGTACTATCTCCTGCAGAGTTTCAGGTCGTTGGAGGTTAGTTACGTATTGGTGCATTTGGTAGTGAGGAGGTCTCTCACTTATCATTTTGACCATTTCGCACAACACCATTGACGGGCAACACATTAGTTGCTCACTTCTATATTATGTTGATTCTTTAGTATAGGAGCCACAACTTGTCAGGTGGTCTGCCATTTTTTTGCAGTAGTTCTGTACAACCTTAGATAGATGTCATGCTCATGCACAAGGGAGGGTCAACTTCCCTTTTTCTTCAGAGATTTTTTGTTTATTTTTTGAGAGGTTTCTAAAGACGAGGCCTACTTTTCTTCGGCAGCCTCGTAGGCCAATGTTTGAGGCATGTATGCACATGTGGGGGAAAATGATGCCCAAGAGGGATGAGACTCTGTTTCCAGCGAGGATATCGCATGATGCACTAGAGTTTCTAGCCAGTGTTGATGAGCATCCCTTAATTATGGTCCCCTGTACTATGTGGGTTTGGATTTGTGAGGGTGTGCCAACATCCTCTTCACATCTGATGAGCCACTAGATGATAGAGTAATATTACTGTTTTATATATTTAAATTTATTATAGCATGTTCTTTAACTTGTTTTTATTAAATTGTGTAATTAAATTGTCTAATTATTGTTGTGTACTTGTATATATTTGCAGAAATGGACTCTTTTGATGGAAACAACATACTGGCACCACTACATGATCTAGGTGTGGATACTGATGACAATCAGGGCATTGCAGATGCCAAGTATCATTATGAGGCCGGTGCAGAGAGACCTTTTTCTAGGCGCGGTCGACTTGATGCTAGATATAGGATGGAGTTGGGCGACCAACTCAGTGCATTGATTGTTGAGGCGGGCATCATGCCCGCTCATTACAGAGACATACAGGCCGATGATAGGATATTACAGATGTGGAGAGGCGTGCCGCATGACATGTATAGCCTGATGCAACATGTCGTAGGAGTTACGATAGTTGTTACATGACTGAGGAGGACTGTTGCACGTTATAGGCGTGGTCGAACCGCAAGACACGATGGACAGTCCACGAGCAGTGACGTCTCATCATCTCATGATCGTTCACCTAGGGCTGCGCCAGATGAGCATGAGCCTCCACTAGTATCTAGCAGCAATCATCATGGAGATGAGGCTGGACCATTGGCCATGTCCAGTCAGAAACCTGCAGCATCCATCAGTACTCATGATCATGAGTAGGTTGGACCATCGACCATCGAGGTTGCACCATTGACTGAGCAGGCCTCCACTAGTACTGATATTGATGTTGTACTACCACCAGCTAATCCATGACATTTATATTACAGTTGTATGTTTTTAACATTATATATATATATGGTCCATGTATTTTATGTTCATGTTGCAGTTGTACTTAATTTACATGTTGGTGATCATCATGATGTGTATATTGTTACATCATGTTAGATATGTTCATTTAATGTGCAACTTGCAGATATATGTGTATGTGATAGCATGAGTTATTTGACATGAGATGTATATTTGATGTTTGTGTTGTGATGATGTTAATATATAATGTTAATTATGTTTTGTTAGATGATCATGATCACGATGATGTTAGCAATTTTGAATGTGTTTTTTAGTCAAATATGATGTTTGTACAATGGTTATCATAGGTGATGTTTATTAATTAATTTAATATTAAAAGATCATGATATTGTAAAATTGTAATATTTGTAATTCTAATTGTATGTAAAATTCTAAAATTGTAATTGTAATGGTATATATGTAAATTTGTAAAATTGTAATTGTATATACGTAAAATTCTAAAATTGTAATTGTAATTGTACGCGAAATTGTAAAATTGTAATTCTAATTCTAATTCTATGTAAAATATTTGTAAAATTTTAATTGTATCACTGTGAATTGATTGTAATTGTAAAATTGTAATTGTATGTAAAATTCTAAAATTGTAATTGTAATTTTAATTGTAATTGTATGTAAAATATTTGTAAAATTTTAATTGTATTACTGTGAATTAATTGTAATTGTAATTGTAATTCTAACTCTAATTTTAATTGTAATTGTATGTAAAATTTTAATTGTATTAATGTGAAATGAATTTATTAAAAATTTTAAATTTGTAAATTTGTAAATTTTAAATAATTGTAAAATAATAAATCTAGAATAATATGAATTATTGTAACATAATAAAT
This sequence comes from Pinus albicaulis, assembly GCA_034641835.2. Lineage (NCBI taxonomy): Eukaryota > Viridiplantae > Streptophyta > Pinopsida > Pinales > Pinaceae > Pinus > Pinus albicaulis. Next base: position 1,159,897,385 of record CM076577.1, read on the forward strand.
TTTAAAAAATAATGCAAATAAATTCATTTACTTTAGAATTATCATTATTTTATTATGATCTTAGATACAAAAATAAAATAAAACTAATTTATACAGTATGTTGTTGTTTTTGAGATCAACATCATTGCAAATTATCAAGTGAATTATTGATTTTAACATTAACACAATGAAAATTACCAATTAATTCAAAATACATATTATAATGTTTCAAAAAACCCATCTTAAAAGGTATACATATTGTTGAAATACCACATGTACCATATCACTCTCGGTTCTCATGATCACCCTCATTATCTTCCAACTCACATCGCATGATAACACTATTGTTCTCAAAGATATGTTTTGATCTAGGGTCATGTGTCAATACGAACCACCAATCCCTATCCAACACATCTGGGTAAAAAAACACCTGGTTGCAGTGTTTGGGGAAAACATAGGGCTCCTTAGCTTCATCCTACGTCTTTCTAGAGTTGATACATATCAGCCTTCTATCGTGATCTTCCTTTACATTATTATGATCAAACGTGTCCCACCACTTGCAGCTAAAAATAGCACATTGGAAAGAAGAGAAATCCACTTCAATGACCTCTTGTATCTTTCCAACGTAGCTTAACCTCCCTCATACTAGGTTTTGATCACGGTGGCTAGATCGACTAGAATGATAGAAATCGACTTCCACTCCACAGTCTTGTGTGATGTTTCCAGCATCGACTTTTTTTGTGCGAAAATGGTGTCCATATGCCCACATAGATGGGAACAAATGTACCTATTATAAAAAAAATTAAAAAATCATAGTGTCATGTGTCTTATAATAACCCAAAAATTAAAATATGAAATGTAGATGTCTTATAAGTTTCAAATTTACATATAAATTAAAAATATGATTACCATGTTGCTGCACCCTGTTATCACTCAGGTTTTCCTAGAAGTTGTGTAAGAGGAAAGTATACCCGAGGTAACCACAAACCAACCTTTAGATGCAGAATCTAGCCAATCTACATCCAGAGAGGGCTCTCTCTTTATGACTTATCTTTGTTCTTAGAAGGTTTTAGGCTAGTTATAGATCCAAGATGTTTGTTTTTGAAAAATGGTGGAATCCTTAAACTGAGGGCAAGGTTGAAAGTTTTCAGTCCATTGGGCTATGGAGTCAAAGGATGGCTTTACTGGATTTCTATTCTAAACACAAGATGGTATTACAGGGCAAGATAGCTAGACAGAGACCAATCCTTAAAATTTAAAGTGGATGGGATGATCTTGAAGGGATGAAAGGCAGCTAAGAATCTTTCACCATGTTCAAAAGAAAGAAATGAGATGACTACAAATAAAGAGCAATGAAGAATTCTTTATTATAGTAATCAACAATGTTTAAATTAGCAAAGCAAGAGCATTTAAGAATTCATGTTTATAACTAATTTAGAGGAAAACATTAAGAACAATCACATTTGAAATCAGAGTACAATTAAGCAAATTCTGATTCAATCCTTTATGTAAATTATTCAGAAATGGACATGATGATATTATAAACTAATATAAAATTTCAGACAAAAGGGTAGAAAAACTTATTGAACTTTAGTCCAACACATGAATCCTGCAACAAGTCCAGTGCTTTAAATCGTCATCCAGTAAGCCACGAATAAATTTCTCCAAAATGCTTTTATTCCAAAAATCTCAATGTTACAGCAGAGTAATAGAATCCACCCTCAATACTCTTTTTGAGGGTTTATTTATACACAAAATAATTGAAAATATCTCCTACTATCCTAGCCCATAATTTGGGGTGACGAAGGAGTAATTTACAAGTAAACAGGAGACAAATGGTCTCGTGGATAGAATAATAAGTAACTGCTGATGTGCTGTTTCCTTTCTTTATGGATGTGCTGGAGGTAAGTGCTGAAAAAGGGCTTGTTGATGTCTTCTGGAGTAATTTCTTTTCTTGTTTGATACTCTTTGTCTTTACGGATACTCTTTAACTTGTGTAACTAATACTCTTTCATCTGTACTCATTTTTACCATTTACTTGATAGTAAAGATAAAATTCTCATCTTGAAAATAACTTTTACAGAATTTCCAATAAGTCTCTCCACCATGAATCGTCTAGTATCACAGTCCTTTTGAGTTTTCTCAATGTCTCATCTTCTTCTGTGAGTTTGTAAAAGGTGGGCTCATTAGGAAATAGATACTTTATTTCATGTTCCAAATGAAATAAATTCCTCACTCTATCATAGATATTTCTCCATGTTGGTAATATTGTTTCTGGTAAACTAGGGGAACAAGCAGCTGTATTTTGAGCATGAGCATTTATTTTCTTTACATAGGTTTCCAAGTCCATTATTTGATCCTCTGAGAGCATAGGACTTGGTAACCCACTGTCCAACAAAGCTTGAAATTTTTCTCTGAAAATATTGATATCAATCAAAATATCTGTGCACTTCCTTTCTAAATTCTGCATGAAAGTTCTTTTGATGAAAACTCTCTTTATTTCCAAAACTGTGTCGGTCCTGTCCTCAATCCCTAAAACTGCAAGCTTTTGCTTTGTCCGGGTGTTCAAAAATTGAATAAGCTGATTGGCCTGCTCAGGCCTGCCTCTTAATTCATTTCTGGTTCTGTTTATTTCTTCTTGGGCTATTTTAACCAAATCATTTTGTTCAAAAATATCTTGAATAGAGGGCCAAATGCCCTTTATTAACTCAATGATGTTACCCCAAAGAATGTCATTTATTTCCTTTAAAGTATTTTCCAATGAAAGATCTTTTTCCAAAGCCTGAACCAATTTTTATAATCTTTTTATTTCCCTGGTGTTATCAGCAACTGTCTTTTTAGATGTATCATATTTCTCCTCCAATTTTACTAATTGCAATTTCGTGGTTTGAAGTTCTATGACCCTTAGTTGTAGACTTTCCATTTGTTTTATTAATTCATCAGAACTCAAACCAGAAGTGTTTACCTGGGATGGCTGTGTTTGCTGACCTGTTGTTGTAGTACCTGTGGTTGATGTCTGCCTGATAGTTTCCTGTTCCTGCAAAGCTTGTTCCAATTCCTTCTCCGTTTCACTTAGTCGCTTAGTCATATTTAGGAGCAACTCCATTATTTCTTCCTGTGAATTCCCCTTTAGAACTTCTTGGGTCTGAGGGTGCCTTGAGGCTGGCAATTTTAGCTGCTTTCTCAGTGCAGCTATGTCATCATCTTTCTTCTTTATTAATGCCTCAATACTTTTAATGTCTTTGGGGTTATGACCCAAGCCAATGATTATGTCTTCTAAAGACTTTATTCTATTATCTTTAGCCTGTGAAGAGGCCTTCTCAATTTGCAATTGTGCAGTTGTGTTATTCAAAGAATCCTGCAGCGTTATAGCTGCCATGGCTTTATTGGTAAGAGTGGAATAGACCATTTCCCCAGTTTGTCTGTGTAGCTCTATCTGGTCCAGAGGATGGATGTCCTTTGCCAAAACTTCAAAATTTGTCATGATGTAGTCAGCTGCAGTAATGGGTTTTGGCACCTTTGACTTGAAGTGGCTCATTATCATTTTTCCTTGTGACATGTCAAATGCTGACATTAGCCTTTCTTGATTATGGGGAGCCATTTTCATATATTGATCATATACCTTCATTTTTAATGGATCATTCTTTGCTTTAATATTAATGAAGGTTCTTTTAATATCCCCTGTATCTGTTTTTGGTGGTCTGAAAGAGGATACCTCGGTACTTAATTGCTTTTGTAAAGCTTTCCCTTTCTGTCCTGTGTTTGTTTCACTAACTGTGCCAGTTAGTTGACTGTCTTCCCTCCCATCATCAAACACTTCATCTATGATTTCCACTTCTGGAAGTGGATCTGATTTATGTTTTTTAACTTGATGTGTTCCTGAAGGCTCTTTAGGATGTGTGGTATCTGGAACTTGCCTTTTCTTACCTATTTCCACATTTGATGGAGTTTGTAACTCTGGAACTTGTGTGTGCTTTTCCTGAGTGGGAGAAACCTGTGATTGTTCAGGTGCTTTGGAAGTTTGTGGTTTCTCTGTCATGACTAAAGTTTCAATCACCTGTAATGCAGGTTCCTTTCCTTTACCTTTTGTCTCTGCTGCCACTGGTGGACTGCCTTCCTGCAATCTCTGCTGTGGATTTGCTGCTAAAGATGTACCAATTTGGGGTACCTGCACTTGACCATAAGATTCTAGGTCATATTTCTTTTGAAGATCTTTCATAACTTTATTCATTTTTTCTTCTGCACTTTCTTCTTCAACAAGTGTTTTTTCCACCCATTCATCTTGGTTAGCATATTTCTCTATATCAGGAATCTTGTGGTGGATATAAGGGGAAGATTTGTTCTTTAATCTTTTTTCACAGATGAAACCAAATGGGTCATAAGGAACCCAACGAAAACTTCTTTGAAATTTGCATCGGTTTTGTAATATATCCTCTGCTTCTCGCTCAGCCTCTCTAGAATTGCAGATGTAGGGACCTAATTGGCTTTTAATCCGGAGTTGATCTTTCTTTTTCACACTACAAAAATGGATCACATCTGAATTGTTCATTTACCTGAAATATTCCAAGGAAAATAGTCTCATGGGTACATACTTTGGTAACTTGAATGGATGTAATTCACATCCATAAATTCTGATGACTGTATGGTTTTGATACAAATACCAATCCCCAACTTTATAGGTCCTTGAAAGTTGTAAGGTCTTTTTTATTTCATTACTAAGTCTTGGGGGAGGAATCCCTGTCAACAATGTAGTTGCAGGATATACAAAAAGATCTATAAACTCAGAATAGGAATAGGGAGACTCATAAGAATGAATGATGGGAGACCAAAATATAACTGACCTTTGGTTTCCCTTGGCATCAAGTTTTTGAACAGGGAAAGGGAACTTTTCTGACTGATAGTAGATAATGAGATGATAGATGACTAAGGAATATTTAAAAACTTTTTCATCATCTAGCCTCATGAATTGATCATGGATCTTGTTGGCTATGAAGGAGGCAAAGTCATATTTAATCTCAGGAGGTTGCGCAGGAGTAAAAATGGATAGCAAAACCAAGGTTATCTCATCAACATATTCACTGGTGTTGAAGCCCAAGACAAAAGATATCATATTGAGGATGAGTCCTCCCAATTGATTGAAATAATAAAAACCATAGGGAGGAGACCCCTTAGGTTGATGCTCAGGCAACATGAAAATCTGGCACATGGATTTTAGCTTTTCTGGAGTTAATTGCCTAGTCTTCTCAATCAATTCTTCCATAGACAACGGTGCTAGTTCTTGGTCTGGTTCAAAGTGTAGCATTGCATTAATAGCCTGGGGATTAACGGGAAACAGAACACTCTGATCAGGAGCTATTACAGCCCTTTGAGTGGGATCATAGTTTGAATGGCAATAGTGGATAATTTCTGGGAAATTAATGACTGAGGGGATGAGGTACCTTGGGAGATTGGATTCCCACAGTCCAATGACATCTTGCTCCTTTGAATAATCGTCTCTGCAGCGACAATAACTCAGAAGGGGGCTTTCATCAAAATGTAAGTCTTTAATTTGGAAATCTTTATCTACCAAAGGTAAATATTCCAATTCACGGTGAGGAGCATTCAATGGAGTTATATTCAAAGCTGTCGGGGCCTCCATTTTGGTTCTTGTGGATTCAAAATGGAGGTTTCTGGTTTTCTTCACAGGCCGGGCGTGATTTCTAAAATGAAGGAAATTGGCACAATTGTAGGTTCAGGGAGAAATTGCACAGTTTTAAAACCTCTGGGGAAGATCTCAGTGATGATTTTTAATCACTAATTCAGCGAAAAACAAAGAAAACATAGTTTTACTTGCAGTTCGGGGCGGAAAAGGATAAATACCTGTTTTTGGAAGAAAGCTGGTTCTTAACAGGTAACAGACGGTAGCAGAAGGACGCTTGAACGCAGGTCTGACGGATTTATGGAGTGAAATTGAATGGAACAGTGGATTTCACCGAAAATTCGAAAACCGTAGCAGAGAGCACAGTCGCGTTTAATAACGAAAATAACGGAAAAAACATGAAAATTGGCTTTATTTACAAGTTAAAAGGGTTTTTTAGTTTTTCGAGGAGTGACGTCATCAATGTACGGGCTGACGTATGCAAGGTCGGGCGGTAAGTAGTAAGTAGTAAACGGTAATCCCCGCACCGCTTATGGACGGAGGTGGTATTAGTCGGGAGGGCAGCGATTCCATAAAGTAATTGACACGTGGACGGTGACTAGTCAAATACCGTCAATCCCCCACTGGTTATTGTTCGGGCGTTGGATGGCTAGTGGAATGAACACTAGCCGTAGATCTTACAGTGGGAGATCGGACGACGGAAAGGACGAAAAGATGGTGGGGTCTTCGTGCGCGGGCCCGACGGGTTTTAAAACACAGTTAACTCTATTTAAACATCTCGGGGGGCATATAATAGGCGGAAAGGTATGATTATTAGTTAATTCAGATAATTAACTAATTCCATGGTTATAAAGGAAATAGGGGTCGCGGTGGGGTTAAAACGTCGGGTGAAATGCCAGGTGGATGAGCCACGTTGGTGCGGGATTTTCCAAAGTTTAGTTTCGAAAAACTTCAGGTTTTATTTATATTTTTTGGTTTAAACATATATATCATATGTTTAAAGTTTATTTTTTATATATATGTTTTTATTTTATTATATGGTAATTTAACAAATGTAATTAACTTACCATAGGGGCGGGTTTACGATATAAAGATATAATTTAACCAAAGGGCTTATATAGTGGGTTTTTATTGGAATGCACGGGGAAATAATTACTTTGGTTAAACTTTATAATAGAGGGGTTTTTTGGGGTATTTATAAAAAAAGGAGTTATATACTTAGGATAGGGCATTTGACTAGGGATTTAGTAAATAGAGTTAAACATTAATATGACCAAGGGACAAGGGAACTCAAAACACTTTGCACATCTAAGAAAGTGATAATTTTTGAAGTAATTTGCAATATCTAATCTTCAACACTTGAACTTAGAATAGTAAGTTATTTTGAGGGATTTTTTATGGAATTTTGCATGATTTTCCTAAGTAAAATAGGATTTTACTTAGGACAATGTTAAAGGTGAATGATTATAATGATGAATTATCTCAAGTACTTAGGTCTTTTTGATCATTAGGCCGAGGGTCCGGTCCCTCCAAAAGTCAAGGAAATGCCTTGAGCCCTTTTGATCTCCAAATACCTGAGTATTTTGGGGGAAATTAGTAAAACTTTTGAGGGGAAAATGATGAGGGAAGTTAATGAGTTTGAATTTGCTTGCTATGATTTTCCAGTGTATTTCCTGCTTTAGTATTTGTGATGAAAGTAAAGGATTAAAAACATGTAGCAGCATCATTCATCAGATAACATTTTGCAGCACCATCTACCTACCCTATCTACTTGACACTACCATTTTCTCTTCTTTATTAGGGTGCATTTAGACTTGCAAACCCTTATCAATCTTTTCTTTTTACATGATAAATCTATCTATTTCTACCCTTATTACATCCAAGGGCTCAGATTAAACTGTTGAGCACCTTTTATTCACTCTACCTATCTACTTATCTGCCAAGATTAAACTCTTTGGTCAGATATTTATTCTCTAATCTACAACATGAAATTGAAATATGAGTAAGCCAAGTTTAAACAGTTTGACTTATTCATGAATTGTGGCAAAGGTTGTGACAAGCTGCACACAATTGCTTTATTACAAAAAATGAAATAGTAGTGGCATTTGGATTTGCACACTTTCCTTGGTCGATTTTTTCTTGGGGTTCATTTCTTTCTCTTTTTTGACCATTTTATTTTTCTTACCCTTTTGATTTTTCTTTTAGGGTATACCCTCTTTACATTTTTTTTAAATTTTTTGATTTTTTTATTTTTTAGGAATATGGAACACCTTTGCTCAAGAAAGAAGGTTTGAACATATTCCATAGTTCAATCAAGACAATCATGAAAAATGAAACCTATTGGTATAGGAGTCTAAAACTGGCTCCACTTGGGGATGGCTTTTCCATGTGAAAAGTCAAGAACAATAGGTCAGTTGCCTAAATATGTCTTCAAACTGAATTATGTAATCTCCTTCTCCTGGTAGCTTTTATTTTACATATGATAGTGAAAATTTTGAAGCTTAGGGCCTTCACTTCGGGCTTCAACTTCAAGAAGTCACCATCCAATCCACACTACATTAAAAAAAAGGATATATTATGTACAAGTTAGAAAAATCAAAACATTCTAGTAAATGGGATCAAAATAATGCTTGAGCATTCGACCATTGACTGGTCCTTCTTCAACTTCTGAATTGTCCAACTCCTTCAAAAAGTATGTGTTGTTTCCCTGCAAGGCATGAATGATATAAGGCCCTTTCCACAAGAAATCAAACTTTCCATGTTTCCCTTTTTCTTCTCTTCTAGAATCCCATCTTAGGACTTTATCACCTAGTTGAAAATCTTCTGCTTTAGTCCTTTTATCAAACATTTTCTTTAGCTTTTCCTGCAATATTTGTGATCTTTGGTATACCTCTTCCCTGGTTTGTTGTAGGTGGATTGTTTGATTAATTCTTCTTTGAATGTTATTTGGCTCCACTTGAGCCTCCTGAAGTAATTTCATAACAGGAATTCCTAAAGATGACGGGAATCTTGCTTCAAGGCCATAAACTAACTCATATGGGCTAGTCCCAATTGATTTCTTAGTTGTAAGTCTGTCTGCCCACAATGCATTGGTTAGTTTCTTGTGCCAATTCTTTTTGTTTTCTTCCAATAACTTTTTGATGATATTGATAAGGCTTTTATTGGAGGATTCTGCTAGTCCATTACCCTGAGGGTAATAAGCTGTTGAGTGGCCTAAAGTAATATGATATTTACTACAAAAACTAATCATTTTCTTTGACTTAAATGTAGCAGCATTATCTATTATAATCTTTTCTGGACAGCCAAATCTTGAAAGTATGTTGGTTTCTAAAAACCCTATAATCACAGAATCATTGGACTGTCTGCATGGGATAGCTTCAATCCATTTAGTGAAGTAGTCTGTGGCAGTTAAAATCCATCTGTGTTGTCCTGAAGAAGGGGGATGAATTTCTCCAAGAAAATCTAATCCCCATTGTTGAAAAGGTCTTTCTGTGGAAATTGGTTTTAAAGGCAAAGGTAACAACTTTCTTTTACCCTCAAATATATGACACTTGTGACAAGTTGTTACAAATTTCTTAACATCAGAAAATAAAGTTGGCCAGTAAAAGCCAGCCCTTAAGATTTTGTCTGCAGTTGATTTTCAGTAGAGATGTCCTCCACAATCCACTGCATGAAATTCATTAAGCACTTTATCAGTTTCATCTTTTAATAAACAATTCAACAAGATTCCTTCATGATTTTTCCAAAATAGAGTGTTATCTAAAATACAATATTTCAAAGATGTCATTTTTAAAAATCTTCTTTTGGTTCTGGAAAACCCTGGAGGAGCTTGCAGGTTTAATAAAACATGAATTATATCAGTGTACCAGGGTGAATCTAAGAAAGCTTGACTGATCTGTGGAGTCGCCATCTCCTGATTGTCATCCAGTTCGTTAATGTCTAAGGCTTGCCAATTAGTTTTAGTCATAAGTTGTGCCAAACCTTGACCTTTTATGAGTTTTGTTGGTTTAATCTCAATATCATATTCTAAAATGGTAGCTATCCACTTACCTCTTTTACCTTCAATGCCATCTTGGGTCAAAATATTTTTAACTACAGCATTAGGCACATAAGCTATCACATGAGAATATAATATGTAAACCCTGAAATCTTTAATTGTTTTTACCAATGCAAAAGCCTGTTTTTCCATAATATTGTATTTTAGAGATGCATCCCTAAGTGCTTTACTAAAAAATGCTATTGGTTTTTCACACCCTTGGTCATCTTTTTGAAGTAAAACAGCTGCAACTGTATGTTCAGAAGCAAATGAAAAAATAATAAAATCTCTGTCAAATTTGGGACTGGTAAGGACTGGTGTCCTTGTTAAAGCCATTTTAATTTCCTCAAATGATTGTTTGGCTTCTACAGTCCAGTCAATGCTTGAATCTTTCATCAACATGTTAGTAAGCAATCTAAGTAATTCAGCTAAACTAGAAATAAATCTTCTCAAGAAATTAATTTTTCCTATGAATGCTTGCAACTCTTTTATGTTTCTAGGATGAGGTATTTGTAAAATTGCTTGTATTCTTTCTGGATCAATCCAAATTCCATCTTTAGAAATGATGTGCCCTAAGAGCTTTCCTTCTTCCAAACCAAATAATGACTTTTTGGGGTTTAAAGAAATCCCATATTTTCTGCACTTTATAAATACTTGCCTTAGGTGATCTAAATGTTCTTGCTCTGTTTTAGAAAAAACAGTTAAATCATCTAGGTAAATAACCAGAAAATCATGTATCTCTTTAGCAAAAGCAATATCCATTGCTCTTTGAAATGTAGCTCCTACATTCTTGAGCCCAAATGGCATTTTGACATATTTAAATGTACCCCATGGTGTTGTAAATGCTGTTTTATCCTGATCATCAGGATGAACCAGAATCTGGTTGTACCCTGAAAATCCATCCAATAGAGATATCCTAGAAGATCCTACTACCCTTTGCAGAATGTGGTCCATTTTCGGCAGAGGATAGTTGTCTTTTAAAGAAACTTTATTCAAATTTCTTAAGTCGACACACAGTTTAATTTCTCCTGTCTTCTTCCTATTTGGTACCAGGTTAGAAACCCATTCTGAGAATCTGATAGGAGCTATAATCCCTGCTTCAAACATCCTTTTGATTTCCTTTTCAATTGAGGGTAATAAAACAGGATTTATTCTTCTAAGCTTTTGTTTAAAAGGTTTCTGGTCTAGTTTCAAAGATATAGTGTGTTGAATGATGGATGTATCATAAGATTTGAGGTCTTCATAACTCCAGGCAAAAACATCCTGGAATTCTTTTAATAGTTCAACATATTTAACATTTTGATCTTTTGGAAGAGATTTGGACAACTTGACCATTTTGGGATTTTCTGGGGTTCCTAAGTTGCATTCTTCCATATCAGCCTTCACAGGTTCCATTTGAGGTCTAAATGGAATATCATTTGAGTCAAACAGATCTTCCAAAGGAGTTAATCCTTTGGGCAAATGATTATCTTTTAAATTGATGATTTCTGTCTCATCTTCTATGATCTCATCAGATTCCATGTGTTTCAAATTTTGCATGTCCTTTCCTGTGAATGTGGTTGGATGCAGCATATGAATTGCATTTTCTCTTGAAATTTCTATTTTTTGTTCTTTTTCTTGATCAAATTCATCAATAGTTATGTCTTCATCTATATTACAGTTAGAAAACTCATTTTGAAGTGTCAAAAAATTATTGATTTGATTGTTACTCACAAATACTTGCCAATTCAAAAGATCGTCTGGTATAGCAGGCCTATGCCTAATTTCAGCTGAAAACTGATGATTAGGGTCAAAAGGTAACTTGCATGTACTAGCAAACATGGCGAGGCTGTGAGCATGCAAATTTTGTTTCCTGGGAATCTTGGCAAGTTGAGCTTGTAAAAATGTGTTGAGAATCTCTACAACTGTTTCTCTGTATTGTTTCAGTCTCATGTCTTTTGTTGAACATTCTCCTTTAATCTGTTGAATGATTAGTTCGGAGTCTCCTATGATTGATACCCTAATAGCTCCTAACTTCTTGACATGTTTAAGCCCTAATAAAAGAGCTTCGTACTCCGCCATGTTGTTAGTGCATTTGAAATTCAACCTATAAGCATGACCCTCTGCATGATTATTCTCAACATTATGTAACCAAATCCCAGCTCCTGCCCCTAGTCTGTTTACTGAGCCATCAAACTCTAAATGCCATAGAATTTCATGTTCATAATCTTCATCAATTGTTTTAAAGTGTTTCTTGACAGGAGCTAGTTGTTCAGTTTCTTCAGGTATTTCTTGATCATCTGTTGTTTCTTTGTTTTCAGAGATTTCTTCAATTTTAACAGTGGTTTTATTTATGGTTTCCAATTCTGGAGCCTCTATTTCAGTAGGGAGATCTAACTCAGCATTGTATAAAATAAAAGAATCCATGTCAGAATGTACAGAGTAAACAGGGAAGTTTTCAGGCTTCTCATGGCTACTCACTAAGTACTTCATCAAGGTTTCTCTATATAATCTTTTAGGCTGACCAAATACTGAAATAGTTGCATATGACATGTCTAGTTGAATAGACCCTCCAAGTTTAGCACCCCATGATCTAGACAATAACATACCATATTTAGGTGGAATATCAGCCACTACTATGTCCATCAAAACAGACTTAGCAGGGTATTGTACCAAAGTAACACACAAATCTTTAATCAAACCTAAACATTTTACCTGACTAGAATCAAATGAAAACAAATCTTTGTATGGTCTGGTAATATCTAGATTTAATCTTTCCATTACCGCTTTTGGCATCAAATTATGAGATGCTCCAGAATCAAGCATTGCATTATGGAGTATCTTGTCATGAACATTCAGGCTTACATAAAATGGAGGAGTTCCTCCACTTTCTGGTTTGCCATTAACCTCAGGGCCAAAAAGAAGTTTGGGTTGATCATCAAGAATGTTTACCGAATCATCCAATCCAGTAATGTTAATGTTTAGGGACTTGGTAATATGACTCCTATAGACATCATGTTTAGCCAATTCTGATAAAGGAACAGCTATCTTGAGTTTGCCTATTTCAGCCTCTAGATTGAAAGGTTTTTCCGTTTGAGTTTTAGTGTTTTGCACAGTTGGGTTTTCTCTGTTTTTTGGGTCTTCAATATTTTTCTCTTTTTCATGAATGAAGTTTTGTTTTGAAGATGTTTCTGGACTAACTTCTACTGTTTCTTCTACATTTCCCACAGGAGGAAAAGTATTAGATTGTTGTTTATTGTTTGGTTGGTTGTCAGAGACATCTTCAATTATTGGATTTGAAGGGTTGGGAGTTATCCTAGACAGAATTTGTACTTGGGGACTGTTTTGTACAGGGGGAATGTTGACTTTACCTTTGAAATTTTGTTTTGCAGTTTTCTGTTTGCTATTCTCTGGCACATCAATTCGTCTACTTATCAAGTTGTACTGTTTATGAACCTCATAAATTGCTGTGTCATAGCCTTCCTTGAAATCAAAAGTATCACCTGAATGAGTTTGGAATGTTTCAAGGATGTGATTCTCTTGATCATCTTGGGATAGGAAGAATTCTGGTTCATTTTTGTCATCTGTTACATTGTTTATTTCTACATCTTCTGTAGGTTCTTCAGAAGTTGAACCTTCAACAAAGTTTTCTTAGAAAGGTGGCCTAATGTTCTGGTCAGGAACATTCTTTCCACTATTTTGATTCAGATTGCTCCTAAAGTTTGGGTTTCTTGCAACATTATGATTGTCACTAGAAGACTTTCTTTCAATGGTTTCCACTCTGTCTCTTAATCTTTCCATACCTTTAATGATTACATCCAGCTTCTTTTCAAAAGCTGAAGGTTCTTCATTCATAGGCATTCTTCTTTCTGCCCTAGCTCTGGCTCGTTTTTCTATCAGATTTGCTTCTACACTCACCACTATGCTTTGCATTTCCTCTAGTGTTTGAGGAGCCCTTTCCCTGAGGGAATAAGCTATGTCAGAATCAAAACCGTTTGGAAATTTAACCAATACAGAGTCAGGTGGGGGTCTTAGGTTTTGAGGAACTGCATTATATGCTTCATTGAATCTTATGATGTAATCTTGTACGGTTTCGTTAGGTCTTCTTCTTAATTTCTCAAATTCTGATAGGATCTGAAGAGGATCCTTTTTCTTCTCCCATCTGTTCAAAAATGCCCTATATAAAGCTTCTAAATCAGCAATACTGTTCGGAGCAAGGGCCCTAAACCAAGTTCTAACTTCTCCAGTAAGACTCTGAACGAAAATTCTCATTCGGATATTATCAGTATCAATCTCGTAAAACTCAAAGTAATCAGTCATCCTTTTGGTGTGTTGTTGAGCTGTGTAAGTACCTGATCCATAAAAAGGCGTGATCTTACTTTGATAATCTTGAGGTAAATCTGGAGGGTTGGCTGGAAACTATAAAGGGGCATATCGATTAGCCATTGGAAGATAAAGTGGGGTAATAGGAGTTGATGGTCTGGCAGGAGGAGATGGAGGAGTAGAAGGGATGACAGGTGTTTGAAAAGCTTGAGAAACAGTAACTGAACTTGGAGATGCTTCAGTAATTACAGAGATGTTTGAACTTTCTTCAAAGGTTTGTTCAGACTGAATAGAGTTATGTAATTCTCTGTCAAGATGATGAGAAACAAATCTGTATTGAAAATATTCAAAGAACAATGGATCTGGAACTAATCTCGATAATTCAGTTTCAGAAAAATTCACAAATAAAGATGTTTCAAATCGTGCATCAAAAGGAATGTCATCAATATATATAATTTTCACAGGACAAGAAGCAGATCTAGAAAGTGGTCTAGAACTTCCTGAACTTTCCTGACTTCCTCTTTCAAAACTTTCTTGACTTCCTTGTCTTCTAAGAATTCTAGGAATCAGATTTGGATTTTCAAATATTGGTGGTGGATTGGGGTCAGGGTTTGACCTAGTATGTCAAATCCTTTCTGAAGCCAGTTTTCCTAGACTATGTGTTTTTTGAATTTTTGATTTTAATTGAAAGAATAAATACAACTTCTACAAATTCTTCAAGAAATAATGATGTGTGATTAAAATTTTCTCAAAGATCTGTTAAACTAGAGAATCTGATTGAATATTTTGAAACTAAGATTCAATATATAAGCTAAATCAGAGATAGACTGAAGCAGCATTTATTTACTTTTGCAATTGCAGAGCAAAAGAAATTTCAAAGGCTACCTGGCTGATCTTCAGACTCTGTCTATAGCTTATAAATCAAACAATAGTATCAATAAAATGATTCAGATCCCCAGTATGGTCGCCACTATGTTATCACTCAGTTTTTCTTAGAAGTTGTGTAAGAGGAAAGTATACCCGAGGTAACCACAAACCAACCTTCAGATGCAGAATCTAGCCAATCTGCATCCAGAGAGGGCTCTCTCTTTATAATTTATCTTTGTTCTTAGAAGTTTTTAGGCTAGTTATAGATCCAAGAGTTTGTTTTGAAAAATGGTGGAATCCACAAACTAAGGGCAAGATTGAAAGTTTTCAGTCCATTGGGCTATGGAGTCAAAGGATGGCTTTACTGGATTTCTATTCTACACACAAGATGGCTTTACAGGGCAAGATAGCTAGACATAGAACAATCCTTAAAATTTAAAGTGGATGGGATGATTTTGAAGGGATGAAAGGCAGCTAAGAATCTTTCACCATGTTCAAAAGAAAGAAATGAGATGACTACCAACAAAGAGCAATGAAGAATTCTTTATTATAGTAATCAACAATGTTTAAATTAGCAAAGCAAGAGCATTTAAGAATTCATGCTTATAACTAATTTAGAGGAAAACATTAAGAACAATCACATTTGAAATCAGAGTACAATTAAGTAAATTCTGATTCAATCCTTTATGTAAATTATTCAGAAATGGACATAATGATATTATAAACTGATAAAAAACTTAAGACAAAGGGTAGAAAGACTTATTGAACTGCAGTCCAACACATGAATCCTGCAAAAAGTCCTGTACTTCAAATCGTCATCCAGTAAGCTACGAATAAATTTCTCCAAGATACTTTTATTCCGAAAATCTCAATGTTACAACAGAGTAATAGAATCCACCCTCAATACTCTTTTTGAGGGTTTATTTATACACAAAATAATTGAAAATATCTCCTACTATCCTAGCCCATAATTTGGGGTGACTAAGGAGTAATTTACAAGTAAACAGGAGACAAATGGTCTCGTGGATAGAATAATAAGTAACTGTTGATGTGCTGTTTCCTTTCTTTATGGATGTGCTGGAGGTAAGTGCTGAAAAAGGGCTTGTTGCTGTCTTCTGGAGTAATTTCTTTGCTTGTTTGATACTCTTTGTCTTTACGGATACTCTTTAACCTGTGTAACTGATACTCTTTCATCTGTACTCATTTTTACCATTTACTTGATAGTAAAGATAAATTCTCATCCTGAAAATAACTTTTATAGAATTTCTAATAAGTCTCTCCACCATGAATCATCTGGTATCACAGTCCTTTTGAGTTTTCTCAAGGTCTCATCTGCTTCTGTGAGTTTGTAAAAGGTGGGCTCATTAGGAAATAGATACTTTATTTCATGTTCCAAATGAAATAAATTCCTCACTCTATCATAGATATTTTTCCCTGTTGGTAATGTTGTTTCTGGTAAACTAGGGGAACAAGCAGCTGTATTTTGAGCATGAGCATTTATTTTCTTTACATAGGTTTCCAAGTCCATTATTTGATCCTCTGAGAGCATAGGACTTGGTAACCCACTGTCCAACAAAGCTTGAAATTTTTCTCTGAAAATATTGATATCAATCAAAATATCTGTGCACTTCCTTTCTAAATTCTGCATGAAAGTTATTTTGATGAAAACTCTCTTTATTTCCAAAACTGTGTCGGTCCTGTCCTCAATCCCTAAAACTGCAAGCTGTTGCTTTGTCCGGGTGTTCAAAAATTGAATAAGCTGATTGGCCTGCTCAGGCCTGCCTCTTAATTCATTTCTGGTTCTGTTTATTTCTTCTTGGGCTATTTTAACCAAATCATTTTGTTCAAAAATAGCTTGAATAGAGGGCCAAATGCCCTTTATTAACTCAATGATGTTACCCCAAAGAATGTCATTTATTTCCTTTAAAGGATTTTCCAATGAAAGATCTTTTTCCAAAGCCTGAACCAATTTTTCTAATCTTTTTATTTCCCTGGTGTTATCAGCAACTGTCTTTTTAGATGTATCATATTTCTCCTCCAATTTTACTAATTGCAATTTCGTGGTTTGAAGTTCTGTGACCCTTAGTTGTAGACTTTCCGTTTGTTTTATTAATTCATCAGAACTCAAACCAGAAGTGTTTACCTGGGATGGCTGTGTTTGCTGACCTGTTGTTGTAGTATTTGTGGTTGATGTCTGCCTGATAGTTTCCTGTTCCTGCAAAGCTTGTTCCAATTCCTTCTCTGTTTCACTTAGTCGCTCAGTCATATTTAGGAGCAACTCCATTATTTCTTCCTGTGAATTCCCCTTTAGAACTTCTTGGGTCTGAGGGTGCCTTGAGACTGGCAATTTTAGCTGCTTTCTCAGTGCAGCTATGTCATCATCTTTCTTCTTTATTAATGCCTCAATACTTTTAATGTCTTTGGGGTTGTGACCCAAACCAATGATTATGTCTTCTAAAGACTTTATTCTGTTATCTTTGGCCTGTGAAGAAGCCTTCTCAATTTGCAATTGTGCAGTTGTGTTATTCAAAGAATCCTGCAACGTTATAGCTGCCATGGCCTTATTGGTAAGAGTGGAATAGACCATTTCCCCAGTTTGTCTGTGTAGCTCTATCTGGTCCAGAGGATGGATGTCCTTTGCCAAAACTTCAAAATTTGTCCTGATGTAGTCAGCTGCAGTAATGGGTTTTGGCACCTTTGACTTGAAGTGGCTCATTATCATTTTGTCTTGTGACATGTCAAATGCTGACATTAGCCTTTCTTGATTATGGGGAGCCATTTTCATATATTGATCATATACCTTCATTTTTAATGGATCATTCTTTGCTTTGATATTAATGAAGGTTCTTTTAATATCCCCTGTATCTGTTTTTGGTGGTCTGAAAGAGGATACCTCAGTACTTAATTGCTTTTGTAAAGTTTTCCCTTTCTGTCCTATGTTTGTTTCACTAATTGTGCCAGTTTGTTGGCTGTCTTCCCTCCCATCATCAAACACTTCATCTATGATTTCCACTTCTGGAAGTGGATCTGATTTATGTTTTTTAGCTTGATGTGTTCCTGAAGGCTCTTTAAGAGGTGTGGTATCTGGAACTTGCCTTTTCTTACCTATTTCCACATTTGATGGAGTTTGTAACTCTGGAACTTGTGTGTGCTTTGCCTGAGTGGGAGAAACCTGTGATTGTTCATGTGCTTTGGAAGTTTGTGGTTTCTCTGTCATGACTAAAGTTTCAATCACCTGTAATGCAGGTTCCTTTCCTTTACCTTTTGTCTCTGCTGCCACTGGTGGACTGCCTTCCTGCAATCTCTGCTGTGGATTTGCTGCTGAAGATGTACCAATTTGGGGTACCTGCACTTGACCATAAGATTCTAGGTCATATTTCTTTTGAAGATCTTTCATAACTTTACTCATTTTTTCTTCTGCACTTTCTTCTTCAACAAGTGTTTTTTCCACCCATTCATCTTGGTTAGCATATTCCTCTATATCAGGAATCTTGTGGTGGATATAAGGGGAAGATTTGTTCTTTAATCTTTTTTCACAGATGAAACCAAATGGGTCATAAGGAACCCAACGAAAACTTCTTTGAAATTTGCAGTGGTTTTGTAATATATCCTCTGCTTCTCGCTCAGCCTCTCTAGAATTGCAGATGTAGGGACCTAATTGGCTTTTAATCCGGAGTTGAGCTTTCTTTTTCACACTACAAAAATGGATCACATCTGAATTGTTCATTTTCCTGAAATATTCCAAGGCAAATAGTCTCATGGGTACATACTTTGGTAACTTGAATGGATGTAATTCACATCCATAAATTCTGATGACTGTATGGTTTTGATACAAATACCAATCCCCAACTTTATAGGTCCTTGAAAGTTGTAAGGTCTTTTTTATTTCATTACTAAGTCTTGGGGGAGGAATCCCTGTCAACAATGTAGTTGCAGGATATACAAAAAGATCTATAAACTCAGAATAGGAATAGGGAGACTCATAAGAATGAATTATGGGAGACCAAAATATAACTGACCTTGGGTTTCCCTTGGCATCAAGTTTTTGAACAGGGAAAGGGAAATTTTCTGACTGATAGTAGATAATGAGATGATAGATGACTGAGGAATATTTAAAAACTTTTTCATCATCTAGCCTCATGAATTGATCATGGATCTTGTTGGCTATGAAAGAGGCAAAGTCATATTTAACTTCAGGAGGCTGCCCAGGAGTAAAGATAGATAGTAAAACCAGTGTTATTTCATCCACATATTCACTGGTATTGAATCCCAAGAAAAAAGATATCATATTTATGATGAGCCTTCCCAATTTATTGAAATAATAAAAACCATAGGGAGGAGACCCCTTAGGTTGATGCTCAGGCAACATGAAAATCTGGCACATGGATTTTAGCTTTTCTGGAGTTAATTGCCTAGTCTTCTCAATCAATTCTTCCATAGACAACGATGCTAGTTCTTGGTCTGGTTCAAAGTGTAGCATTGCATTAATAGCCTGGGGAGTAACGGGAAATAGAACACTCTGATCAGGAGCTATTACAACCCTTTGAGTGGGATCATAGTTTGAATGGCAATAGTGGATAATTTCTGGGAAATTAATGACTGAGGGGATGAGGTACCTTGGGAGATTGGATTCCCACAGTCCAATGACATCTTTCTCCTTTGAATAATCGTCTCTGCAGTGACAATAACTCAGAAGGGGGCTTTCATCAAAATGTAAGTCTTTAATTTGGAAATCTTTATCTACCAAAGGTAAATATTCCAATTCACGGTGAGGAGCATTCAGTGGAGTTATATTCAAAGCTGCCGGGGCCTCCATTTTGGTTTTTGTGGATTCAAAATGGAGGTTTCTGGTTGTCTTCACAGGCCGGGCGTGATTTCTAAAATGAAGGAAATTGGCACAATTTGTAGGTTCAGGGAGCAATTACACAGTTTTAAAACCTCTGGGGAAGATCTCCGTGATGATTTTTAATAACTAATTCAGCGAAAAACAAAGAAAACAGAGTTTTACTTGCAGTTCGGGGCGGAATAGGATAAATACCTGTTTTTTGGAAGAAAGCTGGTCTTTAACAGGTAACAGACGGTAGCAGAAGGACGCTTGAACGCAGGTCTGGCGGATTTATGGAGCGAAATTGAATGGAACAGTGGATTTCAATGAAAATTCGAAAACCGTAGCAGAGAGCACAGTCGCGTTTAATAACGAAAATAATGGAAAAAACATGAAAATTGGCTTTATTTACAAGTTAAAAGGGTTTTTTAATTTTTCGAGGAGTGACGTCATCAATGTACGGGCTGACGTATGGTGGAGGGGCCGGGCGGTAAGCGGTAAGTCCCCGCACCGCTTATAAGCAAAGGCGGTATTAACCGCGAGGGCAGCGATTCCACAAAGTTGTTGACGCGTGGACGGGTGACTAGTCAAATACCACTAATCCCCCGCTGGTTAAAATGCTGACAAGGGATGGGTAGCGGGATGAACGCTAGCCGTAGATCTTACAGTGGGAGATCGGACGGCGGAAAGGACAAATAGATGGTGGGGTTTTCGTGTGCGGGCCCGGCGGGTTTTAAAACACAATTAACTCTATTTAAACATCCCGGGGGGCATATAATAGGCGGAAATGTATGATTATTAGTTAATTTAGATAATTAACTAATTCCATGGTTGTAAAGGAAATAGGGGTTGCGGCGGGGTTAAAATGTCGGGTGAAATGCCAGGTGGTTGAGCCACGTTGGCGCGGGATTTTCCAAAGTTTAGTTTCTAAAAAATTCAGGTTTTATTTATATTTTTGGGTTTAAACACATATATTGTATGTTTAAAGTTTATTTTTCATATATATGTTTTTATTTTATTATATGGTAATTTAACAAATGTAATTAACTTACCATAGGGGCGGGTTTACGATATAAAGATATAATTTAACCAAAGGGCTTATATAGTGGGTTTTTATTGGAATGCAAGGGGAAATAATTACTTTGGTTAAACTTTATAATAGAGGGGTTTTTGGGGTATTTATAAAAAAGGAGTTATATACTTAGGATAGGGCATTTCACTAGGGATTTAGTAAATAGAGTTAAACATTAATATGACCAAGGGACAAGGAAACTCAAAATATTTTGCATATCTAAGAAAGTGATAACTTTTGAAGTTAATTGCAATATCTTATCTTCAACACTTAAACTTAGAATAGCAGGTTATCTTGAGGGATTTTTATGGAATTTTGCATGATTTCCCTAAGTAAAATAGGATTTTACTTAGGACAAGGTTAAAGGTGAATGATTATAATGATGAATTATCTCAAGTACTTAGGTCTTTTTGATCATTAGGCCGAGGGTCCGGTCCCTCCAAAAGTCAAGGAAATGCCTTGAGCCCTTTTGATCTCCAAATACCTGAGTATTTTGGGGGAAATTAGTAAAACTTTTGAGGGGAAAATGATGAGGGAAGTTAATGAGTTTGAATTTGCTTGCTATGATTTTCCAGTGTATTTCCTGCTTTAGTATTTGTGATGAAAGTAAAGGATTAAAAACATGTAGCAGCATCATTCATCAGATAACATTTTGCAGCACCATCTACCTACCCTATCTACTTGACACTACCATTTTCTCTTCTTTATTAGGGTGCATTTAGACTTGCAAACCCTTATCAATCTTTTCTTTTTACATGATAACCATCTATTTCTACCTCTGCCACATCCAAGGCTCACATTAAACTCGTTGGAGCACCCTTTTATTTACTCTACTCATTCTATTTATCTACCAAGATTAAACTGCTTGGTCAGATATTTATTCTCTAATCTACAACATGAAATTGAAATATGAGTAAGCCAAGTTTAAACAGCTTGACTTATTCATGAATTGTGGCAAAGGTTGGACAAGTTGCACACAATTGCTTTATTACAAAATGAAATAGCAGTGGCATTTGGATTTGCACACTTTCCTTGGCATTTCTTTTTGATGGGGTTCATTTCTTTCACTTTTTTGACCATTTTATTTTTCTTACCCTTTGATTTTTCTTTTAGGGTATACCCTCTTTACATTTTTTTTTTTTTTTTTTTTTAAATTTTTTGATTTTTTGGTTTTTCAAGAATATGGAACACCTTTGCTCAAGAAAGAAGGTTTGAACATATTCCATAGTTCAATCAAGACAATCATGAAAAATGAAACCTATTGGTATTAGAGTCTAACTCACGGCAGGGACATCGGAAGTAGAATCTTTAAAACAAAAACATTCCCCTCGTCCATAAGTAGCCTCTTCAGCATCAGTTTAATAAAAAATGTTAATCATGATAGGACTTAATTGAATCAAACTGACAAATCCAAGTAACACTTAAGATTCTTGTAAGACCTTATCATACCTTGAAGGAACTTGGAGCCAGAGCCATAAGAGTGAACTTGTATGTTTAAACACCTTAGCTAAGTGTTAAATCAGATTTAGACACTCCTCTTAACCCATAGGGAGCCAACTCGTAAAAACTCCAAAACATTTTCAGCTTACTATTATTCTCAACATGGTGGTGGAATCCAATATTTACTCATAAAAGATAAATAGTTTCCACTCCTACCCCATTAGCCTGTCTATTACATCTAGCTCCCCCAAATTTGGTGACCGTACAAATTCCAGGCTATTTAGAAGATAAGACATCGTGAGACTCCCAAAACAATCCCTAAAACTTTAACCTCTCATTTTTTTGAAAAGCAGTCTCCGCTTTTCACAGATAGATCAACACTACAGATCTCATCCGCACCCAAATCCTCCTTGCTGACAATCCGCAGAGAATTTTAAAGACTTCAAATCTAGAGAATTAGTCGCTAATGTGAGCCTCTTAAGAACAAAATCTATCCCTTAAAAACATTATGATTTACACTTTGATTTACACATACAAAAGCAACATATTTAGAACTTCAGATCTCAAGGTGATTTAAACCAAATCGATCTCACATTGTGAGGCATTTGCAACAAAGCTTTAAGAGAAGTTCACCTTCCACTCCCCTCTCGACCCAGTTTTCTTCAGCCTTTCGGGGTTCCCGGGCCAAAATCGCTTGTTAGCCCAAGTGTTTTTACCCGACTATACTATTACTCATGTAAATACCTCATAGTTTAATTTTTGAAGATAACCATATCCTAGGTCCACCTTGATTTCTGAAATTTATTTTGGCACATATATGCCCTCATTGTTAATTTAAATAAAAATAATATTATTTAAAAATCATTCTCCTAACAAAGATAAATGATCTCTCGCCTGCATCAAACATCAGAACTCAGCTCTCCAAATTCAGCAAAATATATGTTTTCAAGAGAAATCAGAAAGGTTCATGACTACCCACTAGGTTCAATATCGTTACAATGCTCTCAACTCACATGAAATCCCTCCCCCTCATGAATGGCCTTAGCAAGGTATCCCGGGTTGCCTTGGATGTCGGTAAATGGTTTATCAACCAGGAGAGAGATTACACCTTAGAGGTTTTCACATGCAGAAGGGAGGGCCGGGGTGAGTTATAGAAGCAAACATAATCAAGAAAAAGGAATAGGTTGAGATTGAGAAGAGTGGGTAACTTATAAAAGATGACATGCTACCTCACACACATACTTCAGAATATAACTATGAAGGTGATGGAGAGGATATGTTGAGAAGATCAACTATGCCACCAGCATAAACCTCAAAACCAAAATAGAAATAGAAACGTAATCATAGCAAGAGAAAACAACAAGATAAGAAAAGAAAGTGACCAAAGGTTAGGATTTCAACAGCCATATGGATCAAGGAAGATAGAGATGGAAAGGTTGGGAGAAGTCGTGCTGATTGGATCAGCATAAATAGATGATTTTTTCTCATCGTGAAGAACAAGGTTTCCTTCTCTCGACAAAGTACAAACATCTACGAAGACTCGATGACTATAGACCGGGGTTGCAATCATGGAGTGTAATACAACACACGGTCTTAGAGCAGCGGGAACTTTAGACACTAAAGATAAGAACACAGCACTAATGTCAAGAAAATGGGAAGTAAATTCAACCTAGACAAACCCATCATTTTTACAAAAAACCAGATTTAAATACAAAATAGCCAAATTGAACAAATTTAGCACTTCGCGGTCCTAACAAAACTATCTCAATTACCGTTCAAAAGTTCAAGAAATCAAAACTATGGAAAAGAATTCAATTGAAAAAACAAACATGTAAATAGTGAACAAGTCAATTTTCGCCCCTTTCTTTTCGTTTCACAAGATAAAACACCATCTCCCCTAAATTAATAACCCAAGAAGTGTACAAAACCAAAAAAGTTTTAAAAAGCTTTGAACCTAGGAGTGCATACTGACTACCTAAACTTGACAGATGATTAAATTCCGGAAGTTTAATCCGTAGTTGAAAAGAAAATCAACACAGTGGGTCGCTCCTCCTCTCTATTTGAATGTACATGAGAAATTTAACACAATGCCATGTTGTGACTGAGTTTCAATAATACCTATATTCCCAAGGTAGTAATGGAAAGTTTAGGCTTAGAAATTACTTAAACCATATAAAGATTTGCACTTTGAATCAAGGTATCAAATGTTTGGCATCAAAGATTTATGTGTTAACTTAGCTCAAATCACTAAGCAGTCTAGTGATGGACATATTTGTAGCCGACATTCCCCCCTCTAGTATGGCATTACTCTATCAAGACACGGAGCCGGGAAAGCTCGACATGTCTTATACAATTATCCTTAACTAAAAGCACTATACAGGAATTACATGAAAGTACATGGTGAGAAACATGGTCAAACCAAAACTTCCAATCTATTCTATCCGCCAAGTTTGGACCTTCATATAAATAATAATATTTAATCGTAAAAGGGATAAATATAGATTGTAAACAGTTTGTTAGGTTAGTCAATTTCTCAAATCAGATATAAATATTGGCAACAATAACAACAAGGAAATGAAATGAGAAAATATACTTTGGACAATAAATTGATGATTGATCCTATAATAAAATAGTGTGGGCAAAAAGTTTGGATTCAAAATATGAAACGTAGTTTTCATAAATTAGATTTCCCATGTCCAATATCACCGAGTATTCCCGCATAATTATTAAACAATTGTGAGCCCAAAGATATATCAATCTTTAGGAGATCCCAATTTAACAGTACATAAATCAAAGGAGAATACTTAGCTAGAAATCCAAGGGGAATATCGACGCTCTCGGATCGAATGAAAACCTTTTAAAAAATATAATTTACTCATTCTGTATTAATTAAATCACCGGGAAAATGAATTTTCACCCCAAGAACTACCAAATACCTAAGATAAATGAATTTAGTTAAGTAAACATGTAAGCCGCGAGCAATAATAATGAATATCATTGGCAAGTGTTTGATTCTCGATAATAGTGACATATTGATTTCTTAAAAATCGTAAAACGATTTCGAACATACACATCAAAACCAGTTTAGCAGCAAATCCATTTGTACATTGAAAAATCCCGTAGTTTAAATCGACATTTTATGCCAATATAACTATTATAGAACTTTGGAAGAAGCAGTTAATTGATTAACACGTAATAAGAAATTTGAGGTTTTACAATTAAGAACTTATTACGTTCAGAGGTCTCACACTATTTATAACACTAATTTTTTAATGATGTAGCCAAAGAACTCAAGAATGGCCTATGGAAACGCATGTAGAAGAACATAACATAGCCCAGCGTAACCCAAGATATTAAATGTTCAAAGATCTCCAACTCACATAAAAATTGCAATACATAGAGTTGTTCAAAAGAGTTCAAAGATGTTTTTTCTTGGGGTACAGTGATTGAAATCAGATGATAATTAAACATTTATTCAAATTAAAAATTTTCAAACAAATTTTCGTGTTTGAAGAACTCCTATTACTTTTATCAAAAGCGTAAATTGCATACAGATGTCGATCTATAATACTCATTGATATTTGTAATGGGGTATCAAACTTAGTTTCCTCGTGGTTAGAAAAGAAAAATAGGAGAAAATCGTTTGTATTGACTTCGTAAATTTAAATAGAGCCTCTTTTAAAAAGAAAATAATTTCAGAAGATTTTTGGACTCACATATACTTCAAAAGGTAGTTGGGTCAAAATGGATATCCCCTTTCTGCATGGCTCTCTAAAAGTTACAACTAGCGTTAGCGGCTCCCAAGTGATCAAATCAAAACTTCTTTTACCACACCTCGGGGCACGTATGTCAAAAAGGGTCTTTTTTGATGAATGCAAGCCACTCCAAAATATGGGACATAGCTCCTCTCTCGAAGATATTTCATAATCATATTTACTTTGATTACTTTCTCAAAATGATGAAGAACATTGATTCACTGGTGAAGCTTCGAGAAGTGTAGGAAATTTGGTTTGTCATTAAATCCCAAATTTTTGGTCTCCAAGAAGGTAAACTTCTTGGGCCATATAATTTTGGTAAGAAGGAATCAAAATAGGATCCCACAAGGATAGATGGCATATTGCTAAATCAACCCCATCCAAGAAGCCGTATTATTGCAATCTTCAGGGAAATACAATCTTTTCGAGGAGATTTATCCCTGCCTAATCGGTTATTAAAAACATTACAAACATGCTTTTAAGATGTAGGTGTGTGTCAATTTTTACTAGCCTAAACAATCAAACAGTTTTTTACTTTCAAACACAGCCTCTCGAGCATCCAGATTTTACCAAAGACTTTTATATCTTTTCTCAGCATCTAAGCATACACGCTAGTTGTTACTTCAGAATGACTTGGGGAAAGAAAACCAATATCCTCTTTAGTAGGCCTTAAGAGATGCTCCTCATAACATCATGGAGTATAGTCTTAGCATTATTGAAAAGCTTTTGAAGGATTCCCTAGAGTCTATATTTTTACACTCACATTATTGCTTTTGTTTCACATGTCGTTGTCAAGGATATTCTAAGTCGACCGCATGGTGTGTACGAATTGTAAATATTCTTGAATATGACTTAAAACAGCCACCAAACTTAGTTAAAGGGCAAGGATTAGAAAATTTACATATTCAGACATGAATATATAGGATGCGTTTGAAGAAATAGAAGAAGTCTATCATTCCTTATCAAGAGACATTTTTGAATTCTTGTATGATGACATTATTTATGCTTTATATTTTAATGTTCTCTTCTTGTCTAAACTAACTATATTTTTGAAACAGTTTTGAGTTATTTCATCCCCGACCTGGTATTATATTGGAAAAATGTCGCCCTTTTCTTAAATATTTACTTGAGATGATGCGAAATCATGAGTTGCATGACCCTAAGAAGTGTGGAGGGACTGAAGCAGTCACAATAAACAAAATTCTATCTTAACACTATTGGCCTACCTCTTCCTAGACACTCAGGCGTTAGTCATGTCTCGCCATAAGTGTCAAATTTTTGATGGCAAGAAATTCTTCCTTACTAAATGGGAAAGTTGAGTCACTTTTTCAACAATGGGAAAATTTCTATTGGATAAATCATCTTCTCAGCCCCAACATTAAGTGGATTACGCCCACGACTCTTGACCAAGGATAGAAGCACTTTCCGTAGTTTTAATGACCCATCATTGTCAGTTCCTGAAAATAGTCATCCTGATCCTGATCTTTGTTGTCCCAAAAATCATAACAAATAATATTAGTTACACTATTATAAAATTTGATTTCTCGCTACAAATACCACATAAATCTTTTGTAGGCCATTTTATTGCCTGCTCATCCCCAAGGAAATGGGATTAAATGTAATCTTCCAACAAGAGTCTCATCAATCATAAAAGCTATTGAGCAGTAATCGTAGTCATGGCACAAGAAATGGGTTCACCTTTTATGGGTCGAGTAGTTCACTACAAATAGTCAATAAATGTCCCCCCTTACTCGTCATGCCTTATGAAGTATGGATGTAGCTTTTTCCCACTATTAGGGAGTTCTAAATATGAAATTCTTTAAGGAGTGCAGCTGAAGAGAATGATATGCAGGAGAATCAACCGCATCATCCATTTACAAATATAATTGCAGAAGAAGTCTATGAGTGACCACAAGTAGTCCAAGAAAATGTAAAGAAACTATTTGATAAGAGGATTAAGGCAAAAATTTCCAGTTGCAATGTCATTTAAATGGGATTCAAGGAGAAGAGAGAAAACATGGGAGTTTGAGAACTTCAGGAAAGGCCCCTATATTGTCTGCGTTTCGAGAGAGGGTCACAATGCATTTTTCTTAAAGGAATTGAATGGAGAAGATCTATATGGAGGTCCCTGTCAATGGTGATGCTAAAGCATGTTCACAGAATCAAGAGTTTCAAAGCATTTTATTTTTTCATTATAAATATCACAATTTAACGTTGCATTCAAAGTTAGAAAAACAAAATACAAAACAAGAAAAGAGAGAAAAGAGGGCAGATTGTAAACAATTAAAGGTACAACCCCACAACAAATAGAAACAAAGTCCGAAAGTGTGCAAGCTAAAATGCCACTCACTAAAAACACACTCCTAGTTAGCCATATAGCCTAATCATGGCTAATTAGTTTTAAATAATCAACACCGGGGGCTGATAGGCTAGGCGATGAACCATGGCCACGCTTAATCTTACGATCAAGAGGGCAGATTAGTTAGAGTTAAAGGTTCAAACATGTTTCAAAATCAACCTCGAGTTTCTAAACAAGATCATCACCCGTTTCAGCTCCTTCGAAGTCAAAAACAAGTATGTAAAATTGCCTCTAATCACTCAAAATATTATGAACCAAAAAACAAGAAAAGAACATCTTCAAACAATAAAACAGAAAATAAAAATTTGAAGGAAGTGCTTGAACTTCTTTCCATTTTGTTTTGTTTTTTGCAAAATAATTTTTGTATGTTCTGTTGTTTTATGCCATAGATCAACAACAATTTAGATCAAGATTTGTATGCTTTTAAAATTCCCGTTTAGAAATTAGTGAATAAAACGTAGACTATTTAATCTCTAATAGATAGTAGATTAGGTAGAGAAGGGTGAAATTAACCGTTTAATTTGAGTTCATGGAGAAATAAGAGTAGGGAGAGTTATTGACTATAAGCTTCCTCCTCACATTGGAATTTTGCAGGAGAGTTTTCCAACTAAGTGACTCTAAAGAAGAAAATGCTGCATCGCAGGATTGGGTAGTGTAGCTTGTGTTGATGAAAATTCATTATTTTTTCATGGTCGCCTAATATTTTTTTAGAGAAAAGAGACCATCCAAATAAAGAAAGGTATCCCAATGGATAAGGCACTAACAGTCTTCGCAGAATGAAAGTCTAAAAATTTTTTGATGCCTTCAAGAAGGCAACTCACCCATTTAGTTATCATTACCTTATAATTTTGTCATAATAAGTGGTGAGCTAAATTTCAGTTCGACAAATTTCAAGAAACAATTTTATCACAAAATTTTTGGTGTTTAAAGTCTCTTTAAGATATCCGAAATTCTTTTTCAAATATCGCTAATTCTTTTTTGAACTCGTGAATTGGCAGCCGCTTCCATGAAGAAAATATCGCCAAGTTTAAAATCCCATTTTTCCCCTCCTCCATTCAAAACCCAACCTCATTTTTACCCCTTGTTTTTTCCCCATGAAATTCCTCTATTTTCATGATTTCTCTTCCTTCATGAAAATATTTTTTTACAAATTTTAAAACTCACTTTTTAATTTGCCAAACCCCCGTAAAAACTCAAAAAATCATGTTAATTTTTATATTGTTACTTTCTATATAATGTTTTTATTAAATCATGTTAAATTTTATATTATTTGATCGTAAGGGAACAAACTATGAACTCTAAAGATAACATCTTCAATGATATTTTTTTATTCAATTGAAATCAATTTTCCTAAGTTTCTCGCTCCAATCGTGTCGTAATGATTGAGTGCTCGCATCAAATTCTCGATAATAGACACAAAGATGTCTCCTCCACGTAAATTGATGCTTGGGACCAAGAGTATCTCGAAGGTGCTAACAGCATTGGAGAATTAAAATAAGTAGACACAAAGATCGAAGTTCCGAATGCGACAAGCCTATACATATAAAGCCCCAGGTCTATTTAATTCTTCATATGTTCCATTAATATATATCACCGCTCGACCATAAAACTTAGCATTTCATACTTAGTTTTCATATTATAGTTTTCATTTGTTTTGAAACAATATTCAACGACTGACAGGACGACAACCCGTCGCAAGACGCATCAAAAAAGGGCTGGGTAAGTGAGCACATTTCATGTCGCATTTACCTCTCGACATGATTCGGACACTCGTGGAGTCATTGATCTCCTCTGCTTAGACGTTTGTTCGATCATAAATCAAGCTCACCGTTTTTGATACTTCCTCCACTTCCCACTATCACACTCAACTCTGGACACGGCAAAGCCATCGATCGACGCACTCCAGCCCCACGCACTGGAGAGGCCGGGATCACCCACGCAGCCTAGGATCGGACGGCCCAGAGCTCCCATCTCCCGACTTACGACCATGTGTCTGAGCTATGAGCACTGGGCCAACACAGCTGCTGATCCTAACATAGCTAAGATCTCCATCTAACTTATTCATATATTTGGCTGACAGGTTTCGCATCCGTGTCCCCGCTCATTTGACTTCGGCCGCCCATCGAAGGGATCCGACGCCTGGACAGCCTCCTCTCAGACACTTAACTGCATTTCTCTCTTCTACTACCCATCGGGATTACTGAGACCCTGATCTGGGCTGACAGCTGCTTTTTCTCGTGTGATTTCTTGTAAGCACAAAGCTGCACTCCCAAATCATGCGATAAGCCGCTTTTGGATGTGTCGCGCAGGGGACATTATATGCATTCCAAAATATAAAATCACCTCTCCGCTCTTTTTGTGCCAGGGCTGAGATCCCGTGCTTTTTCTCCACAAAACCACCTTCCCCACTTATCATAAATTATCACAGCTATCGCTTGATCTCTACAAGATCAACGAATTTGATCTAATCCCATTACACATCACTCCTCGCATTCTTCCAAAGGGTTTTCAACGCGGAAATTCTACCGCTGATCTGAGCGGTCTGATCCCAAACATTCGGCCACTCCATTAATATCAATTCCAAAAGGTTTTTGCATTTTCCTCGCAAAGGGTGTTTAACCTTATTTCTTCACATCTATTCTATTCACAATAAGGTGACTTTTGCATTATTAATTAATTACTAAAAATCGACCTTTGCTTTTTGGTAAATCATAAAATCATAAGCTTCGACCCTTAAAATCCCACGCTTCTACTTTTTACTCACGCAAGAATTTCCATCAGCTGGATAGCCGCACGCCTCCCACAATCTCTAAAGTGGTAGTTTTGGCCATGGGGATTTATAATTTTGTATTTTGCAGGACAATGGTTTTTCCATTATAAAGGGGAAAATCAAGCCAAGGATGCCAACCTCTCCAGCTTTTATGTATTAAAGAAGATTGACTACCAACACGCTCAAGCCAATACATCATATTGAAGTCATATGATCTCAGAAATACTGGCATTATCAATAAGACACAATACTCTTAATAAATCAAATATTATCAAGGTCAAAGACCCAACATAGCAGTAAATGAAGGATTAAAAGATTGGATTATAGCTTTAATGAATTACGGGCAGTCGAGCATCAAAGGCCTTAACTCCATTGAATTAAACATTGCTTAAAGGAAATCAAGGATATTTATCAATAGAATACCATCGCCATCAGAAATTGATTTTCTCAAATTTACTGTGGGATTGTGCCACTGCGTGTAGCCACAAGATTCAAACAAAAGTTGAGTAATGACTAGAATCATTTTCTCTCACAAATGGCTTCTCAGCTATTTCAAATGAAAAATAATAATATAAACTATTAGTAGACCATTGCAAAAGATAACATACTTAAAGTCAACAAAAGACTCAGGCTTAAAGTTCTTAATGTAAACCACTAATACAGAAAATACACTGCAACTTCTCCCTGCAGGCCTCAAAGGCAAGAAGCATTAACCGTATTAATTTAATCCCCTGCAAGATACTTTCTCTTTCAATCCTCCTCATCTCTATAAAAACCAACAGGAGTTCATCAGAAACATTATTGGTTGTTTGATCACTAGCCAAAATATCAAATCAGTCTTCGAAGAACATTATCTGAGTCTTAAGCTTCCTCGATGATGTTGTTGTACTGCTTTCGTTTCGAAGTTCTATCATTGACTTGAGCTGTTGTTGCGAGTATTCAACTATTTAATGTTTTCCTCTCATTATTTTACATAAATTCTTTACTCAAAGAGGACGAAGTTTTATATTAAGACTTGGAGTACCTAGATTTGTTTATCCTTCACGTTTTCTTGTCGGTGTATTTTGTATCTTTTAATATCTCTCTTTAAGTACCATGTTGTTTATTTCTCTAATAGTTTGAATAGTTGGTTTAAAGATGATTTATGGTTTTTCTCGCGCATTACGCCGCCAGTTTGCATTGAAGTCTCTTTGAGGTATTTTTAGTTTATGGGCATTAAGTGGAGGGTTTATCATGCAAATTTGTCCTCGCTTTAAACAATTGGTTTGAAAAAAACATGATAGTTTGACATGTATTTAGTGTTCTAGCACACATTTTATGCTTTCTGTCATTTGAAATAAAATCTTGAGGAGGGTGGGCCTGAATCTTAGATTTCATTTTAAAATTTATTTTCAGGTCATTATTTTCTAAGTGTGATTTGTAGTATTCATGGTTAGCTCGGTCTATCAAATAAATATTTGATTGTTCAGTTGTAGTTAAATTTTTTCCAAATTATTAACTATCCATTCCAAAACCATGCGCTAAGTTAGATTTTCTTCCTTTGATATCCATATCCATTGATAAGTTTGTTTACTCGCTTCATCGAAGCACATTTCCTCTTTCTATCTATCTTTCCTAGATCTTTTAGGTTCTATCGTCAATTTTCAACCAAACAAAACAAACAAATATTCTAATTTAATAACTAGTCTAAAACAAATAATTAAAGCATCACAAGATAAACCTTTGCAAAAAAAAATTGAGAGATCCCTCTCTCGAGAGCTAGAGGACTAGATCCTCGTGAATCCCAAGATTGGTTATGATGTTGACTTGTCTTTATTTTCTCCAAACTATTAAAACATCGGTGACAGCTTTACACTCGACATAAATGGCCCTCGGGATCCAGAATGACCTATACTTAGGTCGCATGGACTGCAAGGGAACATGGTGTCAAAATGGATTTATGGGGTACTTTGCCAGGGACCTATGTTTCTTGTCATACAGCGCGATTGTAGTCTGTGTTGCTGATATTAGTGGTATTGATCTCAAAATTTGAAGATTATAATCTAAAAATCGCGGGCAATGATCGAGGGGCGTTTAACCTCAAAAAGTTTCAGAACAACATGTCCTTCGCTTAAGGGAAAGGATTGAAAAACACAACCGCTGATTAACACTGCCTTCACAAGACGCGGGTTGTTGTCCTCTCGACGCTAGTTGGGTCGCCATACAAAAACGGAAAACTCTGAGAGCAATGGCTAAGGAAACCACAAGAGAACAGTTTTATCTCAGACTTTGTTATGCTTGGGTTGGATCAATTTTCCAGTGGCAGCATTAGTTCCTTTCAGTGCATGCCATGTTTCTGATTAACTGTGACCTTGCTTACTCCTATGCTTGTTGATATTCGGGCCACCTTTCCTTATTACTTTTTCAAATTAGAGGTGATTGACGTTTCTACTAGCTTCTCAGGAGGCAAAAGCAGGCTACCGTGGAGAAGGAGGAGGCGGGGGGCGCTGATCTTTAGTCAGAGATGTACATAGCAGAAGGCCATGAGGTCAGGTGTCACGAAATAGCTTTCCTAACATCGATTTATGTGTGCCAGGCCTGGGTGTGTGCCCTGACCCAGCAGAGTTACTTTGGGTGGGATAGGGTGTTGGGAGGGTCCCGTCCCCCCCTCGGGATAACCATATGAGGAGCATATGGATGTGAGAGATCTACGATCGCCGCGATTCCCTGCACGGGCACCACTAGTCTAGAAGATGGTAAATGGTAAATATAAACACTCACATAGATGTTATATTTAATGTGACTGAGCATCTTCTTCCTCCCAACTAAGGAAAATTTCAGATGCGTGGGTATTTACCGATGGAGTTAATAGCTTCTAAGAAACCAATTCATAGACATTAATTATCGAATATAGAGTTTCTAGTCAGCTCCTCCTCCTACCGCTCTCCTAGACATGGAACAGCAGCGTAGTGGCGTAGATTGATATAATGCGGGCACACTCGCATCATAATGGAGGGGTAACTAGAAATACTCTAGCAAGAACCGCAAAAGTGGTATGAGATGTCGGACTGACACACTTTGTCGCTTTCCATGTTGAGCAGCTCGGAGTCATCGCACGGAATCGCACGGTCACTCACATACGAAGGAGTGGAAATACTAGGTGGGGTTGTCCCCGTTTCTTCGCATTTTGGAATGTTGGAGTGGCTTATATAGCATGTTAGCCAACCTACATCATTGAGTATGGGTTCATCATAAATCGCGCAGTGCTTAATTTCACCATAAAATGTAAGCAAAGGAGTAGGAGATGAAATCCTAGTAGGGGTTTCACTAGTAACATTAGAGGTCAGCCTTTCACCATCGGGCTTGAGGACCTTACACTCGCGATCAAAAAACCGGCATGGTGACAAGATAGCAGGAAGAACTCGATGAATGTTAATCTGATTGTGATAAGAATTATGAAGGATCAATCCTTAATTTATGGAGGAGTAAGATCCTAAAAAATAAGGATGAATACCTTTGGAAGTCCTCACAAACGGCTTTGGGGTGCAGATGGCAAGTCACGACACGCAAAAGGTTGAATATTGATGTCCAAGAATATGTGAGGCAAAGCCGTGAATTAATTAATTATTTTATGTATTAAGTTGGCATTAAACTGCTTCTTCATTTTAAAGTGAGTGTGCGTAATTATGTTTATTTTAATCTGTTCGATTTCCATTATTTAAATAAAGAAAAAATGAAATTGAAATGACAATAAAATAAATAGCTTAATCATGATACCTAACGCAGTTAGAAGGTTATAAGAAAACTGCATGAAAAGGTGCCAAAATCAATTTTAAATTAAAGTCGGCCAAGATATCTAAGGTCAAAGGGACAAGGATCTAAGGGAGACACATTAAAACTAAGAGGGAGTTTTGATGTATCAATAACTCACTAAAGGATTCTAAAAATTATAGACTGCACTACAAATAGCGGTGAGTTTCAAACTCGTAACACGCCCAACCCCCCTCTCGTGGAGTCCCGAAACCATGGTGGGGTTTAGTTCCCATTTCAAGGAGCATAAATTGAAGAGGTCCAGCCTAAGATGTACTAAAAACAGTTCGCACAACCCAAAATGCTTTCGACACCCCAAAGTTTTGAGAAAAAACCATAAAATGATTCTTAGATCATAGCCATTTTATCTATGAACACATGAACTCGCTACTTTTTATTAGATATGTCTGATTTCATGGGTAAATCACACATTTGGCCTGGCATTTATGCCGCTTTTTGCCATTAGTCGCCGGTATCACTTTATTTCGGCGCACATGCCTATTACTCGCTTGAAAACAATAGAAACATCCAAAGTTAGAATTAATTAGGGCATAAAGATGAGTTATCAATTAGATTTAAAAAAATCCACATAATCTGATAAGCCTATTTGAAATGCTGTAAGAATTCGCAGATTGGCAGCCAGGTGGGAGTTGTCATTTGTTAGCCAGAAATTCTTAAAGAAAAGTGATTTAAAAGAGCCTATGAAATGTGTGCTTTACAAACAACCTAAAACATAAATGGTACTTAACTCTTTATATCTACAATGATACTATAAATAAATGACGTAAAAACAGATCTACAGAGTAAAAGTAGTTAAACAATGAAAAGAAATAGTAATTAATCCATGCTTTCCAACAGAATGTAAGACAACATTTAAAGAATGATTTCATATATTATTACACTCGGTGAATAGATGCCAATGGCATGAGTTCTTACTGCTCAACGTCCCTGCAGCTCTGCAAAAAGACCTAAAATGCATGTTGAACTCGAGTTCCCACTCGAGTTCAACATACATTTTAGGTCTTTGCGCATTAAGAGAGAAACTTTCAGGTTGGAAGTGAGAATAAACCAAGAACTCATGCCATTGAGGGGGATTGGTAACATCTATCTGCTCCTCTCACTCGTGTGTAATAATATATGAAATCATTCTTTAAATGTTGTCTCTGTCTCGTTGGAAGCATGGATTAATTACTATTTCTTTTCATTGTTTAACTACTTTACTACGTAGATCCGGTTTTTTGTAATTACTTAGTCTTGTTCAATCATTGTAGATATAAAGAGTTAAGTCAGCCATTTCTCGTTTTTAGGGTTGTTTGTCGACACGACTAAAGTAGGCTCTTTTCGTACACTTTCTTTTAAGAATTTACGCTAACAAATGACAACTCCACTATTGTAATGCAGATTCTTACATGGCCATCAACTTCATGAACATGGGTTTTTAGTTTAGTTTTTTTTAGTCTATTGATGTTGTTTGTTAACTTTTATGCCCTAATTTAGTCAAAATTCTAACTTTCGGATGTTTTATGGTGTTTTCCACAGTAATAGGCATCACCGCCACGTGAGACAAAACATTTTCAAGAACCTAATGCCCAAGAACCAAGCAAGATAAATAATAGTTTCTCGTGCCAAATAGTTGTGATTTACCCATGAAATCAGACATATCTAGCCAAAAGTATGAGTTCATGTGTTCATAGATCCGTAACTATGATCTAGAATCATTTTATGAGTTTTTTCAAAACTTTCGTGGTTTGTCGAAAGCACTATTTTGGGTTGTCTCGAACTCTGTTTAGCCTATCTTAGGCTGGGACATGCTCAATTTGTCTCCTTGAAGTAGAATCCAAACCCCTATGGTTTCGTGGACACTTCCACCTTTTTTAGGAGGGGTTAAGCCGAGAGGTAGTCCGAGATTTGGAGCGCTTTCACCCCCTTGTTTCATGGTCTCGATCTATAATTTTTAAAAACTTTAAGACAAAGTTATTGTTGATCCAAAACTCCCTTGAGTTTTGTGGTCTTTCCTTTAGATCCTTGTCCCTTTGACCTTAGATATCTTGGCCATTTTAGTGTGTTTAGAGTCAATTTTTGACACCTTTTCATCCTGGGTTTTCTTATAGCCTTCTTTACGTTGGAATTTATGCATGATTAGCTATTTATTTTATTGTCATTTCAATTTCATTTACATTTTTTCAACATTTTTCTTTTTATTTAAATAATCGTCAAGCTTAGTTAAAATAAACACATGAATTGCACACACTCACACCTAAAGTGAAAAGCTTGGTTTACAATGCCAAGCCAATACATAAAATAATTAATTAATTACGTCGCCTCACATATTCTTGGTTTATCAATATTCAACCTTTTCGTGTCATTTGTGACTTGCCATCATTGCACCCCAAAGGCGTTTATCACGGAGACTCCAAGGTATTCATCCTTAGTTTTTTTAGATGTCTTTACTCCACTCCATAGGTCCAGCACCAATCCTCCTCAAGTCGCCATACCAAATCTCGATTTTTGTTCATCTAAGTTCTTCCTCTCGATTTCGACCCCGATTCTCCTCACCCTAATACCGCTACTCATGCCAGCACCAATGTGTAGGTCCTCAAGCCGATGGTGAGACCGAGACTTAATGTTGGAGCCAATAGTGAAACCCCTACTAGAACCATCTTTCCTACTCCTTGCTACATTTTATGGTGAGTTAAGCCTTCCCGATTTTAGACAATTTATCAATGAACCCAAGCATCTCCACTGATGTAGGTTGGCTAGCTATGCTTGCAGAAGCTTCCCCTCCAACATTCCAAAGTACGAAGGAAACACTGGGACAACCCCATTAATCATTTCCACCTCTTTCATATGTGGTATTCGTCTCGATTCCATTACCGATGACTCCATTCACCTTCGGGCCGCTCCAACGTACGCTCATTGGAGCAGTTTACAAAGTGGTATGTCAATCAACCCGCTACATCTCATACCAATTTTGCGCTCTTGCTAAATAATTTCCTGGCTATATTTCTAGTTACCCCTCCATTATGATACCGGTATTGAGTTTTTTGACCGCATTCTCGTCAATCTTTCCTCGCCACTCGCCTTTCGACCATGTCTAAGAATGGCGTAGAAGGAGGAGCTTGTTTAGAGCTCCCATATTCGATGAATGTGTCTATATGGATTGGTTTCTTAGAACGCTATTAACCTCCATCGGTAAATATTTCGCATCTAATTTTCCTTAGTTGGAGGAAGAAGTGCTCCAAGTCACATTAAAATATAACTTTATCTATGTCGAGTCTATTTATATTTATACCATTTTACCATATCTTCCTAGACCTAGTGGTGCCAGCACTCAGAATCTCTATGTCACCGATGCGCATCATTATTAGATCTCTCTCACATCCATATGCTCCTCCTCACATGAGTTATGGTTATCCCTGTGGGGGACCAGCTTCCTCCAACACCTATCCCCCTCGAGGCAACCTATATCCCTGTCAGCACACCTTATGCATTCGCCTAACCACATAAATCGATGTTAGGGAAAGCTATTTCTCAAACCGTTTACCTAAATGTTAACGCATATCCTTTCTATCCTTATGTACATCTCGATGCTCCACTCTAAGATCAGCGCCCTCGGGCCTCCCGTGCCTCCCCTCAACCTATGCCAGCGTATCCACCGCTCCTCAAGGGAAACCGTATGCTCAATAGAGAACGTCTAATCCTCCTAATTTGAAGAAAAATAACAAGGGAAAGGCAAACTCGATCCACAAGCATAGGGTAAGCAAGGTCACCAAGTTAATCAACATAATGCACCCAAAGGGAACTAAAGCCTAACACCGCAAACTAGCAAATGTGGTGATCAACCCAAGCATAACAAGACACTTCGTACGAATAAAACTTGTTCATGTTGTGGTTTCCATAGCCATTATACTCAGTTTTTCCCATTTTACCACGTATGCACCACTTATGAGTGTACTCTAAGCAACGCTCCGTAGACAACAACCCACCACGTCACTTCCTCAAAACAATGTGCCAACTCAATCGGTTGTGTTCACTAATCCTTTCCCTTAGCAAGGATATGTTGTTGCACAAACTTGAGGTTAGACCGCCCTCAACCCCTCAAATCTCTGCAGACTTCGATTACTAGATTATAATGTCAATTTTGAAGAGATCAATACCACTAATGTCAACCTTTAGACCTAGTCACGCTAATATGACAAGAAACTTGCTACGTCTCGTAAACAAGTCCCAAACCAAAGTACCCATAGAGTCCATTTGACACCATGTGTCTCTACGTATCCATCACTTAAGGCATAGGTCATTCACAAGATCCCCCAAAGGGCCATTATGTCGTAAAATGTCGCTCTTCCAAAGCCACCCACAGTGTTCCTGTGTTTTGATAGTTTGGAAAATAAAAAGACAAGTCAACATCATAACCAATCTTTAGAGTTACAGATCTAGTCCTCCCGCTTCCTCGTGAGAGGGATCTCTCAATTTTTTTTTTTTTTGCAAAGGTTTATCTTGTGTGCTTTGAGTATTTGTTTTAGACTAGTTATTATGCAAGTGTCAGTTTGTTTGTTATGGTTTAGAAATTGATGACAAAGAGAGAACCTAAAAGGTCTAGGAAAGATACACAAAAAGAGGAAATGTTAGCTTCATTGGGCAATGGAGTCAAAAATAGGTTGTGACAAACTTATCAATGGATATGGGATATCAAAGGGAAAATCTAACTTGGCCGCAGATCCTTTGGTTTTGGAATGATGGACATCAATAATTTGAAAGAGAAATTTAATTCTCAACAAAGGGAATTTGAAAGCACAACTTCAACAATAAATATTTATTTGATAGACAGGCTAACCATGAATTCTACAAATCACACTTCAAGAAAATAATGACTTCAAAACAAATTTTAAAATGAAATCTAAGATTCAAGGAACACCCTATTTCCCTCAAAGATTTTATTTCAAATGACTTAGAAAACATAAAATATTCACCGATAACTACAACCATAGAAGAGGGAACACCTAAATACATCTATGATCACAACTATAAATACCTTAAGCCAATTGTTCAAGCAAGACAAGTATGATCAACAAACCTCCTTGGCTCACTATAAACAAATATACTTCAAAGGAGACTTCAATAACAAACTTCCTTTAAGTGGCAAACAGGATGCTGTGGAGAACCATAAATCATGCCGAAACCAACTATTCAAACTATTAGAGAAATAAACAAGCATGAGTACTAAAGAGAGATAATAAAGACTTAAAATACCTCAAGAAAGAAAACATCAAAATGTGCTGAAGGATAAACAAATCTAAGGTGCTTCTAAGAGTCATTTCTTAGCCTAAAACTTTCATCCTACTCTGGAGTAAGAATTTATGGGACAAAATGAAAATAGGGGAAACATTAAATAGTTGAGAATACTTCACCAACAACCAAGCTCAAGGATCCAATGATAGAGCCTTCTCAAGAACAAGCATGCAACAACATCATCGTGGTTTCTAAGACTTCAATTTCTTCTTCAACTTCAACAACCCTATGTATAATTTCGTGAGAGTTTCAAAGACATAACCAGTGATCAAACAACCAACCAATAAGCTAATGGACCTCTAACAAGTTACAGAGGGATGAGGAGGTTGAAAGAGAGAAAATATCTTCTCGAGTTAAATTAATACAAGCACGTTTCTCGCCTTCGAGGCCCTCAAGGGAGAAGTTGCTACATTTTCCGTATTAATTGGTTTACATTAAGAACTAAGCTTGGTGGAATCTTTTGTTGACTTTAAGGCTCTATGTTATCTTTTGCAATAATTTACTAATAGTTTATATTAGCTCTTTTCATTTGAAATAACTATTCACCGTGAGGGAAAATATGCTCGTTCTAGTCATTACTCAACTTTTGTTTGAATGTCAGAAGCCACGTGGCAACTGCAGCCGAGAGGAATCAATTTGCCTCTCGATGTGGCAAAGGAGGTATCCCTCTGCCCGATAAATATCCTTGATTTTCCTTTAACCGTGTTTAATTCAATGGGTTAGGCCTTTGATAATCGACTTAGCCGTAATTCATTAAAAACCGTATAATCAATGTTTAATCCTTCATTTCGCTTATGTTTGGGTCTTCACACCGATAATATTTGGATTTTTATTAGGTATTGTTGTGTCTTCAGTTGATGTGCGGTGTGACACGGCTCATATGACTTCAATACTCATGATGTATTGACGAGACGTGGTATAGAACCTCGTATCAATCTTTCTTTAATGCATAAAAGCCCGGGAGGATTGGCATCCTTGGCTTCCGGCTTCCTTTATATAATGGAAAACCACTGATCACCCGCAAAATACAAAATTAATTAATAAATCCTACAT
This sequence comes from Pinus albicaulis, assembly GCA_034641835.2. Taxonomy (NCBI): domain Eukaryota; kingdom Viridiplantae; phylum Streptophyta; class Pinopsida; order Pinales; family Pinaceae; genus Pinus; species Pinus albicaulis. The sequence goes on from CM076577.1 coordinate 1,159,938,562, forward strand.
ATTTGGTAAAACTGATTTTAGAGGTTGTGGGGGAGCGTGGTCGTTGGATGGCGTATCCTGACGATGGAGATTTGCGTAAATATGGTGGTCAAAAGTAGAGCGGGAGATTTTTGAACAACCGTTGATCTATGATTTACCAAAAAGATCAAAGGTCGATTTTTAGTAGTGAATTAATAATGCAAAAGGGTCACCTTATTGTGAAAATAGAATAGATGTGAAGAAATATGTTAAACACCCGTGCAGGAAATGCAAAGGAATTTAACCGGGATCGATGGATAATCGTGAGCCGTCTGGACATGGGATCGCCATGAGATCAACGGTAGAGATTTCACGTTGAAAACCCTTTGGAAGAATGCAGAGGTGATGTGTAATGGAGGTTAGATCCAAGTCGTTGGATCTCAGAGATCAACGAAGAGGAGCACGCGCGATAATTTATGATAGAAATGGGGAAAGGTGGTTTTGTGAGAAAAGCACGGGTTTCATGCAACAAAAGGGCGAGGAGGTGGTTTTGCATTTTGGAATGCGATATGTGTCCTCGACATGTCTTTCCAAAACAAATTTTATATCGTAGTGATTTTGGGAGATTAAACTTTGTGCTTCGAAATCACACGAAACGTCACACACACCGCTCGATCAAGGGTCTCGTATCTCGATGGCCGTGGAAGGAGGGAAATAATGTATAAGTGTGCAAGCGATAATAGGTGGGGAGTGTTTCAATCAGCCATTTCTGATCTAAGATGGACGACCGAGATCAACATTATTAAAGAAGACAGACCCACAGGATGGGGCTCTGGCCGAGTTAAATATGAGTCGTTAGATGGAACAAATCAACGACCGAGATGTGATCGGGGTAAGGAAAGAAATAATGCAAAGGTAGAGAATGTGTTAATGAGGAACCATTGATCTCAGAGATCAACGACTGTGATTTGGCCAAATACATTATGAAGCAAGACACATGATTTAAAACCAAAGTCGGGAGATGGAAATCTGGACCGTCCGATCTAGACACGTGGACTAGCCCGTACGCAATCGAGGGGTGCGACGCATGGGAAGAACCTTGAATGGCGCTCGATGCGACGAGCGCCAGCCGTCGATCCTGAGGGTCGTATTGATAGCGGGGAGTGAATCTGGAGGGGCTCAAAAAGCGGAGGAACGGTTTATGATCGAGCAAATGAGGGCCGCCGATTCGCGAGGGCGGGAGGAGATCACTGGCTCACGATTGATCGAGGGATCGCTAATCGGGGAGAGGTAAATAAAACATGAAATGCCCTTTGAAATTTTTTGATGCGATACCGCATCGACCCGTTTGATCATTACATCCCATGGTGAATATTGTTTCAAAACATGCACCAAATCCGAAACCCTTAAATACTTATGAAAACCCAAAATTTTATGAAATGCTAAGGTTTTATGGTTCAGTATGTGATATATATATGAAAAGGCTTGGCGCCCGTCTCATAGGCCATGGGTTTATATGAAGAGCCATAGGCCCGGGGCTTTATATGCAGCAAGGGCCAATCGCATCGGAACTTCAAGGTCGGTCTTTCAATCTACCCATTTTAATTCTCCAATGCGATTACACTCTGGACTTTATCCTTGGTCCCAAGCATCAATTTATATAAAGAGGGGTGGAGGTTTATACAATGCTAGCCAATTGCATCGGAAATTTGATGCAGGGTTTTTCAATCTACCCATTTACATTAAAAAACACGTCTCAAGTGTGTTTAGACCGAAACTTAGGAAAAGTGGGTTCATTGAATAAAAAGGAAAATATCAATTGAGAATAGTTTATAACAATTTTTAGAGCTTGATTTCTAAGCTTTTTGGGTTATATGAAGTGGCAAAAAGGCTCCTGTGGCTTATAACCGTAGGCTAATTGCATCAAAGTTTTACAAAAAAGGCCGAAGACCCCGGCGTTCATCAAGCCAAGGCCGGATGCGATAAGCGCCGAAAGAGTTTAGCGCTGGTTTTGGCGCCAGGGCACATGTGGGGAAGTGATTAGAGTTAGCCCAAAGGGGCCTAAACCTTAATACAAAAAGGTGTATTTTTATGATTTTTCAGTGTTTTCCATGGATTGTGGTTTCAAAGTTAAAAAGTGAGTTTTAAAATTTGTAAAAGTATTTTCATATTAGCAGGGGAAATCATGAAAAATAGAGGAATTTCATGGGGAAAAACAAGGGGTAAAAATGAAGGTTAGTTTTGAATGGAGGAGGGGAAAAATGGGATTTTGGTGCTACAGATTTCTTCATGGAATGACAACAAGTAATTTCGAGTTCAAAAGGGGAGTAGCAAGTGACGATTGACCAAAGGATAGGATATCTTAAGAAGACTTTTACACCAAAAATTTTGTCACTAAAATTGTTTTGAGTTATCGCCCAACTAATTTAGCCACCACTTGATACATGTACCTTGGCAGGTGACAATGCTGGCTCCACTTGGGGATGGTGCCTTCTCAAGGCATCAAGAATTTTAGACTTTCATTCTTCCGGACGCTGATTAGTGCCTTACTCCATTGGGATACCTTTTCTTTATTTTGATGTCTTCTTTTCTCTAAAAAATATTAGTGTACCATGAAAAATAATGAATTTTCATCAACACAAGCTTTCTACCTACCCAATCCTACCGATCTAACATTTTTTCTTCTTTAGAGTGCACTTCGATTGAAAAACTCTCCTACAAAATTTTATTCTTTTTGAAAGCATAAAATCTAATATATTTCTACCTCTTATTCTCCATGAACTCAAATTAAAATATATTCAGGTATTTCTCTTAATTTAACTAATATATCTATTAGATAAATAGTCTAAGAGATTTTTTATTCACTAATTTCTAAAACAAAAAGAATTTTAAAAGCATACAAGTCAAGATTGGACAAATAAATTGTTGTTGATCTATGGCATAAAACAATGTTTAATATAGAACATTGCAAAAACAAAACAAAATGGAAGGCTTAAGGTCTCGAAAGTTCAAGCACTTCCTTCAAATTTTTTCAAATTGCTTTTATTTCGTTGAGATGTTCTTTTTGCTCAAGTCCATATTTTGAGCCGATTAGAAACTTTTCACCTTACCTCTCGTTTTGACTCAGAATTTGAAACAGATTGAGTGATTCTTTGTTTAGAAACTCGTGTTCGCATTTTGAGCATGTTTGAACCTTTAACTTCTAACCTAATTCACCATCATAAGCCAAGATTAAGCGTGGCAAATCGAATTCACTAACCTATCAACAAATAATTTAAAACTAATTAGCCATGATTAGGCCATATGGCCAACTAGAGTGTGTTTCTTTGTAGTGGCATTTAGCTTGCACACTTTCGACTTTGTTTCTATTTGTTGGTATGGGGTTGTACCTTTTTATTGTTTTTACAATCGTCTCTCTTTCTCTCTCTTTTAATTGCTTTTTGTATTTTTGTTTTTCTAACTTTGAATGCAACGTTCGTGACCGTGATATTTATAATGAAAAAATAAAATGCTTTGAAACTCATGATTCCCGGGGTGTATAATGCTTTAGATCCTCACCATTATCAGGACCTCCATATAGATCTTCTCCATTCAATTCCTTTAAGAAAAATGCATTGTGACCCTCTCAGCATGAACAATATAGGGGCCTTTCCACAAGTTCTCAAACTTTCCATGTTTTCCCTTCTCTTCTCTCCTTGAATCCCATTTAAGAACAAATATTTCCGTAACCCGGGAAATTTTTTGCCTTAGTCCTCTTTATCAAATAGTTTCTTTACATTTTCTTGACTAACTGTCCTTTCATAGACTTCTTCTCTCGGGGTCTCCGCCGTAAATGGATGGTCTCAAGGATTCTCCTCTCGCATATCATTCTCTTCAACCTCGCACTTTAAAGGAGCTTCATGACTAGAACTCCTAATGAGGTGGAAAATCCGCATCCATGCCATAGAACAACTGATAGTGGGGACATATTTATTGACTTATTTGTAGTGAACCTATCACCCCATAAGGCATGAACTGGGCCCATCGTGCCATGGATTTCTTATCTCTGCCTAATAGCTTTTTACATATTGATGAGACTCTTGTTGGAAGATTCAATTAATCCATTTCTCGGGGATAGTAGGCAATATAATGGCCTAAGGTTATGGTATTTGTAAATTTAAATCAACCATTTTCTTAGATTTAAAAGCAACAAGATTATTTGTTAAGGATTTTTCCTTGGGACAACCAAACTGGATAGGATAATATTTTTCAAGGAACTTATACGATGGAGTCATTAGCATTTCGGAGGGTATGGGGCTTCTATCCACTGGTAAAGAAGCCGTGGCCGTGAGGGATCCACTTATGTTACTGAGGAAGATGGGTGAATTTATCCAATAGCATATAAACCCCATTGTTGAAAAGGTGACTCAACTCGACAGGATTTAATGGTAAGGGAAGGAGGTTTCTTTTGCCATCAAAATTTGACACTGCAAGACATGACTAACTTCGAGTGTCTAGGAAAAGGGTAGGCCAATAGTGACAAGATCTAAGAATTTTGTTTGTTGTGGCCTCCTTCCAAGAGGTGTCCTCCACACTCTTCTCGTCATGCAACTCATGCATGATTTTTCCCGCATCATCTTCAAGTAAATATTTAAGAAAATTCCAACAGATTTTTTCCAATATAATACCCCCGTCCAGGATGAAATAACTCAAAGCTTTTTGTTTCAAAAATATAGCTTTAGTTTTAGACAAAGAAGGAGGGGCATTAAAATATAAAAGCACATAAATAATGTCATCATACCAAGGAGAATTCAAAAATGTCTCTTCAATTAAAGGAGTAAAGAGATTCTTTCTATTTCTTCCAACGCATCTACCATTCATGTCTAGTGCTTCGAAGTTAGATTCACCCATAAGTTTTTCTAATCCTTTGCCCTTAACTAGTTTGGTTGGCCCGATTTCTAGTCATATTCAAGAATAGTTGACCATTTTCCCTTTTACCATCGTGGTCCCGACTTAGAATATCCCACAAATATCGCATGTGAAACAAAAGCAATAATGTGAGAGTGTAAAATATAGACTCTAAAGTCCTTGCAAAGCTTTCAATAATGCTAAGGCTTGCTTCTCCATGATGTTATATTTGAGAGGAGCATTCTTTAAGGCCCTACTAAAGAAGGATATTGGTTTTTCTTTCCCCAAGTCATTCTTTGAAGTAATGATCAGGTTTATTAGACATGTTAGGATGCAAAAGAAAAAGATATAAAAGTCTTCTGCAAAACTGACTAATCAGACCGGTGTTTGAGTAAGTATTTGTTTGACCAATTCAAATGATTGTTTAGTCAAAAAGTCCATTTTAGCAATCTTATATTCTTTCTTTACATGTTTGTAATGTTTTTTAATAGCTCAAATAAGGTTGGGGATAAATCTCCTCAAAAGATTAATATTTCCAATGAAAGATTGCACTCTTCAGTTTCTTGGATGGTTGATTTGTAATATGCCATCTATCCTTGTGGGGTCTATTTTGATTCCTTCTTCTAAAATTATATGGCCAAGAAGTTTACCTTCTTGGAGACCAAAGAGTGTCTTCTTGGGATTTAATGACAAACCAAATTTCACACTTCTCAAAAAACTTTCCTCAAGTGAATTCAATGTTCTTCATCATTTTTGAGAAAATGGTTATGTCATCAAGGTAATGATTATGAAATAGCCAATATCTTCAGAGAAGGCTATGTCCATGGCCCTTTGGAAGGTGGCCCTCGCATTCATCAATCCAAAAGGCATTTTGACATACATAAAGGTGCCCCAAGGTGTGGTAAAAGAAGTTGATTTGATCACTGGGAGCACCAACACCCAGTTGTAACCCGAGAACCATCTAAGAGAGATATCCATTTTGACCCAACTACCTTTTGAAGTATATGTCCATCTTATAAGGGTAGTTTTCTTTTAAAGAGGCTCTATTTAAATTTCAAGTCAATACAAAACCCGATTTCTCCTATTTTCTTTCTACCGTAAACTAAGTTCATACCCATTCGAATATCTAATGGGTACTAAGTGATCCCGCATCATGCATCTTTTCACTTCGCTTTGACTAAAGGTAGTAAAACAAATGGTTTATTCTCCTTAGCTTTTGTTTGAAAGGCTTTTGATTTTCTTTTGAGAGGAATTTTGTGTTGAATGATGGCCGGTATCATACGATTTCAAGTCTTTGTACCCCCAAGAAAAACATCTTTAAACTCTTTGAACAACTCTATGTATTGCAATTTTATGTGAGTTGGGAGAGGCCGACAGCTTTAATCATCTAGTTCATAGGCTACCTATGTTATGTTTTCACAACTGCTTCCATAGGTCCACTAGTTCTTTGGCTGACATCGTTAAAATTGAAAAGGTGTTCTAATCTGTGAGACCTCCCTGAACCGTATCGTTCTTGATCTGTAAACTTCCAGTTCCTCTATTCTGTGGTTGGTCACTAATCTTTCTTCAAAAGGATTCTCATAATGATTTATGTCACATAAAATGTCATTTAAACTGATTTTTTCAATATACAAATAGTTTTCTTTATAGTCAAGTCGATACTGTATGTCGAAATCGTTTTCCATTTTAAGAAATCAACTATGTCCTTGTCGAATCAAACACTTGCCAATGATATTCATTATTAGGAACAAGAGTCTCGTGTTTTACCTTAACACTAAGCTGCTCATTTATCTTTGTATTTAAAGTTATCGGAATTGAAACAATTCATTTTGATAGATTTAGTGCTCTAGGAATGAAAATAAGTTCATATTTTTCAAAGGTTTTCAATAAATCAAGGGAAAACGTTCGATATTCCCTAAGCCTTGGATTTCTAGCTAAGTATTCTCCTTTGATTTGTCTTATGATAAGTTCAGGATCTCCTAAGATTGATATCTTTTGGGCTTCTAATTGTTTAAGCAATTGTAAGCCTGGAGAAGTGTCATACTCAAAGAATATTGTTAGTGCAAGGGAAATCTAATTTATATGAAAAAACTCGATTTGTATTTTGAATCCAAACACCGCCCGCACTGTTTACATATAGATCCATCAAAGTTTGTCCAAAGTATATTTTCTCATTTTCATTTCCTGTTGTTACAGATTTTTCATAAATGTTTGTATCCGATTTGAGGGAAATTCCCGGCATTGTTCCTGCAAACTCCAAGGTCTATATTTTCCTTTTCTTGTTGAGTAATTTGATATTCGTTGCATAAGATAAAGGAATCTAAACTTGATCGAATAGAATAGATTGGAGATTTTTTTGGTTTGTCTATGTTTCTCACCATGTACTTCATGTGAGATTCCCCAGATAGTCTTCTTTGGTTAAAAACAAGGATGGTGGCATAAGACATGTCCATTTGAAGGCTTCCTAAAGTTTGGCTCCCCGTGATCTTGATAAGAGCATGCCATACTTGGGGGGGAATGTCACCACAACTATGTCCATCACTAGACTCTTAGTAGGGATTTGAGCTAAGTTAACACATAAATCTTCGATTAAACCCAAACATTTGACTCCTCGCTTTTGATTCAAAGGAATACAAATCTTTATGTTTAGTAATTTCTAAGCCTAAGCTTTCCATTACTACCTTGGGAATTAGATTGTGTGAAGCTCCTAATCTAACATGGTACGTGTGTACCTTCTCATGTACATTCAAACTAGCATGTAAGGGAGGAAATGTACCTCTTCGGTATTTTCTTTCAACTGACCAAAAAAAAAACTCAGGTTTGTCATCCGTCAAGTTTAAGGTGTCGGCATCACTCCTAGTCTCAAAGCTTTTAAAAACTTGGTTTTTGTACACTTCTTGGGTTAGTTCGAAATGGGGGGATGGTAATTTTTATCTTGGAAATCTCTCCCTCAAGGCCGAAAAGGAATAATTGACTTGTTCATATTTACATCCTGCTTTTTCCAATTGAATTCTTCCATAGTTTTGATTTGTCGAACTTTTTTGACTCGGGTAATTGGAGATAGTTTTGTTAGGACCACTAGTCAAGGTGTTAGGGGTACTTTGTTCAACATTTGGTCGGCTATTTTTCTCCTTGTTTAAAACTGCTTTAGCCAAAATGATGAGTTTGTCTATTGTCTTCAGGTTGAATTTATACATTTTTCTTTGACAAATAGTGCTAGTGTTCTTATCTTTTGAATCGTCACTGCTCCCTTTGCTCCTAAGATCATATTGTGTATGTGGCACCTCCATGATTGCATTTTCAAAAACCCCGCTCATAGTCACTCTAATCTTCATAGTGTTTGTACTTGACTTAGAAGAAACCTTTGTCTTTCCCTCACAGGAAAATCATCCCCACTCCGTATGATCCAATCAAGTTTACATGAGCTTCTCCCAACCTTTCCATCTCCCTATCTTCTCATATTGATCCACATAGTTCTCATGGAAGGGAGGTCTAACCTTTGGTCACTTTTTCTTATCTTCGATTGTTTTCTCTTCTATAATTCGATTTTTATTTCTATTTTGCTATTTTGAGGTTCTCTTGGTGGCACTCATCATTTAAGTTGATCTTCTCAAGCATCCTCTCCATCACCTTCACTAGGTTGTCAATTTTTTGTGTCGTAAGTTGAGGTTGAGTGGTAAGATGTCATCTTTATGTTACCCTCTTCCTCTAATCTCAACCTATTCCTTTTCTCAATTATGTTTGGCTTCTATGCTCACACTCTCCCTTCGCATGTCTTCTAAGGTTAAGCACCTCTCTCCCTCAATTGATAAGCCATTTCAAAGATCAAACCTTCGGGATACCTTACTAAGGCCATTCCTTGGGGAGGTTTCCATGAGTTGAAGAGCATCAGAAACGTATTGAACCTAGTGGAGTAGTCATGAACACTCTCCTTGATTTCTCTTTGAGGCCGCTATATTTTGCTAGTATTTGGAGAGGGTTCTTTGAGAGTTCCCATTTGTTGATGAATGTTTGATGAAGCGTAGAGATCATTTATAGCCGTTAGGAGGTAGGTTTTTAAAACCACTTTACATCTCCTCCTAAACTTTGGGCGAAAATCCTCATCTTCACGCTTTTCTTCTATCTCCATGTAATCGAATGCATCTTCCATCCTATCTACATGATGTTGAGCTATTGTGGTACTCCTCTTTTCCTGAAATGAGGGATTTGGATTAGTAATCATTTCGTAAGGGAAGTAGATTTTGTGGTAACAATAATGGGGTATACCATGTTGCCATGGCTGGAAATAAGGGTGGATTTACAAGAGGTGGATTTACAAGTGTGAAAGTGGGCTAAACAGATATTTTGCATAGTGGTAGTATGGATCGGAGTAAAAGAAACACTTGGGCTAGCAAACCGATTTTGAGCAGATTTACAGAAAAGGCTAAAGTGATGAAGAAGCCGGGAATCGGTGGAGGAGTGGAAGGCAGGCTTCTCTCAAAGCTGTTGCAACTGCAATGTCAAGATCAGCTTTGGTTTAAATCACCTTGAGATCTAGTTCAAGTGTTCTTTGTATGATGTAAATCAAAGTGTAAATCCTCTAAGACAATAATGTTTTAGGGATAGATTTTGTCTTTAAGAGGTTCCTATTAGCGCTAATTTAGATTTAGAAGTCTTCCATAGAATTCTCTCTCGATTGTCAACGATTAAAAGAGGATTTGGGTCCTGAGTGGGGATCTAGGTTGATCCTAAGTGAAGCCGACTTTTCAAAAATGAGAGAGGTTAAAGTTTTAGGATTGTTTTTGGGAGTTTTACCCTCTCACGATGTCTTATCTAGTATGGGACTAGGTTTAAACTTCTTCAAGGTTGTTTAACATTTTCGCTCCCAAAGAGATTTGGGGACCTAGATGAGTACAGGTGCCCATCGGGGGGCTAATGGAGTTGCTAGGTGGAAACTATTTATCTTTTATGAAGGTAAAATATTGGATGGTTCCACCACCATGTTAATCATGAAGTCAAACTGAAATGTTTTTGGGTTTTTTCGAGTTATTATTTCCTATGGGTTAAGAGAGTGTCCTAAATCTGATTTAACACTTAGCTAAGGTGTTTAAACATACAAAGTTCACTCTTATGGCCTCGTAATCTGTTCCTTCAAGGTATGATAAGGTCTTACAAGAATCTTAAGTGTTACTTAGTTTGTCACCGATTCAATTAAGTCCTATCATGATTAACATTTTTATTAGGCAAGGTTTAAGAAGGCTACTTATGTTATATTGGACAAAGGAGTGTTTTGTTTTAAAGATTCTACTCTGTCCCACCGTGATTGTTGTTAGACTCCTATACTAATAGGTTTCATTTTTCATGATTGTCTTGATTGAATTATGGATATTATGTTCAAACCTTTTTCTTGAGCAAAGGTGTTCCATATTCTTGAAAAACCAAAAAATCAAAAATTTTAAAAAATGTAAAGAGGGTATACCCTAAAAGAAAAATCAAAGGGTAAGAAAAATAAAAATGGCCAAAAAACAAAACAAATGAACCCCAAACAAAAAATAGGCCAAAGAAAGTGTGCAAATCCAAATGCCACTACTTTTTACTTTGATATAATAAAAAAATTGTGTGCAACTTGTATTTTATGCCACAATTCATGAATAGTCAAACTGTTTAAGCTTGGCTAGTTCATTTTTCAATTTCATGTTGTAGAATAGAGAATAAATATCTGACCAAACAGTTTAATCTTGGCAGATAAGTAGATAGGTAGAGTTATTAAAAGGTGCTCAACAACTTAATCTGAGCCCTTGGATGTAATAAGGGTAGAATTAGATAGATTTGCCTTGTAAAAAGAAAAGATTGAAAAGGGTTTGCAAGTCTAAATGCACCCTAATAAAGAAGAGAAAATGGTAGTAGTAGATAGGGTAGGTAGATGGTGTTGCAAATTTTTATCTGATGAATGATGCTGCTACATGTTTTGGATCCTTTACTTTCATCACAAATACTGAAGCAGGAAATACACTGGAAAATTACAGCAAGCAAAGTCAGAATCATTAACTTCCCTCATCACTTTCCCCTTAAAGTTTTACTAATTTCCCCCAAAGTACTAAGGTACTTGGAGATCAAAGGGGCTCAAGGCATTTCCTTGACTTTTGGAGGGACCGGACCCTCGGCCTAATGATCAAAAAGACCTAAGTACTTGAGATAATTCATCATTATAATCATTCATCTTTTACCTTTTCCTAAGTAAAATCTCATTTTGCTTAGGAAAAATATGCAAAATTCCACAAAAATCCCTCAAAATAACTTACTATTCTAAGTTTAAGTGTTGAAGATGAGATATTGCAATTTACTTCAGAAATTGTCACTTTCTTAGATGAGCAAAGTGTTTTGAGTTCCCTTGTCCCTTTGTCATATTTACATTTAACTCTATTTACTAAATCCCTAGTGAAAGTGCCTTGTCCTAAGTATATAACTCCTTTTATATGAATTTCCAAAAAACCCCTATATTATAACGTTTAACCAAAATATTTATTTCCCCATGCATTCAAATAAAAACCCACTATACGCCCTTTGGTTAAATATATCTTTATATTATAGTCCCGCCCCTTATGGTAGTTAAATAATGTTTATTTATTACCATATAGTAATAAATATTAAAATAACATTTAAACATGTAATTCTATATGTTTAACACAAAAAGACTAAACCCGAAGTTATTTTTAAAACCAAGACTTTGGAAAAGCCCCTATGCCACCGTGGCCCATCCACCTGGCATTCCACTCGACGTTTCAACCACAAATGAAACCCCGCCGCGACCCCTCTTTCCATTTTACCATGGGATTAATTAATTATTAGAATTAATTAATAACCAACTACCTCCACCAATCAACTCCCGCCCGGGGTGATTAATTAACGATAAATATATCGGGCCCGCATCATTTAACCTTCCACCATCTCCCCGCCATTTCAACCGTCGGATCACCCCTCCAAAGATCAACGCTCCTCGGCTATTCCGCTACCCATCCTTTGTCAGAGCTTTAACGCCCGGGGACTTGGTGGTATTTGACTAGTCTCCCGTCTACGTGTCGATACTTTAATGGAATCGCTGCCCGCTCGTTCAAAACCACTCTTGTCCATAAGCGGTGCGGGGACTAACCGCTTACCGCCCGGCCCCCCTGCCCCACGTCAGCCCGTACCAAAGTGACGTCACTCCTCGAAAAACTAAAAACCCCTCTTTTGACTTTGGAAATAAAACAAATTCGCGTGTTTTTATGTCATTTTCACCATTTGAACGCGACTGTGCTTTCCGCTACGAATTTCAAATTTCCACTGAAATCCACTGTTCAATTCGATTTCGCTCCAGATTTCAGCCAGACTTGTGTTCAAACATCCTCCTGCTACCACCTGATACCGGTTAAAAGCCCGTTTTCCTTCAAGAACAGGTATTTATCCTAGAACGCTTCGAACTTCAAAATAAATCCTGTTTTCTTTGTTTTCCACTGGGTTAGTGATTAAATCTTATCACTGAGATCATTCCCTGATGTTTTAAAACTGTGAATTGTTCCCCTGAAACTGCAATTGTGTTAATTTCCTTCATTTAAATTGAAATTTCACCCGGCCTGTGAAGAAAAACCAGAAACCTCTGTTTTGAATCCACAAGAACCAAAATGGAAGCCCCGGCAGCTTTGAATGTAACTCCACTGAATGCCCCTCACCGAGAGTTAGAAAATTTGCCTTTAGTAGATAAAGATTTCCAGATTAAAGACTTGCATTTTGATGAAAGTCCCCTTCTGAGTTATTGTCGCTGCAGAGACGAGTACTCAAAGGGGCAAGATCTCATTGGGTTTTGGGAATCCAATCTCCCGAGATATCTCATTCCCTCAGTCATTTATTTCCCAGAAATCATCCACTATTGCCATTCTAACTATGATCCCACTCAGAGAGCTGTAATATCCCCTGACCAGAGTGTTCTTTTCTCCATTACTCCCCAGGCTATCAATGCAATGCTACATTTTGAACCAGACCAAGAACTGTCACCTTTGTCTATGGAAGAATTGATTGAAAAATTTAATAAATTGACCCCAGAAAAATTGAAGTCCATTTGCCAGAATTTCATGTTGCCTGAACACCAACCTCAGGGCCCTCCTCCCTATGGTTTTTATTATTTCAACAAGTTGGGGAGGCTCATCCTAAATATGATATCTTTTGTCTTGGGTTTCAACACCAGTGAATATGTTGATGAGATAACTCTGGTTTTGCTGTCTATTTTTACTCCTGGGCAACCTCCTGAAGTTAAATATGACTTTGCCTCCTTCATAGCCAATAAGATCCATGATCAGTTCATGAGGCTAGATGATGAGAAAGTTTTCAAATATTCCTCAGTTATTTATCATCTCATTATCTTCTATCAATCAGAAAAGTTCCCTTTCCCTATTAAAAAGCTTGATGTCAAGGGAAACCCTAGGTCAGTTATATTTTGGTCTCCCATAATTCATTCTTCCTATAAGTCTCCATATTCCTATACTGAGTTCATCGATCTTTTTGTATATCCTGCAACTACCTTGTTGACAGGAATACCTCCTCCAAGGCTCAGTAATGAAATCAAGAAGACCTTGCAACTTTCAAGGACTTATAAAGTTGGAGATTGGTATTTATATCAAAACCATTCAGTCATCAGAATCTATGGATGTGAATTACCTCCATTCAAGTTGCCAAGATATGTGCCCATGAGAATTTTTGCCTTGGAATATTTCAGGCAAATGAATAATTCAGATGTGATCCATTTTTGTAGTGTGAAGAAGAAAGCCCAATTAAGGATCAAAAGTCAATTAGGTCCTTTCATCTGCAACTCTAGGGAGGCCGAGCAAGAAGCAGAACACATACTACAAAACCATTGCAAGTTCCAAAGAATTTTTCGTTGGGTTCCTTATGACCCATTTGGTTTTATCTGTGAAAAGAGAATAAAGAACAAGTCATCCCCTTACATACACCACAAGATTCCTCAAATAGAACAATATGCCAATCAAGATGAATGGGTTGAAGAAACACTAGTTGAAGAAGAAAGTGAAGAAGAAAAAACGAACAGAATGATGAAAGATTTTGAGAAGGAATATGACCTAGAATCTTGTGGTCAAGTGCAGGTACCTGACATTGGCACTTCTTCAGCAGCAAATATACAGCAGACATTACAGGAAGGCAGTTCCACAGTGGCAGCAGAATCAAAAGGCAAAGGAAAGGAACCTGAAATTCAGGTCATAGAAACTTTAGTCATGGCAGAGAAACCTCAAACTTCCAGAGCACCTGATCGAACACAAGTTTCTCCCACTCAGGTAAAACATCCTGAAGTTTCAGAATTACAAACTCCATCCAACATGGAAATAGGAAAGAAAAGGCAGGTTCCAGACACTACTCCTCCTAAAGAGTCCTCAGGAATACATCAAGCCAAAAAACATAAACCAGATCCACTTCCAGATGTGGAAATCATAGATGAGGTGTTTGATGATGGAAGAGAAGACAGTCAAATAACTAGTTCTGTTAGTGTGACCCATACAGAGCAAAAAGGAAAATCTTTGCACAAGCAGTTGAGTACTGAAGTATCCTCCTTTAGGCCACCAAAAACAGATACAGGGGATATAAAAAGAACCTTCATCAATATAAAGGCAAAGAATGATCCATTAAGAATGAAGGTATATGATCAATATTTGAAAATGGCTCCACATAATCAGGAGAGGTTAATGTCAGCATTTGACATTTCACAAGGCAAAATGATGATGAGCCACTTCAAGTCAAAGGTGCCAAAACCCATGACAGCAGCTGATTATATTAGAACAAATTTTGAGGTCCTGGCAAAGGACATTCATCCTTTAGACCAGATAGAGCTGCATAAAAAAACTGGGGAAATGGTGTATTCCACTCTTACTAATAAGGCCATGGCAGCCCTAACGCTGAAAGATTCTTTAAATAACACAAGCGCCCAATTGAAAATTGAGAAGGCCTCTTCTCAGGCCAAAGATAACAGAATAAAGTCTTTGGAAGACATAATCATCAGCTTGGGTCACAACCCCAAAGATATTAAAAGCATTGAGGCACTAATAAAGAAGAAAGATGATGACATAGCTGCACTGAGAAAGCAGCTGAAATTGCCAGCCTTAAGGCACCCCCAGACCCAAGAAGTTTTAAAGGGGAATTCACAAGAAGAGGTAATGGAGTTGCTCTTAAAGGTGATTGAGCAACTAAGTGAAACCGAGAAGGAATTGGAACAAGCTTTATAGGAAAAGGAAGCTATCATGCAGGCATCCACCACAGAAGCTACTACAACCACAGGTACTACAACAGCCAAGCAACAAACAGAGCCAGCGCAGGTAAATACTTCTGGTTTAAGTTCTGATGAGTTGATAAAACAAATGGAAAGTTTACAATTAAGAGTCACAGAACTTCAAACCACAAATTTACAATTAGAAAATTTGGAGCAGAAGTATGATACATCTAAGAAGACAGTTGCTGATAATACCAGGGAAATTAAAAGATTGGACAGATTAGTTAAGGCTTTAGAAAAAGATCTTTCATTAGAAAAGCCTTTGAAGGAAATAAATGAAATTCTTTGGGGTAATATAATTGAGTTAATAAAAAGTATTTGGCCCTCTATTCAAGCAATTTTTGAACAAAATGACTTGATTAAAATAGCTCAGGAAGAAATAAACAAAACAAGAAATGAACTAAGAGGTAGACCTGAGCAGGCCAATCAACTTATTCAATTTTTGAACACCCGAACAAAACAACAGTTTGCAAGACTAGGAATTGAAGACAGGACCGGCACTATTTTGATGATAAAAAGAGTTTTCATCAAAAGAACTTTTATGCAGAATTTAGAAAGGAAGTGTGCAGATATTTTGGATGATATTAATGCTTTCAGAGAAAAATTTCAAGTTTTGTTAGACAGTGGGTTACCTAGTCCGATGCTCTCACAGGACCAAATAATAGAACTAGAAACCTATGTCAAGAAAATAGAGAGCCATGCTCAAAATACAACTACTAGTTCTATCAGTCTACCAGAAGCAACGTTGCCAACAGGGAAAAATCTATATGACAGGTTGAAGAATTTATTTCATCTTGAACATGAAATAAAGTATTTGTTTCCTGATGAGCCCACTTTTTACAAACTCACAGAGGCTGATGAGACATTGAGAAAACTTAAGAGGACTATAATACCAAAAGATCAATTGTGGAAAGACCTATTGGAAATTCTATGAAAATTATCTTCAGGATGAGAATTTTATCTTTTTACTATTATGTGAAAGATAAAAATGAGCACAGATGAAAGAGTATCAGTTGAACAGGTTAAAGAGTATCCGTAAAGACAAAGAGTATAAAACAAGCAAAGAAGTTACTCCAAGGGACAGCACTGAGCCCTATTTCAGCACTTACCTCCAGCACATCAGCAAAATAAGGGAACAGCACATCAGCAGTTACTTATTATTCTATCCACGAGACCATTTGTCTCCTGTTTATTTGTAAAATTACTCCTTAGTCACCCTAGATTATTGGCTAGGTTAGTGTGAGATTTTTTCAAGTATTTCTTGTATAAATAAACCCTCAAAAAGAGTATTGAGGGTGGATTCTATTACTTTGCTGTAACATTGAGATTTTCGGAATAAAAGCATTTTGGAGAAATTTATTCGTGGCTTACTGGATGACGATTTGAAGCTCAGGACTTTTTGCAAGATTCATGTGTTGGACTGCAGTTCAATAAGTCTTTCTACCCTTTGTCTTAAGTTTTATATCAGTTTATAATATCATTATGTCCATTTCTGAATAATTTACATAAAGGATTGAATCAGAATTTACTTAATTGTACTCTGATTTCAGATGTGATTGTTCTTAATGTTTTCCTCTAAATTGGCTATAAGCATGAATTCTTAAATGCTCTCGCTTTGCTAATTTAAACATTGTTGATTACTATAATAAAGAATTCTTCATTGCTCTTTGTTTGTAGTCATCTCATTTCTTTCTTTTTGAACATGGTGAAAGATTCTTAGCTGCCTTTCATCCCTTCAAAATCATCCCATCCACTTTAAATTTTAAGGATTGTTCTCTGTCTGGCTATCTTGCCCTGCAAAGCCATCTTGTGTGTAGAATAGAAATCCAGTAAAGCCATCCTTTGACTCCATAGCTCAATGGACTGAAAATCTTCAACCTTGCCCCTAGTTTGCGGATTCCACCATTTTCAAACAAACTCTTGGATCTATAACTAGCCTAAAACCTTCTAAGAACAAAGATAAATTATAAAGAGAGAGCCCTCTCTGGATGCAGATTGGCTAGATTCTGCATTTGAAGGTTGGTTTGTGGTTATTTTGGAGAAATTTATTAGTGGCTTACTGGATGACGATTTGAAGCTCAGGACTTTTTGCAGGATTCATGTGTTGGACTGCAGTTCAATAAGTCTTTCTACCCTTTGTCTTAAGTTTTATATCAGTTTATAATATCATTATGTCCATTTCTGAATAATTTACATAAAGGATTGAATCAGAATTTACTTAATTGTACTCTGATTTCAGATGTGATTATTCTTAATTTTTTCCTCTAAATTGGTTATAAGCACGAATTCTTAAATGCTCTTGCTTTGCTAATTTAAACATTCTTGATTACTATAATAAAAAATTCTTCATTGCTCTTTGTTTGTAGTCATCTCATTTCTTTCTTTTGAACATGGTGAAAGATTCTTAGCTGCCTTTCATCCCTTCAAGATCATCCCATCCACTTTAAATTTTAAGGATTTTTCTCTGTCTAGCTATCTTGCCCTGTAAAGCCATCTTGTGTGTAGAATAGAAATCCAGTAAAGCCATCCTTTGACTCCATAGCCCAATGGACTGAAAACTTTCAACCTTTCCCTTAGTTTGTGGATTCCACCATTTTTTAAAACAAACTCTTGGATCTATAACTAGCCTAAAAACTTCTAAGAACAAAGATAAATTATAAAGAGAGAGCCCTCTCTGGATGCAGATTGGCTAGATTCTGCATCTGAAGGTTGGTTTGTGGTTACCTCGGGTATACTTTCCTTTTCCACAACTTCAAGGAAAACCTCAGTGGTAACATAGTGGCGACCATACTAGGGAACTGAATCATCTTTATTTGTTAATATTGTTCATTTATAAGCTATAGACAGAGTCTGAAGATCAGCCAGGTAGCCTTTGAAATTGCTTTTGCTCTGCAATTGCAAAAGTAAATAAATGCTGCTTCAGTCTATCTCTGATTTAGCTTATTACTGAACCTTAGTTTCAAAATGTTTAATCAGACTCTCTAGTTTAACAGATCTTTGAGAAAATTTTAATCATACATCATTATTTCTTGAAGAATTTGTAGAAGTTGTATTTATTTTTTCAATTAAAACCCAAAAATCCAAAAACACATAGTCTAAGAAAACTGGCTTCAGAAAGGATTCGTCATACTAGGTCAAATCCTGACCCAAATCCACCACCAATATTTGAAAATCCAAATCTGATTCCTAGGATTCTTAGAAGACAAGGAAGTCAAGAAAGTTCTGAAAGAGGAAGTCAAGAGAGTTCAGGAAGTTCTAGACCACTTTCTAGATCTGCATCATGTCCCGTGAAAATTATATATATTGATGAAATTCCTTTTGATGCACGATTTGAAACATCCTTATTTGTAAATTTTTCTGAAACTGAATTATCCAGATTAGTTCCAGATCCATTGTTCTTTGAAGATTTGCAATACAGATTTGTTTCACATCATCTTGACAGACAATTACAGAACTCTATTCAATCTGAACAAACCTTTGAAGAAAATTCAAACATCTCTGTAATTACTGAAGCATCTCCAAGTTCAGTTACTTTTTCTCAAGCTTTTCGAACACCTGTCACCCCTTCTACTCCTCCATCTCCTCCTTCCAGACCATCAACTCCCGTTGCCCCACTATATCTTCCAATGGCCAATCGATACGCCCCTTTACAGATACCAGCCAACGCTGCTGCTTTGCCCCAAGATTACCAGAGTAAGATCACACCTTTTGATGGATCAGGTACTTATACAGCTCAACAACACACCAAAAGGATGACTGATTACTTTGAGTTTTATGAAATTGATACTGATGATGTCCGAATGAGAATTTTCGTTCAGAGTCTTATTGGAGAAGTTAGGACATGGTTTAGGGCCCTTGCTCCAAATAGTATTGCTGATTTACCAGCTTTATATAGGGCATTTTTGAACAGATGGGAGAAGAAGAAAGATCCTCTTCAGATCCTGTCAGAATTCGAAAAATTAAGAAGAAGACCTAACGAAACAGTACAAGATTACATCATTAGATTCAATGAAGCATATAACGCAGTTCCTCAAAACCTTAGACCCCCACCTGACTCTGTATTGGTTAAATTTCCAGATGGTTTTGACTCTGACATTGCTTATTCCCTCAGGGAAAGAGCTCCCCAAACATTAGAGGAAATGCAAAGCATAGTGGTGAGTGTAGAAGCAAATCTGATAGAAGAACGAGCCAGAGCAAGAGCAGAAAGAAGAATGCCTATGAATGAAGAACCTTCAGCTTTTGAAAAGAAGCTGGATGCAATCATTAAAGGTATGGAAAGATTAGGAGATAGAGTGGAGACCATTGAAAGAAAGTCTTCTAGTGATAACCAGAATGTTGCAAGAAACCCAAACTTTAGGAGAAACCTGAATCAAAATATCGGAAAGAATGTCCCTGATCAAAACATTAGGCCACCTTTCCAAGAAAACTTTGTTGAAGGTTCAACTTCTGAAGAACCTACAGAGGATGTAGAAATAAACAATGTAACTGATGACAAAAATGAACCAGAAGTCTTCCTATCCCAGGATGATCAAGAGAATCACATCCTTGAAACATTCCAAACTCATTCAGGTGAGACTTTTGATTTTAAGGAAGGCTATGACACAGCAATTTATGAGGTCCATAAACAGTACAATTTGAGAAGCAGACAGATTGATGTGCCAGAGAATAGCAAACAGAAAAATGCAAAACAAAATGTCAAAGGTAAAAGTAACATTCCCCCTGTACAAAACATTCCCCAAGTACAAATTTTGTCTAGGATAATTCCCAACCCTTCAAATCCAATAATTGAAGATGTCTCTGACAACCAACCAAACAATAAACAACAATCTAATACTTTTCCTCCTGTGGGAAATGTAGAAGAAACAATAGAAGTTAGTTCAGATACCCCTTCAAAACAAAATTTCATTCATGAAAAAGAGAAAAACATTGAAGACCCAAAAAATAGAGAAAACCCAACTGTGCAAAACACTAAAACTCAAACAGAAAAACCTTTCAATCTAGAGGCTGAAATAGGCAAACTAAAGATAGTTGTTCCTTTATCATAATTGGCTAAACATGATGTCTATAGAAGTCAAATCAGCAAATCCCTAAACATTAACATTACTGGAATGGATGATTCAGTAAATATTCTTGATGATCAACCCAAACTCCTTTTTGGCCCCGAGGTAAATGGCAAACTAGAAAGTGGAGGAACTCCTCCATTTTATGTAAGCCTGAATGTTCATGACAAGATACTCCATAATGCAATGCTTGATTCTGGAGCATCTCACAATTTGATGCCAAAAGCAGTAATGGAAATATTGAATCTAGATATTACCAGACCGTACAAAGATTTGTTTTCATTTGATTCTAGTCAGGTAAAATGTTTAGGTTTGATTAAATATTTGTGTGTTACTTTGGTACAATACCCTGCTAAGTCTGTTTTGATGGACATAGTAGTGGCTGATATTCCACCTAAATATGGTATGTTATTGTCTAGATCTTGGGGTGCTAAACTTGGAGGATCTATTCAACTGGACATGTCATATGCAACTATTTCAGTATTCGGTCAGCCTAAAAGATTATATAGAGAAACCTTGATGAAGTACTTAGTCAGTAGCCATGAGAAGCCTAAAAACTTCCCTGTTTACTCTGTACATTCTGATATGGATTCTTTTATTTTATACAATGCTGAGTTAGATCTCCCTACTGAAATAGAAGCTCCAGAATTGGAAATCATAAACAAAACCACTGTTAAAATTGAAGAAATCTCTGAAAACAAAGAAACACCAGATGATCAAGAAATACCGGAAGAAACTAAACAACTAGCTCCTGTCAAGAAACATTTTAAAACAATTGATGAAGATTATGAACATGAAATTCTATGGCATTTAGAGTTTGATGGCTCAGTAAACAAACTAGGGGCAGGAGCTGGGATTTGGTTACATAATGTTGAGAATAATCATGTAGAGGGTCATGCTTATAGGTTGAATTTCAAATGCACTAACAACATGGCAGAGTACGAAGCTCTTTTATTAGGGCTTAAACATGTCAAGAAGTTAGGAGCTATTAGGGTATCAATCATAGGAGACTCCAAACTAATCATTCAACAGATTAAAGGAGAATGTTCAACAAAAGACATGAGACTGAAACAATACAGAGAGACAGTTGTAGAAATTCTCAACACATTTCTACAAGCTCAACTTGCCAAGATTCCCAGGAAACAAAATTTGCATGCTCACAGCCTCGCAATGTTTGCTAGTACATGCAAGTTACCTCTTGATCCTAATCATCATTTTTCAGCTGAGATTAGACATAGGCCTGCTATACCAGACAATCTTTTGAATTGGCAAGTATTTGTTAATAACAATCAAATCAATAGTTTTTTGACACTTCAAAATGAGTTTTCTAACTGTAATATAGATGAAGACACAACTATTGATGAATTTGATCAAGAAAAAGAACAAAAAATAGAGATTTCAAGAGAAAATGCAATTCATATGCTGCACCCAACTACATTCACAGAAAAAGACATGCAGAATTTGAAACACATGGAATCTGATGAGATCATAGAAGATGAGACAGAAATCATTAATTTGAAAGATAATCATTTGCCCAAAGGATTGACTCCTTTGGAAGATCTGTTTGACTCAAATGATATTCCATTTAGGCCTAAAATGGAACCTGTTAAGGCTGATATGGAAGAATGCAACTTAGGAACCCCAGAAAATCCCAAAATGGTTAAGTTGTCCAAATCTCTTCCAAAATATCAAAAGGTTAAATATGTTGAACTATTAAAGGAATTCCAGGATGTTTTTCCTGGAGTTATGAAGATCTGAAATCGTATGATACATCCATCATTCAACACACTATACCTTTGAAACCAGATCAGAAACCTTTCAAACAAAAGCTTAGAAGAATAAATCCTGTTTTATTACCCTCAATTGAAAAGGAAATTAAAAGAATGTTTGAAGCAGGGATTATAGCTCCTATTAGGTTCTCAGAATGGGTTTCCAATCTAGTACCAACACGGAAAAAGACAGGAGAAATTAGATTGTGTGTCGATCTAAGAAATTTGAATAAAGTTTCTCTAAAAGATAACTATCCTTTACCAAAAATGGACCATATTCTACAAAGGGTAGTAGGATCTTCTAGGATATCTCTACTGGATGGATTTTCAGGGTACAACCAGATTCTGGTTCATCCTGATGATCAGGATAAAACAGCATTCACTACACCATGGGGTACGTTTAAATATGTCAAAATGCCATTTGGACTCAAGAATGCAGGAGCTACATTTCAAAGAGCAATGGATATTGCTTTTGCTAAAGAAATACATGATTTTCTGGTTATTTATCTAGATGATTTAACTGTTTTTTCTAAAACAGATCAAGAACATTTAGATCATTTAAGACAAGTATTTATAAAGTGCAGAAAATATGGGATTTCTTTAAACCCTAAAAAGTCATTATTTGGTTTGGAAGAAGGAAAGATTTTAGGCCATATCATTTCTAAAGATGGCATTAGGATTGATCCAGAAAGAATACAAGCAATTTTACAGATACCTCATCCTAGAAACATAAAAGAGTTGCAAGCATTCATAGGAAAAATTAATTTCTTGAGAAGATTTATCTCTAGTTTAGCTGAATTACTTAGATTGCTTACTAACATGTTGAGGAAAGATTCAAGCATTGACTGGACTGTAGAAGCCAAACAATCATTCGAGGAAATTAAAATGGCTTTAACAAGGACACCAGTTCTTACCAGTCCCAAATTTGACAGAGATTTCATTATTTTTTCATTTGCTTCTGAACATACAGTTGCAGTTGTTTTACTTCAAAAAGATGATCAAGGGTGTGAAAAACCAATAGCATTTTTTAGTAAAGCACTTAGGGATGCATCTTTGAAATACAATATTATGGAAAAACAAGCTTTTTCATTGGTAAAAGCAATTAAAGATTTCAGAGTTTACATATTATATTCTCATGTGATAGCTTATGTGCCTAATGCTGTAGTTAAAGATATTTTGACTCAAGATGGCATTGAAGGTAAAAGAGGAAAGTGGATAGCTACCATTCTAGAATATGATATTGAGATTAAACCAACAAAACTCATAAAAGGTCAAGGCTTGGCACAACTCATGACTGAAACTAATTGCCAAGCCTTAGACATTAACGAACTGGATGACGAGCAGGAGATGGCGACTTCACAGATCAGTCAAGATTTCTTAGATTCACCCTGGTACACTGATATTATTCATGTTTTATTAAACCTGCAAGCTCCTCCAGGGTTGTCCAGAACCAAACAAAGATTTTTAAAGATGACATCCTTGAAATATTGTATTTTAGATGGCACTCTATTTTGGAAAAATCATGAAGGGATCTTATTGAATTGTCTATTAAAAGATGAAACTGATAAAGTTCTTAATGAATTTCATGCAGGGGATTGTGGAGGACATCTCTATTGGAAATCAACTGCAGACAAAATCTTAAGGGCTGGTTTTTACTGGCCAACATTATTTTCTGATGTTAAGAAATTTGTAACAACTTGTCATAAGTGTCAGATATTTGAGGGTAAAAGAAAGTTGTTACCTTTGCCATTAAAACCAGTTTCCACAGAAAGACCTTTTCAACAATGGGGATTAGATTTTATAGGAGAAATCCATCCACCTTCTTCAGGGCAACACATATGGATTCTTACTGCCACAGACTACTTCACTAAGTGGATTGAAGCTATCCCTTGCAGACAGGCCAATGATTCTGTAATCATAGGGTTTTTGGAAACCAATATACTTTCAATATTTGGCTGTCTAGAAAATATTATAACAGATAATGCTGCTGCATTTAAGTCAAAGAAAATGATTAGTTTCTGTAGTAAATATCATATTACTTTAGGCCATTCAACAGCTTATTACCCTCAAGGTAATGGACTAGCAGAATCCTCCAATAAAAGCCTTATTAATATCATCAAAAAGTTATTGGAAGAAAACAAAAAGAATTGGCACAAGAAACTGACCAATGCATTGTGGGCAGACAGACTTACAACTAAGAAATCAATTGGGACTAGTCCATATGAATTAGTTTATGGCCTTGAAGCAAGATTCCCATCATCTTTAGGAATTCTTGTTATGAAATTACTTCAGGAGGCTCAAGTGGAACCAAATGACATTCAAAGAAGAATTAATCAAACAATCCACTTGCAGCAAACCAGGGAAGAGGTATACCAAAGATCACAAGTCTTGCAGGAAAAGCTAAAGAAAATGTTTGATAAAAGGACTAAAGCATAAGATTTTCAACTAGGTGATAAAGTCCTAAGATGGGATTCTAGAAGAGAAGAAAAAGGGAAACATGGAAAATTTGATTTCTTGTGGAAAGGGCCTTACATCATACATGCCTTGCAAGGAAACAACACATAATTTTTGAAGGATTTGGACAATTCAGAAGCTGAAGAAGGACCAGTCAATGGTCGAATGTTGAAGCATTATTTTAATCCTATTTACTAGGATGTTTTGATTTTTCTAACTTGTACATAATATATCCTTTTCTAATGCAGTTTTGATTGGATGGTGACTTCTTGGAGTTGAAGCCCGAAGTGAAGGCCCTAAGCTTCAAAATTTTCACTATCATATGTACAATAAAGCTACCAGAAGGAGGAGATTACATAGTTCAGTTTGAAGACATGTTGAGGCAACTGACCTGCTGTTCTTGACTTTTCACAAGGAAAAACCATCCCCATGTGGAGCCAGTGTTAGTCTCCTATACCAATAGGTATCATTTTTCATGATTGTCTTGATTGAACTATGGAATATGTTCAAACCTTTTTCTTGAGCAAAGGTGTTCCATATTCTTGAAAAACCAAAAAATCAAAAAATTTAAAAAATGTAAAGAGGGTATACCCTAAAATAAAAATCAAAGGGTAAGAAAAATAAAAATGGCCAAAAAGCAAAAGAAATGAACCCCAAACAAAAAATAGGCCAAAGAAAGTGTGCAAATCCAAATGCCACTACTTTTTATTTTGATGTAATAAACAAATTGTGTGCAGCTTGTCAAAATTTTGCCACAATTTATGAAGGGTCAAACTGTTTAAACTTGACTTATTCATATTTCAATTTCATGTTGTAGAATAGAGAATAAATATCTGACCAAACAGTTTAATCTTGGCAGATAAGTAGATAGGTAGAAGTTATTAAAAGGTGCTCAACAGTTTAATCTGAGCTTTTGGATGTAATAAGGGTAGAAATAGATAGATTTATCATGTAAAAAGAAAAGGTTGAAAAGGGTTTGCAAGTCTAAATGCACCCTAATAAAGAAGAGAAAATGGTAGTAGTAGATAGGGTAGGTAGATGGTTGCAAATTTTTATCTGATGAATGATGCTGCTACATGTTTTTGATCCTTTACTTTCATCACAAATACTGAAGCAGGAAATACACTGGAAAATAACAGCAAGCAAAGTCAAAATCATTAACTTCCCTCATCACTTTCCCCTTAAAATTTTACTAATTTCCCCCAAAGTACTAGGGTACTTGGAGATCAAAAGGGCTCAAGGCATTTCCTTGACTTTTGGAGGGACCGGACCCTCGGCCTAATGATCAAAAAGACCTAAGTACTTGAGATAATTCATCATTATAATCATTCACCTTTAACCTTTTCCTAAGTAAAATCCTATTTTGCTTAGGAAAAATATGCAAAAATTCCACAAAAATCCCTCAAAATAATTTACTATTCTAAGTTTAAGTGTTGAAGATGAGATATTGCAATTTACTTCAGAAATTGTCACTTTCTTAGATGAGCAAAGTGTTTTGAGTTCCCTTGTCCCTTTGTCATATTTACATTTAACTCTATTTACTAAATCCCTAGTGAAAGTGCCTTGTCCTAAGTATATAACTCCTTTTATATGAATATCCAAAAAACCCCTATATTATAAAGTTTAACCAAAATATTTATTTCCCCATGCATTCAAATAAAAACCCACTATACGCCCTTTGGTTAAATATATCTTTATATTATAGTCCCGCCCCTTATGGTAGTTAAATAATGTTTATTTATTACCATATAGTAATAAATATTAAAATAACGTTTAAACATGTAATTCTATATGTTTAACACAAAAAGACTAAACCCGAAGTTATTTTTAAAACCAAGACTTTGGAAAAGCCCCTATGCCACCGTGGCCCATCCACCTGGCATTCCACTCGACATTTCAACCACAAATGAAACCCCGCCGCGACCCCTCTTTCCATTTTACCATGGGATTAATTAATTATTAGAATTAATTAATAACCAACTACCTCCACCAATCAACTCCCGCCCGGGGTGATTAATTAACGATGAATATATCGGCCCGCACCATTTAACCTCCCACCATCTCCCCGCCATTTCAACCGTCGGATCACCCCTCCAAAGATCAACGCTCCTCGGCTATTCCGCTACCCATCTTTTGTCAGAGCTTTAACGCCCGGGGACTTGGCGGTATTTGACTATTCTCCCGTCCACGTGTCGATACTTTAATGGACTCGCTACCCGCTCGTTCAAAACCACTCCTGTCCATAAGCGGTGCGGGGACTAACCGCTTACCGCCCGGCCCCCCTGCCCCACGTCAGCCCGTACCAAAGTGACGTCACTCCTCGAAAAACTAAAAACCCCTTTTTTGACTTTGGAAATAAAACAAATTCACGTGTTTTTATGTCATTTTCATCATTTGAACACGACTGTGCTTTCCGCTACGAATTTCAAATTTCCACTGAAATCCACTGTTCAATTCGATTTCGCTCCAGAATTCCGCCAGACCTGTGTTCAAGCATCATCCTGCTACCGCCTGATACCTGTTAAAAGCCAGTTTTCCTCCAAGAACAGGTATTTATCCTATAGCGCTTTGAACTTCAAAAGAAAGTCTGTTTTCCTTGTTTTCCACTGGATTAGTGATTAAATCTTATCACTGAGATCATTCCCTGAGGTTTTAAAACTGTGAATTGTTCCCCTGAAACTGCAATTGTGTTAATTTCCTTCATTTAAATTGAAATTGCACCCGGCGTGTGAAGAAAAACCAGAAACCTCTGTTTTGAATCCACAAGAACCAAAATGGAAGCCCCGACAGCTTTGAATGTAACTCCATTGAATGCCCCTCACCGAGAGTTAGAATATTTGCCTTTAGTAGATAAATATTTCCAGATTAAAGACTTGCATTTTGATGAAATTCCCCTTCTGAGTTATTGTCACTGCAGAGACGAGTACTTAAAGGGGCAAGATCTCATTGGGTTGTGGGAATCTAATCTCCCGAGATATCTCATTCCCTCAATCATTTCTTTCCCAGAAATCATCCACTATTGCCATTCTAACTATGATCCCACTAAGAGAGCTGTAATATCCCCTGACCAGAGTGTTCTTTTCTCCATTACTCCCCAGGCTATCAATGCAATGCTACATTTTGAACCAGACCAAGAACTAGAACATTTGTCTATGGAAGAATTGATTGAAAAGTCTAATAAATTGACCCCAGAAAAATTGAAGTCCATTTGCCAGAATTTCATGTTGCCTGAACACCGACCTCAGGGCCCTCCTCCCTATGGTTTTTATTATTTCAACAAGTTGGGGAGGCTCATCCTAAATATGATATCTTTCGTCTTGGGTTTCAATACCAGTGAATATGTTGATGAGATAACCCTGGTTTTGCTGTCTATTTTTACTCCTGGGCAACCTCCTGAAGTTAAATATGACTTTGCCTCCTTCATAGCCAATAAGATCCATGATCAGTTCATGAGGCTAGATGATGAGAAAGTTTTAAAATATTCCTCAGTTATTTATCATCTCATTATCTTTTATCAATCAGAAAAGTTCCCTTTCCCTGTTAAAATGCTTGATGCCAAGGGAAACCCTAGGTCAGTTATATTTTGGTCTCCCATAATTCATTCTTCCTATGATTCTCCATATTCCTATACTGAGTTCATCGATCTTTTTGTATATCTTGCAACTACCTTGTTGACAGGAATCCCTCCTCCAAGACTCAGTAATGAAATCAAGAAGACCTTGCAACTTTCAAGGACTTATAAAGTTGGAGATTGGTATTTATATCAAAACCATTCAGTCATCAGAATCTATGGATGTGAATTACCTCCATTCAAGTTGCCAAGATATGTGCCCATGAGAATTTTTGCCTTGGAATATTTCAGGCAAATGAATAATTCAGATGTGATCCATTTTTGTAGTGTGAAGAAGAAACCCCAATTAAGGATCAAAAGTCAATTAGGTCCTTTCATCTGCAACTCTAGGGAGGCCGAGCAAGAAGCAGAAAACATACTGCAAAAACATTGCAAGTTCCAAAGAAGTTTTCGTTGGGTTCCTTATGACCCATTTGGTTTTATCTGTGAAAAGAGAATAAAGAACAAGTCATCCCCTTACATACACCACAAGATTCCTCAAATAGAACAATATGAAAATCAAGATGAATGGGTTGAAGAAACACTAGTTGAAGAAGAAAGCGAAGAAGAAAAAATGAACAGAATGATGAAAGATTTTGAGAAGGAGTATGACCTAGAATCTTGTGGTCAAGTGCAGGTAGCTGACATTGGCACTTCTTCAGCAGCAAATCTACAGCAGACATTACAGGAAGGCAGTCCACCAGTTGCAGCAGAATCAAAAGGTAAAGCAAAGGAACCTGGAATACAGGTTATTGAAACTTTAGTCATGGCAGAGAAACCTCAAACTTCCAGAGCACCGGATCAATCACAGGTTTCTCCCACTCAGGTAAATCATCCACAAGTTCCAGAATTACAAACTCCATCCAATGTGGAAATAGGAAAGAAAAGGCAGGTTCCAGATACTACTCCTCCTAAAGAGTCTTCAGGGATACATCAAGCCAAAAAACATAAACCAGATCCACTTCCAGATGTGGAAATCATAGATGAGGTGTTTGATGATGGAAGAGAAGACAGTCAACTGACTAGTTCTGTTAGTGTGACCCATACAGAGCAGAAAGGAAAAGCTTTACACAAGCAGTTGAGTACTGAGGTATCCTCTTTCAGACCACCAAAGACAGACACAGGGGATATAAAAAGAACCTTCATCAATATAAAGGCAAAGAATGATCCATTAAGAATGAAGGTATATGATCAATATTTGAAAATGGCTCCACATAATCGAGAGAGGTTAATGTCAGCATTTGACATTTCACAAGGTAAAATGATGATGAGCCACTTCAAGTCAAAGGTGCCAAAACCCATGTCAGCAGCTGATTATATTAGAACAAATTTTGAGGTCTTGGCAAAGGACATTCATCCTTTGGACCAAATAGAGCTGCATAAACAAATTGGGGAAATGGTGTATTCCACTCTTACTAATAAGGCCATGGCAGCCCTAACGCTGCAAGATTCTTTAAATAACACAAGTGCCCAATTACAAATTGAGAAGGCCTCCTCTCAGGCCAAAGATAACAGAATAAAGTCTTTGGAAGACATAATCATCAGCTTGGGTCACAACCCCAAAGATATTAAAAGCATTGAGGCACTAATAAAGAAGAAAGATGATGACATAGCTGCACTGAGAAAGCAGCTGAAATTGCCAGCCTCAAGGCACCCCCAGACCCAAGAAGTTTTAAAGGGGAATTCACAAGAAGAGGTAATGGAGTTGCTCTTAAAGATGACTGAGCAACTAAGTGAAACAGAGAAGTAATTGGAACAAGCTTTACAGGAAAAGGAAGCTATCATGCAGGCATCCACCACAGAAACTACTACAACCACAGGTACTACAACAGCAAAGCAACAAACAGAGCCAGCGCAGGTAAACACTTCTGGTTTAAGTTCTGATGAGTTGATAAAACAAATGGAAAGTTTACAATTAAGAGTCACAGAACTTCAAACCACAAAGTTACAATTAGCAAATTTGGAGCAGAAGTATGATACATCTAAGAAGACAGTTGCTGATAATACCAAGGAAATTAAAAGATTGGACAAATTAGTTAAGGCTTTAGAAAAATATCTTTCATTAGAAAAGCCTTTGAAGGAAATAAATGAAATTCTTTGGGGTAATATAATTGAGTTAATAAAAAGTATTTGGCCCTCTATTCAAGCAATTTTTGAACAAAATGACTTGATTAAAATAGCTCAGGAAGAAATAAACAGAACAAGAGATGAACTAAGAGGTAGACCTGAGCAGGCCAATCAACTTATTCAATTTTTGAACACCCGAACAAAACAACAACTTGCAAGACTAGGAATTGAAGACAGGACCGGCACTATTTTGATGATAAAAAGAGTTTTCATCAAAAGAACTTTTATGCAGAATTTAGAAAGGAAGTGTGCAGATATTTTGGATGATATTAATGCTTTCAGAGAAAAATTTCAAGTTTTGTTAGACAGTGGGTTACCCAGTCCAATGCTCTCACAGGACCAAATAATGGAACTAGAAACCTATGTCAAGAAAATAGAGAGCCATGCTCAAAATACAACTGCTAGTTCTATCAGTTTACCAGAAGCAACGTTGCCAACAGGGAAAAATCTATATGATAGGTTGAAGAATTTATTTCATCTTGAACATGAAATAAAGTATTTGTTTCCTGATGAGCCCACTTTTTACAAACTCACAGAGGCTGATGAGACATTGAGAAAACTTAAGAGGACTATAATACCAGAAGATCAATGGTGGAAAGACCTATTGGAAATTCTATGAAAATTATCTTCAGGATGAGAATTTTATCTTTTTACTATTATGTGAAAGATAAAAATGAGCACAGATGAAAGAGTATCAGTTGAACAGGTTAAAGAGTATTCGTAAAGACAAAGAGTATCAAACAAGCAAAGAAATTACTCCAAGGGACAGCACCGAGCCCTATTTCAGCACTTACCTCCAGCACATCAGCAAAATGAGGAAACAACACATCAGCAGTTACTTATTATTCTATCCACGAGACCATTTGTCTCCTGTTTATTTGTAAATCACTCCTTAGTCACCCTAGATTATTGGCTAGGTTAGTGTGAGATTTTTTCAATTATTTCTTGTATAAATAAACCCTCAAAGAGAGTATTGAGGGTGGATTCTATTACTTTGCTGTAACATTGAGATTTTCGGAATAAAAGCATTTTGGAGAAATTTATTCGTGGCTTACTGGATGACGATTTGAAGCTCAGGACTTTTTGCAGGATTCATGTGTTGAACTGCAGTTCAATAAGTCTTTCTACCCTTTGTCTTAAGTTTTATATCAGTTTATAATATCATTATGTCCATTTCTGAATAATTTACATAAAGGATTGAATCAGAATTTACTTAATCGTACTCTGATTTCAGATGTGATTGTTCTTAATGTTTTCCTCTAAATTGGTTATAAGCATGAATTCTTAAATGCTCTTGCTTTGCTAATTTAAACATTGTTGATTACTATAATAAAGAATTCTTCATTGCTCTTTGTTTGTAGTCATCTCATTTCTTTCTTTTTGAACATGGTGAAAGATCAAATTTGTAGTCCTCGAATAGATCTTTCTAACGAGGTATGGTACGCGTCAAACGGAGATCGTATGCCAAAGTTACGCCCCTGGGAAGTTGAAACACCAATTTACCCAAACGGGGCCCATAGTTTTGGCGCTTCATCTCCTAGGGTTAGGGTTTTTGATATTTAGGATTTCCCATTGTTTTTAAATGATAAATAGGCCCTCGAGCCTCATTGTAACACAGTTCAGAGGCCTGTAGCCACCACATCTCTTCTCAGAGATAGCTACCAGCGCCCTAGCTAGTTTTATTTCCATTCTGTCTGTAAGCAAAATTCAGTTCGTTGATATTAATGAAATGAAGTGTTATTTCCGCTGCATCTCTGTATTTATGTTTATATGTTTATTCTGTTGCGTTCCTGCATAAATCCAGATCAGGAACGCAACGCTTATTTCCTTTCCCGGAACTCTTCCAAAACTGGCAAGAAGGTGAGGGCTTCTGCTAGAGGAAGTGTCCCTCATATTTGAAGAGGGAGACCTTCAACCTAAAATAAGGGAAGTCTACAACCTGTGATGGTTTAAGGATGACCACCAACATTGGAATTCTTGATGCATTTCCTGGAACTCTTCCAAAGCTGGCAAGAAGTTGAAGTCTTCTGCTAGAGGAAGTGTTCTGAAAGAGGAGGAATATCAACCTCACACAGATGGTTTAAGGCTGTCCATCAACCAAAGGCATGCTCATGGGAATCCGTGTCTCTGGCTACAACTCTAAATCTGGAATGATGAATTGTGGCTCAAACTCGCTTGAATTGTTGTGTCTCTGGCTACAACTCTGAATATGGAATGAGAGATTGTGGCTCAGGCTCGCTTGATCTGACTTCGAAGCTTGTAGATGACCACCATTTTCCCCCCTGTCAGGTACAAGGTGAGATGATGGTGAAAACTCAACTGCAATTTTGCTCAATATCTGAGAACAAGTTCTAACATATGTCTTAAACATCTTCTTGGCTATTGATGCCCATTGCCAAGAAGCAATCCATCCAAGATGAATCTTTGTTCTTGCAGGAGGCTTGTTTCTAAAGCATTTATATGAAGAATGGGTGTGCCGACCACAGTGCTTGCATAGGTGAAGATCGAAACAGTGATCTTTCATATGGCCAACGCGATCACAGTGTTGGCATTTTACAATTTGTTGTTGCTACTTTGGAAGAGGAGCAGGATCTGGAACAGTCACAGGTGAACTGTCATAAATAAATTCGACACTCTGAAATTTGATGGGCTTGGAGTAGTCTGGAATATGAAAGGAAACATCTTTGTCATATCCAAGACCAATTCTGTGCTTTTTGTGGACAAGCTCTTCCCAAGGTCTGATGATGGGCTTGGGAAGTGTGGACTGAACTGCTGCATCTGCATGTAAATCTTCTCTTGTACAAGGAATTGAATGTGGATCAACTACAACTTTATATTCTTGTTGCTGATGAGAGTCCTTCTCAATTTTTTGAACAGAAATAGGTTCAGAATGATGACTCTTTTGATGAAGTTCATCTTGTTGAAGCTGAGACTCGAACTGCAAAAACTCAATCTTGTCTTATGAATCTTGCAAGCAACTTTGAATATTAAAAAGAGTGTTCTTGCTCATTTTTACCATATCATGAACACTGGAATGAATGAGGTTATTCAACAACTCTAATGCATCATTTATTTTAGCCATTTTTCTCAACAACTCAGGCTCAAAAGTAAAGGGTGTCAGCTTCAACAGATAATGCACCCGTTTACAATGTGATTCAACTTACTTTCAAAAAATACAAATGACTTCAAAGACCCTTTTCTTTCTCAAACTTCCAATTATGGAATTCCCAAAGAACAAACTCTGCTACTCAAATTATGGAGGACCTCAAGGTATAGACTTGGTCATCTGATCGGCAAGCAATAATGACTCACATCATAGAAGTATGCAACAATTTCTCAACAACTCAAGGTTACACTTCAAACATTGATTGCAACTATGAATGAAGAAACAATATCCACTCACAATGTTAGTACAATACAATGTCACTTCAACTATTTTTGTAAATGTGCAGCAAAAACTATTGTGCAATAACCCTTTAGGGCCAATGATTTCTCTCTTCTTCAAAGAACTATTTTATACCAACAACAACTCAAACCAGCAAAAGAAGGAGATTCAAAAACTTGGATGTTTTGTCCTTGCTGTACTGCTTCACAATAAAGACTAAGGGAAACTCCAAAAACTAGAAACTTTGTGTGGCCAAACTATGAGTGAATTTATGATGCCACTGCTGTTTTGAAAATGATGACCACTTTACAACATTTGTCTTCACATTGTCAATATCTTTCGGAGAGTCACCCTTCTATACATGCCACAAATCTTGGTCACGTTTTTATAACATAAAACACAAACTTCACTTTCCACTATGTAGACAATCCATCTACCCATTTACCATCTATACCATTTCCTCTCTCTCTTCTTCTTCTGCTCTTTTTTTTTTTTTTTTTGAAAAAAAAAACAGAGGTTTTATGTGGGGGAGGTGAAGTCTATGGGAGGTTTTAATTGGGGTAGGTTTTAATTAGGGGAAGATTTATTTGGGGGATTTTTTAACCAGGGAGGGTAAATATGTAAAAAAAAATAAAAATTAAAAAGCCGAAACTAAAATAAAAGGGGAGGGAATTAATTTTAAAAAGGAACATGTGTGGGAGGGGAGGGAATTAATTAAAAAATGAAATGCAGAATGCAATGAGGGGAGGGGAAGAATGGGTGAGCAGGCATGGGTATCGAGGGAGTTTGGTAATGGGGAGGGGGGTGAGAGATGGGGAGCAGGGATGAGCGGGTGGGCTGAGCGAGTGAGGGCCAAGGGGAGGGGAGCGTGAGAGTGTTGGGTGGGTTGGGCAGGGCGGGTGAGAGCGTTGGGTGTAGAGAGTTGTGCGAGTGGGGAAGGGAGGAGGGGTGACTATTGGGGTGTGAGATGGGGAGAGGCCGTGAGATGTTGGGGAGGGAAGGTTTGCGATGAGGGGGAAGAGCGGGCGGGGAGTGAGCGCGGGTGGGGAAAGCATGTAGTGAGGAAGGGGTTGGGTGGGTTTGGTGCAAGAGGAGTGTGTGTGCGGTGGTAGAGAAGTGGGTTGGGGATGAGCTCTGTGGTGAGTGCGGGTGTGAGGGGATGGGGAGCCGTGAGGGGGGGGGGTGCCGGGAGGGGGACGGCGGGTGTGGGGGGGACGGCAGGTGTGAGGGGAGGGAGAATGGGAGAGGGGGTTGGGATGAGCGTGAGGTGAGGGGGATGTGAGGAGTCGGGGGGAGGGCGGGGCCAAAGGCCAAGGGGTGAGGGGGCGCGGGTGAGGGATGTGAGGGGGGCTGTGAGGTGAGGGTTGCGCTGGGAGGGCCATGAGGGCAGGGCCGAAGTGCAGAGGTGAGGGTTTCTTTTTTTTCTCTTTTTTTTTTTTTTTTAACAAAGCGATGGGAGGGTATGGAGGGGGTGTGTAGGTGGTATGAAGAGATCGGGAGATCACAACAGCGTGTTGCTGTGACCATGAGGGAGCCAAGTGCAATTGCACAAGTTTGCAGAATTTGTAGAACAATTTGTAGAAATTTGCAGAATTTCATAGAAAAATTTGCAGAAATTTGCAGAAACAGTACAACAATTGCAGAAACAGTAGAATTTGCAGAAGTTTCACCAGAAATTTGCAGAAATTGAAAAAATTTCACATTAATAGAAATTTGCAATAAAATATGCAGAATTTTCAGCAAAAACTCATAATTTTTCCAGAAACCCACTTTAAACAGTAGCAGACAATAGGCAGAAATTGCAGGAAAAAATTCATAATTTTTCCAAAATTGCAGAATGGTAGGAGCAATGAAACAAAATGCCAGGAGCAGTAAAAAACTGAATGCAGCAAGGATCAGTGAGAAAACCTGCAGAATTCTGAATGAACCCAACAGAATGCTGCAAAAATGATTCTGAATGTTGCAGGAAATTTCTGAATGCTGCAAAAATTGATTCCTGAATGCTGCAAAAAAATTCTGAATGCTGCAAAAATGACCAGAATTTTTGCAGATTTACACAGGCCAAAAAAACAAATGGCTCACACAAGGTTGAGCTGGTTATGAACGTATCAACTCCGATACCATGTTAAACACACACATGGTGTATGGAGAAAACTAAACACACACATAGAAAGATAGACATTCGTTGCATCTTTATTACACATAGATGTACATTTATATTACATGAATGTGACTCTTGGATTCATCTTCCAAGGTCACTTGGACTCCTTTGTGACTTTTTTCCTTCCACACCTACCCATGGAGGATTAGGTGTCCAACAATTTGTATTTCCATTTTCAATTGACGTTGAATTGTACAAAAGCTTTGTCATTTGCGCACAATGTGAAGAAAACTCCGCACAATGAAAACTCTTGACACTCCGCAATGTACTCTGCAATGCCTTGACATACCATTTGTCTTTTAGCAGTATGAAACAAAAAAATTGTGTGGGTAACATGAGTATATACATATTTCACATTGTATCAAGTCCTTGCTTTTTCATCAAATAGAACTGTCATTTGCATTTTCATTTGTGAATGTTGTAGATGTGTGGAGAAAGGAATAATGAAAGTTATACGAAGGTGGATTTTGTTGTGTGGAGTGTGGATGTGTAGAGGCGTCTGTGGAGGTGAGAGTTGTGCATAGATGGCTTTCATTGTACAAAATGTGGATGTGTGGAGGAAATGTGTGCATAGGCAAGAATAATGACACAACATTCTTGAAAAACGAAAAAACCTAAACCCCACATTGCCTTAATCAATTAACTAGCGGTAGAGGCAAAATCAACTATTACTTTTGTTTATTACTCCCCCACTAAGTGCTTGATGTTGCAAAAATTTATTAGTTTACCAAACTCCCTCTCCAACCAATTATTTAATAAAAATATGTTAACGGTGAAATTGAAATCTTATTTATCCATTTCATTTTATTTTTATAAAAATTCATGAATATACATTTTTTTTAATTTATTTCCAATCAATGCTTAACACCATTAAACTCCTTGGATACACCTCAAATTCACTTAATCCATTAATAATTATTAACTAAATAATTATTGGCAAAAGTAGGTGGATTGAAAAAACCCAAAATCTAAGTTGAAATTCATTCTCAAAACAAACAAAAAAAACCAGGTCGAACTCCAAGCCTGCTTACCAAATTCTTGAGAGGTTGCCAAAATGGGTCTAACCAAATTACACCTACAAAGTGCTTTCCCTAGCGACCTCAACATTTTCCAATGTCATGATTCACATTACGTTTTATGATAATATAAGATTGTGTCAGGTCGATAATATAAGATTGTGTCAGGTTTTTACTGTGCGTGTGACAATTTTTTTTCAAAATCGGGTTATAGCAGTTAAGTTTCAATGTTTTAGATGTTTTTGGTTTTATTTAAATCTATTTTCATTTTAAAAACAATTCAAATATTTTTAGATGGGAATTTTTTGAAAAAAATAAAAAAATTCAAGAAGAATGGTGATCTGGCCAAAACTGTAGCATTGGTAAACAAGGCTTACGTGTCTCTTTTGAACGTTTTGACTATAAACCTTTTGCATTTGGTTTCTAGCTAGACATGTGTTTATTTGACAAAATAAATTCCATGAGTGTGGGAATTTCAAAATTTAAAGTACATTATTGGAATCATTTTCATTTGTTTTATGTCATTTTTTTTTACAATGTCATTATTTGTTTATATGTCGATTGAGAGTATTTTGGGTGGTTGAGAGGCTTTAATGATTATATCCTCATCTAGATTTAAGTCTTAGTGTGACATGATATTTTACTTTTTTTTATAGTGTATTTATTTTTTATATGCCGATTGAGTAGAGTATTTTGGGTAGTTGAGAGGCTTTAATGATTATATCCTCACCAAAATTTAATTCTTAGTGTGACATGTGTTAGAATTAATGGAGAAAGATACAGTTAGGATAGGATTGAGACTCTATTTTAGATCTTAGATCCTAATATTTAGGGAGTGGTTCAAACCACCTGATTGTGAGAAAGCCTATATGTACTAGACTATTCTCTTGATTGAATGTAATAGATTGTGTGACTATTTGTACACTCTCTAGGTTCTCACCTGGAGAGTCATTTAGCTAATGTGAATCCATTTTTTATCATGGTATCAGAGCTTCAAGTCAAAACTGAGAGGACCTGTGCTGTTGTAGAATTTGAAGTGAATCTGACAGCCGAGTCTGGCGTGCTTATCATATTCCCCACTCAAGGCCGACGATTTAAGGACGTCGATCTCCTCTTTGAAACGCAAAATTCTTAAGTTCCAGAACGAATTTATAGTTAGATCCGATATACTAAAGGGCAATTGATTTTTGCACCCGAAGGGAGTCGGCACTTTGTCGTGGGGTTGACCGGGCAGACCCTGCTGAAGGCCCTAGCAAACGCTAATCTGATCGACCTGAAATCTCACCAGCCACTAAGTAATGTGAAGGCTAGCATTAGGTCTGTGGCCCCCACCATGTGCAGAGAGGAAATGTACTAATCGTAGAGATCGGTTGAGAGGTGCAGATTGAAAAGTCCCTAGGAAATTGAGTGCACATGGATTGTGGCCTGAGGAGGCGATTTTTAATAACTTACTACTATCTTGTGTGACCCCAATTGAGTGTTGCTCTATCTATTGTGGCGTGGCCAACGTACAGGAAAGGAGTGTGGACGTGTCATCGATTGGCTTGTGGAACGAACACACAATAATAACCTATGGAGCATGTCATGCTCTACCAGAGAAACACCAATTTAGTTGAGGCTCTCTATGTTAGACATTTCCCTGCTGCGCCATCGAAAACACTATAACAAACACCAGTGCTGATAGTCTAATATTTATCGGCATTGGGCACCGAGGTAACAGGAACCATAACTGCACCTATGAGAGGATCTGAGAGAATAAGATGTAGCAAGGACTCTGATGACTTTGTGCTTGCAGTTGTGAGATTGACTGTTTGACAGATTACTGCATGAAGCTAGGCTAGTTGAAGAATTGTGCATAGATCGCTAGTGAGAAGAGGATAGACATATCTTGTAATAAAATGTTGATTGGATCAATAACTTGCAATTATAAGTGTTAGGGACCATTGAATATCACTATAGGATGTTGGATATTGGCGCACTGCAAAGTTATAAATCCCAACTCGGTGATGGGCATCTGATCTCAAAGCAATTCATGGACCGCTGAGCAATTCGTGCAGTTTAAGATTACGAGCAGCTGCTGAGGCAGATAATTGGCTGCGTGGATAGTAGTCCTTATTGATGCGTTATCTGCAGAGCCCAGAGGACGAGATTGCATGTTAATTCTTGTGTGATCTTCTTGTGTGGTCTAGCAGATTCACTTTGAAATTTTATTGATTCAGAAACAACCCATCTTATCAGAAATATGTGTCTCATTAGAAATTGTTAATTACATGCATCAAAATTAGACATTGATAGCATTGCCAACTTGTTTAGAGGTCCACTGTTTCTCATCGCAAGAGCCGAGAGAACTGAGACCTGCATGGCACAAAATCCACAGTTTACAAGGTTCTACTATTGAAGAGCTGCCAAAGGGAGGTTTCCTGCCTGCGTGGTAACGGGGTTGTTGGAGCTCGTTAGAGGACCGAGTGGAGTCGAAATCTGGAAGCAAGATAAAACTAGATAAGATGGATCTTTAACAACATGTCTATATTTTTAGATATTTTTGATTCTAATTATGATGATGATTTTCTCATGTGGACATTTGGAGGCGTTAGCTTGGGTAGCATGGGTGGCATTTTTTCAGAAAAACAAAGTGGTTCTGTTGATGACCACGAGAAACAAGAGGCACAATATGTTTTGCAAGACCCTGATATTGAAGAGTCACAATTTGATCTTTAGGAAGGATGTAAAGATGAAAAAAGTGTTGAAGATCAATTGGACGAGCCACATGAAGTTGATTGCGAAGACGTGGCAGAAGAAGACAGAGCTGGAGAGAATTTAAACTATGGTGATCTCATGAATGTTTCTGTGTGTGCAAAGGTTAACAGCAACAATCGTATTAAGCCTATCATAACTTTGAGAAGGTCGAAAATAAATGTTCAAGCTTTCCATCACCGGGGAAGAAATGAGGTGCAAATACATAACTACCTCACGGCGAGGAAAGTGAAGATGAAGCTTCACCTTAGAATGAACAAATATGGACTCACAAGCATAAAGACTAAGATGAAAACTCTATTACCAATTTTTTTTATGTCTTTTACCATTGTAAGCCTAGCTGAGACCAACAGGCATATGCTATTTTTTTTAGTACCCTTTCTCCACTAAGGGGGAGTGTTAGAATTAATGGAGAAAGATACAGTTAGGATAGGATTGAGACTCTATTTTAGATCTCAGATCCTAATATTCAGGGAGTGGTTCAAACCACCTGATTGTGAGAAAGCCTATATGTACTAGACTGTTCTCTTGATTGAATGTAATAGATTGTGTTAGTTTTTGTACACTCTTTGTTAAATTATGACAACAAAATGTAAATAAGTAATTCTGGGCAAATTACTTATTAACCGTTAATTGGTTGTCTAACGAAATATAGTTGGAATAATGAAATAGACTAAGTTAAAAGAGGTGGCCTGAGAGGCTTGTATGTAAGGAGAATCATTTGAATAATAAGAGTTTCCAATCCCCGTGGAGGTTTCCTTGACACCCTGTCGAGGTTTTACCATGTAAAATTGTGTATATTTACTTGCGTGTGTGTTGTGTATTTATCCTTCAGTTTTCCATTCAGTTATATGCATTTTATTTCCTTCTTGTTTAATGTTTCTCCAACAAGTGGTATCAGAGCCATTCTAAAACGAAGTTGAAACTGTCCGTGGGAGGAGTCTGCGTGGTGTCCATCTACAGAAATTCAGAGAAGCTGTCGAGAAGCCATCAATAAGGGGACTGTCCACCGTGACAAGGATTTCGGCTATCAAGACAAGCATCCACTCGAGCTGTTGGGAGCCGTCAAGAAAAGAATCTTGTGAAATTTGCAAAAAGGCTGTCGAGGCACGAAGCATCCGCCATACCAGAAACCCCCAGGCCAAGAGATTGCGTTAAGGACGTTGCATAACACGTATGCATTGAGGATGTTGCAGAGAGATCCCACTGCCGTCTTGAGTGAGGAGCAGCCGTCGAGCAGAGGCTACCTTTATTTTTTTGGTTTGAGGAAGGCCGTTGGGGTTGTTGAGGGTTTGCGTGTCTCAAGAAAGGAGGGACGTTGCCATCCACAACGAGAAGAGAATCTGTCATGACCCGTTGAAAGAAGTGTATTGAATCCACTGGATATAGAAAGAAGCCAGCCATTTCCCATTGAAAGAAGTAGGTATTTTTCTTGAAGGGTTTTGTGACCTTAAATTTTTTTTTAAAGACAGAACAGATTGATAAGGAGGGCTTTTTGAACATAAGTTGTTTATTTTTTAAAAAGGGTAAAGTTTGAGAAAAAGGGTTTTGAACAGAAATTGTTTATTTTAAAAGGGTTTAGGTTTCAAAAGAATTGATTTAGTGAAAGAAGAAAAAAATAGAAATTGTAATTTTTTATTTCTATTTAAAGCTAGTAGGAGAAAGAAGAGATCTGAAATCCTTGAAACCCTAGAAGAAGAGATCTGAAATCTTTTGAAACCCTAGCAGAAGAGGAGAAAAGTTTTTTAATTTGTAGAAGAAGGGAAATCCGAAATCCTAGGAGGGAGAAATGGAAAAAATGACAAACGCAAAATTTGAGGTGGATAAGTTCATCGGAAAAATTAATTTTGCATTGTGGAAGTTGAAGGTTAAGGATTTGCTTGTGCAACAAGGGTTGCACAAAGCACTAGTCGGGGTAAAGAAAAAACCAGCTAACATGACAGATTCAGACTGAGGACATGGATGCCCGAGCCCTCAGTACAATTCGGTTATGTTTGGCAGATGATGTTTTTTTCAATATTGTTGAAGAGAGCACAGCTGCAGGGTTGTGGGGAAAATTGGAAACCTTGTATATGACAAAGTCTTTGACAAAAATAATCTATTTAAAAAGACAATTGTATAGCCTTTGGATGAAGGAAGGTACAAGTATTGCAGAACATTTAAACGTTTTCAATATGCATATTTGCCAATTATCTGATATGGAAGTGAAAATGGAGGAAGAAGACAAGGCAATAACCTTGTTATGTTCTCTGCCCGAGTCATGGGATCACTTCATGACTTCTATCATTCTGAGCACTGTAGATACCTTATCTTTTGAATCTATTGTTGGTGCTCTCTTACATGAAGAAGTATGAAAAAAATCTAGTGTTGAGACTTCTGCACCAGAAGCCATGGTAGCCAGAGGTCGCTCAAAGGAAAGAGGGGAGAGAACAAGGGGTTCTTCTAGATCGAAGTCAAAGGGCGGCAAGAAGTGTAAAGAAAAATTTTGGTACTGCAACAAACCAGGACATCTCAAAAAAGATTGTTGGAAACGGAAGGAGACAAAAAACAACAACAAGGAAGCAAATCAGGTAGATTCAGGTATGGTTGATGAGGTTTTAATTGCTGAAGCTCTCCTTGTTTGTAATATCTCACAATATGTTGACTATTTGCTGTTAGACTCTGGTGCTTCTCATCATATGAGTCCGCACCGAAACTAGTTTTCATCATATGAAACTATAAATGGTAATTCTGTATTCATGGGAAATAATGCATCTTGTTAGACTTTTGGGATTGGAAATGTGAAAATTAAAATGTATGATGGTACAATTAAAACATTATATGATGTTAGGCATGTACCTGATCTAAAGAAAAACTTGATTTCCTTGGGAGTTTTGGATTCGAATGGTTATAAGTTTACAGGTCAGAATGGAGTGTTGAAAGTCTCGAAAGGAGCCTTGGTTGTTATGAAGGCTGAAAAGGTCGAAAACCTGTACAGACTCAAAGGAAGCACTCAAGTTAGTGAAGCAGCGATCGTGTCAGATAAATCAGAAGAAGGTTCTCGTCTATGGCATCAACGGTTGGGTCACATGAGCGAGAAAGGTCTTCAGGTACTGATGAACCGCAAGTTGCTTCCTGATTTGAAATCCTTGAAGTTGGATTTTTGTAAATTTTGCGTGTTTGGAAAACAATGTAAACAAAGGTTCAAGACTGGAAATCATAATAGTAAACAGATTTTAGACTATATTCATTCTGATCTGTGGGGACCATCTCCTACTGTATCATATGGAGGTGCCTTATATTTCTTAACATTTATTGATGATTTCTCCCAGAAAGTTTGGGTCTATATGTTGAGAAAGAAAGCTGATGTATTTAATGTTTTTAAACAATTTAAAACAATGGTGGAAAAGAAAACAGGCAAATCAATTAAATGTTTAAGAACTGACAATGGCAGTGAATTTACCTCTTTAGAATTTGAACAATTTTGTAAGGATGAGGGGATAGTTAGACATAAAACTGCTATTTATACTCCTCAGCAAAATGGTGTTGCTGAACGGATGAATCAGACTCTTATGGAAAGAGCTAGAAGCATGATTAGTAATGCTAATCTGCAAAAGGAGTTGTGGGCAGAAGCAGTATCTACTACTTGTTATTTAGTTAACAGATCACCTTCGGTTGCAATAAACTGTCAAATTCCTGAAGAATTTTGGTCGGGTCAGTCTTGTGATTATTCGCATTTGAATATTTTTGGTTGTGATGCCTATGCTCTTATTACTAGAAATCAGCGTTCAAAGTTAGATCCAAAATCGAAATGTTGTGTCTTTGTTGGATATGATTGTGCAGTGAAGGGATATAGGTTGTGGGATCCTTCTTCATGGAAGATAGTCATTAGTAGAGATTTAACATTTGATGAATCATCTCTTTTAAAATCAGATGTTGAAAAAGTTGAACAGAAGCAGGTATCGCCAAGTTAGCAAGTTCAATTGGAGACTGTACCTTTTCCAGAAAGTCGAAAGGAAGGAGAGACTTCTGAAAAAGGTGGAGAAGCAAAGGAAACTAGAGAAATTCCAGAATCCAGTCAGCAACCAGTCACTCTAAGAAGGTCTACAAGGGAAATAAAAACAACCAAAAGGTATGAAGACTCTGCTTCATCTTTTGCATTGATTACTGAAGATGGGGAACCTTCTTGTTATCAGGAAGCAGTAGATGATGCAGATAGCAAGATATGGAAAAAGGCTATGGAAGAAGAGATGGATTCCTTAGCCAAGAACAATACCTAGGATCTTGTAGAACTTCCTAAAGGGAGAAGCATTGTTGGGTGCAAATGGGTCTACAAATTGAAGAGAAAAGTTGATGGAAGTATTGAAAGGTATAAGGTGAGACTGGTTGCAAAAGGATATTCTCAGGTTGAAGGTATTGATTTTCATGAGATTTTTTCACTAGTAGTTAAACTTGTTTCTATTCGTATTGTGTTAGCACTAACTGCTTTACTTGACCTTGAGTTAGAACAGTTAGATGTTAAAACAACCTTTCTTTATGGTGATTTGGATGAAGAGATATATATGGATCATCCAGAAGGTTTTGTACAAGGTCAAAATAGAAGATTAGTTTGCAAGCTCAGGAAATCATTGTATGGCCTGAGGCAGTCATCCAGGCAATGGCACAAGAAGTTTGATTCCTTCATGGTGAGCCAGAATTTTATCAGAAGTGAGTATGATCATTGTGTATACTTCCAAAGTTTCAATGGCATATTCATTAGCTTGGT
The DNA here is from genome assembly GCA_034641835.2 of Pinus albicaulis. Lineage (NCBI taxonomy): Eukaryota > Viridiplantae > Streptophyta > Pinopsida > Pinales > Pinaceae > Pinus > Pinus albicaulis. Next base: position 1,159,982,775 of record CM076577.1, read on the forward strand.
GTTGTATGTTGATGATATGCTTATTGCAAGAAAAAGCATGGAATAAATCAGCAGGTTAAAGGCTCAGCTCTCTAGGACATTTGAAATGAAGGATCTTGGAGCAGCAAAACATATCTTGTGCATGGAGATACACAGAGACAGGAAGAATGGTGAGCTTTGGTTATCACAACAGAAGTATGTGGAGAAAGTACTTGAAAATTTCAGTATGAACAATGTGAAATCTGTTAATGTTCCATTAGCTTCCCATTTTAAGCTTTCTTCGGATTTAAGTCCTAGAACTAATGAAGAAAAGAAGTATATGTCTCGTGTACCATATGCAAATGCGGTAGGCAACTTAATGTATGCGATGGTATCTACAAGACCTGACATTTCACATGCAGTTGGAGTTGTCAGCAGGTTCATGGCAAATCCAGGGGAAGAACATTGGCGAGCAGTGAAATGGGTGCTTCGGTATCTGAGAGGCACAAGTGACCATTGCATCAGCTTTGATGGTCGTGAAGGTACAGTCTGCAGATATGTGGATGCTGATTATGCAGATGATTTGGACAAAAGGAGGTCTACTACAGGTTATGTTTTTACTCTTGCAGGTGGAGTAATCAGTTGGATGTCAACGCTTCAAGAGACAGTTGCTTTGTCCACTACTGAAGCAGAGTATATAGCTGATTCAAATGCCTATAAAGAGGCAATCTAGTTAAAAGGTCTGCTTGATGAGATTGGAAGGATGCAGGAGAAAGTGAATGTGTTATGTGACAGTCAGAGCGTTATTCATTTGGCTACAAATCCAGCCTATCACAGCAAGACCAAGCACATCGATGTAAGGTATCATTTTGTGAGACATGTAATCGAAGGCGGCAAAGTAGTCCTCAAGAAGGTTCGCACATAGGAGAATCATGCAGATATATTCACGAAGCCAGTTACAGTAGAGAAGCTGAGATGGTGTCTTGCTTCTCTTGGCTTGCAGAAAAGATGATGAATGGGGATGGGCAAGGGATTAGGAAAATTGTTGTCAAGGTGGAGTTTGTTAAATTATGACAACACAATGTAAATAAGTAATTCTGGGCAAATTACTTATTGACCGTTAATTGGTTGTATAACGTAATATAGTTGGAATAACAAAATAGACTAAGTTAAAAGAGGTGGCCCGAGAGGCTTGTATGTACAGAGAATCATTTGAATAATAATAGTTTCCAATCCCTTGCCCCGTGGAGGTTTCCTTGACACCTTGTCAAGGTTTTACCACGTAAAATTGTGTATATTTACTTGTTTGTGTGTTTTGTATTTATCCTTCAGTTTTCCATTCAGTTATATGCATTTTATTTCCTTCTTGTTCAATGTTTCCCCAACACTCTCCAGGTTCTCACTTGGAGAGTCATTTAGCTAATGTGAATCTGTTTTTTATCAACATGATGTTTTACTTTTTACTTTTTTTACAGTGTATTTATTTTTCTATATGTCATTGAGTGTATTTCTGATGGTTGAGAGAGTTTAATGATTATATCCTCACCCATATTCAAGTCTTATTGTGACATGATATTTCATTGACAACCACCTTTATCCTGATTGATTATGTTCACTCTTTTTTTTTTATTCTGGCCAATTAAAATATATATATATATATATATATATATATATATATATATATATATATAATTTGAATAGTACCTATTCCTATCTAATAAATTATTTTAACAAGTTATCAATTCAGTTACTTTAACAAATTACCAATTAGAAAAAAAAAAAAAAAACAAACCCACCCAACTCAATTTTATTCTCTAACTTTCTCTTTATTTCTCAAACTCGTTTTCAATGTAAATGAGTTCCAGGAAGCACAATCGAAATGAAAGAAAAAGATGTCGTAGTCTTGCTTAATCAATAACCCCACATATTTTCAAACTTTTCAAACTTGGCTTCACTTTCCAATTGTAAAGTGAATATAAAATTTTAGTTTAGATAGAATACATACATATGTCCACTTCATAGTGATTGGGTTTGTTTTTCATTGAAATTTCTTGACACATTAAATTTTAAAAAATAATAATAATAATAGAGTTTGTTTTTCATTGAAATTTCTTGACACATTAAATTTTAAAAAATAATTATAATAATAATATACTTGATGGTCAATAATAAAAACAAAGCAAATTTGCCACTTAAAAAAACACAATACCACTTCAATCATTTTTATGCATCCCATTTTTCGGTCTGAAACGCGTGTTGACAATGATTTTAAGTTGAAAACGCAATCAAAGCCCAAGATAAAGATGTCGCGTGCCTTGGGTAAACAGTAACCAATTTTATAATGTAATATTTTATTAATTTTACATTGTTTTATACATTTGGATTTTATTATAATGTTTTTTATTAATTGAATTTAATTTAAAGATTTTTTTATTAATTTAATTTAATTAAATAATTATATGAAAGATTACATATACTATTTTATATACGACAATAATAATTTGGAAGCAGTGATTTTAGAATTTTAATTGAAATTATAGTATTAACAAAAAGATTAATGGAGGATAGAAAAATTATTATGGATTTGAAGAGAACTGTAAGTTTGCATATCATTGGATATGAGACTTAAACACATTTTTCATTGAGACTCTCATCACCTTGTTATTTTATATGGATGTGAGCTCTTTGGATGCAATATTTCCAAAGTATACATATTCAAAAACATTTTATACCATATGATCTACACGCCCTATCCTAATTTCATTGAAGTAAGTCTTTCTCCCAATTGAAAGTATGGCTATGACTAGGCATTTTCAGAAACAACATGGAATACAAGAGGTTTCTAAAATTTCTTTTAACTCTAACCAAAAATCACATTCAACTCAAGAGAGAATGGCATAAGAATGTCCAATCTTGACTAGACCACTCGGAGATAAAAGAGGAGATCATTTTCAAAGTAAAGATAATATTAAAATATTATTGTATCAAAATTTAAGGAAAATTTGTGGTGTGAGTGAGAGGAAAAAAGGAAACTAAGATAAATATTATAAAGAGGTGTTCAAGTCAAATCTCTAAAACAAAAAATATCTCTATGTCTTGACTAAGGTAAAGAATAAAATAAACATTGTTACAATAGTAACAAACTCTGGTGAGTTTCTTTGTGATTGGGTGTTAGTTGATTCCAAAAACGTCATGGGATAAAAGAGTATGTTACTGTTGTGACACTAAAAAACTTGAAAATGAAAAACAATTTCTTTTAGATTTCGTGACTTTTACTTAAATTAGATCTAAATTTCGAAACATTTGTCACACTACTCAAATTATATATCAATTAAATAATTTTTAAAAAAAATAGAGATTTTTAAAGATTTAATCTTCAAACTCAAGTAAAAATCACTTTTAACTTTAAAAAGGTGATACACAAAATTTAAATGTTAATTGTATCATAAAATGATGAACTTATTTTGTAAAAGGTTGATATTATGAAAAAAATAAATACATTTATAAATGAATGAAAAAAAAAAACATAGTAATAATATTAAAAAAAATTAAAATATTATAAAGCTATCATTAACCTTAATAAACAAAAAATAGTGTAAATATCATAAATTTATTTTAAAATTTTTTAAAACTAAAATAGTGTAAATATCGTATATAAGAATCCGAAATGCACCAATTTTTGTCAACACGAGCTTAAAACCAATACCAAAATCAATTTCTGATCAATTTGATTAAAGAGAAAATTATTTTGATAATATTATTTTAGTTTTGATAAAACATGTGTGGTCGGTCTTGTGGAAAACAAGCTCAACCACGATTGAAGTGGACAGGCGCGCTAAAATAGATATTCCAATTACAGTTGTCCGTCACAGTTTAAGCGGGGCCCACAACATCTTTTGTTTTTGTTGCATTCGTTTGGGGCACTGTTTAACCAGGGCCCACAACATTTTTTTCTTTGTTGCATTCGTTTGGGGCACTGTTTAACTAGGGCCCACAACATTTTTTTCTTTTACTTTGATTGAGTTTCCAATTGAAAATAATTTACATGTTGCCTTACATAAACTATTATCTCTTTTTTCGCACTTTTCGCACACTCTTTCTCCGCATAATAAAATAACAGCAGTTGACCTTTCCCTGTCGGCGCCCTCTCACTCATATAAGGAACCTACGGCCCCGTTATTTCTGGAATCTCACCGATGGATTGAATATCATAATTGGTTTTAAGCTTTTAGAAATATTAACATTATGGAAATACAAAATATCAAGGAACATCACAACAAGGAGCAACGAACAAAGAATTTCATCCCTAATGTTAATAATGACAAAACACGTACTCCATATTGCTTTAATAATGGAATCGAGGCATAGAAAAAAGTGCTAATTTTGTTAGTGGCCATTTGTGGAGTGCGAAGAAAACTTCGTACAATAAAATCTCTCCACACTTCACCTTGTACTCAGCAATGCCATTGCATGCCATTTTTGTTTGAGAAATATGAAATGGAAAAAAAATGTTTGGGTAACATGTGCATGTACATATTTCACATTTTATCAAGTTCTTACTCCAACATCACACAAAACCGTCATTTTCACTTTGATTTTTGGCTATTGTAGCTGTGCAAAATCGAATATAGAAAAATTTGTGTGAAGGTGGCTTTCATTGTGCGAAGTGTGGATGTGCAAAGGTGAGATTTGTGCAGAGTTAGCTTTCACTGTGAGGAATGCGGATGTACAAAGGAAATGTGCACGAAGTCGGGAATAATGACATGGAGCATTCTTGGAAAATGACAAAATGCAGGCCCCACATTTCCTTAATCAATTAATTTTCACTAGAGGAAGGTAACTAAATACTTGTTATTGAATGCACAATTGTGCATAACAAAACATTTTTCTGCATTTGTGCAATGAAAGCTTCCTCTGCAAATCCAAATTTTGCATGGTAAAATCCTACAAACATACGAAACATTGCAAGAAAAAATCTTTTGTTCCTTGTCCCACACACTCTTTGTCCCTTCTACACTTTCTGCATACCCTTTCTCCTTCCTTCGATAATGTACAGGTGCCAATAACGAAAAAAAATGTCCCTCATATTTCTCTAACATTGTTATGCCTGAGATAACGTTGATAATCGCGACCCCTCCACCCCCCTCCTCAACTTTGTTTGTTGAAACTTTATCAATGTGCAAAGTGCGGAGAAAACTCCATACAATGAAATCTCTCCACACTTCGCAATGTACTCCACAATGCCATGGGGAGATGAAAAAATATCCATAGAGTTCATACATTGTGCATACTACAAAGCTTCCACCTGCCAAATTGATAACCATAATTGTACGCCATTAGGCGAGTGGAGGGGGGTTGGGGGAGTGGAACGAATCTCCATAAAGTTGATAACCATAGTAGCAACATATTTCATTGTGTAAAGGAAGCTTATCTCTTTTTTAATTTGAATAAGTTCATTGTATGGAGCTTTCAATGAAAGCTTTTATTGTGCAGTAGAAGATTCCTCCGCACAGTGAAAGCTTTCACAAAAATGAAACAGAAAATTTGTCTATATTTGTATTTTCATTTTCGATTGACATTGAATTGTACGGAAGCTTTGTCATTTGCGCACAATGTGAAGAAAACTCCGCACAATGAAAACTCTTGACACTTCATAATGTACTCTGCAATGCCATGACATACCATTTGTGTTTGAGCAATATGAAACAAAAAATTGTGTGGGTAACATGAGTATATACATATTTCATGGTGTATCGAATCCTTGCTCCGTCATCAAATAGAACCGTCATTTGCATTTTCATTTGCAGCCGTTGTAGATGTGTGGAGAAAGGAATAGTAAAATTTGTACGAAGGTGGCTTTTGTTGTGCGAGTGCGGATGTATAGAGGAATCATTTGTGGAGGTGTGAGTTGTGCATAGATGGATTTCATTGTGCAAAATGCGGATGTGTGGAGGAAGTGTGTGCATAGGCAAAAATAACGACACGAAGCATTCTTGAAAAATGAAAAAAATAGACCTCACATTGCCTTAATCAATTAGCTATAAACAAAGACAAAAGCAACTATTCTCTTTGTTTATTACTCCTGACTAAGTGCTTGATATTGCACAAATTTATTAGTTTACCAAACTCCCTCTCCAACCAATTATTTAATAAAAATATATTGACCAAAATAACATTATAATTTCCTAAAATTATAAATTTATAAATGAATTCATAAACACATTATCATAATAATAATCATTCCATAATACATAGTGTTTATCATAATAGAAATTCAATAATACATCAATTTTAAAACGTGAAAGTCCAACCAGCACTGAAATTGAAATCTTATTTATCTATTTCATTTTACTTTTATAAAAAAAATTATAAATATTATTTTTTTAATTTATTTTCAATCCATGCTTAACACCATTAAACTCCTTGGATACATCTCAAATTCACTTAATCTATTAATAATTATTAATGAAAAAATTATTAACAAAAGAAAGTGGATTGAAAAACCTAGAATCCAAATTGAAATACATGCTCAGAACCCAAAAAAACTGCGTCAATTCCAGGCCAGCTTACCAAATTCTTGAGAGGTCGTGCAAAATGGGTCTAACCAAATTTCACATACAAAGTGCTTTGCCAGCGACCTCAATATTTTCCAATGTGATGATCCACATTACGTTTTATGGTAAAATAAGATTGTGTTGTGCACGTGATAATTATTTTTGGAAATCTAGTTATAGCGTTCAAGCTTCAGTGTTTTAGTTGTTTTGGGTTTTATTTAAATCTATTTTCACTTAAAAACAATTTAAATATTTTTACAATGGAATATTTTGAAAAAAAATGACTAAATTCATCAGAAATAGTGATTTTGGCAAAATTGTAACTTTGGTAGCCTAAGGCCTTTGTGGCTCTATTCAATTTTTGTAAACCTCTTGCATATGGTTTCCATTCATTTAAGATAACAGATGTCATTAGTGTGGGAATTTCAAAATTTAAAGTGCATTTTGGGTGGTTGATTAGGTTTAATGATTATATCTTCACTTAGATTTAAGTCTTATTGTGACATGATGTTTTACTGGAAACTTTTTTTTAGAGTGTGTTTATTTTTTTATATGTCAATTGATTGTATTTTGAGTGGTTAGGAGGGTTTAATGATTATATCCTCACATAGATTCAAGTCCTATTGCGACATGATGTTTCAATGACAACCACCTTTATTCTTATCAATAAAAAATAAAAATAAAATTATATATATATATATATATATATATATATATATATATATATATATATAATTTGAATACTAGTGTTTATTCTTATCTAGTAAATTATTTTAACAAATTACCGAGCCTTATCTTTATGTATCAAACACTTTTTCAATGTAAATGAGCTTTAGGAAGCACAATCAAAATGAAAGAAAAAAATGCCTTTGCCCTAGTTAAACAATAACCCCAAATATTTTCAAACTTAGCTTCACTTTCCAATGATAAAGTGAATATAGAATTTAAACCATAACCTCTCATATTTTCAAATTTGGCTTTACTTTCCAAATGTAAAGTGAATATAAGTCTTTGGTTTCTCTGAAATACATGTATTTAAAGTACATGTATTTGTCCGCTTCAATTATGGTTAGGTTTTTTTTTCATTTAAAAATTTCTTCACACATTCAATTTAAAAAAAAAAATTTAAATTAATTTCTTTAATACACTGAATAGTCAGTAATAAAAACAAAGCAAAGCTATAGCCACTTTAAAAAACACAATATCACTTCAATCATTTTCATGGACCCCATCTTTCGGTCAAACGTGTTTTCATTGTAAATGAGTTTAAGTTGAAAACGCAATCAAAGAGCAAGAAAAAGATGTCGTGGGTTGTGGAAACAGTAATCCCCACAAAATTTATAATGTAATATTTTATTAAGTTTTACATTGTTTTATATATTTGGGTTTTATTATAATGTTTTTATTTTTATTTAATTTAAGATTTTTTTAATTAATTTTATTTAATTGGATAATTATAGGAAATATTATATATATTATTTTTATATATGACAACAATAATTTAGAGGTGATTATTTTAGAATCTTAATTGAAATTATAATATTAACAAAAAAATCAATGGCGGATAGAAAATTTATTATGGATTTGGAGACAATTGTAAGTTTGAGTATTATTGGATATGAGACACGCTCTTTATTGAGACTCTCATCACCCTGTTATTTCATATGGATGTTATCTCTTTGGATGGGATATCTCCAAAGAGTAGTGGAAGAAGATAGAACATATTCAAAAACAATTTAAAACATCTGATCTACACACTCTATCCGAATTGAAAGTGTGGCTATGATTATATATCTTTTGTTTAAGAAGAGGATAAACAACATGGAATACAAGAGGTTTCTAAATTTGTTTTTAACTCTAGCCAAAACCACATCTAACTCAAGAGAGAAGGACATAAGAATGTTCAATCTTGGCTAGACCATTGGGAGATAAAAGAGGAGATAATATTCAAATATTATTATATCAAAATTGAAGGAAAATTTGGTGTGCTAAAGAGTGAGAGGAAAAAATGAAACTAAGATAGATATTATCAAGAGGTACTCAACCCAAATCTCTAAAACAAAAAAGTATGTCTTGACTACGGTAAAGAAGAAAATAAGCATTGTTACAAGAGGAACAAATTCTCGTGAGCTTCTTTGTGACTAGGTATTAATTGATTCCAAAAATGTCATAGGATAAAAGAGTATGTTACTATTGTGACACTAAAAAACTTCTGAATTTTAAAATTATAAAACTGATATAAAAAAATTAAATTTTAATTATATCATAAAAAAGATAAACTTATTTTGTATAATACTGATATTATGAAAAAAAATACATTTAAATTAAATGAAATGAAAAAAAAACATAATAATATTATAAAAAAATAAATAAAAAAATCAAATATTATAAATATATCATTTACTTTATTTATATATATATATATATATATATATATATATATATATATAAGTAAAATATTTTTAATACCATATATACTAAATCCCAAATGCACGTTTTTTGTCAACACGATCTTAAAACCAATACCAGAATCAATTTGATTAAAGAGACAATTACTTTGATAATATTATTTTGGTTTTGATAAAACATGTGTGGTCGGTCTTGTGGAAAACAAGCTCAACCACGATTGAAGTGGATAGGCACGCTAAAATATAAATTCCAATCTTTGCTTTACAGTGGTAATGTTAAACCAAGTTTTGAAATCTTGTCGGTTACTGTTTAAGCAGGGCCCACAGCATCTTGTATTTTTGTTGCATTCGTTTGGGGCATTGTTTAAGCAGGGCCCATAGCATATTGTGTTTTTTTTGCATTTGTTTGGGGCACTATTTAAGCGGGGCCCACAACATCTTGTGTTTTTGTTGCATTTGTTTGGGGCACTATTTAAGCGGGGCCCACAGCATCTATTTCTTTTACTTTGATTTCTTTTCCAAATGAAAATCATTTACAGGGAAACGCGTTTATGACTGAGAGAGGGGGCCCGGGAAAAGATTAAGGTGGACGAGAAAAGCAATTGGGAAGGGTACGGATGGGGTCGAAATTTAATGACGGGTGCCCGTTACTTTTTCTCAGTGGCTTTAAGCATGGTGTCTTTGAATGGGCACCACTATTGATTCAATGGAGCTTTTTATGTTTTAAACATGGCTATTTAATATATATTTCATCATATTTTTTATTAGATTATTTATAATTAATAATTCAATTAATTTATATCTATTTTAATTTTGGATTTATTAAGTTGAAAGATAAAATTATTTGAGGTTAAAATTATATTTAGATGAAACTTCTTATAAAATGAAAAGAGATTTGATGCAGGGGCATTAGACACTAGCCAGCAATGTAGGAGTTTTTTCCACATGTTGTGGCTAGGAGGGTTTGAGAACAGTCGAATTGTTACAGCTAGGTGTCAATACCTTAGCTGATTGTATTATTATTTCAGTTAAGTTGTAGAAGTCGAACAGTTAGTCCATCTGTCATGTTTTTAGTTTCGAATAATTGTAATTAGGCTCTTGAGTTACCATAACGGTCCTCACAGAGGAACCGAAAGGACATATGTTGATTGTATAAATTGTATTCTACGGATGTAGAAAAGAGGAGAGCAAGAGGGGAAGAAAAGAGATTTCTGCAATAAAACTTTGTGTTGTTGATTGCTTCCAATTAAATAATTTCAGTGTGCATTTTCCGTAGAGTCGTTTTGAATCCTTAATAGTGGGGAGATTGTTTAATTGCGAAGTGATGAACTCTGTGTGTGTATAATTGAATTCCTATATAACTTCCATCTATCTCTGTCTGTTGTTTCCCTTAATTTATTTGAATAACCCTGTTAAATCCATGCTACCCATGGGCGAGGTCTGTGCAGAGGAATTGTGGTCGTAAACATTGGTTAATTATAAGATCCCCACTTTGTAAAGAGATAAGAGTTGTTGCTTCGAACTGTAACCACAGTTTGGGCGTGGGTTAGAGAGCGAAGAGGATCGTGCAACCGACGTGAACCATAGTTAAACACTGTGCAAAAACCGCGAGTGGTTTTGAAAGGCGGATTGCCCATATTGCACCACTTTTGCAGAGAAGGCGGTATTATCTGAATTGGAGCGATTCCACAGAGCCTTCGACACGTGGCACCAGACGGGAGAACAAAACTGCCTTCCCGTATTCTCATCGCGCGTTAAAATCTGGCACTAGAGGCCGAGCGATATCGAAGAGAGCCGTCGATCCGGGGAAGAGTCATCAGACAGTGGTCGTCTGACGGAGATGCGCGAGGTTTAACCAAGGTACGAGGCGAACATTTGATTGGCTATTGGACGTAGAGGTGGGCCGGAGCGAGGATCCTATTATAAAGTTTGATTTACAAAGCGTGGAGTATTAGTATAAGTTTGAAGACTAATATGAGGCTTCGTAAGGCATACTTTAAGGCTCGGGAATATAAATAAAATTTTAACCACTGTGGATAGTATTATTTATCAAATTCTACAAATTTGATAATTAATGAAAAGAAATAGACCACGTGGAGCAAGGACAAAATAAACGGAGCCACGTCGCCATTTACCATCTCTCCGTAAGGTGAACCTTTCAACGTTGTTGCATCATTTGTGGTATCAGAGCTGTTGTCTGAAGTTGTTCTACTGACATGGAAATCCGACTTGGTATAGGTGCTGGCAGAAGAAGACCTGTTTCCAACGCTGAGGTGTTGGGGATGTTGTAGAGGGTCGAGGCCATAATAGATGCCATGGAGCGAAGACAGCCCAGAGATCCTGAAGATGTCAGTGAACCTGAACCAAAAGAAGCTGAAGAAAATGTCGAAATTCCTCCTGACATGAGGCTCCTTAGAACTATTCTGGGGTCTACAGTTAAGCCCAGAATTGAAGTGTCGAGTTATGCAGGGGGACTGAATCCAGAAGAACTAGTAGACTAGATTAATGAATTGAACAAGTGCTTCGATTATGAAGAAATAAGTGAAGATAAGAAGGTAAATTTTGCAGTAACAAAGCTGAAGGGACATGCTGCACTTTGGTGGGATGGAGTGCAGGCAAAGAGGAGGAGAGTTGGCAAGCAACCTATTAAAATTTGGACCAGAATGATGGCCAAATTGAAAGGTAAATTCTTGCCTAGTGATTACCAGCTGACATTGTATAAAAAAATGTAGAACCTGAGACAGAGGTTGCTGACAGTAAAAGAGTACACAAAGGAATTCTACAGAGTAAGTATAAGGGCTGGGCAATTCCAAGACACACCTGAGAATACTGCCAGATATGTGAATGGTCTCAAGCTAGAGATCCAAGATGAGATTGGTCTCCTATCTCCTAAGACAGTGGAAGAGGCCTACCAGATGGCCTTGAAAGCAGAGGAGAAACTCCTGAGGAAACAGTCTGCCAAGAAGAGAGGTACTTTCCGAGCGAAGGGAAGTCAAGGTGGTAGAGGAAAGCCTGCTACACCCAGAGATGGAGCTAATAGTAGCTCACCTCAGAATGCATCTGCAGAGGATGATGAAAGGGGCAGAAGGGGTTCTTACGGAGGAAAAGGAAGAGGAGGCAGACACAGAGGCAGAGGTAGAGAGTTGAGGCGCTATAGATGTCAGCAAGTGGGACATAAGCACTATGAGTGTCCAGAGAATGTGGGTGCTGGTCCTAGGAATGTTGCTGTTTCTCAGGCTGGAGAAGAGGCAGAAATTGAAGAAGAAATTCTTCCAGAGAAGGGAGAATCATTGGTGGTGAATAAGGTCCTGTTGAAGCAAGCCAAAGAAGTCATTGAGCCTGCACAAAGGAAGACTTTGTTTAGGAGCATATGCAAAGTCCAAGGGAAGTGCTGCCAGCTAGTCATTGATAGTGGTAGCACAGACAATCTGGTTTCCACTGAGGTAATAGAAAAGTTGAAGTTGAAGACAAGGGAGCATCCAACTCCCTACAGGGTGTCCTGGCTACACAAAGGGCACCAGCTGTTGTAAAAGAGCAGTGTGAGATAGAGCTACAAATGGGAAAATACAAAGATAAGGTCCTGTGTGATGTAATGCCCATGGATTTGTGTCATATACTTCTGGGTAGACCTTGGCAGTTTGACAAAGCAGCGGTGCATGATGGCAAGAAGAACACTTACAAGTTCTTCAAGGATGGGGTTCATCATACATTGATACCCATGGAAGAAGGGGAGCCATCCAGTAGAATAATTGATCCAAAGACCTTGTTGCTGAGCAGGAAGGAATATCTGCAGTAGATAGAAGAAGAAGATGTAAGTTTTGCTTTAGTTTGCAAACCTAAAGTAGTTCTTACTTCTACAAGAATTTCTGATTTACCAGTAGAGATACAAGCGATGTTAAATGATTACTGTGACATTGTTGTGGATTATTTACCTGATGAGTTGCCACCTGTGAGAAAGATTAGCCATCAGATAGATTTTATCCCTGGTTCAAATCTACCAAATAAGGTAGCCTACAGAATGACTCCCAAGGAAAATGAGGAAATTAGGAGACAAGTACAGGAATTGGTGGACAAGGGGCTGATTAGAGAAAGTCTGAGTCCATGTGCTGTACCAACAGTATTGAGCCCGAAGAAAGATGGAGGCTAGAGGATGTGTACTAATTCCAGAGCAATCAATAAGATCACAATCAGGTACAGATTTCCTTTGCCCAGAATTGAGGACTTAATGGACTGTTTGAGTGGTGCTAAATATTTCTCAAAGATAGATTTGAAGAATGGATACCATCAGATTAGAATAAGAGAGGGTGATGAGTGGAAAACTGCCTTTAAAACAAATGAAGGATTATATGAATGGATGGTAATGCCTTTTGGGTTGTCAAATGCACCAAACACTTTTATGAGACTTATGAATGAAGTATTGAAAGAATTCGTTGGTAAATTTGTGATAGTGTATCTGGATGATATATTAGTTTTCAGCAGAACTAAAGAAGAACATTTAAGGCATCTTAATCATGTCTTGAAGAAGCTGCACCAGGAGAAACTACTGATAAATCTGAAGAAATGCTCATTCATGAAGGAAGAGTTGGTGTATTTGGGTTTTGTTGTTTCTGCAGAAGGATTGAAGATGGACTAGAAAAGGTTAAGGCAATTGTGGAGTGGCCTTCACCCAGGAATGTTTTTGAGGTAAGAAGCTTCCATGGACTTGCTAGCTTTTACAGGAAGTTTATAAGAAACTTAAGTAATATTAATGCACCCATAATTGAGACAATAAAGAAGAGAAAACAACCATTTAAGTGGACCGCTGAAGCAGAAATAAATTTTAAAGTTTTGAAGCAAAAGATAACCGAGAAGCCTGTTTTGATTCTACCTGATTTTACTAAACCATTTCAAGTAAAATGTGATGCCAGTGGGGAAGCCATTGGAGCTGTATTGAGCCAGGATGATAGGCCTGTGGCATATTTTAGTGAAAAGCTGAATGACACCAGAAGAAAGTATTCCTCTTATGAGAAGGAATTCTATGCAATTGTTCAGGCAATGAAGAAGTGGAGACATTATTTGATGTCCAGGGAATTTGTATTATATTCTAACAATCATGCTTTGTAGTATATTGTACAGCAGCCCAAGTTGAAACATAAACATGCTAAATGGGTTGAGTATCTCCAAATTTTTAATTTTGTTTTGAAACATATAAGTGGCCAAGCTAATAAAGTAGCTGATGCTTTGAGTAGGAGGCACATGCTTGTTCAAGAAACTAATTTTGAAGTTGCAGGATTTGATTTTCTGAAAGAATTGTATAAAACAAATCCTGATTTTAAGGAAGCCTTTGAGGCATGTAACAACCCTGTTTTAACAGATAGAAGCCAGTGGCTAGATTATTTCCTACAGGAGGACTTGTTATTCAGAAGAAGCCAACTGTGTGTACCAAAATGTTCCATGAGAGAAAATTTGATCAAAGAGAAGCATAGTGGAGGACTTGTTGGACACTTTGGTACTGATAAGACTTATGAGTAGCTGAGTCACTTTTATTTCTGGCCCAAGATGAGAATGGAAGTGGATAAGTTTGTGAAGAATTGCAAAATCTACCAGTATGCCAAAGGAAGGTGCCAGAATGCAGGATTGTACACTCCCTTGCCTATTCCAGACAGGCCTTGGGACATGGTGAGTATGGATTTTGTTCTAGGATTTCCCAAGACTCAGAGAGGGAATGATGCAGTCTTTTTTGTAGTGGACAGATTCTCCAAAATGGCACATTTTATTCCATGTTATAAAACTAGTGATGCCACCCATATTGCGAACTTGTTTTTCAAAGAAGTTGTTAGATTGCATGGGTTGCCCAAGAGTATTGTCTCAGACAGAGACACCATATTTGTGGGGCACTTTTGGAGGACACTGTGGAAGAAACTTGGTACTAAACTAAGTTTCATCTCAGCTTATCATCCTCAGACTGATGGACAAACTGAGGTAGTGAATAGGAGTCTGGGAAATTTGTTGAGGAGCCTTGCAGGAGAGCATCCCAAACAGTGGGACCATATTTTTCCCCAGGCAGAATATGCATATAATGACTCACCGAACAGGAGCACAGGGCAGAGTCCATTTCATATTGTTTATGGAATGCACCCCAGAGGAATATCAGAGTTAAGAAATCTGGGAAAGGCAGAGCTAAGGAGTGCAGATGGTTAGGAATTTGCTTCAGAGATCCAGGCCATACATGAACAAGTGAAACAAAAAATACAAGGCAACAACATCAGATACAAAAGCAGAGCAGAATTGAGCAGAAAAGAAGTTCATTTTGAAGTAGGAGATCAGGTTTTGGCACACTTGAGAAAGGAGAGATTCCCAAAGAAGCAGTATAACAAATTGAAGTTCAAAAGGATTGGGCCATGCAAGATACTTAGGAATTTTTCTGCAAATGCTTATGAGATTGAATTACCTCCTGATGTTGGAAAATCTCCCATTTTTAATGTTGTAGATTTGTACAAGTATGAAGATGATGGAGTAGAAGGAGGATCAGCAGACAAGGAACATTTTGAGTGGAGGGAGCAGCTACCTCCAGCACAGCCATTGCAACTAGAGAAAATATTGGACAAGAGAGTGTTCAGAAGGACAAGAGGACGAGAGTAATTTCAGTACTTGATCAAGTGGAAGGATAAGCCAGAGGAAGATTCCACTTGGATGACTAAAGAAATGTTGCAGAAGATAGGCAGATCAGTGGAAGAGCTCATGGACAGGAGCCCATGAAGAAGATTTCCCTTGGGATTCTGATGCAGGGGCATTAGACACTAGCCAGCAATGTAGGATTTTTGTCCACATGTTGTGGCTAGGAGGGTTTGAGAACAGTCGAATTGTTACAGCTAGGTGTCAATACCTTAGCTGATTGTATTATTATTTCAGTTAAGTTGTAGAAGTCGAACAATTATTCCATCTGTCATGTTTTTAGTTTCGAATAATTGTAATTAGGCTATTGAGTTACCATAAAGGTCCTCACAGAGGAACCAAAAGGACATATGTTGATTGTATAAATTGTATTCTCCAGATGTAGAAAAGAGGAGAGCAAGAGGGGAAGAAAAGAGATTTCTGCAATAAAAATTTGTGTTGTTGATTGCTTCCAATTAAATAATTTCAGTGTGCATTTTCCATAGATTCGTTTCAAATCCTTAATAGTGGGGAGATTGTTTAATTGCGAAGTGATGAACTCTGTGCATGTATAATTGAATTCCTGTATAACTTCCATCTATCTCTGTCTATTGTTTCCCTTAATTTATTCGAATAACCCTGTTAAATCCATGCTGCCCATAGGCGAGGTCTGTGCAGAGGAATTGTGGTCATAAACACTGGTTAATTGGAAGATCCCCACTTTGTAAAGAGATAAGAGTTGTTGCTTCGAACCATAACTGCAGTTTGGGCATGGGTTAGAGAACAAAGAGGATCGTGCAACCGGCGTGAACCATAGTTAAACACTGTGCAAAAACTACGAGTGGTTTTGAAAGGCGGATTGTCCATATCGCACCACTTTTGCAGAGAATGTGGTATTCTCTGAATTGGAGCGATTCCACAGAGCCTTCGACATGTGGCACCGGACAGGAGTACAAAACTGCCTTCCCGTATTCTCATCGCGCATTAAAATCTGGCGCTAGAGGCCGAGCGATATCGACGAGAGCTGTCGATCCAGGGAAGAGTCATCGGATGGTGGTCGTCTAATGGAGATGCGCATGGTTTAACCAAGGTACGGGGTGAACATTTGATTGGCTATTGGACGTAGAGGTGGGCCGGAGCGAGGATCCTATTATAAAGTTTGATTTACAAAGCGTGGAGTATTAGTATATGTTCGAAGACTAATATGAGGCTTCGAAAGGCATACTTTAAGGCTCAAGAATATAAATAAAAGTTTAACCACTATGGATATTATTATTTATCAAATTCTGCGAATTTGATAATTAATGAAAAGAGATAGACCACATGGAGCAAGGGAAAAATAAACGAAGCCACGTCACCATTGACCATCTCTCCGTAAGGCAGACCTTTCAGCGTTGTTGCGTCAAGATTTGATCTTTATAGAATTGGGTAGATACAAAATTAAGATTAGTCTGGTGGTAGATTAAGATATGCTTGTTTTGAAATGTTTTGTTCAAGCGTGATAGATTTGGACAAACCTTATTTATTCAATTGTGATACATGTGCATAGATATATACCATAATGTTTGTTGGTTATGAATAGTTGTGATGGTTAGTGAAAGCTAAACATTATCTTGTTTTATTTATATGTTGTGTTTATATATTGTGGAAGCAACTAGATGATTTAGCATGATAGGCCATTGAATGGAGGTGGAAATTTGAGTGTATTTTAGCAATAATTCTAAGGAGGTGTAGAGTAGGTTCTTTTAGTCACCTTGGATTTTTATTTAATATTTTTTTATGTTTGTTGAAATACTTAACAAAAGATTAAAAATATTGCATTTTATTAATTAATTTTTGGTGGAAAATTAAGAAGTAAAGGTGACTCTTCACTTATCCAATTTGTAAAAATAAGTAAAAAAAACCCTATTTGTAAGGAGAAAAAAAGTGGATATAACTATGTTATACAATTTGTGTAATACCAATTCATCCTTCAATCCTTAATAGCCCAACAATGGTGAGTGGTCCACAACCTATGGTCTAACACAATGGTTAGTAGCCCACAACCTATGGTCTAACACAATGGTGAGTAGTCCACAACCTATGGTCTAACATTAGGATGAAAGCAAAGAAACTTCCCCCTATAGGTAACGCTATGTCTATTTGTTTCATATTAATTATTTTTGCAATATTTTCAAGTTTAACACTGCAATAATGAAGATTCCTTCAAACAATTGATTGTTGAGTGGCATGCTTCATGTTGTTTAAAGCTTCACCTAGTTTGGAATTTGGAATGTTGTGAATAACATAGGTTCTTGAAAACCTCCTATTCGTATTGTCTCGCATTTTGGTACATACATTACATAAGCATGTTTATTAATAACTCTATCTTTAAGCATATTTGTAATCATTTTTTGTGTGTATATTAATGAATTGTGTTTTTTTGCTTAACTTTAAACACTAACCTTTTTCAATTTCATTCCATTTATTTAATTGTTGTATATATGCTCATTGTTAGCTTAGTAGCAACATCTTTTTTCTACTCATTTTGGATGATTAATTAACTGATTTTGACCATATCCTAGTCATTTCTACATTTCAATTAAAATACATAATTCAATTCACACTTTTTATAGCTCATCTTACTCGAATGCTTCTCAATCTTAATGATTATAATGGTTAAAAATAATCACTTTAACTTTCCATGCATTCATTTCACTTAGCATTATGTTGCATAATAGAGAGACTTATAATAGTTTCTAATATGACAATTTAACAACAAATTTACAACTAACTTAAGACTCATTTATTAAAATAAATTAAGTGCATTGATTGGAGGACCAATACCCTTAAGGAGAATGGCTCCACTAATTGATTTAACTAAATAACATGATTGCATAGGTTTAGTGAATCTAGGTCTTAAATTAATCTATAATACCATCCATATTTTTTCCTTGACAACCTAGCAAGGGTGTTTTCCATGTTCCTTCATGTTATCCATGTCAGGAATCAACATAAATTGTGAACATACTATGGTACAAACATTGTTAATATTTTAAGGATTCACATTATAGTATGTTAATTTATCCATGTAGATTCCAAATAATTCAAGAATAGACCCCCAACTTCAAGCCTCTATTTAAAAGTAAATTAAGAAGTTGGTTTCTTGTTCATTTTGAAAAACTAGCATCCCAATTATCTATAGCAAAGGGAAATATTCCTTAGATTAGCTCAAATCCTGTATATATGATTTCTTCTGACTAACATAGTAGTTTAGGTTTTGGGTCTAGTACTTCATATTTTGGTTCCATTATAATAAGGAGCATCATCTTTAGCCAATTTACTCACATGCATAGTGTAACACCTCCCAACACCTTATGACATCTCAAGCTTTGAGAGTGTTACCATCTCACTCTGATACCACTCTATAACACTTTCCGACCCCTTAAAGGATCTCAACCTATGAGAGTGTTATCCGTTTGAACCAATCTCCAAGGTCTGTTATGAAGATGGGGTTACAACTAAATCTTTTCTCAAAGTCTTCATATTCTAAAACAAATTGTAGGGTAAGTGATACTTTCATCTGCAATCTTGTGGTCTTCAACATAAATTTTTCATCAGAAAATTACTTTTGCACACTCGCTCTGAATTTTTACATTTTTAAATTAAAAACTAATTATTGAATATTAAATTAAGTATCTTCTTTATGTGTGTGAGGAAGAGGTGTTGTGTGCGAGAATGAATGTGTAGAGCAAGGACATGAAACAGTGATACATTGTGTAGCCCCCTCACTTTGTTTGCATTTATGTACTTGGTACATTGTATCAACTATAGAACTTTACTATTATTGAACCATTAGTAATACAATTGTGTAAGTTATGGCATCATTGGGTAGAGAAATAGCATAATATTGATGCAATGTGAATAATATGCAAGGATATAGCGTGCACATGTGCATAATTGGTGAATTGATTACTGAAATGACTGATATTTACAAGTAGCGAGGTTTTCTATTAATTAGATGACAACATTGGGATGATAAAAAAATATAGATGTGAGATTTATCTTTGTACAAATATTTTGTGACATGATTCAAACGAAAAATAGTAACCGATGGTGAATTTTAGGGAAACAAGTCAACAAGCATTTGAAATCGCTAGCGGAGTAAGGAAAGAAACTAGTTGCAATGATACAAATAATTGATTTTCTCATATCGATAGATACTTTCACTAATTGACTACATATTTCGAATAACAGAGCATGTAATTTTTTATTTTTGCAGAATACATTTAAAATCTAGGAGTATTTTTCGAGCTTCTGTTGCCTTACATAAACTATTATCACCGAAGTTGAGCTCACATAAAATCACATTGTCAAATTTCAATAGTATATGAATGGTGTCTCTAATTATCATTTGAAAAGTACAAAATTATAAATATAAGTTCATTGGGAGAGTATATTAAATCAATATTGATGACAAATCAAGCTTCAGGAAGTAGTTTGTCATCTCAAATGCATAAGACCATCTCAGAGAAATATAGTGTTGATTATTCTTCCTCCGCACTCCTGCATTCCACATAATAAAAAATTTCTCCCATGTACATGATGTTAATTTGAAACATCCTAAAAAAGGTGAAAATGAAGAAGAAAAGTACAAGAGAAAAACATTTTACGTGGTGGTATTGAAGCAGTTAACAAAGAGCAACATCCATAGGCATTATTGCTGAGTATTTCTCTACTCCTGATTCTCTAAGTGTATTTAGTGTTTTCAATCGTTTCAATTAAGACAATAATAAGAGACAAGTTTCTATTCAAATTATTCTCATTTGATTACTATTACATTATACACCTTTCTGTTTTTTTAATATATTTTCTATGTACTCTGTGATATGTAATGTAATGTAAAGGAAGACATACATACATGTATATAGATATATGAAGCATTGTGGAACAATGTTTTTGTTCCCTACCGGCACAATTGTTGTTCTGCACAAAAAAAAGAAACTTCACTTAATATTGCATAAAATTGTGAATAAAAGCAATAACAGATGTATAGTTTTTAATAGATTTGCATCAAAAACTCCTGAATAGTTTTTCACAACTGATTCCTCCTTTGAAAGACTTGCCACTCCACAACTTGCCCCATCTCTTTTAAATTTGTTATTAGTATCAATTGATTATGCATATGCATATTAATTAATTAGTTAATTATGTTTCCACGATTGAAGATTTTTTCCTATGCATTAACTTATGTTAATGTGTGTATTTTAATGTGCAGAGGTGGGGAACAAGTAACATTGATATATTGTGCAGAATTCTTAAAGATTTTATGGATATTGAATACAGTTTCATATTTTGTCTGATATATGCATATTAATATAAGTGATAATAAATGTAATATTCTCTGAGCTTTTTGTCTTGCTAAGAAAATTTATCATACAGTATTAAATTAGCATTATGCGAAATGTAGATGAAGAAAGCTTGATTTGATATAGTCCCTTCTCTCGCACTTTTCGCACACTGTTTCTCCGCACAATAAAATAACAGCAATTGGCCCTTCCCCACCGGCCCCCTCTCACTCATCTAAGGAACCTGTGGCCCCGTTATTTCTGGAATCTCACCGACGGAATCAATATCATAATTGGTTTTAAGCTTTTAGGAATATTAACATTATGGAAATACAAAATATCAAGGAACATCACGACAAGGAGCAACGAACATAGACTTTCATCCCTAATGTTAATAATGACAAAACACGTACTCCATATTACTTTAATCATGGAATCGAGGCATAGAAAAAAGTGCTAATTTTTTTAGTGGCCATTTGCAGAGTGCAGAGAAAATTTTGTACAATTAAATCTCTCCACACTTTACCTTGTACTCAGCAATGCCATTGCATGCCATTTTTGTTTGAGTAGTATGAAATGGAAAAAAATGTTTGGGTAACATGTGCATGTACATATTTCACATTTTATCAAGTTCTTACTCCATCATCACACAAAACCGTCATTTGAATTTTGATTTTTTGCTATCATAGATGTGAAAAATTGAATATAGAAAAAATTGTGCGAAGGTGGCTTTCATTGTGTGGAGTGTGGATGTGCAGAGGTAGCTTTCACTGTGCGGAATGCGGATGCACAAAGGAAGTGTGCACAAATTCAGGAATAATGACATGGAGCATTCTTGGAAAATGAAAAAATGCAGGCCCAACATCTCCTTAATCAATTAAAGCTGCACTAGAGGAAGGTAACTAAATACTTGTTATCGAATGCACAATTGTGTGTCTTTTTAATGTGGGTAAGAAAAAAGTGTTGTATAGGACAACAAGTGTGTGAAACAAGGAACATAAGCTTTTTCTGCGAATTGTTTCATATGTTCATAGACTTCTATTGTACGGAATTTGCATATATGATGGAAGCTTTCATTGTGCTAATGCAGAAGTCCTGGTAAAAAATTATCATTGTGAAGAGAAAAATATGTACATGAAATCTCTCCACACATTGAAATGTACTCTGCAATGCCATAGGAGGCTAAACAAATCTCCATAAAGTTGATACATTGTGTGCGTTGTGGAGCTTTCACCTTCCAAACTGATAACCATAATTGTGTAGCATTAAGGGAGGGGGGCGGGGGAATCTTCATAAAGTTGAGAACCATAATTGCAGTAACCTGTTTCATTGTGCAAAGGAAGCTTATATTTGTTTTAATTTGAAAAAGTCCATTGTGCAGAGCTTTCAATGAAATATTTCATTATGTAAAGGAAGCTTCCTCTGTACAACGAAATATTTCAATAAAATGAAATATAAAGATTGTGTGGGTAGCATGTGTATGTTTTCATTTTCATTTTCGACTGACATTGAATTATAGAGAAGCTTTATCATTGTGCGCAATGCAAATAAAACTCCACACAATGAAAGCTCTTGACACTTCACAATGTACTCCACAATTCCATGGCATGTCATTTACATATTTCACATTGTATCAAGTTCTTTTTTGGTCATCACACAAAACCATCATTTTCATTCTCATTTTTGGTTGTTGTAGATGTGTAGTGATGGGAATAGCCAAATTTGTACGGAGGTGGCTTTCATTGTGGAGAGTGCAGATGTGTGGTGGAAGCGTGTGTGGATGTGAGAGATATGCAGAGATGGATTTCGTTATGCAGAATGTGGATGTGCATAGGAAGCATGTGTGGAGCCGAGAATAATGATACATAACATGTAGAAATTATACAACATGCATGCATATCTTGGATTCACCCGATATAACAATATGCTAAAGTTAAATATTGAATCGCTTCTACAAATATCTTGCAGAAAATAAAAAACAACACAATTGCCAATCTTATGAAGCAAAGAAGAATAGATCAAAACCACAACACCAGATATTCCCGGGGAAAGCTTACTGCTCAAAACCCCTTTTTCATATATTTTATATTCCACAAGGAATCATGAAACAATTACATACAAAACTCCAATCACAAGAGCTCTCAGTACATCAGCTAATTGTCTCACACTGTCATACAAAAATTGGCAACTTCCTTAGCCAATTTACTGTCTCCAGACAGCCTGCCTTGCTCAGGCAGTTCCTGATGAATGCAATCCTTAATCACAAATAATTTCAGCCTTCCTCAACTGCGCTTAGTATCATGGGAATCCTGTGGTGTTATAACTACACCTGGGTAGCTTTCTAATATTACAAATGATAGTTACACTTCCCTTTCACCTAGATCTCAACTGGGTCTCCACTGGAACTGACATGCATGTAGTTAATAATAGTAAAAATATTAGTTGCATGTGAGATCACTACATGTGAATTAATTAATAGTTAATTCACTTGATCTCTCACTAGTGTATCTGCAGTTACAACTAGCACAACTGAGTTTAACTCACTTAACTGAGTTAAACTGATTTACAACTTGCACAACTCATGCACTACTGCACTTCCAACTTTGTTACAACTAGAATCACTTAGTTACAACTCAAGTCACTCTGCATGTCCCACCAACCAACCTCTTAACTCGAAATTCACTTAGCTAACTGATTTTCCACTTCATTTAACTATTTCCAAGTCCACATTGAGAATATATTATAGTTTATTGTCCATCTAAACATGCATCTATAAATAGATATTCACATGCACTATAAATAGACATACACCTAAAAATAGCTAGTGTGGGCCCCACCCTAATGCAGGTGCTTAATTTCCACTAGGATCATGGATGTTGTTTCCGGATGCCAATTTCACTATTTCTTGTAACAAACTTCAACACTCCCTCTCAACAAGAAAGGAATGTCCTTGCATGCGACATGCAACTCATGCATGCAACACTTCTTTAGTGTTTCTTGCACATGTAACTCTTTTCATGCAACACTTCTCTAGTGTTTCTCACACATGCAACCTTTGCATGCAACACTTCTGAAACTGAATAGCCTCCAAACAACTAAATCACTATAATGCATCTATCATCAAAGTATTTTGACTTCTGATAGCTACTACACATGTCTTCTGGATCCACTGTGTTGTTGAAATCTGCATCCATGCACTCTTCACTTGCTACCAACTCTGATCTGCACTCCAGTATTCGACACTGTCACTTTGATTTCATGTCCTCCTGACATATGACTGCATAAATCCAACTGATCTTGCTATTGCTTCTCTGTGGGCTCTTCGTAGCCAAGTTCAATTCATGAGATCCACACCATCATAATGAATCCTGCCCAAAATTTCTTCTTGGGATCATTCATGCATGACACCCCACCTCTCACCTGGTGGTATAGCTACATGCACTCCCTCTGCCCATCTGGCTCAAAATTTCTCTGCATGAGTGGTTTCTCCCACTCCATGATCTTCATCTTATGGCTGCTCCACATCCTAAGGTTCACTCTTACCTGCATGCAAATCCATCTCCCTCTCAAGGGTCAATTGCATGGATTTATCACGCTTCCCCATGGTTGGAAGCTCTATATAAATCACATCTACATTAGAGATTCTTCACATGAATCCCAATATTATTGAATTTATTTGTGGCTTTATTCTGAAGGAAGGGTTTACCTGCACTAAAAACCACATCATAGCCTTTATCTTCCAACATTGCAACTAAAAATAAATTTTTCGTTAAGCCTGGTACATGCTTTACATCTTTTAAAAAGAAGAGTTTACCTGACTTCCTTTGGAAATCAATAGTTCCAATCCTGATAGCGCTATACCTTTTGTCATCACCCATTTTGAAATGCATCTAGAGGTCCTTCTCCTCCAAGCTACTGAAAATTTCTCTGTCTTCCATCATGTGGAAAGATGCACCACTATCCAAGTACCACATTGAAATCATTGCACTTGACACCATGCATGAAATAAGTGAGAAGTCAAGCTCAAATTGTGAGGAAAGGTCCTCACCAGTTGCAACTCCAAAAACCTTCTTATTCTTCTTTTGTGGACAATTTGTGGCAATATGTCCATGCTCGTGACAGTGAAAACACTTCACTTTGGACATGTTGTGCTCCTTTCCATCTTCACCAGCCTCATATTTAGAATGGAATTTCTTCCCCTTACCCTTCTTCGCCTTGGGAGCGAAAGCACAATCCTCTTCATCATTATGCTTTGATGAAGAGCCATCTCTGGTGTTCCGCCTGAACTCCTCCGGCACCAAATCTGACCACAGTCGTTCCCAATCTGACAATTTTTCTGTTTTGTTGATCGAGTCTTCATAACTGTGCCAACTCTTAGGAAGTCCCAAGAGAGCCAAGCTCACCAAATCATCATCAGCAACAATTATTCCTACACTCCCGAGTTCATCCCGACATTGGACAAACTTTGTTAAGTATACCGGAATAGTGTCGTTCTTTTCCATCTTGATCTTCCTGAGTTTATCTTAAGTGCCAATTTCCTATGGTCGTTGCTGCTTTGGAATAGATATGTCAAAGTCTTACACATAGAATAATGGTGTGGCTTTCCCATGGAGACTTGAGACAATGTGGTCTCGTACTCCCTCCAACAGGATCATCCTCACCCTTGCCACTTTCTTTTTTCATGCATCAAGATTTGCAGCATCTGGATTAGGAACATCTTTGTCAATGAATTCCTTCAAGCCATTGTCTTCTATTATTGCCTTCATCTTGTCCTTCCAATCAATGTAGTTCGAGCTGCCCTCGAGTGCATACCCTAACCTCAAGCCATTGAAAGCCATTTCAATTCTGAATCAGCTATAGCACCAAGAAAGTCTTTCTGTAAGTTCGAATTCTATCCACCAACAAACTTAGCTCCTACTTCACTTCTACAATTTCCAGTGCTTCGATGCCATGTAGAAATTATACAAAATACATGTATGTCCTGGATTCACCCAATCTAAAAATATGCTAAAGTTAAATACTAAAACACTTCTACAAATATTTTGCGGAAAATAAAAAACAACACAATTGCCAATCATATGAAACAAAGAAGAATAGACCAAAACCACAACACCAAATATTCCCGGGGAAATCTTACTGCTGAAAACCCCTCTATCATATATTGTATATTCCACAAGGAATCATGAAACAATTACATACAAAACTCCAATCACAAGAGCTCTCAGTACATCAGCGAATTGTCTCACACTGTCATACAAACATTGGCAAGTTCCTTAGCCAATTTACTGTCTCCAGACAGCCTGCCTTACTCACGCAGTTCTTGATGAATGAAATCCTTAATCAAAAATAATTTCAGCCTTCTTCAAATGCGCTTAGTATCATGGGAATCCTGTGGTGTTATAATTACACCTGGGTAGCCTGTTAATATCACAACTGATAGTTACACTTTCCTTTCACCTAGATCTCAAATGGGTCTCCACTAGAACTGAAATGCATGCAATTAATAATAGTAAAACATCAATTGCATGTGATATCACTATATGTGAATTAATTAATATTTAATTCACTTGATCTCTCACTAGTGTATCTGCAGTTACAACTAGCACAAATGACTTTAACTCACTTAAATGAGTTAAAATGATTTACAACTTGCACAACTCATGCACCACTGCACTTCCAACTCTGATACAACTAGAATCACTCAGTTACAACTCAAGTCACTCTGCATGTCCCACCAACCAACCTCTTAACTCGAAATTCACTTAGCAAATTGATTTTCCACTTCAGTTAACTATTTCCAAGTCCACATTGAGAATATATTATAGTTTATTGTCCATCTAATATAAGGGACAATAAAGGTAGACATGCATATATAAATAGATATGCACATGCACTATAAATAGACGTATACCTAAAAATAGCCAGTGTGGGCCCCACCCTAGTGTAGGTGCTTAATTTTCACTAGGATCATGGATGTTGTTTCCGGATGCCAATTTCACTGTTTCTTGTTGCAAATTTCAACATAGAATTCTTGAAAAACGACAAAATGTGAGCCCTACATAGCCTAAATTAATTAAGTAGTTGTAGAGACAGTTAACTAAATACTTATTATCAAATACACAATAAGGGACAACGAGTGTGTGGGACAAGTGTTACACCATTTTTGGTCATCTAACCGATTACTATTAGATGGACCCAAGTACACCATGTAAGACCAATTTTACCCTAAGTAAAATTGCTTTCACTATGTAAAATAACTTAGTAAAACACATTTATTAAGTTGTTTATGGTCTAAACAGGAAACCCCATAGGGAAATATTAAACAAATCTACATTTGTTTGATTTTCCTCAAGGAATAATTAGTTAAACATCAAGTTTAATTATTATTCCTGGACATATTTAACCCAAAATAGGGAAATTAATTAGATAAACCTTTATTTATCTTATTATTTCCTAGGAATAATTATTTAAACCTTATTTAAATAATATTCCTTGTTAAATTTGACTAAATCATTTATAAATAATTAAATAAATCATTATTTATTTAATTATCATTCAACCATTTCCTTAAAATAATAAATAAATCATTTATTTATTTATTATTTACAAATAAAGGGATTTGACCCAAGTTAAATTCCTTTTCCCTCCAACAAATATAATAAAATATTCCATAAAAGGTGGATCTAGATTTGGTTAATAATATTTTAATTATGCACCAAAATCTAGACTAACCCAATATTTTATTATAAATAGAAGGGCTTTCCTACCATTCATCACATTTTGTTGCCTCTTAGATCACTCTGGAGCTATACTTTTGGTCTGACTTTGAGCCATTATCATTGTCATATTTTCTATCTTTTTCTTTGTGAGCTCCGTTTGAGTTCCATATTTGTCTGGGTTTTCTACACCATCAAGAGAGAGAAATTCTAGATCTAAAGTGATGAGGACTTCCATGAACCCATCCCATTCAAGAGAACTAGTAACATCCTTCTATGTTTTCCTCCTAGGTGCCATTAATATAAAAATTCTTCAAAAAATATATTTCTTGTCTTATCTATTGGATGCATGGAGCAAAACCTTACTTTTATTACTGCTTAATGTATTTTTATGCATAGATCTGGATTTTTGCAGCATTTATCTTGATCAAATAACTGCAGATCTGAAGATATTAGCATCCATCTTTTGTTGTTAGGGCTATTTGTTATGCACAGCTAAAGTGGTATTTTTTCGTACAATGTTTCGTATGTCTGTAGGATTTTACCATGCAAAATTTGGATTTGCGGAGGAAGCTTTCATTGCGCCAATGCAGAAAAATATTTTGTTATGCACAATGTGGTAAATATTTCATTGTGTGAAAATAGCTCACAATGGGAGGAGAAATTGTGTAAAAAGTTTGTTAAAGAGTTGGGAGTATATCGAGTTAATATTTTTTTCTCTACGCTCTATGTAATGCTAATTTACTATGTAGATTCGAGGTATCAACAAAACATGCTAATTTTTGGATATGCAAAGGAAGGAGAAGGAGTGTCTGGAGAATGGGTATATGTTGAGGTAAGGAAATACAAAGAATTACTGTGCACAATAAAAACTTCCACTCCACCTCCACACTCTACACTTTCTGCACACTCTTTCTCCTTCCTTCGATAATGTACAGGTGCCAATAACGACAAAACATGTACCTCATATTGCTCCGACATTGTTATGCCTAAGATCTTGTTGATAAGCGCACCCCCCCGCCCCCCCTCCTCAACTTTGTTTGTTGAAACTTTATCAATATGCAAAGTGCGGAGAAAGCTCAATACAATGAAATCTCTCCACACTTCACAATGTACTCCACAATGCCATGGGGGGGATGAAAAAATCTCCATAAAGTTCATACATTGTGCAGAATACAAAGCTTCCACCTGCCAAACTGATAACCATAATTGTACGCCATTAGGTGGGGGTGGGGGTGGATTGAATCTCCATAATGTTGATAACCATAGTAGCAACATGTTTCATTGTGCAAAGGAAGCTTATCTCTTTTTTAATTTGAAGAAGTTCATTGTATGGAGCTTTCAATGAAAGCTTTTATTGTGCAGAAGAAGATTCCTCCGATAGTGAAAGCTTTCACAAAAATGAAATAGAAAAATTGTGTATATTTGTATTTTAATTTTCAATTGACGTTGAATTGTATGGAAGCTTTGTCATTTGTGCACAATGTGAAGAAAACTTTGCACATTGAAAACTCTTGACACTTCACAATGTACTCCGCAATGCCATGACATACCATTTGTGTTTGAGCAGTATGAGACAAAAAAATTGTGTGGGTAACATGAGTATATACATATTTCATGTTGTATCAAATCCTTGCTCCGTCATCAAATAGAACCGTCATTTGCATTTTCATTTGCGGTTGTTGTAGATGTGTGGAGAAAGGAATAGCAAAAGGTGTATGAAGGTGGATTTTTTTGTGTGAGTGCGGATGTATAGAGGAAGCATTTGTGGAGGTGTGAGTTGTGCATAGATGGCTTTCATTGTGTGAAATGCGGATGTGTGGAGGAAGTGTGTGCATAGGCAAAAATAACGACATAAAGCATTCTTGAAAAATGAAAAAAAAGTAGACCTCACATTTCCTTAATCAATTAGCTAGAAACAAAGGCAAAAGAAACTATTCTCTTTTTTTATTACTCCCCCACTAAGTGCTTGATGTCGCAAAAAATTATTAGTTTACCAAACTCCCTCTCCAACCAATTATTTAATAAAAATATGTTGACCAAAATAACATTAAAATTTACTAATTTCATAAAATTATAACTTTATAAATGAATTCATAAACACATTATCATAATAATCACTCCATAATACATCGCGTTTATCATAACATTCATTCAATAATACATCAATTTTAAAACGTGTAAGTCCAACCACCGCTGAAATTGAAATCTTATTTATCCATTTCATTTTACTTTTTATAAAAAATTCATAAATATTATTTTTTTAATTTGTTTCCAATCCATATTTAGCACCATTAAACTCCTTGGATACGCCTAAAATTCTCTTAATGGTTATTAATAAAAGAATTATTAGCAAAAGTAAGTGGATTGAAAAACCCAGAATCCAAATTGAAATAAATTCTCAAAACCCAAAAAAACCGCGTCAAATTCGAGGCCTGCTTACCAAATTCTTGAGAGGTCGTGCAAAATGGGTCTAACCAAATTTCACCTACAAAGTGCTTTGCCAGCGACCTCAATATTTTCCAATGTCACGATCCACATTTCGTTTTATGATAAAACAAGAGTGGCTGCAAGGCAGCTAGTCCCTGCCTTGAGCCTGAGCGAGGAGGCCAACACATTCAGAAATCTCAGTAACAATAGCTTGGCAAGAAGATTTAAGAACGGTTAACTAGTAATTCCAACTAATTTCAATTGAAACCTTTTAACCTTGAAACGTAGAGATTAAATTGTTCTAGCTTAGAAGCCAAAACTAGCTCCAATTTCCCACAAAACTCCCGCAGGGATTTTCTAGCTAGTGGCCACTATGGTTTTGTTTAGTCCCATTTTCCACAACAACTCCATCAACTCGGCCTTTATGTTTTGGTACTCATGTTATGACCCAAAGGTTAGCATATGGTAGTTGAATTTGAATTCAATAGATGATAAAGCACATCAATACATGTTCTTCTAGACATGGACAAAGGGTAAACGTATCTCGCACCCACATTATTCATGTGTCTTAGGAGGTCTGCACCAGCCCATTACAGAAATATATGTCATCTAATGAAAACCTGAGCCTCCGTCTAATCTTTTCTTGTGAAACCTTCTCGTTCTTATTGTACTGCATGTTACAGGACTAGTGGAAATACAACTTTCTTCACAATTGAAAGAATAAATGTTTCAGGAATGTATATACAGGTGTTACATCTGGCGGTTTGCCTGAGATTTATATATTATATAATTACAAAATATAAAAATAAATAAAACAATACAAAGTTGTGGGTCTTCACCGTGTGATTGCATGCAACCCACGTTACAGTACTATTATGAAATTGAGCTAGTTGTATTTGCTATGCCCGAGTAAGCCATGCATTTTATTCAACAAGTGGTGTGATTAGCCCCAAGTTCCAAGATTTCCTCCCACACACCGTTTTTGTTTCTATGTGCTTGAAAACCAGCATCTTAACCAGATTTAGAAGCAGAGATGAGAGCAATTAAAGATGCAAGAGTAGTTACAGGTCCAACCTTAGTCATTGATGAAAATCCAGCACCACTAGCTAAAGAGAAAGACTTTAAAACATAGATATTAGCTTGGTTTCCCATGGAGTTAGTGTATACTTATCGCATGACCTCTAGGCAATGGAACGATTTTCTATCTTTTAACTACTTTCTATCAAAGTGGGCTGAGATTCCTCTCAATAATAAGCTGCAACCGTTGGTTTTTCGCAACTTGAGTATCACAATGCCAATGCCATGTATTGCTTTTTGTTTCTGCAGATGCACCTGGATTGACAACTGATTCGACTTTTCCTTTCTCAATGGCGGCCAAGGTGAGGACTGGGTATCTGATGTGCGTGTTCCAGAAGCCTCGTATTCATATTCATATTGTGGGGGAGGACTCACCTTCATATTAAGTTGTTCCAGAAGCTGTGGCAGGCTCTACAATCCCTATACACGAACATTCATGGAAATGCCAAAACTAGACGCAGTGGTATTATATTTTTGCATCATAGCTACCATCATCAGAAGCAAGGGAAGCAAGTTCATTGAGTTTATCCAGCACTACCAGTAGCCAAGGTAGTAGCACCAACAGCATAGGCCGTTGAAGCAGTTGAGTCAACAACAAATGTAGATACAGTCATACCCTATTTATGAACACATCAATTAGGACCACTTCACTGCTCCCTTGAGGACTGCCTTACTATTGTAATGACCTGCAAAGCCGCCCCAGGCAGAAAATAGACAGGTCCAAAGCCTAAAAGGGCAGCAAGGGAAAATTTTCTTTAATGGATGATCGTTACTTGCATCAATATTGCTTGCTGGTTTATCGCTCTAGCTTACCGGCAGACCCTGGTATCAATTCATTCATTCGACTAGTCTCAATAACCCTCACAAGATTTGCAGATGAGTAATTGGAATAAGGGTACAGAGGAGCCAGAAGAATACATTTGGTTTGGTTTTGTGAGAAGAGATGGATGGAGAAGCAAGTATGGAAGGCACAAGTATGCTGAGGTTGAGGAAGATCACCAGCGGTAGGAACCAGTCTAGCAACATTGGTTGACGCTTTCATTGTTTTATGTGTGGAATATCTTCTACCAGGTAAGCTAAGCTATTTCAATACTGGAAAAAAATAATTTCAATCTCTCAGAATCTCACATACATATGGATCCTATGTTAAAAACTGAAACTAGAAACCAAAACACTTCTAAGGCCTACAAACCAAAACACTTTCTGTGATAAGACCGGAACATTGTAAATGCAGTGTGAAATATCATAGCTACAAATATTGTCAATGGTTTCGAAAGAATTTTCCTCGAGCTATTTTGAGGAAGGCCAAGTAGGTTCCCCAGAGGTGTCTTGGTGTTCTAGAAACTTGATAGCAGGCCAAAAAACTGATACAAGAGCAAAAGCGGAGAGAAACCTGATAGCAGGCCAGCAACCTGATACAAGTGCGCAAGCAGAGACTAAAAGTGAACAAGTCTCTCATGTCATTGCGAGCAGTGGTTCCCATTCTGCATCCAGCAGCGTGAAGGGACGTAGAACAGAGATGTCGAGCGAAGGTTGATGTGTGGAAGTGTAGTTATGAGAAAGCCGAAAACCGATTTTAGTAAACACCAGAAGTGCATGAACCATTACATGGGAACCACACGACACCATTACATGCGCATAAGCATGTGGCGTGGAGTGCCATGTGGCGTGTGGAGTGCCAGGTAGTGTACCGACAAAGAAATAATATAGAAACTAACACAAAAAAAACAAACCAAACATTTAATGTATATAGATTAATGTTAGCATTATTTATGATTTCGAAAATACTAATGAAGCAAACCCGTTAATTTCATAAACAATATGAACAATATAGCCTCTTCGCCTCGAGAAGAGGCCAATAAGATGAGAAATCATCTAATTGTTCTATCAAATAATTACATCATCTTATAGGTTGAATAAACGGTTTATAGGTTGTGTAAACAGTATTTTATGATATTTTATGAATCGGGGCAAAATACTTTAGGTTAGTTCGAGTAGGGACTAATGCTAGTAAGTAAAACTGATTACTATAGTCCCATGCCGCAGTTAGGGACTAATAAGATTGTGTTGTGCGCGTGACAATTTTTTTTGGAAATCCAGTTATAGCTTTCAAGCTTCAGTGTTTTAGTTGTTTCGGGTTTTATTTAAATTTATTTTCACTTAAAAACAATTTAAATATTCTTACAATGGAATGTTCTGAAAAAAAAATGACTAAATTCACCAGAAATAGTGATTTGGGCAAAAATGTAACATTGGTAGACTAAGGTCTATGTGTCTCTCTTCAATTTTTGTAAACCTCTTGCATATGGTTTCCGTTCATTTAAGATAATAGATGCCATTAGTGTGGGAATTTCAAAATTTAAAGTGGGTTATTGGAATAATTTTCATTTGTTTTATGTCAAATTTTTTTTATATTGTATTTATTTTTTTATATGTTGATCAGTGTATTTTGAGTGGTTCAGAGGGTTTAATGATTATATTCTCACCTAGATTTAAGTCTTATCATGACATGATTTTTTACTGGCAATTTTTTTTAAAGTGTGTTTATTTTTTTACATGTCAATTGAGTGTATTTTGGGTGGTTAAAAGGGTTTAATGATTATATCCTCACCTAGATTCAAGTTTTATTGTGACAGGATGTTTCACTGACAACCACCTTTATTCTGATTGATTATGTTGACTTTTTTTTTATTCTTACCAATAAATATATATATATATATATATATATATATATATATATATATATTTGAATACTAGTGTTTATTTTTATCTAGTAAATTATTTTAACAAATTACAGAGCTTTCTCTTTATGTCTCAAACACTTTTTCAATGTAAATGAGCTCCAGGAAGCACAATCAAAATGAAAGAAAAAGATGCCCTAGCCCTGATTAAACAATAACCCCACATATTTTCCAACTTGGCTTCACTTTCCAACTGTAAAGTGAATATAAGTATTTGGTTTCTGTGAAGTACATGTATTTGTCCACTTCAATTGTGGTTAGGTTTGTTTTTCATTTTAAAATTTCTTCCCACATTAAATTTAGAAAAAATAAATAAATTTTTTAATATAATGAGTTTAAGTTGAAAATGCAATCAAAGAGCAAGAAAAAGATATCATATGAGTTGTAATATTTTATTAAGTTTTACATTGTTTTATATATTTGGATTTTATTATAATGTTTTTAATTAATTTTATTTAATTTAAGATTTTATTTTCATTAATTTTATTTAATTAGATAATTATAGGAAATATTATATATATTATTTTTATATATGACAATAATAATTTGGAGGTAGTTATTTTAGAATCTTAATTGAAATTATAATATTAACAAAAAGATCAATGGAGAATAAAAAATTTATTATGGATTTGGAGATAATTGTAAGTTTGCATATTATTGGATATGAGACTTAAACACACACTTTATTGAGACTCTCATCATCATGTTAGTTTAGATGGACGTGATCGCTTTGGATGCACTATCTCCAAAGAGTAGTAGAAGAAGATATAGCATATTCAAAAGCAATTTAAAACATATGATCTACACACCCTATCCTAAGCTCATTGAGGCAAGTCTTTCTCCTAATTGAAAGTATGGCTATGACTATATATATTTTGTTTAAGAAGAGGATAAACAACATGGAATACAAGACGTTTCTAAATTTTCTTTTAACTCTAGCCAAAACCACATTAAACTCAAGAGAGAATGACATAAGAATGTCCAATCTTGGCTAGACCATTGGAAGATAAAAGAGGAGATAATTTTCAAAGTAAACATAATATTAAAATATTATTTTATCAAATTTAAGGAAAATTTGGTGTGCTAAAGAGAGAGGAAAAAATGAAACTAAGATAGATATTATCAAGAGGTGCTCAACCCAAATCTCTAAAACAAAAAATATCTCTATGTCTTGACTAAGATAAAGAAGAAAATAAGCATTATTACAATAAGAACAAATTTTGGTGAGCTTCTTTGTGGCTGAGTGTTAGTTGATTCCAAAAACATCATGGGATAAAAGAGTATGTTACTGTTATGACACTAAAAGACTTACAATTTTTTTTTGAAAATTTACTCTTCAAACTAAAATTATAAAACTAATATAAAAAAATTAAATGTTAATTATATCATAAAAAAATAAACTTATTTTTGTATAATATTAATATTATGAAAAAAATAAATACATTTAATTTAAATGAAAAGAAAGAAAACATAATAATACTATAAAGAAATAAAAAAATAAAAAAAATATCATAAAGATATCATTAACTTTAATCTATATTTAAAAAAAAAAAACATTAAATCACTTAATCAATTTAAAGGGAACTTTATTAGATTTTAACACAAATTTTTAAAAGAAAAATATTTGTAGTACCATATATACTAATTCCAAATGCACGATTTTTGTCAACACGATCTTAAAACGAATACCAGAATCAATTTGATAAAAGAGACAATTATTTTGATAAATATTATTTTGGTTTTGACAAAAACATGTGTCATCAGTCTTGTGGAAAACAAGCTCAACCACGATTGATTGAAGTGGACAGGCACGCTAAAATAGAAATTCCAATTCTTGTTTTACAGTTGTAATGTGAAGCCAAGTTTTGAAATCTTGTCGGTCACTGTTTTAGTAGGGCCCACAACATCTTGTTTTTTTGTTGCGTTCGTTTGGGGCACTGTTTTAGCATGGCCCATAGCATATTTTTTTTTTCTTTTACTTTGATTGTGTTTCCAACTGGAAATCATTTACAGGGAAACGTGTTTATGAATGAGAGAGAGGGCTCGGGAAAAGATTGAGGTGGATGGGCAAAGCAATTTGGAAGAGTACCGATTGGGTCGAAATTTGATGGCCGGTGACCGTTACTTTTTCTCTGATATTTTTTATTTAATTATTTATAATTAATAATTAAATTAGTTTATATTTATTTTAATTTTGGATTTATTAAGTTTAAAAATCAAATTGTGTTTGGTTAAAATTATTTTTGGATAATTTTTTTCATAAAGTGAAAAGAGATTTGATCTTTATAAATATTTGGTAGATCCAAAATTAAGATGAATCTAGTCTAGTGGTAGATTAAGATATGCATGTTTTGAAATGTTTTGTCTAAGGTGTTAGCCACCTATAAAAATTTGTTATATCAAATGGTGGTTAAATTTGTTTTAGCCTTCAAGAAACAATTCTTTTGTAAAAATTGTGAGTTCTTGAAGCCTTATGATGTCTTTATCCCTAAGGAGACCATTTTCACTATTGTTTCCATCAGAAATCATTCAAAGTCTGCTGTTTACAAGATAAAAACTGCTTATGAGGTTCCATTTTCATCATTTACTTCTCCTTTTCACTCTCACAAAAAACCTCCAGTTTCACCCATATTCCCCTTCACAAAATCCTCCAAAAACCTTCATTTTAATCTCTAAACCATTTTTATCCCTCCTTAAAACATGTAAATCTTCCCTATTCAGGTTTTAACCCTCTGTTTTTAGCATACCGAAACCCCTTTTCAAACTTAAAAAACCCTGATTTTGGTCTAAAGGTGCCTTTTATGCATATAGGCCCTTAAGCGCTTTCTCCGCCATTAGCCCTAGCCCTTTTCATCATACGACCCAGAGCCATGACCAATCTCTAAAAAATCTGTCGGCCATCACATATCGGCATTTCCAATTCCCCTTTCTCCTTTTCTTTTTCCTCCGATGGCCCGATTCCTCGATCTAATCTTGGCCGTCAAATTCACAAGAATCAACAACAAATATCTCATCACGCTTCGCCCATGACCCTCTACCTATGCATTCCATCGATTCTTCCTTCACCATTGATCTCTCTTCCAATCGAATAGTTGCCCGCTCTTTCGGCGCATCGCATCGCGAACTCGCTTTGTCCCGATCATTGCGTT
Organism: Pinus albicaulis; assembly: GCA_034641835.2. NCBI lineage: Eukaryota > Viridiplantae > Streptophyta > Pinopsida > Pinales > Pinaceae > Pinus > Pinus albicaulis. Next base: position 1,160,019,768 of record CM076577.1, read on the forward strand.
CTTTACAAACATGATCCTCCGATTCAATCTTGATCGTCCATTCCGGAGATTCGACGATCATCGTGTAACCTGATGATTCAACATCTCATTGACCCGTCCACCCCGTGACAAGATTGCTGACGCAATCGGTAGCCCCACTTTACTTGTCCTCCAGTCCACTGAGTTTTCGCGCTCAATACTAGCCATCCATCTGTGCCCCTCCCGCCAGATCAACGGTCCCGATCCCATCCCACACCATCAAGTCCTTGGCCAACTGCTCTTTTCTCTCGGCACCTTTCTGCCTATTGCGTGTGCCCTGCACCGTTAGATCTGCAATCGAGGATCCAACAGCCCACGATCCATATCGCGCGACTTTTCACCCAACCCCATCACCACACAACTCTTATGCGATACTGGTGGTATCCAAAATTCCACGTGTCGCATAGTCTATGGTATCGCGTTCCAAACACAAAAAACCACTAACCACCCAAATGCTACGCGAAAACCATCCTCGGTTTTCCAATACCACCAATCGTTTTCGCGCCCTATTTTCAAAATTTAACCTGGTTAGCTACTCTACCAGGGTTTCTCTCCTCTGCCGCCGCATTCCTCCATCCTCACTGCTCCTCACCTCCATTAAACCCTCTGTATCGTAGTAATCCACCATCGCAGGTTTTGTATAAACTCGTTTATTATTTGATTGCAGGTTTTTAATGGTGGCTCTATGAAGGTTCTCCCACAGTTACACAGTGGTGATATGAAAGCCAGGGGTGACGATCCTAGGCCTTAATCAAACTACAGGATGTGACATAGAAGGATGAAATATCACGTCTCGAGCAGTAAAACACCATTGCTCGTACAGTGAAACCCTACAGTGAAAACCTTCCAAGCCACCGGTACAAATGAAGCAATAAAGCATATCAGTACGAAGATTAAAGCAAGAAATCAAAGGATTAAACAAAGATCGAATATCAAAGAGTTAATCCTCAGTTTAAGGAAAAAGAGAAACATGTTAGTCAAAAGAGGCCTCCACTGCCACATCAGAGGCCAAAATTATCATTCTCAGCTACCAAAACACCACCTGCAGCCTCATTAAATCAAAAGAAGGCATAGTTATTGCTCAAGTTAGTGATATTTTTTATTAAAGAAAACCAGAGTAATTTCCAACCTACCTAAAGAGTTTAAAGTCAACAAAATCAGCCAGTTAGATAAATATTTAATGAAAACCAATTAATACAAGGAAAATATCAGAGATCTTCTCTATTGAGCCCCTCAAAGGCAGAGAAGCATTGAACTTGTATTAATTGAACAAATTACCTTTCCTTTCACTCCACCTCCTCTTTCTTCTATAAAAACTCATGAATAAGATGAGATGTTGTTGGTTGTTGATGTAATAGTTGTTTTTGAAACTTTCTGCATGTAAATAGTTCTCAGAGGCTGTTGAAGCTTTGTTTGTAATTAAAGAAGATAGGCTGAGAAGAGAAGTTGTTGTTGTACTGAAACATTGGACTTGAATTTTGCAACTAGATTGACATCAATATACAAGCTGATTCATGGGATCCTGGTCTATACCATTGGTGATGTACTTCTTACTGTACTTGTTTTCCCTCTTATGTTTTCCATAAATTTGTCCATTTTTCTATGATAAAGAACAACAAATATAGATTAGGAAATACTCTTAGAAGTACCCTAAATCTCACTGATAAGCTTTATCTTCATGTTTTATTCCAATTGTGTATTTAAGAATGATTTAATACAGTATAAACAGTCAAGGAATGTTGGTGAGCCCATGTCTTACTGTCTAAAACTTTAAACATTGTTCTTGAATGATATTTTCATTACATACTAAGTAGAATTAAACTAGGGAAGTTTATGGTTTGCCCTGTCCTCTAGTTCTTTCTCCAAAGGTTGTTTGAAAGTTTTCCTTAAGAGTATGCTGAAAGCAGGCTAGGTTAAAAGTCCTTACTTGATCTTAAGCTGCACTTTGTTTTCTTAAATGTTTTCATCTCTTCTGAAAGTATTTAGGAGGATTACTGGATTGTTTGTATGATATGTTGGCTTTAATACAAGTTTGTCCAAAGAAGTCTATGGTTAGCCTTGTCCTTTGGTCTACTTCAAACAGTTACTTAAAGGCTTTTCTTGTTTAGTAGAGTTGATTAATTCTTGTTGAATTGTTAGCTTTACTTTGTTCACAACACTTTAATGTTCCATCTCACCATTTAATGTAAAGAGATCCTTTGATATAGATGACTTGCCCCATGGACCACTCTTGAAAACTGTTATACAATTAAAAAATTTTGTGACACCATATCCCAATGGATTAAGTTTGTTTCACACCTATCCTATCAGCTGAACCTTTTCCAATTTGCTTTCATCTTCACCCTTATGAAACTCTTTAATTTTCAGGACTTTCCACTCAATTCAAGATTAATCCCAACCAAACAAAAAAAACCCTTATACTTAATAACTAGCCTAATATCATACTCAAAACCTTAAAGATATATAAATCTTTCAATTATAAGAGAGATCCCTCTCTGGATCCAGGAGGGCTAGATCCTGAGAATCTCAAAGTGGTTCTGATGTAGGCTCTAAAACGTTTAGTCTTGCCACTCTTCTAAACTATAGAGGACCTAACATACTGGCGACCATGCTGGGGAACTTTCTGAAGTAATAGATAACTTCACAACTCAGATGAACCCCTGTTCCTAAATGAATCAAGTGTTTGCCTAGAGTGGTTATTGTTGATGGTGAACAACAAATGAACCCTAAAAAACAAGTAAAAATTCTTCACCTGGTGACTCCACTGAATATCAGTAGGCCTGCTGATTTTCCTTGGTTTTCCAAAGATTCCACTAGGAAACCTTTCTACCATAACATCATTCATATCCAGTTAAGAAGACTTCGAGGATTAAGTTTTCTTTGTCAGAAGACTAGTTTGCCTCTGAAATATTGTTATATTTGGCCAAAATTTTCTTACCTTGGGTCTAAAGATAACAATAAAACCAACAAAGTGGCTTCAAGAAGAATTCATACCAGAAGCCATCCTGACCCAAATCCTCCTGAGATAGTTGATAATCCAGAAATAATCCTTAGGAAATCCCCTAAGGCTAAGAATCCAACTATTGTCAGACTAGTTTTAAGAGCTAACTCCTTTCCTGAAAGCCTTGTAGCTCTTAGAGATACCCAAGTTGACTTACCTTTTTCAAGAAGTTTACCAAGAACTAGGTCACTTAGTGGTAAAGATCAGATTGAATTTGAGCCTTTTAGTTCCCCACAACATAGTGGTGATCACAGTAATAGGAGAGAAACCCATCCTTCTACACCTCCTGACTCTCATTATATTCAGAATTTTGGCTTCTCTCACCCTAGATTTGCTCAAAAGTCTCTTGTTGGTCCAAATACTTCTATTTTCCATTCATCCACTATTCAAACCACTCCATTCCACCCTCTTCCTCCTTTCATAAACCCTCCACCTGTTAATCCCCCATTCATCCCACAACTTCCTATCATGGCAACATGGTATACTCCTCTAGTCCTTCCTTTACCTCCAGTCAATCTGCCACAGGACTACCAGTCCAAGATACCATTGTATGATGCCAGTAGTTCTACTGCAGCTCATTTACATGTGAACAAAATCAATGACTATTTTCATAGAAATGAAATAGATGATGATATTGTTAAACTCAGATTGTTTGCTCAAATTTTAGGGGGAGAAGCAAGAAAATGGTTTAAAGGTTTAACCCCTCATAGTATTCATGACCTCCAAGATTTTCACTAGTTGTTTCTAAACAAATGGGAGGTTAAGAAGAATCCTCTTCAGATTCTATTAGAATATGAGAATATCAAAAGGAATGTTGGAGAGGGAGTTCAGGAGTACTGCACTAGATTTGATAGTGTGTACAATGCCCTAACCCTTCCTATGAAGCCTCGACAAGGCCTAGCTTTAATGAAATTTCCTGATGGCTCTGATCCTGAAATGGCTTACCAACTTAGAGAAAGAGACTACCTCACCTTAGAAGAAATGCAAGGAGGGGTAGTCAGTGTTGAAGCCAATTTAATTGCCAAAAGAGCTAGAATGAATACTGAGAAAAGGATTTCATATAGGGAAGACACCACACCCTCTACATCTGATTCTAATTTAACTAAAACTATGGAAAAGATGATGGAGAGATTAAACATATTTGAGAGAGCTCAATCTAGAGAAAACCAAGCAGCCTATCAAAACAGAAATCAGAACCAAAATCAGAATTTTAGGAGAAATCAACCTCAAAACAAACCAAGAGACTCTGATCAGGATATTAGGCCTCCTTTTCAGCAAAATTATGTAAGTGAGGTTGAAGAAACAATTGAACAAACAAAGGAAGATAACATGAACATGTTGGGAGTAGATAATGATAATTTTGATGTCCCTAATAACAGAAAACAAGGTTTATATACACCCTATGATGATGAAAGAACAGAAACTGAATATTATCATCAAGATCTTGAAAATGTCATCATAGAAACTCTAAAATAATATGACCTTAGGAGTAAAAAGAATCAGGAAACTCCCAAGAATAAAACCTCTGAAAACTCTGCTAAAAACAACCCTGTGAACAAACCCAAAAACGTTAAACAAAAAGACAACATAGTGGCTGTAAATTCTGATCAGAATAAGGGTAAAATCACTCAAATTAATGAAAAACAGAGTGAATATATTAGTAGCACTGGCAGTTTCGCTAATCCTCCTATTAAAATGTTTTTGACCAATGTAAATAGAGGAAATCAACAAGTTGATTTTGTTGATAAATTGGTGACTAATAAGGTTGAAACAAACGTTTTAAAAAATCAGATTCCTTTCAGTTTGGAAAATGAAATTGCAAAGATTAAAATCGTTGTTCCCCTTACTGAATTAGTCACCCAAGATGTCTATAGATCACAAATTTTGAAAGCTTTAAACGTAGGAGAAAATAATGATACTGTCAACCTCAATGATGACCAACTAGAACTCTTATTCGGCCCTAAAATTGAAGGAAGATATCAAGAAGGACAGTTCCTCCCTTTTATGTTAGTTTGAAAATTCATGACAAAATTTTACACAATGCTATGCATGATTCAGGGGCTTCTCACAACCTAATGCCCAAAGCAGTAATGGAGAGTTTAGGCCTTGAAATTACCAGACCTTACAAAGATCTATACTCCTTTGACTCTAGTAGATTGAAATATCTAGGACTAGTTAAGGACCTATGTGTAAACTTAGCACAAATTCCAGCCAAATGTTTAGTGATGGATATTGTAGTGGCTGATGTACTGCCCAAATATGGCATGCTTCTGTCAAGATCATGGGGAGCTAAGTTGCAAGGAACAATGAAAATGGATATGACTTATGCTATTATCCCTATTTTTAATCAAACTAGAAGACGTTATAGGGAATCTCACATGCAATACATGATAAGTAGCCAAGATAGACCGGAAAAATCTCCTCTTTATTCTGTACACACAAGCCTTGACTCATTTATTCTCTTCAATGATGAAAATTTTAATGAGCAAGGATTGGAACATGAAACATCAACCAGCTTAGTTGTCACCCCACATCACAACATAGTGACTACCATAGTGGCAAACATATAAAAAGAGGAGGAGAAGGCAGAAGTGTCTAAACAGTTTGCTAAAATAGAAAATCACAGCAAACAAAACACAAGTCTAGAGTCACAAAACAATCATCCATTTATTGTTAACCTTGAGAGTCAAGAAAGAAATCCTCAACATATTGACAACTATGAGGAACGAAATCTAATTCAACATAGTGCTGACCCACAAGAACAATCTAATAGCACACAAGGCAAAGAGGACAAAAATAAAACCAATGATAATTCTGAAAACAATCCTCTTTGGAGTATGAGTTTTGATGGGTCTTGTACCAAAAACGATGCGGGTGCAGGAGTTTGGCTTGAAAAAACAAAGAATAATCATATTTGGTGAAGAACACAAAGAATAATCATGCGAAATTTGCCTGCGAGTACACTCCGGTTATGCCTCCAACACCGGGTGGAACCCCACGGCTCGTGTTTCTCGAAAACTTCTCTAAAAAGCATCTCAACATTCAAAAGTCTTCTAAAGCTTCTCCAAATCATTTTATTGGATTCGAAGGTTCAAAATAGTCGAAATAGTACATTGGTTTTGCGAGAATGGATACGGGTTGCTTTAGATAGAACTCATTCTCGTGGCCCCTGGTGGCCCTTGGAACTTCTACGAAGCATATTGGCCTTAATAAGTCCTCTACTAACTACGAAAACCTCACCATTATTTCCGAGAATTTGCGAAACATCCCAAATTTACTATTGGTTTCCTAAGTAAGGCCTCTGGCCCCTTTTGGCTAGGCCACTTTACATTTGCGCTGGCTTGGTGGCCCTAGTGGCCTAGAACTTCTGCGAAGAAAAATCATGTAGAAGTTATTTGATGGCTGCGGGAAACACGAACGATGAGTCTAGAATGTCCAAGAAAGTCTAAATTTACTATTCACACTCCCAGGAATGGTCGAGATCATGCTTTCAGATAGAGCATAAACAATTTTGTCTAGTAACCCTAAAACAACTCCACTAATTTTGGAGCACTACGGTTCATGCCGGTCAAAATAGGAACTCTACCAATTTAGGTTCACTTTTCCAAATATCCACCGGGATAATCGTGGCATTTAATTTTGGTTGTGCGGTTGGGCACATGCCCCAAACCATGCGGTTATATAAGCTGCCGTCACGGGTGGAAACCACGACATTCAACTCTAGTTTGGTTGGCGGAGACTCGAGGTTAAAGAAGTGGAGTTAGCATTGGTATATAAGCGGAACATGAAGAGAGCATGTGATAGGGTCCAATAAAATTTGGTGGTATCATGGTTGTTAATGTAACTGCGATGGTTAGCCCTTGAACATGGGTGATAGGCATATGGTGAGGGGCGCCCCCTGCGCTCTCCCATGTCGAATTCACCAAACTTTATAATAAAGCGCGCTTACAATGATAGTTAAGAAACATCATGGTGGAGTTGGTTAAGATGTGGGCAGCTATGTGGGATTTCATGCGATCGATCCTGCGGCCCTCCACGAAAATTTTGAAACATTCGAGGCCACGTGGCAACCTCGGGATCGGCCACATGGCACCTTATCATTGGCCCAACGACAACGTTGAATCCAATGACCAATGAAAAATGTTGCCACTTGTCATCCTGCAATTCATCCAGAGAGAATATTTCAAGGAAGCTATCCCTTGGAATATTTTTTACTTTTCGAAAACCTAGTCAACTGCGGTCGAATGTCGAAAATTGTGGTTTACTTGGACTTTTCAAATCGCGATAACTTCTTCATACGGTGTTGTTTTTTCGGCTTAGTTTGTAGTGCGAGGAATCGGGAAGACTAGATCTATACGGTAGCTCGGAGTTCGACACACTTTCAAAAACTTTGAAATTTGAGCTATCATGAGTCCCATGATCTTGATCGATCACTCCTCCCCATTAGGAATATTTTGGACCCCAAAGACTAATTTTGTTCGGTAAATGAAAGTGCAACACCCTCACATTTCCCGTACTCCATACACTTTTCCTTTCTTGGCTTAGTTCCTTTGATCCTAAACTTGAGTAGTCGAAACCTTGCCCCTCTTGAATGCTATTGTCCTCCTGTCAATTGTCTTCCTTGAACTCAACGAGAAAATTCTTGTGTTAAATATTCAATGAAAGTAGTTGAACATCATGTCCTTGATCATCGATCAAAGGTGGCGATTTGCTGCGAGAATCTTCTTCACGTGGGCTGCTCTGTTCTCACATCAATGATGGAATATTTGGTTCCACTTTCGCAGTCTTTTTATCCTCTTGCTTGAAATTCTTGGGATGTGTAGTTGGATGAAATGTCCAACATTGGGCAATTAAATGTCCCTTCTTCTGTAAATGTGTGCAGTCTGCTTTGCACCTTGTACAAGTTTCCTTCGCTTCAATTCTTTCTGTGCCTTCATCCCACTCTTCCAACATTTTGAAACTTCATGGTTACATAGACCATAATAGGAAAAACAACTCTTTCTTCCTTTCATGCATACGGAAATTGTCATGCTTAACATAAACATAATCAACTTGACTATGGGAAGAATTATACCTCGCATGTTTCTTTGCATGTCCATATTTTTTACCTTCTTGAGGAGATGAACTTTTATAGGTTCCAACTTTCTTTTGAATACCAACATCGGTGTTCATGTCTTGATAAATTTACATCGAAAACTCTTGCTATAAAAATTTGCAAGTATACAAACATCTTGCGCCAACATAGGCTTCTGAAAACGATAGCAATCAACTTGAAAAAAAAACTTGACAAGTTTGTGGTTTAGAACTTGCAACAAAGTTCTTCTTGGAGTTTTGTCAGTGCCTTCATGGTTGTAGAGTTTTGCCATAAGATTGAACATAGCCTAGACGAGAATTTCTTTGCCTTTCCTCAACCAAAATAAGATCAATCATGCCTTTTGCATGTTAGCCTAGACCCTTGCCTTCATATACCATTTTTAACATCAACTTGGACCTTATACCTCGAGTGTGCTTTTCGAATGAACATATACATCTATACGAAGAAGAATTTGAAGACAAATTTTAGTGATTTACCTCTGCTTCAAACACGTATTTGGTTAAGGCCTCTGGGGAATGATGGAGCTACATCTCCATCTCATTCATTCTTTGAAGAATTCCTTCTTTCTCTTTCTTCATAGCAACCAATTTCTCATGAATTCTAGTTCTTTCGCTTCCATCTTCATATAAAATTTGCACCATATCCTTCGGGATGTAGAAATGTGCTTCATCTCTTCATCGAAGAGACTTTTAAAGAGTTAGAAACCTCACTTTGGAAGTTGCTATAATTATGTAAATGAATTAAAGAAGTTCAACAATAATTCACAAAGCTTCAAAACAATTGACAAACTTCAACATTATGGGTTTGTAGATTCAAGCTCTTTTACGGCTTGTATCTCTTCTTCAAGCAACCTATTTTGGAAACAATATTAAAGAGGGATTATTACTGTGAGGGTTTCCTTGAGTCCTTTGGGTAAGGAGAACGCTTTCAACCTTCTTCCTTCTTGTCCTCTTCTAGACTTAGCTAACAATATACTCCCCTTCTCTAGCAAACTCAAACTTGTAAGCAACGATCGGAGTGCCCATTTTACCCAGCTGTTAAACACCTTTCAAGTCAAACGAAGCCTACTTCTCTATCGAGCAAACAACCTAGTGCTCTATCAATAAAGAAACCTAGTGCTATGATACCACGATCTAAAATGGGTGGATAACTTGTTATTCTTTGCAAGCACCTCCCACTTAGTTAAATAAATTAAGATCTAACTTATTCTTGGTGTGTAGAATTGAATTCTTGATTTAGGTGTATGTAATTTAAATTTTTTTAATTCTTTAAGTATGAGGAATTACACATTTTTTTTGCTAATATTAAGCATGTACAACAACCATAAATTGCGGCAAATAAGAATCAGCACACTAACAACAAATTTAATAAGGGATTTCACCTGAATATCGTGGGCTACATCTCCTTGAGCCTTTGTCAGGCGACTTGGCTCCTTTGGTTTATGATGGATAATTTATTTTAAAAGTAAGCTAATTAACTCCAATGGTTATTTAGACTATACAATTGAGTTTAGAATACCATCATACCCTTGAAATGGTTGTTATCACTGCGAAAGATAGAACTAGGCTTCCTTTGACTTGACCTCATGTCGGTGCCCTTAAGATTCCCAGAGAGCTTATCTTTGGCACAAAATCCTAGATTTATTTTATGTACTTGAAACCTCACCTATTGTATCCGGCATATATCATACATCCAAAATAGGTTGTTCATTTTCTCAAAATGAGCTGCGTCTCCCCAATCTAGGCCTCCATCCACGCACAGTGGCCTAGGTACCCCACTTAATTACCTGTGGCTTACTTGACATTAAAAATTATTCAAATGGCTCACAATAAATCCCTTAAATGGATTCATAATGTCCAAAATAGTCGAAAAAACTATTCAATTGCTGAAATTGGCCTTTGGGCTAACTCACAGTTACGCCTCCGACACTGATGGCACCCCTAGCTCTAGGTTCCGCGAAAAATTCTGAAGCATCTAGGCATTGAAAAGTATTCAAAATATTATTCAAATCCTTCCATTGGATTCATAAGGTTTAAAATATTTAGAATAGACTATTGATTTTACGAGAATGGATACGTACATTTTACTACCAGATGAGCCTCATTCTCTTTGGACCAATTGGCCCTAGTGGTATTTGGAACTTCTACGAAGAATCTCGGCCTTTAGAAGTCCTATAGTGGCTCTAAAAACCTCACCACTACTTAGTAATATTTAAGAAACATCAAGGTACTATTGGTTTCACGAGTAAGGTCACTAGCTTCCCTGGCTAGGCCTCTTTTTACTGCTTCTTTGGCTCTTGGTCGCCCTAATGACCCCTAGAAATTATACGAAGAAAAATCACTCTCGAAATTTCTCTGATAGCTCTAAAACCCTCACCGATGAGTCTATAATGTCCAATAAAGTCAGTGTTGTTCACACTCCCCAGAATGATGAATCATGCTCAAGATAGAGCATGAACAATTTTAGTCTAGTAACCCACTAAAACAACTCCATTAATTTTGGAGCAACAACATTAAACTCCGGTCAAAATAGGAACTCCACCACTTTAGGAACGCTTTTCAAATATCCACTAGTATAACCACAACATTTTAATTTGTTTATGCGGTTGGGCACATACTGAGCCATGCGGTTATATAGCGCAACGCAGTGAAACCACAACATTAAACTTTGGTTTGGTTGGTGTAACTCGAGGTTAAAGAAGTGCGTTGGCAACGACCATTATATAACTAAACATGAGATATTTAGCATGTGATAGGATCCGATAAATATGGTAGTCTCATAGTTGTTAGCATCTGTAGGTGGTTAGCCCTTGGACATGGGCGACGACCATATGGGGAGGGAGTTGGTCCCTCCACTCCCCCACATTGGAATTAACGTTATAATAAAACCGCTTACAATGATAGTTAAGAAACATTGTGGTGGAGGTGGTTAAGACACGGGCATCCTATGTAGGAGGTCGCGCGATCGATCCTTGACCCTCCACCAAAATTTTGGCTCTTGTTCAAGGGCCACGTGGCGGCCTCGGGGGTTGTCCATGTGGCACTCATCATTGGCCCAACAACCAACATTCAATCCATTGACTAATGAAAAATGGCCACTTTTCATCCTGTAATTCATACGAGGAAGATATTCTAGGAATATTCCTTGGAATATTTTTTTACTTTTTCAAAAACCCGGTCAACCCTGGTCAAATGTCAAAAATTGCCGGTTTAGTGGAATTTTCAAATCATGATAACTTCTTCATACTATGTCGAGTTTTCAAAACATTCACGGCACCGGAATTAGGAAGACGAGATATACAGTCACTCGGGGTTAGACACTCTTTCGAACGATTTGAAATTTGAGCTATCACTTAGGTCCTTGATCCAAATGCGATCGGTAGGTGTGCGAATAAGTTCGGTATTTTGAGCATTTTTCCGAGTTTAGTTTTGGGCCTTTCCGGTTTTGAATCGAAGTATGCCCAATTAAGCTTGTGAGAGTATTGACCTCGACTTGAAGGTTTTTCGGCCACGAGAGGTTTTGTAGCGAGATTAAGTTGCAATTTTTGGGATCCAACCAGTGGATCGAGCCAGCAGTACATGATGTTCTTGACACCTCCGAAGAATTTGCCATCCCCGAGATGGAACCTTGCTAGACTCATGTATTTGACGGTATCACCAAGTGATTGATTATTTCTTATATTTTCATCTTGAAAATAATATTCCAAGAGGCTATCATTTATCTTCGAGAGGAAGAAGGGAGATCTTGATTGTCAAGAGCATCGAGTTAATATATTTGCCCTTTAATTCGGTTGAAAGAGGGTATTTTTTTCCCTCATTCATTCCATCCACCCTCTTATTACCTTTCATTTTCCCAAACTGCGAACTCGATACTCTGAATCTCATTTAAACCCTAGAACCTTTTTGGACTTATTACTTTATAAAACCCACTTATATTAAAAGTACGAAATTATATTGTCATAGCCACACCCGCAAACGATCGTTGGTATACAACCCTAAACCTTACCTATTGCCCACACTTCGCGACTCGCAGTTTTCAGCCTTACCTCTTAAGAAGCCTTATTTTGAATCTTGTTTTTATGGCAAGTGTGATGAATTGGGACTTGCCATACCTCTTTACGCATTGACAAAAACGCATGCGAACCTTCATATTTCTCATTTCCTTATCTTTCACATGTTCCACACCCTTCGAGGTGCTTAGTGCGTCGCATGTCGCACTTCTCGTATTTTTACAACTTACCCATTACGACACCGCAAGTTAAAAGTTTTAACTTGCGATATGGACGGGATAGACATTGCCCTTGTGCAAGCTGAGGGCTTGGAAATCTTTCATATAATGGGTCGGGTGAATTTTTCCATATTTTTAACTAAAAATCACTTGTTTGCTTGGAAAAGCTTATCGTGGGTCCATTTCACGATCACGATCACAAATCGCAGTGTTTAAAGGATGGGCACGAGAGGTAAACGTTAAGATCGGTTGAAGTGCAATGTGTGATGGGTGGGGCTAATCGCAGATCACAAAATTTTAGAAAACAAGTGCAAAGACAAATGTTAAATTCATCGATGCGATAATAGGTGATGTGGTAGAGGATGTAGCATAGTGACATGGCAGTGATGTGGTAGATGATGTGTCCTGGCCCATGTACGCATAGCGGATCTCACGGAGTTAAGTTTATGGTTAAAAGTTAAAAGTTACAAAGTGCGGTGGGGGCCCGGACGCGATGTAGTTTACAGAGCACATTAAAAGGATTTCAAATCTACATACATGGCCTTTTCGGCATTAAATCGTATGGGAGGAGGAGAAGGGGTTACAACGTAAAAATTCGTGGAATGTCGAAGTGAGATGTGTGATACGGTGGGACCCGTCGCAAGGCGCACACCACAAAAGATAAAAAAGCTAAGTCGCAAGGTAAAAGTTTAGCGCGAAGTGCAACATGCGATGACGGTGGCACGATCGCAATGCACATATCGCAAATGTTAAAGGACAAGTGCTAAAGAAAATGGTAAGAACACTTCCAAAATATGTGAAGTGCGATATCAAAATGAATGCGATGTATTCCCGAACCAAGATTTAAGTATTTTCAGCCCTGGGTGAATGAGCTTTTACATTGTTTGTGTGTGTAAATAGGTCGAGTCGGGCATATGAGGAAATAGGCTACACATGGTAGAAAGACTTGGGTCGAACTTTGATAAAAGGAAAAGGCAAAGGCGAGGCTAAACGTCACGAGGAAAAAAAGACAAAAAAAGTAGATTCGAAGCATCGATGCGAGATATAACAACAAAGACTAAAGGCGATCGCTTATCAACACCAGCATCAATAAATAGAAGTAGCCGACCTTTTGAGAATTAATTACCCAACATTGATATTTTGAAAAGCGAGGACCATTTGTCAAAGCCATCAAAGAGTTTAGATCAGCAAGAAATTGCTCAAAATTAATTTTACGAGGCGATATGTTGTCGAGAGATATCTTGCTCAAGCCTTGTGTGGCCATGCCTTTTTAATTGGAGTTGTTTTGTAATAAATAAGTTTAACCCAAGTAGATTAGGGAAACCAACTCGATTTTTAGCTAAATATTGCTCGAATTTTCATCAAAGGTTGGAACCTTGTTAAACTCTTCATTTTGTAGAATTATTGTGTTGAACCTTGTAACTATTTTGAGTTGGGCATCAATAACAAAGGAAGCTGTTCACATGATTCATGAGCTATGTTAATGGTGATGTTCTTTCCTACGTATTAATGTTTTTCCTCTGTCTTTGCATGTTGTGCATCGATTTCTTTGATTACAAAATAGAAGTTTTATATTAAGATTTGTTGAGAGAGCACCTTAGTTCTGTCTATTTTTTGTTATCTTAATGTTTTCCTGCGAAGTATAGTTAAAAGAATTCTTAACTTCTCTTTAGCTATTACTAAACTCACTACTTTCTTTCATCTCATATTCACACGCGATAAGTCCGGTCTACATGAATTGTCTTTCCACCCCATATGAATGCCCCTTAAAAAATTTATGCACAATTCAGCCTCTTAATGCTACATAGCCCAATGGATTAAGATTCACGACTTTTTCTATCCAACCACCCAACTTGATCAAAACCAATAGTTCTCATAATCTACATAACTAGCTATATAGGCAATTATACTCATCGAAATAAATAATAAATCATAAATATTAGAGAGAGCCCTCTACGAGTCAGGAGAGCTAGGTCCTGGACTCCAAAGTAGTTTGATGTTGTCCTCTTTTATTTCTTTACGATCTTACAAATTACGGAGAGCCAATGGGGAGCGAGAGGTCATCGGAGTTGATAGTAAGTAGAAGTTGTATTCAGTCATGCGGGGGTGAGTAGTCGGGGGAATCTATGAGAGATAATACAGGTGATGAGTCTTATGTGATCGGCGGAGCAACATATGATGGAGCATGAGTCGACGAAAGGAGGAGGCTATGGCCTGCACCATGCATGATAGTCCTTTAGGAGAGAACGATGAGGTACACATTGAGTACATGATGGGATGTACAACTACCCTTAGGGTCAGCCATGGGTGAGGAGAAGACGAATGTGTGGGCATCTGACGAAGTTTGAGATACTTATCCTCATGAGATGTTGGAGGTTGATGGGATAGCTTTGTGAGAGGGTAGTGTTAGCTCCCTGTAATTTTGGTAGATTGGAATTGACCAAAAGGACAAAGAGGGTAACATAAAACCAATCTTTGGAGTCTGAGACATAGCCTTCCTGGACTCATGAGGGAATCTCTCTATGTATGTGTAAAGGATTTAACTTGTTTTATTTTAGGGTTTTTAGTTTTAGGCTAGTTATAGGGATTAGGGTTTGTTTGTTTGTTTGTTTGGGCATTTGAGTGAGTTGTCGACGAACATATAGAGTAGAGAGGTTGAGACCATTGGGATATGGAATACGAAAATGCCTTGAAAATTATAGCAATAGGTCAAGGGTGTTTCGGAGGCAAGTATAACAAATCCAAATGGATCTTCAAGGCTTATGTGAGTGAAGTGAACATCAAATTATGAAAAAAGTAGGTGCAAAGAGCGATTCAAAGTCACTTTAACAAATACTAAGCAAAGAAGAGTCTTAAAGAACACTATGCATAAGAAAGAGACAAAGGACGGGGCACACCATAAACTTCTTTGATCTAGCTTAGAAAGCAAACTTCAAAACAACTATCCATCAAACCCTAGAAAGAAGAGAACTCTAATCTTTGTAGCTATCTACTTTCAGAAAGGAAAACATGTAAGGATAACACATAGTAATGATCAAAGAGTAGGAACTCATAATTCCTTAATCAAAACATGATACCTTCAAAGCAACCATTTAAGATGAACTAAGGGATAGGGAAAACCATAAACTTCCTCAGCCCAGAAACCACCAATTAGCAATACTTGAAGTAAATACCTCAAAAACAATGTTTAAAGTGATTCGAAAGGCAGGGCTAACCATAAACTAATTGGGCCCGGCTCATTAAATCATTCTTGAGATAAACAAGTTGAGTGGGATTAGAGAGCAACTAAGAATTCTCTAAACTGACACAACAAGGAAAATGTGAAAACGAAATAGCGGACGAGACTTAAAGGTGCTTTTGACATATCTTAAGCTAAAATTTCTACCTTGTTACAGAGAAAGATGAAAAAATATGTAAAACATAATATTTAAAATACAAAATGAGAAATACATAACCATTAGCCATGTTCATGAATCTTGCAAATGAGTTTGTCTTATTGATATTCGGTCAAAAAGATCTACAAGGCTCCAAATCCAAACTTCACCAACAACTCGAGCTATACTCCAACTTCAACAACTAACCAACAAAAAAAATAAGACCTACATGTAGTATTTAATTTGAAAATGAGGAGGTTGAGACCACAGAGGCTTACATAAAGTCATTAATACATCATAAATGCCATTTTTGTCCAAAAATACCATGCAAGGCAAGGCACAAAAATCCTAATTGATAAATGAAAAATAACTCCTCGACCAAATTTGGCAGAAAAAATTGACTTTGAGGCTCACCAGTAACTCGAAATATCTTCAAGTGTGTTTTTTTACTTTTGCGAAATTACGCAAGCACAAAGGTCGAAGGGCAGGCGCACCACTTGTGAAAAATTGCATGTTTGTGAAAGCGAGTTTTGGAGGCCTTCCCGGTGTCCAAATGAGCTCCATGATAGCTCATTGGAAAGCTTGCGAATCTACTTTCCAAAATTCCTTTCCATTTTCCATTTATGTCCATTTACTGTCCAAAAACAAATTTTTTCCAAGACTTCTCGGACGTAGTCTGCATCTGCGAAAACAAGGCAAAAAGGTGAAAGTTTGCATGTTTTTGGCCCTTTTGGAGAGAACGGCGCAACAAATGGTGAAACTTGGTGGTGTGATTTCCTTAGCCTAGGGACCCAAAAATGTAAATTTTTCCTCATAGATTCCCCACAAAAAAGCACGAGCGCAGTGGCGTTGCGCCTTAGCCCTTCAGAAGTAGTTGAAAATTCAAGTTTTACAAAAGTTTCTAAAACTTGGATTTGTCTTTCTCATTAGGTTTGTGATTCTTGTAGGGGATGGATTAGCCAGGTTGTCGAGTTTTTCTTTGTCCTTTGCCACCTTTGGTAGGTTTTAATGGAAAGGCTTCACCCACCATATTAGTGTCTTCACTCTCATTGTCATGTACTCTACTGTCAGCTGATACCATCAGGCTCTTTGAGCCATGGCCAACATCCTCCTTTGACTTATTCATTCCCTTCTTCTTCATTTAAATTTATCTCCCATGATGTCTTGACTTTCGACCTATTTTCATCATCATTCTTGCTATGTGCTTTACCATTATTTGTCTCCTTGCTCTGTATTTATCATCGACATTTCCCACCATCTTGCCCTTTGCTTCAATACTCTACGCAGCAGTATTGACATTTTTACCCTCTGTCTTTGACACCCTAGGACTTGATGTGAAGCTGATATGAAGGAGAGACAATGGAATGACAAAAGTTTTCTTGTAAGTGAGGGGTGAATGAATGAGTGTTATGAATGAGATAGGTGTATGAACGGTGGGGTGAATGAGTCAATCTCCAAACGAGTGTAATCCCCCTTTTTATCACTAATTTTCCTTACGGATAGATGAAGTAATGACAAACGATGGATTACGAAGTTTTTTTAAATACTGAGCTTTCTTCTTTGGGCTTCATTGTGCATTAAATGATGGCAAAAATGCTTGGAAATGGTTTGATGTGATGGTGTAACCTTGATATGCAGACTTTCAAAAATAATTTGGGAGTGAATTGAGTGTTTTTAGGGTTGAGGAGGCCCTTACGACGAGCGCACGACTCCCGGGGGAAGCAGGTGAGTCGGAGTTGAGCGAGCGTAGTGCCTTGTGCCGGGCGCGCGATGCCAAGGTCTTTTGCGGGCTGTCGGGTGAATCGGGGAAAAGGCACAACGCCACCTCCTAGGCGCACGGCGCTGTGTATTTTGCACGGGACGAAAATCCGGGGGCATAGCGCCCAACTCCAGGAGCACACAATGCTTATCCTGGGGGTGAAGCGCCTGAGCATTTTCCCAATTTTGACTTAGAAACTCAAATTTTCTTATCTCCTTGAAACTTCTAATTCTATGCGAGTGACCAATGATTCTCATGAAGTGTGAAGTGATTTTTTAATGGGCTAATGAATTCAAATTTTCTTTGCGGCCACTTTCTAAGTTTCCAGGCCTTTACCTTTTCTTGCTAACTCTTTTGACACTATACACATGTAGGTAGTGAAGTGGTAAAATTATACTCTCTTTTTGTTCCCTGAGGCATAAGAAAGTTTATATTGACAATTTGTGATGGGTGCACGGTGACATCTTCAAATCCTGGCCAAGGTTACACCATGAATTTAGCCTTTTTCACCTTGGCTAGAAGTTTGTTGGAGTCATGAAATTTTCTTTCCCTTTGATCACGAGGATTTGATCTATTCATCTTGACACAACGGCTGACCTTAAAAACCTCCACCTTACTTCCACCTTGAAGCTCGGCATCATGTTTTTCATCCTTTTGACCCCTTTGGTGCTTTGTAGGGGGCGAAATGATACTTTTGACCTTTCTCATTGATACTCTTTACCCTCCTTGCTCTTTGAGAGCTGACATACTCACTTGGGAAAAATTTGGGATGAGTACACATATGACTCCTTCAACATCTTCATTTGTTGTCATCATGGAGTCTAACTCATCTCTTTATCTTCCATATGACATTTCTGCAATTGATTCTTTGTATTGGCACTCTGTTTGGACTATCGAAGTGTAGAACCCTAGTTCCACAAAGGCGCGTATTTCTTCTCTCCTTTGTTGCAAGATGTCTTCATTAAGGGGAAAATCTCCTACCTCACCAAACTTTCTACTAATAGACCTTTTAACACTCTGCAAAAGTGTCAAAGTTTGCATTTACCTCTTGCGGGCCTTGAATTTGATAAGGTAGTTTCCCCTTTGGATTTTTTTAGATTTTTCCTTGAATAACCATGTCTCAACATTCCGGTACCTGCGAAACACCAATGATTTACCTTGGAACATATGAAACCACTAGTGACCTAGTGAGAGGGTACTTTGACTAACTTGACTAAAGATTGGCTTGGAGACTTCAAGTGAAAATGGAGTATTAACAGTGGTGTATTGAAGACCCAAAATCGTGAACTTGATTTATCTAAAAGAGCATACAGAGATATTTTTTAGACTATCGGTGATTAAGGAACTTGGTGAACATGGGAAGGAATAGGCTTATAGGAAACCCTAGATGGAAAGTGGAGTTATGAAATGAGGAAAAAAATAGATTAATGAGTTTATAGGAAAGGAAAGAAAAGATGGAGATGAGAGGCATAAGCCCATAGATTTTTTGGGAATGACGGAGGTGACCATGGAATGGCAAGGTTGATAGAATAGTGAAAATTTTTCTATAAGGATAATGAAGGCGGTGAGATTTCTAAAACTCACAATGTTCGAAGAATGTTGTTTTAGAAATATAGAACCAATATTTAGTCATCTGTAGATAAGGAAAAATGCGATGATAACAACTAGTATACAACGGGAGCATGACATTCACGATCGGGAGAGGGATGACCTAATGGGAATGGTGGATCATGTACGATGGGTCAATATGCATATGAGGTGTAGATAGATGCACGTGCGATTAATAGAGCAACAATGCTTTCGGGGAGTAGCACTCTCCCGAAGTACATCGATGGGGCCCAACAACATATCTCACCCACTTTGGCCTTTTATAGAGATAGGATCCTTTCTCTACGGGCATATCTTGTCGTGAGATAGGACAAAGCGAGGCGTGAGTTGAGTATGTGATGTAGGAGCATGAGGCTCGAGGAGAAAAATACTTCATTTTATTCGAAAATACAAAAAAAAATTACAAGCAAGGAGTGGATCCTTTGTGTGATTTTTTGTTTTGGTAGATAGGATTTGATATTTAGGGATTTAAACTACTTGCATTTGATTGATGTATTTAGTTTTTATTTTAGATACCAAACAAATATCATGTAATGGGATTGAAAACCAAAAATTAGAAAGATTTGATTCCAAAGATAGATTGAAAGATTAATAATGAACATTATATATTTGTAAGTTGTAATGTAATGCGGAGGAGAAGTTTTGAAGTGTAGAAGGAAAAAATGGCCCGAAATTTGGTATTTATATATATTTACGAAAATGCGGCATAAGTGTCGAATCCCCCGAGTCTTATATTTTTCCTTTGAAAATTTATTGAGAATGTTTTGATTAAGTGCGAACTTGATTTAATTGAATCCTACGCATATTTATTTATATGTGAACATATACAATTTGGCTTGGTTCGACATTAACCATATAAAGCGAGACTCTATGGAGGTGTTTGAGTCATTTTGTAGTTTTTATTCTTATGATATTAATTCATCGAAATTCAAATGAATTTGAAGAGGCATCGAACTCCATAAGTTGACGCATAATAAGAAAAAATTAAACTGCGTTGTCGAGTTTGATTTTTGTAAGATTTAAAGGACATTCTTTGGAATGTCAAAATTAACAGTCGAAAACGAACCTACTCTTCATTGGATAGGTAATGTTAAATGCGGTGGCGTTAGAAAATATGTAAATAGTCTATGTGTTTTATATGAGTAAAAATTGGATAAAATGCATTTGAGGCGACATCATGTGGATCGGAACCTCGATTGAAATTCTTGTAATGTTATTGAGATTAGGAGGAGGCGCCGTAATCATACGATCAATGGGTCAATGGTTATCGCGATTAAGAATACCGATGACTTTAACGGAAACAAAGCGGACCTAATGATTTCATAAATTGGATTTAAAAATTCAAGTTATTGACCTGACAACTCTTGTCATCCTAACGACTTTCGCATGAGAGCTTGAAATCAGATATCAAATATTTAGATGCATGGAGTTTATGATAAAAATGGATGCGATAAATCAATGAAGACAACTTTAATATCATTTTAAATCCATCAATCAACTTCGCAAATATTTGTCAAGAGTAATTTTATTAATGTTGTTTTTTATATAAGTGACACAAGTATTGTTGCCGTCATTTACAAATTGAAGACTATAAAGTGGGTTTTTAATGCATTTGAATTTTGTCTTATAAATTTGGTGGTTAATGATTGATTCTCATAAGGAAAGTGAAGACATTCCACCCGAACTCGAAGACATTTTCTCGAGATTTGAAAAGTTTATCACTCACACCTAAATCTGAACCACCATTAGTGGTATCGGAAGCCGATCTTGGAGACAACTAGAAAAGATCTTAGAAATCGGAGAAAAGAAATCAACATGGATGTCGAAATTGGAAGAGGAGGTGGTGCTGGTCGAAGAGAAAGAGGAAGAGCTGGTTGCAAATGCGAAGTGTTGGAAGGTATGCGAGAGATGCGAAATAATGGAAACGATGAAATGATAAAGAGATGAAGATGTACGAGATGTCGGTGAACACGAGTTGAAGGCTGCAAAAGAAAGGAGAACTTTAACGGAGAGGTTACTCTCGAAATGAGATTTTTTAAATCGATGTTGAGATCCACATCGCTTGGGACTTTTTACGAGGAGACTTAAACCCATAGGAGTTGA
Organism: Pinus albicaulis; assembly: GCA_034641835.2. Taxonomy (NCBI): domain Eukaryota; kingdom Viridiplantae; phylum Streptophyta; class Pinopsida; order Pinales; family Pinaceae; genus Pinus; species Pinus albicaulis. Next base: position 1,160,040,953 of record CM076577.1, read on the forward strand.
TAGATTGGATTAATAGGAAAGTGGATAAGTTCTTCGATTAGGAAGAAATGGATGAAGGAAAAAGGAGTGAATTTTAATACCAAAATTGAAAGGACATGCGAGCGCTTTGGTGGGATGGAGTGCGAGGGCAAAAGAGAGGGACTTGGTAAGCAACCGATAAAGAATTGGAACGGGGATGGTCGTAGTGAGAGGTAAGTTTTTTCCAAGTGATTATCACCTTTCATTATGTAGAAAAATACGGAAATCTTAGAGAGATCAATGACGGTCGAAAAAGAATACACGGAGGAATTTTACAAAGTGAGCATAAGAGCGGGACAAATTCAAGATACAACGAAGAAAGATTTCTTGAGAGATGAGATAAGTCTGCTTTGTCTCCTAAAACAATGGAAGAGGCTTATTAGATGGCCTTGGAAATTTCGAAGAAAAACTCATAGGGAAGAAATACGCAAAAGTAGAGTTACTTTCGGGAAAAGTCGAGGTGGTAGAAGGAAGATCTACAACGAGAGAAGGATCTAGTAGAAACTCGAGTCAACATACACACATAAAAGGTGATGCGAAGTGGCGAAGGGTTTTTCTAGAGGAAGAGGAGCGAGAGGCAGAGGAAGAGAAATCAAATGTTATAGATGTAATAAGCTTGGACACGGAAGCTTATGAATGTCGAGGAGAATGTGGGGACAAATCAAAGAAATGTAATTTTTTCTCGGAGATGAAGAGGAAGCGGAAAAAAGTGCGAGAGCGAAGAAAATACAACGGAGAAAGGAGAATCTTTGGTAGTTAAAAAAAGTCTGTTAAAGCCGACAAAGGAAGTTGTTGAACCAACACGAGAGAAAACTTTTCTTAGAAGTGTATGCAAAGTTCGAGAAAATGTTGTCAAATAGTAATTGATAGTGAAAACGTACTTGATAATTTGGTTTCTACGAAGTAGTGCAGAGAAAGTGAAATTGAAAACGAAAAAAGCTTATCCAACACCATACAAGGTGTCATGGCTTCGAGAAAGGACATCAATTGTTAGTGAATGAATAGTGTGAAGTGGAATTCTAGTTGGGCGGCTACAAAAGATAAGATTGTATTGTGATGTAATGCCTATGGACATATGTCACATATTGTTGGGTAGACAGCGATATGACGGAGGAGCTATGCATGATGGGAAGAAGAACATCTGAAGTTTGTAAAGATGGTATCAATCATACATTGTTTTCGATAGAAGAAGAAGATGCATCAAAAAGAAGATGCGACCTGGAAACTTTGTTAATAAGTGGAAAAAAATACTCTGAGTAGATTGAAGATGATGAGGTAAATTTTTCATTAATTTGCAAACCCCGAGGTAGTAAATAATTCCACTAAAATTTTTGATTTGCCAATTTAAATTCAAGAGATGTTAGAAAATTCTTGTGATGTGTGTAGATGATTTGCCGATGAATTAATGCACTGTAGAAAGATCGGCCATCATATAGATTTGATTCCAGGAGAAAATTTTCCAAATAAATTAGCATACGGGGATGACTCCTACGAATGAAAAAATCAAGAATCGGGTACGGAGATGTTAGATAAAATGATCGAAAAGTTTGAGTCCTTGTGTAGTGCCGAACGGTGTTGAGTCGAAAAAATATGGAGGTGGAGAATGTGTACTAATTCAATAGAAATCGGCAAAATAACAATCAAGTATAGATTTCCTTCACCCGAAATTGAACATTTGGCCAGATTGTTTAAGTGGGGCAAGATATTTTACAAAGCTAGATTTAAAGAGTGGCTATCATCAAATTAGGATAAGGGAAGGAGATGAATGGAAAAAAACTTTTAAAACAAATGAAGGATTGTATGAATGGATGGTAATGTTGTTTGGATCATAAAATTCTCCTAATACATTTATGAGGCTTATGAATGAAGTGCTAAAGAATTTATTGGTAAATTTGTAACAATATATCTAGATGATATATTGATTTCACAGTAGTCTGAGAAGAACTTTGAGACATCTTGAATTATTTCTTAAGGAAGTTGCATCAAAGAAAATTCTTGGGGTAAATTTAAAAAGTATTCATTCATGAAGGAATAATTGGTATGCTTAGGATTTTTTGTTTACTGTGATGGATTGAAAATGGATCCGAGGAGAAGATAAAAGCGATCATGAGATGGACTTCACCCAAAAGTGTTTTTTGAGGTAAGAAACTGCATGGTCTTCTTTAGTTTTTATAGAAAATTCATAAGGAATTTTAGTAATATCAATACTCTATAATTGAAACCATAAATAAGGAAAAAAAACCATTTTAAATGGACAAATGAATGTAATATTCCAAAATTATGCGGTAATTGGAATATTGATTTTTGTTGTTTACACTTAGGAGGTGAATAAATGGGTAAAGGAGGCCCATACATTTTAGAAATAGGAATAAAATACGTCATAATTTGAGAAAGGGATCATCATAGGAGTTGGATTTCACACCCTCATGTGTGAAAAGGGACATTTGTATGTGGACGAGATCGAGTTTGATCGAGTCAACAACACTAGGATAAGAGGTGAAGTCGTCTTTTGAGACGAGCGGGGAATAGTGGGAGGAAGATTCCTTGGTGAAGGAAACCCTAATGAGTGGGACCCAAGGTGAGAGGGCTTCCATTTGTAAAAGGAGGGTAGGACATAGCGGGACATGTTATTGAATGTGGATTTTTGGTACGCATGACTATTGTGCTTTCTTCAGATTTGTTTAGTTGAGATTGCTATCTTGCTTAGCACGAAGCATTCCTGTTTAGGAATTCCTTCTCCTTTCTTGAGAGGCCCCTTGAGGGATATTGTACTAAATTCACACATCTAAGCTTGGGGCAAACTACCTCCAACTTCGGCTACAATGTTATTTACGCGAGTATGGCATTTTGTTGCGGGGTATTGCGTGTAAGGTTCACAACACCACTTGGAGCTTGTTTTTCGGAAGGAGGAAGCTTTCTTTCCTTTGGGAGATTAGTGAGGAATATTAAGAGCTTATTTCAGATCTTGGCACTTGGCTTGACACATTTTTTTCACCTACGATGCGGTATTCCTCGGTGACTATGTTATTTTCGGTGAGCATTTGCGAAGAGAGGGTTTGCGGTGATTGTTGGAGGGTATCTTCGATGTTAGGATAAGACTTTCACTTGGAAATATCCATTGGAGGAGAAGTTTATCCATGTATCACAGGCATCTTGACCATCTCCATCCGAGTTCTTTAGTTGCTGCATTGCTATATAGTCACAGGACTCTGACTTCGGCATTTTGTACTTTTGCATATTTCAGGAATTCCTTTCCGGGTTGTATTGAAATAGTGTTTGGGAGCTTAGATATTCACTCCCAATGTTGTATGAGCCATGTATTTGCAGATCTATGATATTTTACATTTCTGACAGCGATTATCTTATCTGTAATTGCACGAGTCCTTGTTCATAGGCACTGTATGTAGAAACATTTCACTTTTGGCATATGTATTCATGGGAGGCTTGATTGCCTTGATTATTTGAGTTGTGATCGCTTCTATTGTACCTATTTTCCATTGATTTACATAATAAAATGGCTCCATGGCTTTCATACATTTTGGTGTAATGTTATTCACTGATATTTCTAGTTTTGTGTTCATGTATTGCTGCATCCCCATTTTGGGATACTACAGTGGTATCAAAGCATAATCTTGGCTCGGCCTATGGATCTCAGCCATTATGATATAAGAGAAAGAAGAGAAGAAGGAAGAAATAAAGATGATGGAGAATATGATATTTGTCTCATGATTTTTCAGATCTATGAATAACCTCTCCAAGGAGGTAAAGCATATGAAAGAGGAAAGTTGCAGTGAGACCTCTAGAAGGTTTCAAGAGGAGGGAAGCCCATCCACTTCCTATGATCAGAAGAGAGAACTAGTGTTGCAGAGAGCTCCAAATCATTTCAGCATGCCCTTTTCTCTTGGGAAAAGAGACAAGATGCAGAAAGATGGAGGACACTTGGATCACAAGATCCTAAGTGAATACCTTGTTGAGTACAAATCAGCACAGAGCCTTCGGAGACTCTAGCTTTCCCACGTTTGATTTCATTCAACTAGAGGAAGGAAGGAGACCTTGCGACGAAAAGAGAGAATCGAGGGAAATAGGTTTATATTGTCTACTTATGATGGGTCATCTCTGACAAAGGCTTGAGCGAAAACTAGATGCATTTCTTCCTACTAGATCTGATGGTAGAAAGAGAGGCTGTAGCGATTGCAGCGCTACACCTTGAGGGTGAAGCAAACATTTGGTGGTTCAACCATTTGAGTCATGCAAGAGTGACCACTTTGGCTGAGTTTACTCAAAGGTTGATTAGAAAATTTGACAAAAAGGAATCAAAGGAGGAGAATCCCTCACCACCATTGGAGAATACTTGTACCAGCACTGTCACAACTATGGGGGAGCATCCATCTACATCAGCAGTTGGGGTAGCCAACACATCAGAGGGAGGAGCCCTTGCAGTCATACAAGGTGTTCCCAAGTTCCACCAAGGTATGCTTGATTTTCCACTTCCTGTTATTTCAACAAATCTTATAGAGGATTGTGGAAATCTGCCTTTGCATGATCAAGGATCAAAACATATTATTGATTTGGAGCAGTAGAATTGCACTGCGTTGTGCAACCTTGAGTTTTTCAAGGGAAGGATGAAGAATCATCCTAATGTGTTACTTTTGAGCTACACACAACACTTGAGATTGGGGTGTGGATTTCTAAACGATGGGATGAACTTTTTTCTAAACAATCCTATGTTCATCTTTGAGTTGGAGCATGAGGAAGCATACACACCATTAAGGATATTAACAACGCTGTCATTGAGCAGCAGTGAAGAGGTTTTTCTTTCATCACACTTGGATCTTAATGGATTTAAGAGGATCATTGGTGTGAGATCTTCTCTAGGAGATCTCCAAGAGGTTGCATTTCAAAATCCCATGAAATGCAGAGGTAAAAATTTGATTTGGGAGAAGGGTAGTATTCATTGGAGGAGTACCAAGATGGAGCATAATGGGAGGCACCCACATTTTGATGAATGGATGTGGATGGTGAGAAAGAGGATGGAAATATACTTGCAAATATATGACACTGGGCAGTAAGAGGCTTGGCTATGTTGGCTACTCTTGAAAGAGTTTGAACATCATCTGACATATCCTCTTTCAAAGGGTGTGTGGATGGAGGAAGTTTGGAAGGATACTTGCACCATAGGGCAGCAAGGAGTATGGATGCATTGTGTTGATATGAAATTCTTCATATCAATCATTATTTTTTCACCACATGATTTGTATGATGGAGGTATGAGGAGGCAACAAAAACTATTTCTAATTTGGTTGTTCTTGGGAGAGCATGGACAAATTTGCTCTCATACTTTGCATGATGTTGCAGGAGTAGGAGATGGCACTATCATGGTGCGAAGGGGCTGCTCCTTAGCCTGGGCTAATCAGGAGGTACTTCCACCTTGGAAGGAATTTCCTATATGTAGCAACATTGTGGGAGATGTCTTTGACAATGGGCACATCAAAGAATGGAGCTATGAGTTGGCAGGATCCTATTTACATAGGCCAACAACCCTGTCACTTTGGAGCTTGAGCTTATTGATGGAGTATCCCCAGGATCACTTCACATTTGATGCACTTTATGGACAAGGAGTAGGTGAGAGTGATAGAGTAGTGGATGGAAACACCTATTACTGAGATATGATCTTATTAACTTGGATTTCCAAGTATAAGAAGGAGGATTTTCATGCAGTACATAGTTCATTCCTCTTCATAGGAGTATGTCATGCCACTATGGAGGAATTATTCATGAATACATACATCTTCTTACTTCCAGTACATGGTAAGAATCTTGTTTTTGCATTTATTTATTGTCTAACACAGTATTTTCATACTCTTATCATTTCTGTACAGTGCATTGCTCCATAAGAAGGCAAGCTTCTCTTTGGGGTCCATGGTCAATTTTGGGCCAAATTATATGATGGAGACAACCATATTTTGTATGACCTTGGGAAAGTGTTTTATTATTCTATGTATGCTCAGTTGATATACCAAGCCATTTACTATTCACTAGTATATGTGATGGCATACACAACTAGCCATTTGTCAAGAAAGAACTTGCCATGTTATTTTATGAAATAACAGTTGGGAAAACTACGTTGTGACCACTTGGTTAACTGTTGGTACCTTTCAGCACTATATAAAACCTTCAGTATTTTTCTCAGATGGATGCCATATGGTGATCATGTCCTATTCATCATATATGGGATGGGTTGGGCTAGCATATTTCACAACGTCGGAGAGGAGATCTTTGGAGATATAGTCTTCTTCTTGCCACTTGAGGGCAACATTATTGTAGCCCAAGATCAATAAATAATCTACACTTACCATGAGTGGAAAGTACGAGGCGTGGGGTGAAATTTATTGTTTACCATGTTGGATATTCAACCCACCTACATTGCGGGAACGGGTGGAGGAACTTTCGGGAGTTGCCATGTTGGGAGGTAACTCATTTTGTATGGATGATAACTTGGGGATGGGAGACTCATATGGGGATGGTAGATCCCAATATATATCAGACCTCGTGCCTCAAGAGAGCCTTTAGACAACCCATTTTTTCCTCCATGGATATTTTACTGTTACATGATGATAGCTATTTGGGATGCTCACCAAAAGCTAGCTTACATACTTGGGAGGGGAAACTTGGAGATTTATTAATGAGACAACATCCCATTCCTTGGAGGAGTTTATCATATGTGGATGCTACATTAGGAGGAGGGGAGACTTCTTAGTTCTATCCTTGCAGTTGCTTGAGTACAAGAAACATTTGGGAGGGGAGGACTGTAATATTCCAAAATTAGGATGCAGCTAATTAGAATATTGATTTTTGTTGTTTACACTGAGGATGTGAATAAATGGGTAAGGAGGCCCGTAAATTTTAGAAATAGGAATAAAATCCCTCATAATTTGAAAATGGATCATCATAGGAGCTGGATTTCACACCCTCATGTGTGAAAAGGGATATTTGCATGTGGACAAGGTCAAGTTTGACCAAGTCAACAATGCTGGGATAAGAGGTGGAGATCATCTTTTGGGACAGCGTAAAGATAGTGGGAGGAAGATTCATTGGTGGAGGAAACCCTGATGAGTGGGACCTAAGGTGATAGGGCTTCCATTTGTATAAAAGGAGGGCATGGTAGTCATAGCAGGACATGTTATTGAATATTGGATTTTTGGTTTGCATGAATATTGTGCTTTCTTCAACTGTTTAGTTGAGATTGTTGTGTTGCTTAGCACAAGGCATTCCTGTTTAGGAATTCCTTATCCTTTCTTGAGAGGCCTCTTGAGGGAGATTTTACTACTTTCCTCCACATCTAGGCTTGAGGCCAAGCTACCTCCTTCAGCTGCAATGTTATTTCTGCAAAGTATAACGTTGTGTTGTAGGGTGTTGTAGTGGAGGGTTCACAACACCACTTCTAGAGCTTGTTTTTCAAAGGAGGAAGCTTTCTTTCCTTTGGGAGATCAGTGAGGAATATTTTGGAGCTTATTGTAGACCTTGGCACTTGGCCAAAACATTTTCTTTCAGCTATAACGTAGTATCCCTTAGTGACTGCGTTATTTTCAGTGAGAATTTGTAGAGAGGGTTTGTAGTGATTGTTAGAGGGTGAGATCTTCAGTGTTAGGATCAGCCTTTCACATGAAAGATCCATTGGAGGAGGTTTATCCATATTGTGCAACATCTTCAGCCATCCCCATCTAGTTCTTGAGTTGTAGCTTCTATTTATTCCCAGGACTGCAACTCCGACATTTTGTACTTTTTCATATTTCAGGGAATCCTTTCCAGGTTGTCTTGAAATAGTGTTTGGGATCTTAGATATTCACTCCCAACGTTGTATGAGCCATGTATTTCTAGATCTATGATATTTTACATTTCCTGTAGCAGTGTACCATCTATGACTGCGCATTCCTTGTTCATAGGCACTCTGTTATGTAGCAGTATTTCACTTTTGGCATATGTATTCATGGGAGGCTTGTTTTCCTTGATTATTTGAGTTGTGCCCGCTTCTATTGTACCTATTTGCGGCTGATTTACATAATAAATGGCTCCATGGATTTCATACATTTTGGTGTAATGCTATTCATTGATATTTCCAGTTTTGTGTTCATGTATTGTTGCATCCCCATTTTGGGATACTACAATGAAGCAAAGAAAATTTTCAAGTTGTTGAAGCAAAAGATAAAAGAAAATCCCATTTTAGTTTTGCCTGATTTTAATAAGCCTTTTCAAGTGAAATGTGATGCCAGTGGAGAAGCTATTGGAGCTGTGTTAAGTCAAGAAGAATACACAGCTTTTTTAGTGAAAAATTTAATGCAACGAAAATATTATTCTTATGACGAATTTTATGCGGTTGTGTGTGGAGTCATTAAAGAAGTGGAGACATTACTTGATGTCTAGAGAATTTGTGCTTTATTCAGACAATCATGCATTGCATTATATTATGCAGAAGCTAAAACTAAAACAGAAACATGCAAAATGGGTAGAGTATCTTCAGAGTTTCAATTTTGTATTGAAACATATAACTGGCCAAGAAAACAAAGTAGCAAATGCCTTAAGTAGAAAAATCATTTTAGTTCAAGAAAGTCAAATTCAAGTGTTGGGTTTTGATTTTCTTAAATAATTGTATAAACCATATTTGGATTTTAAAGAGGCATTTGAAGCATGTAGTAATCATGTTTTGTTGGATAGAAGTAAGTGGCTGGATTTTTTCTTGCAAGAAGCTTTTTTTTTTTAACAAAAATCGGTTGTTCATACCCAGGTGTTCTATGAGAGAAAAATTTAATTAAGGGCTATAGTGGTGAACAGAGTGGACATTTGGTGCGGAACAAAACTTATGAACAAGCCCAGGTGTTTTATTTTTGGCCAAATATGAGAGCGTGGAGAATTATGTGTGGAATTGTAAAGTTTTCAATATGAAAGAAGAAGTCGAACACGGTACGTATTTTCCATGCCTGACTCAGGATAGACCTTGGGATATGGTAAGTATGGATTTTGTTTTGGGTTTAATAAAAGATAGAGAGGAAATGATGCAATCTATGTTGTAGTTGGTAGATTTTCTAAAAATGGCATTTTTATTCCAGTTATAAAACCGGTGATGTTACTCATGTTGCTAATTTGTTTTTCAAAGAGATTTTAAGGTTGCATGGGTTACACAAAGCATTGTCTACGTAGGGACACCGAGATTTGTTGGTAATTTTTGGAGGACATTGTGGAAAATGCTTGGTACTAAACCGAGTTTCGGCTCGGCTTACCACCCTCAAGGCGATGGAAAGATTGAGGTGGTGAACGGAAACTTAAGTAATCTTTTGAGAAGTATTGCGGGTAGACATCCTAAACGGTGGGATCGGATTTTGGCACAGTTTAATAGCTTATAATCTGCGGGAGTGCGGGCGAGTCCATTCCATATAGTTTATGGAATGCATCCAAGAGGAGTGTATGAATTAAGGAATTTGCGAAAATCATAGATGAGAAGTGCTGATGGAGAAGAGTTTGCTTCAGAAATTTGAAATGATACATGAACATATAAAACAACAGTTACAGGATAGCAACATCAAATACAAAAGCAGCGCAAATTTGAAGAAGAGAGAAGTTAATTTTTAGGTTGGATATTTGGTTCTAGCACACCTGATAAAAGAAAGATTTCCAAAAAAAGGCATATAATAGGTTGAAGTTTAAGAAAATTGGGCCATGCAGAGTATTGAGAATTTTTTTTACAAATGCTTATGAAATTGAATTACCCCCTGACATTGGAATATCTCCAATTTTCAATGATGTTGATTTGTACAGGTATGAGGATGGTGATATAGGTGATACAGCTGAAGACAAAGAAGAGATTGACTAGTTGAAGCAATTACCCACAGCAAAAACATTGCAGCCAGAGAAGATTTTAGACAAAATATTGTCTAAGAAAACACATTAGGGAAATTTTGAGGTCTAAAATTGGCCTCCTAAGGAAATAATAAAATAATAGCTAAACCAATAAAATAATAATTATGAATTTGCAATTCACTTTTTGCAAAATGCATGTAACCATGGTTAAACTCAATTCAAAAGTTGTACTAAAATAAAATTAGTAAAAAAATTGTATTGATGTGACTATAAATAAGAATGAGGTTTTCAAGAAAAATCATTATCATTGCACAACTATGTGCATTTGTCCTTTGTATTTAAATAACTTAAAAATAAATATAAATATAAATTCATAAATTCATAATTATAGAATATCTTATTAATTAAAATTTATATTTAAATTATATAATAGCATGTAATTAATATATTATATAAAAATAATATAATATAATATAATATATTATTTTATGTATGAATTTTATATTAATATTGAATTGATTTGATTTATAAATAAATATTTGAAAAGTATATAAATATAATATTTACTAAAAGTGTGTAAATACATGAAGATTGTGTAGGGATATGCATTGTTTGTTTCAAAAAATATGAAATGAAAATAATAATATTTTATTCAAGAAGTGTGAAATTACATTTAGTATGAGTACTTTACTTTATGACTTTAAAAGTACTTATAGCACTACCATTAATTTAACCATGGTTTTTTTTATCCACCATTGAGAATGTAACAAGTAGTAATTTTTAACAAAAACGTGCCACCTAAACCATTAGGGATGATGTCATCCCTTAAAATGTGATTGGTTCTCATAAAGTGAATTTTGATTGTACATTTTCCTTAGGAGACCCAATTTAGACCTCAAAATTCCCCTAATGGAGAGGACGAGAATACTTTGAGTATTTGATTAAGTGGAAAGATCAACTAGTTGTAGAAGCTACTTGGATGACAGATACAATGCTACAGAGATTGGAAAATTATGTAGAGGAGCTCATGGACAGGAGCCCATGAATAATTTTGTCCTCAGGAGTCTGATGCAGGAGCATGAGGCTCGAGGAGAAAAATACTTCATTTTATTCCAAAAATACAAAAAAAAAAATTACAAGCAAAGGAGTGGGATCCTTTAGGCTACGATTTATTGTTTTGGTAATAGGATTTGACTGATATTTAGGGATTTAAACTACTTGCATTTGATTCAATGTATTTAGTTTTTAGTTTAGGATTTTTAGGCAAATATCATGTAATAGGATTTTAAGCCAAAAATTAGAAGAATTTGATTCCAATGAATGGAATTGAAAGAATTGTGTGATTATATATTTGTAAGCTGTAATGTAATCTGGAGGATGATTTTGACCGTAGAAGGATAAAACGACAGAAATTCGATATTTATATATATTTCTGAAAATCTGGCATAAGTGTCAAATCCCGGAGGTACTATATTTTTTCCTTCGAAAATTGATTGAGAATGTTTTGATTTTAAGTGCGAACTTGATTTAATTGAATCCTATGCATATTCATTTATATGTGAACATATACAATTTGGCTTGGTTCGACATTAACCATACGAGCGAGATTCCTTATGGAGGTGTTTGAGTCTTTTTTGTAGTTTTTTATTCTTCGTATAAATTCATTGAAATTCGAATGAATTTGCGAGCATCAAACTCCATAGTCGGTATAGAATAGGAACAATTAAACTCTGTTGTCAGTTTGTTTTCCATAAAATTTAAGGGACATTTCCTTGGAATGTCAAATCAGCCAGAGTTGAAGAAAACAAAACCTACTCTTTGTTGGATAAATTGGTAATGTTAAATCTGGTGACGTTGAGAAAATATGTCATGAGTTTATGTGTTTTATATCAGTAAAAATTGGATAAAACGAATTTGAGGCATTATAATGTGGATCAGAACCTCAATTGAAATTAATGTATTGTTATTGAGATCAGGAGGAGCGATACTTAGTCTTATCTTTGATCGATGGTTATCACAATTAAAATTGAAATGACTTTAACAAACAAAGTGGACCCAATGATATTATAAATTGGATTTAAAAATTCAAGTTGAACACTAGCAACTCTTGTCATCTAATGGCTTTCACATGAGAGCTTGGAAATCTATGGATATCACATATTTAGATGCGTGGATTTTAACAATTAAAATGGATGCGATAACTCAATGAATATGGCTTTAATATCATTTTAAATCCATCAATCAACTTCGCAAATATTTGTCAAGAGTAATTTTATTAATGTTGTTTTTTATATAAGTACAGTATTGTTGTAAGTCATTTACAAATTGAAGACTATAAAGTGGGTTTTTAATGCATTTGAATTTTGTCTTATAAATTTGGTGGTTAATGATTGATTCTCATAAGGAAAGTGAAGACATTCCACCCGAACTCGAAGACATTTTCTCGAGATTTGAAAGTTTATCACTCACACCTGCGTTGGGAAAAATTGTGTATTATGGATAAAACATGATTCCTAGGCAGACACTAATTAAAAAACAAGTGAAAGACTATAAAAACTGGCTACTATTTCAGGAAGAATAAACACAGAGAGGATTGGAGGCTTGCCCGTTACAGGTCACTTCCAAATGACTCCTTCGGCCAAGCACGTTGCGGCTTCGGAATTCAAGCGGTTTATACGGAATGCTTCCTGTAGGGAAAAAATTTCTTGAAACAACAAAATATGCAATAATATAGATGTACATTGATTTATTTTTCTAAATCAATAATGAATAAACCTAATACATCAACTAAGATCTTACAACATGAAAATCAAAGCCAATACGGATGCATATAGGGAAAAATAAGCAGTGTTCTTTATTAATGATAGAAGGAGAGGTTACAACCAAATGAATGATCTAAAGTGACCCTTCCAACAATGATTCCTAAGCCCGATCATCGTATAAATCTCTCCAACAGTTGTTACACAAATCTAACTCTCAATTGAAAATTCACCAACATTTCACTACTCAAATTATTCTCCTCAAGCACTAAGATCTGTGGTCAATTTATAGATGAGATGGAGATAGTTTTACAATTAATGACTTTCCAATAATAGGAAAAACATGTTTCCAATCTTGTATATTTCAAATAAACACTTGGAGTCGAAGCTTGACACATGTGAAATCTTCTAGAAAGGCTGGTCGAGGTGGAATTCAGAACAATGAAATTTCGTTCCCACGATTTGACAGCGCACCGCCAGGTGCGGGAAGTGCTTTGCAGAGTAGCATTGCATGGGGCTACCTGCATATGAAATGCACTTAGTCCCTTTAAAGGCAACATTGGTGAGCTCTTATATGCTATATAATAAGCTTCAAACCATGGAAACCTTTGCTTGATGCAAGTCTTTCTTGATTTGTCTTGTTCTTGTCTTAGGGAATGTAGCAACTTGAAATGATAGGGAATGATAGACCCTTAATCATTGGTCCTGGAGATGATGTCCAGTTAACTAGGTCATTGGGAATGGTGACCAAATTGACCTATAACAATTTCCCCCTAAAGCATGAGGTCAAAATAATAAAAACATTTGATTGAGATGCTTTGCTTGTGATGGGCTAGGGAAATGAAGCGGAGTGGTCGCACGTAGTCTTCTCGATAATTTAATTATGATGTATCTCTTTGATCATAATTAACGGTAGGAATTCCCATATTCGGCACATAAAACAATATAATAACATGTACATAATTAGGAAAGCCATCTTCATTGGAATGTTGCCCAATGCGGATATATATAAATAGGCCCATGTTTGGATGACGATACGTATGTAACGTCACCATACGGTGTTGTGTACAGCTTAATCTGAAATCACAACTCGGATGGATGAAACTAGATGCAGGGTCTTCTCATCTCATTCACTTGATAATTCGGTAAAAATATAGCTATCGAATATATGATTTGTGCCCGAACATGGGAATACATCATTTGATTACCCGACCGATGATGTGTGTTTTAACGGAAACACGAGAGAACCACCATTAATGTCGATGGCCCTCGGAGTACTACGGTACATTTTGTAAAAGTAAATAGATGATTTGATGTTGAACGCGAACAAAATATTTCGGTCAAAAATAAGGCCGAGGATCTTGTCGATGCTATGTAAACCTCATGGTACTAGAATACGATGTTTTTGAGTGAACTTCATGGATATTGATTTGTTGTCGACGAAGTCACCTTATTGCAAAATTGGAGTTACTTGATTTTGGAGACAAGGGTATGACTTGATATAGCAATTTTCAGGATGACGGTCATGAGAATGAAGGTTTATGATTATTGTAGAAAGATGAAGGATTCCTTTAGATGACTTCTCTTGAACATATCGGTGACTTCTTGTGATGAGTTGGCGACATTGACCCAAAAGCCCGAAGTGAAGGTATGATGAACCATAGGTTTGAATGAACGGAAATCAAGATAATTACCCAACCCAAACGGAGTCACGGACATGGAGTGAAGGAAGTGCATGTTCAGAAGCGACTTGCTACCATAAAGTATTCTTGCTCATTTTCCCAAATTTTCTGGTCATTTGTCGACCGGTACCTCTTTATTTTTTAACGAGATTGAGGAGGATAACATTTGCTTGATCTATAATTCGACCCTTCGAGGAGTGAATAAAGTATCGCTATTTAATAATTTAATGAGTCTAGCGATGAATGAAACTCGATTCGGCCATCGATCGTGAGCATTGATATTTTATGTTTTAACGAAGCTTAATGACAATGATAGCACGATCCTTTTTCATATTTAGAGAGTACGAAAAGGAGGACGAAAGAGAACTCATAATTAATTTTTCGTAAATTTGTCACTCGGTCCAGAAAAAAGTGTAAAATAATATCTAAGAGAACTATTTGGTCATGTTTAAACAAGGTATTCCTTTTTTGTAAATAATGCATACGTAGAAATTAAGTTTGGAATGAAATCACTTATTCGATGAAGATTAACAGATCATACATCGATTTCGAATTGCATGCATAACACATAACCTTCTTCCACGATTAATTGTCACATGCGGAAAATAACATAGAAGCAATCTCACATCAATTCAATCACACATTAACTCGGTATGTATGGGGAAAGCTTATAGGCGAAACCCCCGCGACTATTGTGTATATTATAATGGAGAAATCATGCTATGATCATAGTACAAGAAACTCTTCTGACTCTCATGCACTACCTCCCATGCTACACACTATCGAAATTTAGATCTAGCAAATCACTTGCTCAATCCTTAGCCACTTGATAGCCAACCTTGATTGCGTATTTTAATGCTAGGTGATGGCCTCCTTATAGATAAACCACAGCCTAAACTTTGCAATACTCATAGCTTACTCCACTATCCCCATGTTGCAAATAGCAGCAGTATAGTTATTGATAGCTAACTCTACCCTTTATATCTCTTTCTTGGTCTTCAGGCCAGTCATGCCTTTGTAGTAATTTGAAGTGTTCTTGAGTTGACTAATGAGTTAATATTTAGTAAATTAAATATTATTTAATTTACTCCTCATATCTAATTGATTAGCTAGTTAACTAATCTCAACTAGTTCAAAAGCTGAAATAAATGAAACACAACTCCCTTATTTATCTGATTAACTCCTCAAAACACGCCCGCACCGAAGTCTAGCGAAGTAAACCATGCAAGATGCCATCAAACCTTAGGAACCACGTGATTCCTTACCGTAGTTGCACGAGTCACCTCCCATGACTCAAGCGGGAAGTGCGCGAAGAGTAAGCTATTGTTTATAGTCAAAATATTATTAAGGAGTGAAAATAATATTTGACTTCCATATTTTTAGGAGATCGATCTAAAAATAGCCTGGGTCCTAAAAATTAGGGTCTCATCTATTTTACGCGACATGTCGCATCATCGAGAATCTCCAAGTAGAATTCCCAAATTGTGTACTCCGTATACAAAAATAGACATAGTCAAAAATAGACTTTGCGCCCGAGAATTTGCACAACGCGGGCCACTTGTGAAGGCGACTTCATTTCACGCCCAAGCTCCATCATCTTACTATTGCATTCTCAACACTCCCTCTCGGCAAGATATGGATTATACACGATCCCTATCTGCCTGCGGTGGAATTCGAACTTGCTCTGGTGGCGCCTTCGTCGGATGTCGGCATCCTGATCCTCCGTGGGAACATATGAAAGCATCATGATCCTCACGTGAACACGTCTACGATGTGATGGTACACAGTATCGATATGTTTGGACCTATCATGAAAAAGCTCGGATTAGCGAGAGCTTGATGCGGCTGGTTATCCTTGTAGATCCTTTGTAGGCTCCAAATGCAACACGAACAAACACACGGGGATCTTCCTCATCCCGAAATAGCCTCACATGCGACGAGCTTCATTGCCATGTGCTAAACCTCTCACCCCGGGCGAGTGCTACGGATCTGCAGCTACTGTTTGTGCCGGAAAGCTGCTTTGTCGACCCGATGCGAAAACTCCTCCGGGGGGGTGCTCTTGGGTCGGGTTGGGCTCCTGCCCAATTTGCATCGGTGAAACCGGAAAGCTTCACTCCATCCTCTGTGCGCTTGCCATAGACCATATCCCGGAGTGTGCCTGCGATATAGCGCAATACATGCTTGCCTTCCAAAAGAGCTTGGTAGGCTTAACCATAGCTTGCGAAAGGCCGGATTGTTGCACATGGCATATGTCGGGTCGGTGACCGGATACATCCGCGACCCCACCAGCGTAGGTAGGCAGTGGCATCCACTACCTCTCCCGAGTAGCATCTCCCTTCCTCGACCTCCCGGGAAGAGGGGTATCAACGGGCTTGCGGCCTTGCATGCTGACCTCTCCCGAATCTCCCGGCATACTTGCCACGAAGCAAGCAGTCCTCCTTGCGCGCAAATCTCGATCCCGGGAAATAATGAAGGATGCCCGGTCCTTCATCTCAAACTCTCGTACGAAGATCCTCCTTGCATGAAAGTATCTTGCTCATCGCCGATCCAAAAATTAGATCATCTACATACGGTACGATGATCAACGACTTCCCTCCACCACAATGCGGTACGAGTTTGGATCACTTCCTCACTCTTGGAGAATCCAAGCCGTAAATGGTATGCTGTCAGGAGTGTACCAAGCACGAGGTGCTTGCTCGGCCGTACGGTGCTCTCTTGAGTCGGCATGAAACTCACTTCTTGAAGATCTCAAAACCTTCGAGGCTGCTCTATGTACACTTCTTCCTCGAAATAACTCCATTGAGGAACGCGGTCTTCACATCCATCGATGAATGTGCCACCCCATACGCGGCCCCGAGAAGACGAGGATCGTCGTATGGAAGAGTGATGCCTTGCGACGGGTGCAAAGTCTCCTCATGGTCAATCCCCTCGATACATTGAGAAGCCACGGGCGACAAATCTCGCCTTGTACTTCTCCACTCCCATCGGTACTTTGCTTCACCTTGTAGATCCATCGCGAACCTACGAAGTGATTTCCCAACGGGTCTTGGGACAATCTCCCATGCCTTGTTTACGATGATCGGAGATCATATTCTTCGATCATGGCATCGGCCATGCGGGTTCCTCCACCGGCTTCCTCAAGGGGATGGCTGCGTCATGACACATTGACTCATAAGAGCCATGTATCCGGTGTACCGTCCGTGTTGTCTCTGTCTGCTTGTTGTCTTGTAGGTGGTCCTACAGCCTTCTGCATCTAGGAACGGTCGCTCGGCTTACGCCAGTGCGCATGCGCCCTGCGATGGTTGGCGGCCCCACTGAGTGGTTTCTTCCACCTCTGAACCTCCTCTTGTGGCTGATCCACATCCAGACTCCTCCTTAGGAACTAACGGCTCCTCATACGCATGCGAAGTGTAGCTCCCTCTCGGCGAACAACGCATGGCTTTCTCTACGAAATTTTATATCCCGTCGCACAACGGTCTTGCGGCCTTGGCACATACACTAGGTGGTTGTAGGGGTGTATCGGTGTGCACCACGAAATATTCCAACCTCGGCGGTTGGATCCCGGCTTCCTCTCGCATCCTTCGTCACATGCATGTAGGCAGGGAGGTCCAGAAAATCCGCGAATGGGAAATATGGGGCCTCTTGCCCGAATAAGCCTCCTGCGGTGTACTCATGCCAAGAACCTTGTGGGGACAACGGTTCTGCACATACCTTTGCGTATTGCATGCCTCGGCCCACAAGTGAAGGGGTAGGCCCGATCGTACAGCATCGCGAGTGCGACACCCACGATCGTTACGTTCTTCGAAAGCTCGGCCACCCAGATTCTGGCTGACGGGTTATGGGGTGCGATGAGCTCTCTCCGGGCTCCTTACGCGGCGCAAAACTCCTTGAATTCCGTAGAGATGAATTCACCACCGTTATCACTCCTTAGAGCGATCACCTTCTTCCACGAGCTCCTTCTCGACCGAGTGCTTTAAACTCACGAACTTCGCGAATGTATCGCGCTCTTCTTCGACATGAAGAAGATCCCGGCACTTTCGAGAGAAATCATCAACAAAGATCACATAATACTGTGCTTTGGTGTCGAAGCAAGCGAGAAAGGACCACACGTGCGCGCGGGCTCTCTCGGGGATCGTCGTGGCGCGACTATCCTTCTCGTGAAAAAATTGGCTTTCACATACTTCCCTAAAGTACACCCCTTGCCCCGATGCGACGCGCGAGGGTGCCCTTAGGAAGTCCGGTAGAAATCTCTTGCGGGGCTCCTTGCTTTCCATGGGCTGAAAGATGGCCCAATCTCTGTGCCATAGTTCGCCCTCATCATCCCGACTCACCACATCTCCGGCCTTGCATGCCATAGCGCGCGGTCATCTACACACGGCTTGATAAAGGTTACGAGTTCGAACCCCTATCTTCGGGTCTCCGGTAGTCTTCTTTGTATGGAAAGCTTTTCATCGGCGGGAACCACATCATAACCCTTATCATCCAACATCGCTACTGAAATCGGGTTCTTCTTCAATCCCGGTACATGCATGACATCCTTTAGTACGGGGTTTACCGGACTCCCTGCGAAGGATACGGTACGGGTACGGAGTCATGTTGTATCTGCGAGTCATCGCCCATCTCGATGTGCACACCCAAATCTTTGTTCTCCGGATCTGAGAACAACTCCAGGTCTCCCGTCTGTGAAATGACGCCGCAGCTGTCCCAGAACCACCGCAGGTCCGGCCTTAGCAGAAACTAAACGTACGATCGGTGAAACTTTGACGAGCCACCCCCACACTTCCCGGCTCATCTACTGCCTTGGTGAACTTCGTGAGGTATTTGGCGATCTTGCCATGGCCCTTCTCCATCTTGGTGTTCCGAGCTTGTCTTTGAGCGCCGGCTTCCTTTCGGGTACTCTTACTGCGGAATAGATCAAGTCAAGCTTTCCACATTAAATATGGAGTAGCCTTACCATGAAGGCCCGGATACAATATGATCCTTGACGCCCTCCGACGGATCCAGCGACATTTCGCGATCTTCTTTTGCCATGCATCGACCAAAGGCATCGGTGGGCTTTGGGACATCGCATCCACGAACTCCTTGAGACCATTATCTTATGATGCTTCCATGCGATCCTTCCATACGACATAATTCGAAGCGCATGAGCATATTCGAGTCGCAAACCATTGAAAGAAGACATCTTTCAACAAACTGCAAAGAAGAACAACCTTATACACGCAAAATTTGAATTCCAAACTCCAAGCTGTCGCTTAGATCTATACTTGAAAACAAATTATTTCCAAATCGGTGTGCCAAGGCATTCACCGGATCTTTCCACCTTACAAAGAAGGATGAATATTCGGAGGCTACCGCGCATGCGGACTGCGTAAAATAAGTTTGCGATCTTAGTAATGAACTTCGACAGTTAACTCGCCTCGCGATACCATGTAGAAATTAGCTGAATAAATCACTTATTCGATGAATATTAACCGATCGTACATCGATTTCGAGATTGCATGCACATAACACATAACCTTCTTCCACGATTAATTGTCACATGCGGAAAATAACATAGAAGCAATCTCACATCAATTCAATCACATTAACTCGGTATGTATGGGGAGAAGCTTATGGCTGAAAACCCGCAGCTATTGTGTATATTATAATGGAGAAATCATGTAACAATCATAGTACAAAAACTCTTCACAAGCTCTCATGCACTACCTCCCATACTACACACTATCGAAGCTAGATCTAGCAAATCACTTGCTCCAATCATAGCCACTTGATAGCACGACCTTGATTGCGTATTTTAATGCTAGGTGATGGCCTCCTTATATAGATAAACCATGACCTAAACTTTGCAATACTCATAGCTTACTCCACCTATCTATGTGTTACGGAAATAGCAACGATATAGTTACAGGCGATGGTAACTCTACCCTTTCATACATCTCTTTCTTTGGTCTTCCTTTGAGCCGATCATGCCTTAGTGAACTGAAGTGTTCTTGAGTTGACTAATGAGTTAATATTTAGTAAATTAAATATTATTTAATTTACTCCTCATATCTAATTGATTAGCTAGTTAACTAATCTCAACTAGTTCGGCCCCGGAAATAAATAGAACACAACTCCACTATTGTGACATCACGATTAACTCCTCCAAAACCCACTTATGAAGTCTAAGCTGAAGTAAACCATGCGAATGCCATCAAACCCTAGGAACCACGTGATTCCTTGTGTCGATTGCATGAGTCACCTCCATATTTCAGTAGTCGCGAAGAGTATTGTTGTTTATAGTCGAAATATTATTAAGGGTAAATAATATTTGACTTCCATATTTTAGGAGATCAGTCTAAATAGCCTGGGTCCCTAAAATTGGGGTCTCATCTATTTTCTTGAGCATGTCGCATCCATCAAGAATCTCCAAGTAGAATTCCCAAATTATGCTCAGTATGTCTAAAAATAGACATAGTCTAAAAATAGACTTTGCGCCGAGGTGCCTGTCGGGCCCACTTAGTGAAGGCGACTTCATTTCACTAAACTCCATCATCTTCTTGCATTCTCAACACTATCTTAGTCGAAAAAGGGTTAAACATGCGAGTAGGTATCAATTCATTTACTTTTACGAGCTCGAAAAGACAAATGCTTGGCGATCTTTTCACATTATCGGAGTACGAAAAGAGGCCGAAAGAAGACTCCGGTTATTTTTCCTTGTTATCGAAGGTCAAAAAAGATATAAAGTGGCGCTTAAAATCCTTTTTCATTTTTAACAAGCTCGAAAAATAAGGAGGAAAATTATGCTTTGTGGTCAAGTCATTCTTGAATAAATACGCACGATTAATATGCTCATCGGTTGTATTTCTGTTAGAACAACATCAAATGGATTAAATACTGTTTCATGATAAAAACATAATAAAACTATAGTCATAGCAATAAATTTAACTTGAAAATAATTAAATGACTATTTAAAGTAGTTTACTATTCATTTTTACCATTCCATAGTTACGATTTGCATTTTGGAGCTCTGAACCTAATTTTTACCTCGAAATTTAGTCGCTGATTGCGGTCATTTCTGTGGACAGATTTTGTCGCCGTTTAATCCAGGTTAGTGCCATGAACCTCCACTTTCTTTTGGTAATCATTTCATTTCCAATTTCTGCAAATTTTTAGGGTTTTAAGGCCCCTATGGTAAATTCTTCCCAAAATGAGGGAAACACACCCTTGAATGTTCAAACATGCATTGCATAGCAAGTAAAATGAGGGGTACTTGCATGTGCAACGCACTCTCTTAGCCCAGGGAGTGCGTTGGGCAAAATTTAAGTTTTTGTTCTTCATATATTGCCCAAAATTTGCCAATTTTTTGCAATGAATTTTATGGTTGCATTTCAGGTTTCCATCGGATTATAATGATGATTACATGGAGGGAAAGAGAACATGAAGAACAAGATATGATTTCCTTGAATGATCCAGGTACTGTAAGAGCCCTAAGAGATTGTGGATTGTTAAAGTACTTCAAATTGTCGGGAATGAGGCAACAGATAGAGATTTTATAGTTACTAGTTCGGACATGGGATCTGGCGATAGAGGCATTTCATATTAAGAACCAAGTGGTTCCCATTACAATTCAGGATGTGTATTTCTCACAGGTTTTTCAAGGAGAGGTTTTCCCATTTCTCTCTCGGGGTATACCGTTGGAGGAGAGACAGTGAGGGATTATATTTTGCAGTATTGCTACCCAGGAGAACCTAGCAAATATGGAAAATAAACATCCGGAATGTAAGGGATTTTCCTTTGAAATCTATCCTTTTCATGATTGCTAAACTTGATGGCACGGTTACTGCTATGTAGTGAATAGATCGTATATGCGGTATGCACTAGAGTGTTTAAGAGCCAACGAGTCTTCAACTAGTCTGACTATTCTATCTCCCTGATAAAACATTTGAATAAAGCAAAAGGAGGAAAGAAGAAAAATTTCAGTTATGGTTCTATCCTTATATCCTTTGCTTTGGAACGGATTCCACTAATGCAGCCACAACATGTGACACTAGATATAGCTAGTCTTAGAGATCCTCGGATGCATAGATGGGTTGAACTCATGAGTTGACATGCGAATTCGGTCGAAAGTTGTGTTATCTTTGCATTCTTTTCACCGGTTAAACTGACATATCATTGCCATCGATGACTACATACGCGAGGCATTGATTTCAGGAGATCCAGTTGTGTCCCCAGAAGGTGCTCGGTGGGGTGTGATAGGTAAGAATGTTTTAACAATGTTTTTTATTTTCCTAAGGTTTATCTGATATTTTTTTATTTTTAATGATTTCCAGATAAACTAAGTGTTTGAAGTATTAATGCGGATATTGGTGGTGTTCAGCAGTCTGAGAACCGGAGTGTGAAGCCGATTCGACTTGACAAAAGAGGGTTATTGGGAGAAGCGGGTCATGGGACATGATATCGTGCAGAGACTGCGCGAGATTTGGCATCACATAGAGGGATTAACCTTTGAAATTTTGGATGGCCGGGTCGAAACTTATTATTTGCCGTGACATCTTATTGGGGTTCTGCTTGTTGGATGTGGTTGCTTCGTGGGATTGCTAGATCTATAGAATGTTACCATGAGCACCACTAGTTTACTTGTGACATTTTGCATACATTTTTGAGGTCGTATGACCAATTTTATCTTAAGAGCACAAATTTTATAAAAACCTATAACTATACGTAAATATTTATTTGAGTGCCTATGTTTATTTAGTAACGATCCTAATTAAATGATGTGAATGTTTTCTTTACATATGTTGCAAATGTACGTAAAACTTAGTTAAATGACTGAATAGGTTAATGTGTTCAAATTTAAAATGTGTGATATTGAATAGAATCCAAAATAGCTGAGATTGAACTTAGGAACAATCTGAAATATTGGTTTCTAATAGTATAAACACTTATTGAATTTATAAAGCACACAAAATTTGTGAGTCTAAACTGTGATTATGTGGTTAATACCAAATAAAATGTCAAAGATTTCGATCAGTACGTATACTTAGCAATATTATTTGTCAAATCATAATACAAATCATGAAAATAACTCATCGTTCGAAAAAAATGGACCCACAATGAGAGGATAGATTATGCGTGCCTACATTTAACTTACACCATCATCATATCCAACAAATGCTTCCAAAAGGTTCAAACATGCGTGATGAAATGTAAAGTGGATTACTAATGCTGAAAACTCTAAAAAGAAAAGTAAGATAGTGTATGCAAATCAACAACATATATACAATATAATACAAAAATTATTACGCTCATGATTAAGCTTAATAATGTTTGAGATACAACTTGTTTCGGTTGTGCAGAAGTAGAAATTCCATTGTAATCAACTAACTCATAGGCACCCTTAGCAAGAACTCTTTTGACAATATAGGGGCCATGCCATAATGGCTCAAATTTCCCTGTACCTATTACATCAGCTTCTTGATCGTAAAGAAGGAACAAGTCGCCCTTTGATTAGATGCAAGGCTGGGCATTTTTATTGTATTGCGCCTTTATACATCTCTTATGCGCTTCGTTGGCCAATTGGGCTTCATGAAGTGTTTCATCAAGATGGATGAGGTTAAGGAGACATGCTTCTTCTTCTGGGGTGTCAGGTAACAAGTCTATTGCGAGTTTTAAAGAAGATATTTCGCATTGGATTGGTGAATGGAATTCGAGGCCATACACCCGATTGAAAAGGGAGTAAATTTGGTTGCATTTCTCCTTGGGGACCGAATGCCTGAGGCAAAGTACAGGATCAATTGCCAGTTTCTTTTACGAACTCCTATCATTCGTTGAAGCATTCATTTAAGAATTTTTTTAATAGCGTCAACTTGTCCATTCAATTGTGGATAATAAGGAGTAGAATTATCATGTGACAATCCTAACTTGGAAATTAATTCAGACATCATGTGATTGTGAAAATTATTTCCATGATCCGTAATTATATTTATGGGACCCAAGCCGTCTTATGACATGATTAAAGAAAAACAATGTATTTGTCATCATGTTATTAAATATAGGCATTGCTTTGGCCCATTTGGTAAAATAGTCGGCGCGACAATAATATAACCATGCCCCAGAGATGAGCAGTTAGGGTCATAAAGTCAATACCCCATTTTGAAAATGGCCCGGCAAAGATGACGGGATGCATTGGCGCTAGCGGTTGCGGATTTTAAGATCAAAAATATGTTATACCCAGCCAACTTCTAACCGTGGAATCAAATATCAAAAAAATATTAGGCCAAAAATAGCTAACGCCTGGTATCTTACGTGCGTGTAAATCCGAATAATGTCTGTACCAAGCCCCGGCATTATAATCATTTAACACTTTTTTGACCTCCTCATGGTGGTACCTCCTTAAAATGGTATCGGCACACCACGACGATAAAGTGTATTGCTAACGATAAGATAATCTTTGGCTTGGTATCGAATATGTCCTTTGTTCGGAGCGAGAGGTATGAGGTCAAAAAGTTTGGGTTTAGAGATAAATGATGAAATCTCCATACCGAAGGATCGGATGATCGAATCGGGAAACATATATACTTGTACGGATTTGATGGTTCCGACGTAGTGATAGTACTATCAGAGGGAATGTCACAGAGAAGCTCTGCCAAAACTAAATACTTCTTTGACTTGGATTTGATGAATTCCAGATCAAATGCCTACAAAATGACAATCCGTTTTGAATATTTTCCCCCCAAAAATTGACGTGATAAGATGTAAGTCATGGGGTTAGGTCGAAACTATTGTTGTTTTTCGGAGCGAGAATATAATGGCGAAAGATTTGGACAACTTGAACGACCACCGAGGCTATCTTTTCCCTTATGGCTTACTTAACTTCCATATCATTGAGATTACGACTCAAATAATAGATCGGATGTTCAATTCCATATTCTACTTGGACCAATACCATAGCGATGGTCGTTTCGACCATGACGATATATAGAAATAATCATTTTGATAATTAGGAGGATACATTAATGACACCGGACAAGAGTGTCCTTGACGAGAATCAAAAGAAGCTTGCACGACTTGATACCGGTGGAGGGACCTCCTTTTCGATTAGTCGAGTAAATCCTTTAGCCATTTCGTCACCGATTTGAATGAACCTCCTTAGGAAGTTAGCCTTTCCTTGAAGTTTCTATATCGAGTAAATTTGAGGGCACGGGTAAAATCAAATTTCTTTGAACCTTGATAGGTCCTATTTGAATTCCTTCTTTTGACCTTTATGAATCCAAGCAATCAACTAGAGCCAACACAAAACACACATTTATGTGGATTAGGCTATTTTGTAGTGTCGTGACTTAAGAAAATGGCTCTTAATTATCGGGTGATCAATATGATTTCATGAATGCGTTTGGTAAGTCATTCAGATATGGTTGAGCAATGTATGCTTGATGTCATTAAAAGCATAATCCATTGCTCTCTGAAAAGTTTCCCCCGGCCATTCTTTAAACCAAACGAGAAGTTTCTTATAAAGCGGAGTAATGCTAGGGGAAAAATAAATTTTGTCTTATGTTGATCTGCGGAGGATATTGAGTTTGATTGTATCCGGAAAATCCATCCATGAATGAAAAGATTTACATCGACCTGATCATCAATAATGCAGTGGAGTAAAGGGTGTAGGATAGTTGTCTTTTGGACAAGCATTATTAACATCTTGATAATCGACACACACTCTAATGGTTCCTTGTTTTTTCATAGAGTAATGATATTGGAAACCCACTCGGTTAGCGGAACGCGGGGGTAAATGAAACCGGCCACACAAAATTTTTTCAACCTTGCTTTGATGGCAACGACTTTCTTTGGATGAGCAGACTGACCGTTGATGCTGCCGATTTGACATCAAGATACATATTAATAGTATGTTCAACTATACTAGTATCTATGCCTGGCATTTCCTCGTAAGACCAAGTAAGTACGTCACGAAATTCGCGAAATAAAGAGTGATATGATTCAAGTTCTGATGGAGAACAAGATACACCAACATGAATATTTTCTACAATGCCAGGTTTGGTTGAAATATCAATAGAAATCGTTTCTTCAATATTTGATAAAATTATGCTCGGAACCGATTGTACTAATTGGTAAAGAATTCAGAAAGAAATTTTTAATGAATGGGTCATATAGTTCACTTAGATAGTTTTCTTCATAATCAAGAAGATGGGAATGATGATGATAATCTTCCCATGGCTCTCCGTTTGACATCAAAGCTTCCAAAATATTCTCATCTGTCAAAATTTTTGAGGAAAATGGATCAGATGGAGTACCAAAATCCAAGGAACGATCAACCCAAACACTCGGCGATGCTGATTTCAAATTTACAGCCCAAGCAAAATAGATTGATTTCTATGCCAGCTTAATAGGGCTGGGTGGTAAAAATTCATCCAACATAGAAATTTCAGAAATCACAGTACTCTCCCTTAAGCCGGATAGAGTGGAAGAGATCATGCGACGGTCTACATGCGCACAATTTATGCGATGTCGAAGGCGGCGATGTGTGCAAGGTTCCCATGAGAGTGGAATCCTTTAGAGTCCTACCTTGATATTCTGAATTTCGAGTTGGGGTATGTGAACAAATGGAATGCTTCCGATTACTTACTTGAAGAAGAGGAAAATAAAGGATATTTGATTAATGGCTTGTGATAGTACCTTTATGTGGAAAGGAAATCATTAAAGTATGTGAAAAATTGCGGTCATAGCATATACCCATGGCATTCCAAGTAAAATATTGTAGTCGAGTGAGTCCATGACAACTTCAACATCAATATTTATTGTTTTCCCCATAGTTGTTAGAGTCCTATGATTTGCCTAATTGGCAAGCCAAATATGATGTAACATCAAACCAGTCTTTGGAGCCCAAGGACCTAGCTTTCTTGGACAGAAGTATGTGTGGGGAATATCATTGTGTTTGCTTATTGTGTTTTGATTTTAGGCTAGTTATGAAGTAGGTTTTTGGTTTTGGTTTTTAGGTTGTGAGGGATGAACCTGATCAAAGATATAAGAGAGGTAAAAAGATGTCAGATCAATTGGGCTATGGGGTCGAAATGGTCAAGAAATCTTTCAGATGGTGATACAAGGTTGTTGAAGGGTCGATTTGATTCGAGGTAAAATGGATCTTTGGGAAAAATGGGGTAAGATGGACATCAAGTTTGTGAATAACAAAGGATTTCAAGCATAAATAGTTTAATATCTGACATAAACATGGTAAGGTAAACCATTACTCATGAGAAATGTAACTTTAAGCTAATCAATGCATATAAATAAACATTCAAGCCATGCATAGAGATATATAACTCTCTAACTTTAGGAAATGGCTCTCATACTTTGGGGAAATACACTTAAGACAGACAAACAACTCAAATCACTATGCCAAAATTCCTAAACACAGTACTTCAAGCTATTGGGAACTTTGAAAATAAGACTGCATAGTCTTAGGCAAAGGAAAAGATCAGAACAAGACTTCCTTGGTTCAACAAATGACAATATAATAAGTCAAAGAAAAGTTTCATAGATGGAGCTATGGCTAGCCATGAGTAAGCAGGGCATACCATAAATCATACTTAGCATGCATAAAACCATGAATGAAACAAGAAAACAATATTCTTAAGTTATTAAAGAGAAATCAAGAATTATTCAATGTGACTAAGAATGAAGAAAACATGAAAGCTATGAAGAAACAGGAAATTTGAGGTGCCTCCAAGGGCATGTCTCAAATTTTTTCTCTACTATCCTATAACAAGCAAGAACATGGATTTATGAATGAAAACTAGGAAAACAAAACAGAGAGGGAGACACTATACCATTCTACCAAGTCATGGAATCCAACAAAAATCCTCTTTCATCATCCAAGAACATCCAAGAGACTATCCAAAAGCATGAGACAAGTATTTCTTCCAAAGCTTATATGACCATATATTGCTTCTATTCATTAATTTCAGCCTTGTTTACAATGAAATCCTTTGGAATATATAGGCCAAAGTGAGGAAAACCTCTTAGTTCAACTTGCAATCTCATTGGCCTATTCAAAATATCTCATTTTTTCCTTGAGGCTTTGCAAAGCCCAAGGCACAAAATATCTAATAAAATATCTCAAAAATGCTAAAAAAGGGAAATAAATTGACTTTTCATAACTTATCATGTACAAAAATAGCTAAACGCACATGAGGAAAAGTCAATTTTGAAAGGTTCAATTTTTACAAAAATACTAAAAAAATATATCAGCAAAAGGTCCCTTGACTTGCCGACAACTTTTGGAGGCCTTCCTGGTGTCAAAACGAGGCTCATGATAGCTCATTGGAAATATATGAGTGTCTAATTTCTGAAAATGTTTACTTTTATCCCAACTGACTAGTATAAGTTCTCCAAAAATAGGCTTGTGTGTAAAAACCCAAAAAATAAGCCTTGCTGATAAATGGGGCAGAGTGTAGAAAAAGCGAGTGTTTTTCAGCATTTTGGGGAGAAAAAGATCTTCAATTGTTTCTAAAAATCATTGAGTATGTTCCCCTGAAATTATGGCATCCAATGATACCATTTTCACCTTTGTTGATGTCCCAAACTGAAATGACGATGCCCATGAGTTTTGGCCAAAAACCCAAAAATGACAAAAAACCAAAATATGTCGAATTTCGCCCAAAATTGGTGAGAATGACCCTCAAGGGTTTTCAAAAAAATGTTGTTAAGTAAAGGCAAAAATTTGGAGTCTTGAGGTGTCTTTCTTCAATTTTTGTGCCAGGTGCTTCCCTTTAACCTCCTTGAGTTTTTCTTGAGCAGCCTTCAACTTCCATCGGGAAAACTTATTGAGCTTTTTATAGTTCCTGGTCATCCTCTGTTGAAGGTCCAAGTCCCTGTTTGCCTTCTCCAATTTCTTCTCCAAGTCATCATTAACTCTCTCAAGCCATGCTTCCCTATTTTTCTCTATCTCTTGTTCGAAAAATGCAGTGAGAGGGGTAGATTGGAGAAGGGCATCATCGTCTTCTTTTTGTTTCTCAAGGGCCTTTTTTAGCCCCATGGTTCTTGGCCTCTTTCGCATAGGCTGATATTCACCTTCACTTTCCTCAAACTCACCCATGATTTCTTCGAATCTCACCTGTGCTTTGTATCGGATGGCCCATGTCTCATATACATCCATATGGACACTCATTTGCTTGTTTTGGACTTGAAAAAAGTGATTGAAGTTTCTAGCTCTATGAAGATCAACCCTTAAGGCATCAATTTGAATTTCTCTATGGATCAAGAGATTTTCTAGGATCCGAGCTTCATTATCACTATCATCACTTTGAATTTGGATGATGTTGAATTCCCTTTCATGTTCATGACTAATTTCCTCCTTGTCCTTCCCTTTGCTTTGTGTGGCTCTTCTAGTACTCTTCCTCTTGGGCAATTCGACCATGGGTTTCTTTGGCAATTTTCCCTTGCTTCTGAGGGCCCTAGTCACATTTGGAGTTACAACTCTAGGCACCCTGTTCTTCGATGTCTGGGGCTTGGCAACTTTTGGAGAAGAGAGCATGGCCCCTTGCCTAGGAGAGGAAGCTAGCACATGCTCCATGGGCTCTTTACCCTTGTCACTTTGTCCCTCATTTTTGCCACTGTCTTGGAGTTCTTTATGGATGCCTTGGCTGTCCTTTTTCACTTCCCTTTGAGGGATATCCTCCTCACTATGCTACAACTTTTTAGCCTGCTGCCCCTCTTCTTCTTGAGGTTGTTGCTCCTCTTGAGGAGGCTACTGTTAATCACCCTGAGGCTGCCTCTGCTCATATTTTTGTAGCTGTTGTGCATCATGTTGTGGCTGCCCCTATTTAACATCTTTTGGCTTCCCCTGTTCATCACCTTCATGCTGCTCCTGTTCAACATCTCTTGGCTGCCCATGTTCATCACCTTCATGCTACTCTTGTTCAGTCTCACTGTGATGTTGCTCATTAGCACTTTCTTCTTCATCCCCTTGATGCTGCTCATCATCACTTTCCTCTTCCTGCTCATGTCCTTTTTCCTCATCATGGTCATTCTCTTCTCCTTCTTCAGGCTCCTTTGTTTGTTCTGTGGTAAACTTGAGCTTTTTGGGAATAGGTCTACTAGAAGAAGGTGAAGGATGGTGAGTAGGAGGTGTAGGGGATGTATGAACTGGAGGGACAGTGGAGAAATCCGGATGGGTGATAAAAGTATCCCAAGAGACCTCCATTTTTTCAAGTTGATGAACAGTGATGACTTTAATGTGAGAGTGATGGAAGAGGCAGGCTGTTTGCTGTGAAAGAGGCTTCTTCTGAACAGTGGAGGTCATTTTCTCAATGCTCCTGTGTAAGAAGAAAGGAAGATTTAGAAATTTCTCCCTATTGAAATGCATGAGGAGTCGGATGTGATAAGCATAGACTCAGGAGAATCTTCCCTCACAAGTGAAGTATTTCATGATGATCTTCATGAGGGGGGCGTAGCTAGTCAAACGATATGAGAAGGGGAAAATAGCAGGACATGAATCTCTGTGCTCAGGCTTTATAAAGGGCTTGTAATATTCTAAGTCCAGGTGGCTTTGTTTAAACCACTTCTCCCCAATATAAGGGATTTTAGTGGCCTTGGAGATGGACCTTGGAGAGAATTTGAAGTCTAGGCCTGCCAGCTGGAAATTCTTGTCTTGAAACCTCAAAGCGCAAAGATGTGTCAAAGGAGAAAAGCTCTTCACCTCTTGCACTCTTTCAAAAAAATCTAAACACCCAACCTCATGGAAATTGAACAAGAATTATGGGTGGGCATTCACTTCTTCAGTGAAAATAGGCTCAAATCTCTTATGCAATTCACTCCTACTGTCCTGCCTGGGAGGGATCTTGTTTTGAATGCTCTCTGCAACACCAAGCTGCCTCAAATAGCATGTGGAAAATTCTTCTCAAGCACACAACTCTGTCCTCTTTGTTATTCGTTGTTTTACAAATCAAAATGCCTCAAATGCTGTGTGAAATGGTTCTTTAATATCAGCTCTCTACTCCTTACAAATCACTACTTGTTTCCCTTTGTATGCCAATCAACAAATAGTTATCAAAATAACAAGCACATAGTCAAAATGTTACTGTGGTTGGGTAAGTTTACAAGGATCCGTTATGTTTTGATAAAAACAAGACAACCTTGTATTTAGACAGAGGCAAAACACTCCTCTCAATCAAAAACACCCTCCTTGTATTCACTATTTCTCACACACAGTTAGACAAAACACCTTGAAATTGAAATAACAGCTTCACTCACTACATTATGTTTCATGGATAAAAGGAGGCATTGGTTTTGATTTTTTTCCACACAGAGAAGACTTTTGAAAGTGACAAATTCATTCATGCATGATCACTGTTGTTAAATTAGGCTCACTGTTTCAACTTAGGAACACTATGTTTTCCTTTCAAAAACTGCTTCACCTTCTAACATTGTTTTGAGGGCAGTTTATTAGGCCTTTTGACACCAATAAAAACACACCACTTTCACTATGTCAATGTTGGGCAATCATAGCCACAGCAATATCAGATCTGAAACAAAAAATTCAACCCTCCTTACCACTGTTTTCACCACTACATATAACTGACAAAGTTTATGGTTTTATCATAGTCTTGAGGGTAGCTTTAGGCTCTTTGAAACAAAAATTGCTACTCCACTGTCATCCAACTGAAACAATCTTCTTCAAACTATTTACCCCAACACACCTTGATTTATACCGAGAGTTTATCCTTTTTAATCACCACTTAGTAGCTCGAATATAGCAAGGAGGTAAATGAAAATACCTTGAAAATGGATGGTAGCCTTTGTTTGAAAAGTTTGAGCAACTTTCAGGGTTTGTTGAAGGCGTTTGGACTATTGAAACATGTGCGACACGTTGAAATGGGAAGGCACCGTGCAATATAGAAGGTGTTGGGTTGATGATGGGCAGTCGTGACCGGTGCCTATAGGCATGCCGCACGCCTCGCAACAATA
Source organism: Pinus albicaulis (assembly GCA_034641835.2). Classification (NCBI taxonomy): domain Eukaryota; kingdom Viridiplantae; phylum Streptophyta; class Pinopsida; order Pinales; family Pinaceae; genus Pinus; species Pinus albicaulis. The sequence goes on from CM076577.1 coordinate 1,160,073,221, forward strand.
CAAACTGTTCATAAGATTACTCCTGAATGTGCCACGCGCTTTTCCAGGTGCGTTGTGCCATCTCAAAGCTTCAAACTTATGCAAACTTGCTAAAAAATTCCTTGTTTCGGTTAGAGAGAAGCAAAGGGGAGTGTTGCTCGTGTTTGAAATGAAAAATAGATCTTGGCAACGGTCTTTAACTCTTTTGAAAGTGAGCAAGTCAATTACCCTTGAGTTTGATTTGTGAGGGTTTTGAAACCTTTTTGAAGGAAAGGCATTGGTTGCAAAAAACATAACATAAAACACTTTCCTTTGTAGTTTTATTATTTTGAAACATTTCAAATTCCAATATTTGACCAGGATCACTAAAGTGTTGTAGATGATACCTTTGAAGATTTTTTGTACATGTGACATTTTTCAAAGTGAATAAATCATCCTCAAAGACACAATTTCTCTTATGGTCTCTCATCTAGGGAGGAAAAATGTTTCCTATGTCGATATCTATTGGCATGTGGGTGAAACTTACTTGTATTCACCTAGGGCTTTACTATCATCTTTGACATATTTCCATAAGGAACAAGCCTTTATTTGTAACAGTGGCATGCTTTATTTGCTTTGAGTGTTGTTTCTATACTTGAAACACCTACCATATCCGTCCTTTCACATTTATGAACCTATCTGTCTATTTGCAAAGCCTCTTTGAGAAAACAAAGCTCAGGTTACCTTTTTGTCCACTATAATGAGTTATTAAAAGAAAAATCTTCATGAAGCAGGAAGAACAAAACTTTCATGAAAAGTAATGAAAACTCTTTGGCCTGTGTTTAACCCATCTCCCAGCCTCAGCAAGGTTGTTTCATTTTGGCTCCAGACTGCTTTTGAAAGAAAAATCTGATAGGAGATAAAAACAACCTCTTGGATTGTTATAGTACCCCTGCTTCCTCTTTGTTTTTAACATCATTTCTCTGTTCAGAAGCCTTCAACTATCTCCATTGTTCTTAAAACTTGTCTCTCATAGAGAGAAAATCCTAAAATCAATCACTGCCCTGGCCCTCTGCTTATAGATGAAGGAGGCCTACTTTGACAAATGCCTAGTTTACTTTATACATGATGGCAGAAGTTAGTTTGAGACCAAGACTGTTTGACTCCTTTAGCCATATGCTTAATAATATTTCTTCATTAATGATCAATATATTAGCTTCACATTGTATTTCAATAGCAGTGAAACTTATGCAAACAATTTTTAAAAGCATTACTGCTTTGCCTCTACCCTTGACATCATTTTTATTCAGAAACCTTCAATTTTCTTCCACTGTACCTAAATTTTTCCTTTTCAGTTAGTGAAAAACTTAAAAACAAATTTTATCCCTGGCCCTCTGCTTATAAATGAAGGAGGCCTTCTTAGTCTTCAACCCTCTGCTTATAAAATGAAGGAGGTTTTCTCAGTCCTCAACCGTTTGTTTATAAAATGAAGGAGTTTTTCTCAGTCCTTAACCCTCTGCTTATAAAATGAAGGAGGTTTTTCTCAGTGATGCCATTTCATCATCTTTTAACAGTGTTATTTTTCCTTTCACTGCCTTTTCATGCTTGAGCAAATGAAGAATGACAAATTGATAATAGTCAAGATGGTCACTTCTCTAAGACATGTAATTATTCTTTTCAAATATCTTTGTGCCTCTTTAGACATCACAAGTAGTTTGGTTAGTATTTGCAAAGCACCTCTTGTCATTCATAATTTACTAACCTTTGACTGTGATCGCAGGAGCTTAATGAAACAACTCTCTGCCCTGTAGCTGCATTCTAGGCTCAAAATCACATGAGAAGCAACTGTATTCTCATGTTGAGCCAAATATTGTAGCCAAATACTGTCTTCTGGGATGCTGGTACACTTCTGCTCTTGAAAGATCCATTGAAACACTGTAAAACCACCTAATATCAGTTTGACCAAGGGCATGTGCATTGCTGAGACTTTAGGGCTTGTTAGTGGTGCGACTGAAGGGTGTAACCAAATTTATTTGCAGAATGGGAAGGTCTGTTATGACTGGTCTATAGCAGATATGGGTTCTTTGGCTTTAGGATAGTTTTCCAAGGGGGAAATGCCTAAAGCGCTACTACCTAACTTAGGGGAAACTTCTTTGGATAGATTTGGATTGTTTTCTTTGGAGCTGATGGACAAGCTAGTATGGCTAAGGCTAGATAGGGCTTGATAATGAGGTTTCATCTCGTCATGGGTGGATTGAAAAGTTAGGAGGGAAAAAAATGTTTATGGGTGTTTTCCAGCTAGCAAATTTGAAAATTTTTTAGATCAACTACTAGAAAACTTGGCTGTTACAAATAGTCATCACCAACAAGTGAAAAATACTGATGACTAACAATGGCTCCATTTGGGGAGAGTAACTCCTTTTCAGGAGGTGTCCAAAATTTTAGATCTTTGGCTTATGAAGACCAGTGCCTTATCTATTGGCGCAAATTTCATTCTTCCTTGATGCTATTTCTAAAAATTGACAGCATGATTAGCATCAATGATATTTCTACCTACCCCACTATCTTTCCTAACATTTTTTCTTCCTTTAGGTGCATTTGGACTAGCAACCCTTTGACAATATATATATATATATATATATATATTTGAAAAATGAACCTATCTAGTTCTACACTTATATATGTCGGGAGTTCAGATTAAGCTGATGAGCTCCTTCATAACTCTACTTATGCTAGATCAACTATCAAGGTTAAGCTGTTTGACAGGATTTTTTTCTCTAATCTAAAAAATGAAATTGAAACATGATCAAATCAGGGTTAGATAGTCTGATTTGTCATGTACTTGCGGCATGAAAGACAAGATGCACACAAAAAATATTTTGCAAAAAATGAAATTTTAGAAAAATGGCGGTAGGATGCACAATTTGTTTCTCATCCCCGCTTGCCTCTTTGGTTCTGTTTTGAGCATGTGGAACCAATATCTTTTCCTAATCTACTCTCTTTGATAAGTCAAGCTTACACAATGTTGACCATTTTTTCCACTCACTAACTTATCAACAAATAAATTTAATACATGTTCATCTATGATTAGGCTAGATAATTGAACAAGACATTTGAGCACTAGTAGCGGCATTTAGACTTGCGCACTTTCTGAATGACTATTTTTTGAACATGGGGCCTTCTTTATATTTTTCAAACCGCCCTCTTTTTCTATTTTTCTATTGTTTTTGAATTTTATTTTTTTATCTATTTTTCAAACAATGGTATATACAATGATTGAAAATGTTTTAAACTCAGAAATCTTGGAAATGGCGAAACTTAAGCATCCTATCCTCATAAGAATCTCCTACCACTCTTGGTCCACTCAACTCTTGAAAAGAGAAATTTGGAAAATTTTCTCTTTCAAGCATGATATAAGGATTCATGCTTGAATCTCTGAAAAAACCTGTATCTTCCCGTTGTACCTCTTGATACCTCTGATTTCCACTCCTTCCTTTACTTATATATTCCTTGTCATTTTTGAAATATATAATGACATCATCAAGGTATGTCAACATGCAAAAATTGAGGACTAGAAACATGGCCTTTAGGAGCATATTTTTGATATCCGGTGGTTTTTCAGTTCTGAATTTGAAACTGGAACTACTTCCAGCATATTGGAAAAAGTCTTTGAGCTGTCTACTTTGCAATGGAATCAATTGGCTATACCCTAAAACACCATCTTGCAAAGACATATTACTAAAAGTACTTATCATTGGTATATCATGGTATTGGGCAGGAAGGATAAAATTTCTGTCACCAGGATGTCTATTAGTGTTTCTGAAATCAAAACAGATCCTACAACCAACTATTTTATCTTTGACTATTACTAATTGGTTCAGATTTTTGTATTTTCTTTTGTCGAAGTTGTTTCTTGGAGTGATGGTAGTGGCATAGTGTTTCTCACTATTTTCTCTATATGAATTAGTATTCCGAATGAGATTGCCAATTCTAGTAGTTTTAAGTCTTTGGTGGAGTGACATAATGTTAGCCAGTTCAAGTAACTCAGGTGTACTTGGACTGCAGTCATCATCTTTGCTCATAAGAAGTTTATCAGGAATTTTTTTTGGCTTTTGATATTTTATGGCTACAGTCAAGGTTTCATTTGCAATGGAAGAGTTATGTGATGGTAAATCCTTCAGGTATGGTAAAAACATTAAGCTTCACTACTTCTGAGTTCCAAAGAGGTTTGTAATATGTAAGTCTTCCAATGCCTCTATTCTGAAAAAGTTTCCAGATGTGACTACTGATGTTTGCCTAAGGTTTGAGTAATTTTCTTGATAGTACATAATGGTTTGTGCTTCTTGCTCTATCTCTATTTCAAAAGGAACACACTCACTTTCCTCAAGAAATATTTGTTCATGATCATGATAGTTTTGAGTGTCTAGTTCATCATAGAGAACTAGGGGCAGCTGATGTGGTGGGTCCAAGTTCATTTGAAATTCTTCTGACTGTTATTCAATGTTCTCATCTGTGTGTAGAATGAAAGAGTTCAGGTCGGAATGCAAGGAATACATCGGGATGTTATCTGGCCTCTCTTGGCTACTGATCATTTATTTCATGTGTGATTCTCGATAGAGTATTCTAGTTTGGTCAAACACATGAATAGTGGCGTAGGACATGTCAAATTGAATATTTCCTTGGAGCTTGGCTCCCCAAGATCTGGATAGAAGCATTCTATACTTGGGAGGGATGTCTGCTACCACTATGTCCATGATCATATGTTTTTCAGGTACCTGGGCCAAACTGAAGCAAAGATCTTTGATCAAACCTAGACATTTGACTCTACTCGAATCAAATGAATATAAGTCTTTGTATGGTCTTGTGATTTCTAGGCCTAATATTTCCATTACAACCTTCGGCATGATATTCAGACTGATGTAAAAGGGAATAGTGGTTTCTTCTTGGAATTTTCCTTCTATTTTCGGACCAAACAACACTTCAGGAGTGTCATCAGCAAGATTAAGGGTGTTCACATCATTTCCTATATTCAGGACCTTTAACACTTGGTATTTATAAGAGCCTTGGGCGATAAGTTCAGTGAGAGGCATGGTAATCTTTATTTTGGAAATTTCTCCCTCAAAACTGAAGGGTACTTGTAGTTTAGATAGGTTCGCTTCAGCTTTTTCAGCCATGAATTTCTCTATATTCTGAGTTTGTTGGCTTTTTTTTGGGATTTTGTTTGACACAGCCACCTTGAGAATCTTTGTGGAAGTACTAGGAGCATCTAAGCCAAGACTTGTTTGGGCAACTTTATCTTTATTTTGGTCATTTTTCTTGACCATGAATTTGTTGTTGTCCTCTGCTTTTTTAAGGATGGTATCAGGGGTTTTAGTATTGTCTGAGTTGTCTTTCTTGGAGTTGTCTTGGTTTTTTCTACTTATAAGGTCATATTGCCTGTGAGATTCTACTATGGCATTCTGAAAATATATGGTAGGATTGTCGGGATCTTCATAGTTGGTTTCATCCTGATTTGGAGAGAAGAATGCTTCTTCTTCTTCTATGAGGTACACCTCACTCTCATTATCAGACCCTATGAGGTTCAAATGATTTTCATCAATGGGTTCTGTATCCCTATCATCTTCTTCCACATAATTTTCATTAAATGGTGGCCTAATTTGTTGGTCATTTTCCCTTGGTTTGTTTTTAGGTTGTTCCCTCCTAAAATTTTAGTTTTGGTTTCTGTTTGGAGGGTTTGACTGGTTGTCCCTAAGAGGCGTCTTTTCACTTATCTTTACCCACATTTTGGTGATGGACCTAACCAAGTCATCTATTCTAGGATCTAAGGAAGGGGCTGAAGTGGAGACCTCATCCCGGTATGTGACTTTCCTTTCTGATCTAGTCCTAGCTCTTTTTTCTGCTAAGTTGGCTTCTACCCTTATGGCTACTTTTTGCATTTCCTCTAAGCTAAGGGGGTCCTTGTCTCTTAGCTGTAAGTCATGTCTGGGTCAAAACCCTCGGAGAATTTTTCCAGGACTGAGCCAAGTGGAGGTTTGAAGTGAGGTGGGAGGGCGTTATAGACACTGTTGAACCTAGTGTAGTATCCCTGGACACTTTCCCCATTTTCCCATTTTAGATTTTTATACTCTGACAGGATTTGAATGGGGTTCTTTTGGATTTCCCACTTGTTTATGAAGGTTTGGTAGAGTTTTGGGAGATTTTGGATGCTGTTTGGAGTTAAGCTCTTAAACCAAAATTTTGGTTTCTTCGCCCAAGATTTGGGCGAACATCCTCATTCTGATGGTCTCGTCTTCTATTTCCATGTATTCAAAGGCTTCGCTAATCCTATCTACATGCTGTTGATCTGTGGTAGCCTCAACTTTGGTAAAGTGTGGGATTTTGAATTGATAGTCATTTTGTAAGGGAGCCAAAGGCTATGGAAACACCAAAGGTGCATACTAGGCTGCCATGATGGGAGCTAATGGATGATGTACAAAATGAGGGCTTGTGGGATAAGCTGAGGTGGTTTGAACAATAGTGGTTTGGATAGGTGTGGCAGATGTACTTGGACTAGTGATTTGATTTTGAGCAGATCTGTGATGGTAGGAGCCAAAGTGATGGAGAAGCTGAAAGTAGGGAGGTGTAGTAGGCGAGGCTTCTCTACTAGGACTCTGTGGTAGATCTAGAACCTCAAGATCGTCAAAGTCTATCTTACTTTGTGACTTTCTTCTAAAAAGGGTTTTTACTGATTTTAAGTCAAAGGGGGAATCCTTCAAGGCTGTGAGATGTTCAAGTACTTATATTTCTTTACAGATGGACCTATCAGTAGCTAAATTTCCAGTTTTGGAAGCTTGCCACAGAATCTTCTCCGGGTCGTCTACTATGATAGGGGGATTTGGGTCTGGATGAGATCTGGTGTTGATTCTTCGTGAAGCCAGATTTCGTATCTAGAGTTTAGAGAGGATGGTATTTGTGAATGTTTCGGATGAATGGCCTCTCTAGGGTTTTACTAATGTGAAGGATGGTCAAAACAAAAAGGATGGACTAGTGGAGTCGCCAGGTGGATTTTATGAGAACTATGGTCCACCACCAACACTATCAAAGATTCTTATGGAAAAAAAAATTATAGCAAACTTTGAGATGGAAACTTGCAAAGAAGAGTGATTCACTTGGTTTTTACAGTTTGCTAGGCTGTATGGACAAGCTAATGGTTCTCTCGGTAAGAAGGCTTCTTCTTATCTCCCATATTTAGGTGAGGTCTTCTGAATCGCTAAGTTATACTTAGTTTGTCACTGATTACAGAGTTTCTACCCTAATTTTAAGATTTTGGAAGGATGAGTTAGCAGAAAGGTATGGTTTATGAATTTTTTGGTCTTTTATGGAATTTTTAGGCCTACTAGAGGCTAGTGGATTCGCCAGGTGGAACTTGGTCGCTTTAGTAAAGATATAGCTATGGTCCACCACCAGTAACTAGGGAAAAGCCAATCTGGGAATGTTTTGGGGTTTTTTGAGTTTTATGTACAGCCTATGGTTTATTAAAGTATTCTAACCCTGTTTCATCACTTTTCTAGGGTGGCGATGACAAAAAGAGTTTACTATAAATGATTCTATGGACTGCTCGCTTGTTTATGTTTTAAAGACTAATGAATCTACAAGAGTTTGCTAGACTGTTATGTACTCAGTTAGTACCACCGTGATCGCCATTATGTTAGGGAGCTGTGGGATAGGTCGATCGAATAGTATTATAAATTTTAGCAAAGTAGAAAGGCCTACTAGAGGCTAGTGGAGTCACCAGGTAGATTTTTAGTTGTTTTGAGGGGATATTGGTATGGTCCACCACTAGTACTAACAAAAAACAATCTAAGGATGTTTTGGAATTTTCTGAGTTTTTATGTAGCCCTGAGGTTTGGAAAAGTTTCCTATAACTGACTCATCATTTTGCTAAGATGGTGAAGGAGCTAGTTTCTACTCTTTGGACAAAACTTAAGTTTTTCTAAATTTAAATGAGACTTCGAGAGTTACTAAGGAGTACTTAGATTGTCACTAACTCAGAAGGTCCCATCATGATCGCCATTATGTTAGTGAGCGGTGGAATAAGTCGAACAGATAGTATTCTTAAGGCTGCTAGAATGTTTAGGGAATCTAAGTTTTTTTATCACTCAGAGTCCCACCGTGATCGCCATTATGTTAGGGTCCCGTGATTTGGCTGATTGGCAAGCCAAATGATAGTGTAACATCAAACCAGTCTTTGGAGCCCAAGGACCTATCCTTCCTGGACTCAGAGAGGGCTCTCTCTATTTGTGTAAGGGATATTTGTGTGTTTGCTTATTACATTCTGATTTTAGGCTAGTTATGAAGTAATTTTTTGGTTTTGGTTTTTAGGTTGTGAGGGATGAACCTGATCAAAGATATAATATAGGTAAAAATACGTCTGATCAACTGGGCTATGGGGTCGAAAATTTCAAGAAATATTTCAGATGGTGATACAAGGTTGTTGAAGGGCCAATTTGATTCGAGGTAAAATGGGTCTTTGGGCAAAATGGGGTAAGATGGACATCACGTTTGTGAATAAAAAAGGATTTCAAGCATAAATATTTTAATAGCTAACATAAACATGGTAGGGAAAACCATTAATCATGAGAAATGTAACTTTAAGCTAATAAATGCATAGAAATAAACATTCAAGCCATGCATAGAGATATATAACTCTCTAACTTTAGGAAATGGCTATCAGACTTTGGGGAAATACACTTAAGATAGAAAAAAAACTCAAATCACTATGCTGGAATGCCTAAACACAATACTTCAAGCTATTGGGCACTTTGAAAACAATATTGCATAGTCTTAGGTAAAGGGCAAGATCAGAACAAGACCTCCTTGGTTCAACAAATGACAATCTAATCAGTCAAAGAGAAGTTTCATAGATGGAGCTATGGCTAGCCATGAGTAAGCAGGGCATACTGTAAATCATACTTAACATGCATAAAACAATGAATGAAACAAGCAAACAATATTCTTAAGTTATTAAAGAGTAATCAAGAATTCTTTAATGTGACTAAGAATGAAGAAGACATGGAAGCTATGAAGAAACAAGAAATTTGAGGTGCCTCCAAGGGCATGTCTCAATTTTTTTCTCTACTATCCTATAGCAAGCAAGAACATGGATTTATGAATGAAAACTAGGAAAACAAAACAGAGAGAGAGACATTATACCATTCTACCAAGTCATGGAATCCAACAACAATCCTCTTTCATCATCCAAGAACATCCAAGAGACTATCCAAAAGCAGAGACAAGTATTTCTTCCAAAGCTTATATGACCATATATTTCTTCTATTCATCAAGCTAAACCTTGTTTATAATGAAAGCCTTTGGAATATATAGGCCAAAGTGAGGAAAACCTCTTAGTTCAACTTGCAATCTCATTGGCCTATTCAAAATATCGCATATTTTCCTTGAGGCTTTGCAAAGCCCAAGGCACAAAATATCTAATAAAATATCTCAAAAATGCTAAAAAATGGAAATAAATTGACTTTTCATAACTTATAATGTACAAAAATAGCTAAACGCACATGAGGAAAAGTCAATTTTGAAAGGTTCAATTTTTACAAAAATACTCAAAAAATACATCAGCAAAAGGTCCCTTGACTTGCCAGCAACTTTTGGAGGCCTTCCCGGTGTCGAAACAAGGCTCATGATAGCTTGTTGGAAAGCTCTAAGTGTCTAATTTCTGAAAATGTTTAGTTTTATCCCAACTAACCACTGGAAGTCCTCAAAAGATAGTCTTGTGTGTAAAAACCCAAAAAATAAGCCTTGCTGATAAACGACGCAGAGTGTAGAAAAAGCGAGTGTTTTTCACCATTTTGGGGGAGAAAAAGATATTAAATTGCTTCTAAAAATAACTGAGAAAAAGATATTCAATTTTTTTCATCCCCTTTCTACTGCTCATCATCACTTTCCTCTTCCTGCTCATGTCCTTCTTCCTCATCATGGTCATGCTCTTCTCCTTCTTCAGGCTCCTTTGTTTTTTCTGTGGTAAACTTTAGCTTTTTGGGAATAGGTCTGCTAGAAGAAGGTAAAGGATGGTGAGTAGGAGGTGTAGTGAATGTATGAATTGGAGGGACAATGGAGAAATTTGGATGGGTGATGAAAGTATCCCAAGAGACCTCTCTTTTTTGAAGATGATTAAGAATGATGACTTTGATGAGAGAGTGAGGGAAGAGGCAGGCTGTTTGCTATGAAGGAGGCTTCTTCTGAATAGTGGAGGCCACTTTATCAATGCTCCTGTGTAAGAATAAAGGAAGATTTAGCAATTTGGCCCTAGTGAAATGCATGAGCAGTCAGATGTGATAGGCATAGACTCGGGAGAATCTTCCCTCACAAGTGAAGTATTTCATGATGATCTTCATGAGGGGGGCATAGCTAGTCAAAAGATATGAGAAGGGGAAAATGGTAGGACATGAATCTCTGTGCTCAGGATTTAGAAAGGACTTGTAATCTTCTGAGTCTAGGTGGCTTTGTGTAAACCACTTCTCCCCAATATAATGGATTTTAGTGGCCTTGGATATGGACCTTGGAGAGAATTTGATGTCTATGCTTGCCAGCTGAAAATGCTTGTCTTGAAACCTCAAAGCGCAAAGATGTGTCAAAGGATAAAAGCTCTTCACCTCTTGCACTCTTTGAAAAAAATATAAACACCCAACCTCATGGAAATTGAACAAGAATTATGGGTGGGCATTCACTTCTTCAGTGGAAACATGCTCAAATCTCTTATGCAATCCACTCCTACTGTCCTGCCTGGAAGGCATCTTGTTTTGAATGCTCTCTGCAACACAAAGCTACCTCAAATAGCCTGTGGAAAGTTATTCTCAAGCACACAACTCTGTTCTCTTTTTTAGTCACTATTTTACAAATGGAAATGTCTCAAATGCTGTGCGAAATGGTTCTTTAATATCAACTCTCTACTCCTTACAAATCACTGCTTGTTTCCCTTTGTATGCCAATCAACAAATAGTTATCAAAATAAAAAGCACATAGTCAAAATGTTACTGTGGCTGGGTAAGTTTACAAGGATCCTTTATGTTTTGATAAAAAAAAGACAACCTTGTATTTAGACAGAGGAAAAACACTCCTCCCAATCAAAAACACCCTCCTTGTATTCACTATTTCTCACACACAGTTAGACAAAACACCTTCAAATTGAAATAACCGCTTCACTCACTACATTCTGTTTCATGTGTCAAAGGAGGCATTGGTTTTGCTTTTTTTCCACACAGAGAAGAATTTTGAAAGTGACAAATTCATTCATGCATGATCACTGTTGTTAAATTAGGCTCACTGTTTCAACTTAGGAACACTGTGTTTTCCTTTCAAAAACTGCTTCACCTTCTAACACTATTTTTAGGGCAGTTTATTAGGCCTTTTGACACCAATAAAAACACACCGCTTTCACTATGTCAATGTTGGGCAATCATAGCCAGAGCAATATCAGATCTTAAACAAAAAATTCAGCCCTCCTTACCACTATTTTCACCACTACATATAGCTGACAGAGTTTATGGTTTTATCACAGTCTTGAGGGTAGCTTTAGGCTGTTTGAAACAAAAATGACTACTCCACTTTCATCCAACTGAAACAATATTCTTCAAACTATTTACCCCAACACACCTTGATTTATACCGAGATTTTCTCTTTTTTAATCACCACTAAGCAGCTCAAATATAGCAAGGAGGTAAATGAAAATACCTTGAAAATGGATGGCCACCTTTGTTTGAAAGGTTTGAGCGGATTTCAGGGCTTTTTGAAGGCGTTTGGACTATTGAAACATGCATTACATGTTTAAATGGGAAGGCGTCGGGCAATAGAAAATGTGTCAGGTCGATGATGGGCAGTCGTGACCAGCGCCTACAGGCGCGCCACACGGTCTCAAAGCTTCAAACTTCTGCAAACTTGCTCAAAAATTCCTTGTTTCGGTCAGAGAGCAGCAAAGGGGAGTGTTGCTCATGTTTGAAATGCAAAATAGATCTTGGCAACGGTATTTAACTCTTTTGAAAGTGAAAAAGTCAATTACCCTTGAGTTTGATTTGTGAGGGTTTTGAAACCTTTTTGAAAGAAAGGTATTGGTTGCAAAAAAAAAAACATAAAACACTTGCCTTTGCAGTTTTATTATTTTGAAACATTTCAAATTCAAATATTTGACTGGGATCACTAAAGTGTTGTAGATGATACCTTTGAATATTTTCCATATATGTTACATTTTTCAAAGAGAAGAAATCATCCTCAAAGACACAATTTCTCTTATGTTCTCTCATCCAAGGAGGAAAAATGTTTCATGTGTCCATATCTGTTTCGAAAAGGAAACTTTTCTCAAGACCATTAACTAACTGTAGAAGCATTCTTTAAATGACATTTCTCTTTGGCATGTGGGTGAGACTTAGTTGTATTCACCTAGGGCTTTACTATCATCTTTAACATATTTCCATAAGGAACAGGCCTTTATTTGTAACAGTGGCATGCTTTATTTTCTTTGAGTGTTGTTTCTATACTTGAAACACTTGCCATATCCCTCCTTACACATTTATGAACCTATCTGTCTATTTGCAAAGCCTCTTTGAGAAAACAAAGCTCAGGTTACCTTTTTGTCCACTATAATGAGTTATTGAAAGAAAATTCCTCATGAATCAGAAAGAACATAACTTTCTTGAAAAGTAATCAATGCTCTTTGGCCTATGTCTAACCCATCTCTCAACCTCAGCAAGGTTGTTTCATTTTGGCTCTAGACTGCTTTTGAAAGAAAACTCTGATAGGAGATAAAAACAACCTCTTGGATTATTATAGTACCCCTACTTCCTTTCTTTTCTTAACATCATTTCTCTGTTAAGAAGCCTTCAACTGTCTCCTATTGTTCTTAAAAATTGTCTCTCAGACAGAGAAAATCCTAAAATCAATCACTGCCCTGGCCCTCTGCTTATAGATGAAGGAGGCCTACTTTGAAAAATGCCTGGTTTCCTTTATACATGACGACAGAAGTTAGTTTGAGACCAAGACTGTTTGACTCCTTTGTCCATCTGCTTAATAATATTTCTTCATTGATGATCAACCTATTAGCTTCACATTGTATTTTAATAGCAATGAAACTTATGCAAACAATTTTTAAAAGCATCACTGCTTTGCCTCTGCCTTTAACATAATTTTTATTCAGAAACCTTAAATTGTCTTCCACTGTACCTAATGTTTTCCTTTTCAGTTAGTGAAAAACTTAAAAAAAAAATTTATCCCTGGCCCTTTGCTTATAAATGAAGGAGGCCTTCTTAGTATTCAACCATCTGATTATAAAATGAAGGAGGTTTTCTCAGCCCTCAACCCTCTGCTTATAGAATGAAGGAGGTTTTCTCAGTCCTCAACCCTCTGCTTATAAAATGAAGGAGTTTTTTCTCAGTGATGCCATTTCATCAACTTTTAATAGTGTTATTTTTCCTTTCAGTGCCTTTTCATGCTTAAGCAAATGAAGAATGACAAATTGATAATAGTCAAGATGGTCACTTCTCTAAGACATGTAATTATGCTTTTCAAATATCTTTGTGCCTCTTTAAACATCACAAGAAGTTTGGTTAGTATTTGCAAAGCACCTCTTGTCATTCATAATTTACTAACCGTTGACTGTGATCGCGGGAGCTTAATGAAACAAATCTCTTCCCTATAGCTGTATCCCAGGCTCAAAATCACATGAGAAGCAGTTGTCTTCTCATGTTGAGACAAATATTGTATCCAAATACTATCTTTTGGGATGCTGGTACACTTCTGCTCTTGAAAGATCCATTGAAACACTGTAAAACCACCTAATATCAGTTTGACCGAGGGCATGTGCATTGCTTAGACTTTAGGGCTTGTTAGTGGCATGACTTAAGGGTGTAGCCAACTTTATTTGTAGAATGGGAAGGTATGTTATGACTGGTCTGTAGCAGATAGGGGTTCTTCGGCTTTAGGATAGTTTTGCAAGGGAGAAATGCCTAAAGCGCCACTACCTAACTTAGGGGAGACTTCTTTGGACAGATTTGGATTGTTTTCTTTGGAGCTGATGGACAAGCTAGTATGGCTGAGGCTAGATAGGGCTTGATAATGAGGTTTCATCTCGTCATGGGAAGATTGAAAAGGTAGGAGGGAAAAAAATGTTTATGGTTGTTTTCCAGCTAGCAAATTTGACAATTTTTTAGATCAGCTGCTAGAAAACTTGGCTGTTACAACTAGTCATCACCAACAAGTGAAAAATACTGATGAATAACAGCAGCTAATCAAAATAATCCCACATTTTTGCACCCTTCCACATACATTAGGACAATACATTATTTATATATACACAGCATAACAAGCAACAACCAAATAACCAAGCAGACAAGTCACAACCTAAACTTGACCACTAGAAAGGTTGAGGGCCACGACAACACAAGTGTCTAGAGCACATTAATACTGAAAGGTAAAAGACACCCCAACCCACAAAAGGATTCAAACAAAAAATCCAATGATAGCGAACCCACCCTGCTATTGCACTCCTCCGTGTATAGGATACCCAACAACCTTTCCAACCAAAAATTCAAGGGGGGCCAAACAAGCAAACTCAAAAGATCAGTTATTGCAGGCTGACACTCAATGCCGGATAAAGAAAAGGGCCACAAATACAGTGGCAGTGAAATTTCATGCCCTAAAAAGAGGGAAGCCCCAAAACGCACACCGCAATTCCATTTCAACATTTGACACATGTAATAAATGAGAAAGTCGCGCAAAAAACCCACAATCCAAATGGATAAACAAGAACATAACCTGCTCCTACTTTCCTTGGAAGGTGGAGTGGCTCAAGAAAGGATGAGTAATTCCGTAAACACCAAAGGCACGAGAAAATAATGCTACCTCATGCCCATTGATGGGGAAACTTGAAATTTTGATGGAGCTCGAACCAAGGGAGGGATTTTTCATTACCTAGACCCAACCCTTCTGTGAGGGCATATAAAGGAGCAATCTAGAGGACTAGGGTGGCCAACCCAATGGATTGTAATACTCTTCATCCATCCCATATTGACCCCACCCTAAAATTTTCCCCTCACGAAAGGTTTGAGGTAGCAAGCGGATGCACAACCACTCCCTTGAACCAAACACCAGCAAAAATTCTTACCCAAGCAACACATAAACCACTGCCACTGGATTTTAGAGAGAACCAACTATGGAGGCCCACATCTTTAAATGAACAAAAGACCGAGCACCACCACTACAAACGAGTCTAAATTTTTCCATCATATTTCCCAAGCACCTCGACTGCAGCAAGCATGCGCTGCCGATCATACCATTGGAGAGAGGGCTCTTGAGCAATGAGCTTCTGAACCCCATTCAAAAAAAAAATTGGGGGAAAGAATAACAAAGGATGGGACAGGTACAAGAATCACTTACAAGTACAGGAAACAACAAGCATGGAGTCAATATAGGCAACTAACAATGTTGCAAGCCTCTTTCACAAGAGGCACCACCCCAAAAAGCATTTAACCCGCTCTCCTAGAGACACACCACATGAGCCTAGATTACAATCAACACCCATACAACCCAAACGAAAAAACAAAACCCTGATATCAATGATCCTACAGCAGGTTCACCCACGATAACCTTGTTATGACTTCTCCTTCCTCTAAATGATAAGGTTCAATGAACTTGTCACAACATCGAGAATGATCAACCACCATCGTTGACGCAATCCGAACACTTCACCGAATCATTCAATCGGTAGGAGAGATAGGCGGTGTGTACAAAGGGTAGCGAAGTAGTCAACACGAGTTGATGACACACTTTTACTAGGAATTCCTCGTTGAAGAAAAATAATTGCAATGGTCTATCCCCATCATGATGCAATTTGAGAAGATTTATCGATCCTCCCTAAACAGGAAGAAAAAATCGTTGGTTGCATCATTGTAGCATGCGTGCGACCCAAAACATCTAAGAGCATCATAGACTTTTTATTGCCTCAAACTTCCATGGCCTAAATGGCATAGTCCCTCTAAGAAGCTAGCCGCGAAGGGGAACCTTTGCGTAGCTAGTTAGAAGGTTGAGTTCTTGTTTGTTATCGAAATTAACCAGAAAAATTACTCCACCAACTAAGAATAGCCATGCACCACCACCAATAGGATCAAGAAAGAGATCTCAATCTATAAATCCTTACTATGTATGGACCTGGTAAGTTTCCCCGTGTTGAGTCAAATTAAGCCATAGGCTCCACTCCTAGTGGTGCCCTTCTGTCAATTCCTTTAAGTTTCAGCCTTACGGAAATACTCCACCTAGAACCCAAACACTCTGATTTCTCGAAAGGTGTTGGCAGAATCCTTAGAGCAACATCCACTGATCCCTAGTCGACATCGTTTATGGTTGATACTAGGACGGTATCTGACCGTCTTCAAGCCCCCAAATTTTGTTCCTGATTAATGAAATCACATTGGACTGTCTTTCATAAATCCAATAATTTCACTCTTGAAATGAAATAAGAATGCCCCCGACAGTCCCTAATAATCATTACTCGGGTCCCAAACGCCAACACAATAGGACCAGACTCCTATCACATTATTCCATGCTAATTTATTCAGAGCATAATCTTGCTTTGAGAACTCTAATTTTTTCAAAGTAATAGCACTAAAGCTGCAACCCATTCAGTTAAGGCCATGATCATGCTGCTGAAACAAGGGACGGAAGGGCAGGTGCACAACAAGTAGGCAGACCAACCTTTAGAACCCAAGATCCAACTACGAGATTTTTAACTGAAAAAACTTAAATATACGCTATTGGAGTTGGAGTTACCATGGTTGCTGGCACCAGACTTTCCCTCCAATGGATCCTCATTAATGGATTTAGATTTTACTCATTCAAATTACTGGGCTCGATCAGCCCATTATTTTTATTTATTGTCACTACCTCCACATGTCAGGATTGGGTAATTTGCACGCCTGTGGCCTTCCTTGGATGTGGTAGCTGTTTCTTGGGCTCCCTCTCCGGAATTGAACCCTAATTCTCTGCCACCCGTCACCACCATGATAGGCCTCTATCCTTCCATCTAAATTTGATAGGGAAGAAATTTGAAAGAAGCATCGCCAGCACAAGGGATGTGCAATCCGTCAAGTTATCATGATTCACCAAAGAAGTGAGAAAGCCCAAGCCGAAGTTTTATATAAAAAATGCATCCCTTACAAAGAATCAGGACTTGTTGCATGTATTAGCTATAGAATTACTATGGTTATCCAAGTAGTATGATACCATCAAAAAAAATATAATTGATTTAATGAGCCATCCTTAGTTTCAAAGTCTAAATGAGTTTATACTTAGAAATGCATGGCTTAATCTTTGAGAAAAGCATATGACTACTAGTGGGATCAACCAGGTAGCACCCTCCCACTTCAAAGGGAATTCAAAGCTCTATCTTACCAAGAGCCAACATGAACACCCATCAAGTCAAAGAGAGGTCAAAATATCATGTAAAGCTTTTATACCTTGCACCTCTTGCATCCCCAAGAAAATATTAGATCCCACACACACTACATGTCAAGGACATGCAAAAGAAATTCTGACATAAAACACAATGGAAGGTGGATGAAAAATCAAAAAAGAAAAAAATGGGGTCACCTCGCCAAGCCACATTGCACCGAGGCCGCCTAGGAGTTGGAAACCACCCCCCAACCAGTAAGAATGGAAAAATCCTCATCACCCACAGCAGCCACAATGAACAAACAAGGGGGAGAAAAAAAAACAATACTCTCTTAGAAATGCCCCCAAAACCTCCCTGCCCTGCACAAGGCCACCTAGGAGTCCACCCAGACTGTGGCAACAGTGGACGTTGAGCACCTACGATGACCTAGATGCAAAGGCAAAGCAAGGAAAAAAATGGAGAATGGACAAACCCACAAACTGTCTCTAAAATTCCTCTCAACCATACTCACCCGGCATCGAGGCCACCTAGGAGTCCACCCAGACAAAAGCAATGATGGACCTTAATTACCTGATCGCCTGCAACGACCTTGATGCGAAGGAAAATTAAGGAAATAAAGGGAGAACAAACGACCCCACAACATCTCTTAAAAATTCCTGCCAACAATTCCGGCCCAGCAACGAGGCCACCTAGGAGTTCACTTGGGAAGCAGCAATAGTGGACCTCAATCGCTTGATCACCTATGGAAAATTCACTGCAAAGGGAAAGGAAGGAAGTAAAAGGAGAATGACCATGTCAAAAACCTCTATTGGAAATGATACCCAAAACCTCCCTGCTCTGCACTGAGGCCACCTAGGAGTCCACCCAGTTAGCAGCAATAGTGGACCTTGATCGTTTGATCGCCTGCAACACCCTTAATGCAAAAGGAAAAGGAAGGAAATAAAACAAGAATGAATGAGCCTATAAAATCTCTTAAAAATTCCCCACCAACCCTCCCCACCCTTCATCAAGGCCACCTACAATTCCACTCGGACAGTAGCAAGGGTGGACCTTGGTCATTTGATCATCTGCGACAGCCTCAAATAGAACATAGAGGATGAAAAAAAATCCAAATCAGGAGGCTCATTACAAAAGGCATGAACATATTTGAACAAGAGGAGGGATCAGGCAGCCCTGCACCACACACACCCTACGTACAAGCAATGTAGGATATTTCCCCACCGACTTGCCAACTAGAAAATGAATACTTTTCACCTGCAGCCACCTCCACAGAGAGGAGGGAGGTCGAAGAGTTCCATGTTGAAGTCCTCCTTCCATATATATCCCCCACCATCAACGTAGCAAGCCTCCTCCCCATTGGACCACAATCACATACATGATCAAAACAAAAAATACCCACCACCTTGTGTCTCAACATTCCAAGCCATAAAATCCTACTATTAACGCAAGATGAAAGGAAAAATTTGACCACTCAATCAAACATATGGGCCACCAAATCTATCAAAACCTCAAAGCCACCATAAGGACAGACAACGTGGACTCTTAAAGGAATTCCAAACCTTAATTTTACAACAAGGAGAACTGCTCCTCACATTGCATAATGGAAAAAGAAAGAAAGAGGGGTGGCTTACTACCAAAACCCTTCCACGTTCCTCTTAAATCTATGTATCTCAACCCATAATGCTCACATAGAAAGAGTGCAAGAAAAATAAACTAGCACTGTAAAGAGCCAAACAATGAAGAGGACAGTCATCTCAAGGAGCCACAGACAACAACCCATACAATTCCAAGAACACAGATCAAAAGGGGAATTGTTCACATATGCCTCCATGGATGAGCATGGAAAAAATTACTGCTCATGTGCTACCGAGTGGGGATGGAGAGAATATGAAAGTTGGCTACCCTAAAAATGATTCAATGGCATTCTTCAGGCACACCCAAACAAGAAACTTAATTACCAACCCACCCTTCACATGAAAATCCAACCCCACCCCCCCACCAAAAGGGGAGGAGATGAAAAATATAGTGAAGAGTCTATTTCATGGAGCCAACAAGAGAAACACCAACCTCCCCCACCCACCAAAAAGGGAGGAGGTGAACAATATAGCAAATATCCAATTTCAGCGAAGTCAACGAGCGACCAAGGGGCATGAGAGAGACATAGGTGAGAAGTGAGTCGTCTCAAGGAGCCACACACAGGAACGTCATCCAAATCTGAGAACACAAAGTGAAAGGTAACTCTGTTCACATATGCCTCCTAGGACAAGCATGATAAAAATTACCACTCATGTGCTACAGAATGGGGATGGAGAGAAGATGAGAGTCGAGGACCCTAGAAATGACCCAAGCCTATTCTTTAGGTGCACCCGAACAAATAACTCAATTACCAACCCACCTTTCACATGAAAAGCCAACCCCTCCCCCCACACCAAAAAGGGAGGAGATGATAAATATATAAACGAGCTGACTTCAACAAAGCCAATGTGCGACATAGTGAACAACTGATTTAAATGGAGCAAACATGAGACCAAGTGCCACGAGAGAGACATAGCAACGAGTCATTTTCAATGGAGCCAACTAGAAACCAAGGGGCACGAGAGAAACATAGGCGAGCGACCAGTCGACTCACAGAGCCACACATGAAAACCCCATCCAACCTCAAGAAAATAGAGCAGAAGGGGAATATTGTTCACATAGGCCTCCCGAGACGAGCATGGCCAACATTAATGCTCATATGCTACCTAGTGGAAATGGAGAGAATAAAATTGGTGACCCTACAAATGACCCAAGGCCATTCTTCTGGCACACCCAAAGAAAACAACTCAATTACCAAGCCACCTTTCACACGAAAATCCAACCCCTACCCCTGACTATAAAGGGGATAACTGAACAACCAAACGAAGGCACAAGGGAGAAAATGGTAAATGGGCTGCCAAAACATGCTCAAGGAACATGGGTGGTCACAACTTAGAAATTTTGATATGGCCTCCCCCAAACGAAATGAACTGACCCGAACATGTTTCATCGAGCGCCCTCACAGGGCACAACACGACGCACCCAACCAAATGAAGGCACAAGGCAGAAAATGGAAAATGGGTCGCATGAATGTACACGAGGCACATGGGTGATCACAAAGGAAATGAAAGGAAATGACCCGAACAAGTTTCATCGGGTGCCCTCACACGGTGAAACACGACACGCCTGAACAAATGAAGGCACAAGGGAGAAAATAAAAAATGGGCCACACAAACGTGCACAAGGCAAACGGGCGGTCACAACTTCGCAAATTTGATACGGCCACTCGCAAACGAAACGAAATGAATTGAAAAAGTTTCATCGGGTGCCCTCACATGGCATGACGCAATGTACCCGACCAAACGAAGGCTTCGGGGAGAAAACCACAAACGAGCTCCTCGAACGTGCAAGGCACTCAGGCAATCACAAATTAGAAAATTTGATACGACCGCCCTCAAACAAAAAAACCCAACCAGAATGTGTTTCATCGGGTGCCCTCACACGGCGATAGACGACACACTCGACTAAATGAAGTCAAAAGGGAGCAGATGGAAAATGGGCCACCTGAACATGCACAAGGCACTGAGGTGGTCACAACTTAGCAAATTTGATATGGCCACCCTCAAACAAAATGACCCGACCTGAACTCATTTCATCGGGCGCCCTCACACGGCACGATAGGGTACACCCAACCGAACAAAGGGACAAGGGAGAGAATGACAAACGGGCCACACGAAAGTGCACAAGGCACCTGGGTAGTCACAACTTAGTAGATTTGATGTGGCCACCCTCAAATGAAAAAACCAATCCTGAACACATTTCATCGAGCGCCCACATGATGCACCTAACCAAACGATGTCACAAGGGAGAAAATGGAAAATGGGTTGCACGAATGTGCACAATTCACCTAGGTGGTAACAACTTAGCAAATTTGATACGACTTCCCTCAAATGAAATGACCCAACCCGAAAACGTTTCGTTAGGTGCCTTCACATGGTGCGACACAATGTGCCTAATTGAACGAAGGCACAAGGGAGAAAATAGAAAATAGGCCACACGAATGTGCATAAGGCACATTGGGGGTCACAACTTAGCAATTTTGATACGGCTACCCTGAAACAAAACGACCCGACCCGAATGCATTTCATCGGGCGCCCTCACACGGCGCGACATGGTGCACCCAAGTTGCGACATAGCACGCCCAACCGAATGAAGGCACAAGGGATAAAACAACAAACAGGTCGCATGAACATTCACAAGGCACCTAGGCAGTCATGAATTAGAAATTTTCATACGACTGCCCTAAAAAAAAACTACCTAAACTGAACGTGTTTCATTGGGCGCTCTCACATGGCACGCCCAATAGAAAGAATCCATAAGGGAGAAAATAACAAATGGGCTGCTTGAACATGCACAAGGCACCTGGGTGGTCAAAATTTAGCAAATTCGATACAACCACCCTCAAACAAAATGACCCGACCCGAACGCGTTTCATCGGGCATCCTCACAAGACGTGACACAGCGCACTTGACCGAATGAAGGCACAAGGGAGAAAATGGAAAACGGGCCACACGAATGTGCACAAGTCACCCTAGCAGTCACAACGTACCAAATTTGATACGACTGCCCTCAAACAAAATGACCCGACTGGAACGTGTTTCATCGGGTGCCCTCACACGGTGCGACATGGTGCACTCGACTTAACGAAAGCACAAGGGATAAAATGGAAAAGGGGCCACCCAAACACACAAAAGGCACCTGGGCAGTCATAACTTAGAAAATTTGATGGAACCACCCTCAAACAAAATGACCTGACCAAAACGCGTTTCGTCGAGCGCTCTCACACGGTGCGACACGATGCACCCGACCGAACAAAGGCACAAGGGAGAAAATGAAAAACGGGTCGCCCAAACATGCACAAGGCACCCAAGTGGTCACAACTTAGCAAATTTTCTACAGCTACACTAAAACAAATGAACTGACCCGAACGTGTTTCATCGGGCGCTATCACACGGCACAAAATGACGTGCCCGATTGAACGAAGGCACAAGGGAGAAAATGGAAAACGGGCTATGAAAATATGTAGAAGGCACCCAAGCAGTCACAACTTAGCAAATCTGATACACTTGCCCTCAAACAAAATGACCCAAACCAAACACGTTTCGTCTGGAACCCTCACATGGTGCAATAAGGCGCTCCCGAACGAACAAAGGAAAAACGGAGAAAATGACAAGAGGGTCGCACGAACGTGCACAAGGCACCTGTGCGGTCACAACTTAGAAAATTTGATACGACCGTCATCAAACAAAATGACCCGATTCGAACGCGTTTCGTCGGGCTCCCTCACACGGTGCGACATGACGCGCCCGAACGAACGAAGGCACAAGGTAAAAAATAGAAAACGGACCACACAAACGTGCACAAGGCACTCGGGCGGTCACAATTTAGCAAATTTGATATGGCTGCCCTCAAAGGAAACGACCCGACTTGAACGAATGAAGGCACAAGATATAAAATGGCTAATGGGCCAGAAGAACGCGAAAAAGGCACCTAAGCGGTCACAACTTTGCAAATTTTATATGACCGCCCTCAAACAAAATGACCTGACCTTAACACGTTTCGTCGAGCACCCTCACACGGTGCAACATGGCATGCTTGACTGAACAAAGGCACTTGGGAGAAAATAGAAAATGGGCTGCATGAACGTGCACAAGGCACTCGGGCGGTCACAAATTAGTAAATCTGATACGGCCACCCTCAAATGAAACGATCCAACCCGAACACGTTTCATTAAGCACCCTCACATGGTGCGACATGACTTTCCTGACTAAATGAAGGAACAAGGGAGTATATGACAAACAGGCTGCTTGAACATGCACAAGGCACTCGGGCGATCACAACTTAGCAAATTTGATATGGCCGCCCTCAAACAAAATGACCCAACCCAAATGTGTTTCATTGGGTGCCCTCACATAGCGTGACACGACATGCCTGACCAAATGGAGGCACAAGGGATAAAACGACAAACAGGCCACATTGACATGCACAAGGCACCCTTAGCAGTCACAACTTAGCACATTTGATATGGCCGCCCTCAAATGAAATGACTTTATGCCCATCGTCAAACGAAATGACCCAACCCGAATGCATTTTGTCAGGCGCCCTCACACATTGCAACATGACGTGCGTGAACGAACGGAGGCACAAGGGAGAAAATGGAAAAAATGCTGCATGAATGTGCAGAAGGCACTGGAGTAGTCACATCTTAGCAAATTTGATATAGCCGCCCTCAAATGAAACGACCTTACTCGAACGTGTTTTGTCAGGCACCCTCACACGGCGTAACACGACACACCCAACCGAATGAAGGCACAAGGAAGAAAATAGCAAACAGGCCACCCAAACATGCACAAGGCACCCGGGTGGTCACAACTTAGCATTTTTTATACGACCAACCTCAAAAAAATAAATATGACTCGAACACATTTCATAGGGCACTTTCACACAATGCAACCCGACCCGAATGGGTTTCCTTGGCTGCCCTCACACGACCCGACTCGACCCAACCTAACCCGAACACTTTTCTTTGGGTACCCTCACACGAACCAACCCGACGTGACCGAAATGCATTTCCTTGGGCACCCTCACATGACATGAACCAACTATACCCGACCCGCCCAAACACGTTTCCTTGGGCACCCTCACACGACATGACACAACCTGACTCGCCAAAACGCATTTCCTTCAGTGCCCTGACACAACACGACCCAACCCGACCCCCCCAAACACGTTTCCTTGGGTGCCTTGACAAGACCGGACCCGAATGCATTTCCTTGGGTGCCCCCAAACGACCCGACCAAACCCGACCCACCTGAACGTGTTTCCTTGGGCGCCCTCACACGGTTCATGTCTAACATATCTAAGGGAAATATCTCCTCAATGCATGATCATCAACACATCTGTCACAATCACCATGTGCTATACCATCGTGGGAAGTCAATCTCTCCATCATGGCCACATGCTGCTGCAACATATATCGTGTCAACCCATCATATATCGTCAATAGCATGTGAATCTCTGCATCAAGTACTCCAATCAACTGAAGGTAACAAAACCTGCTATGTATCCAACATAACTATGCACACTGCTATAGGCCTCATAAATCAAGCTGTTCAAGTGATCAGTCCAAAAATACATTTTCAACATCAGAATGCACATCCTCATACCCTACGTTAGTTGTTCCTCTCTCATCCTATCAGATACGTCAACTCAATCAAGAATTTGTCCCATATGAGTGTAAAGTAATCCATGTTTAGGTCCATGAAGTGCCCTTCATCTCATCTACAACATGTTTTCAATCCAGCAAGCCATCTCTATCTGAAATGTGTTGCGCATGATGTCGATATCCATGTGTTGTTCAAAATACAGTCACAACTATTGAGCATCATCTACGTGTGAAAGGTCCTCCTCAAATCAAGTCAAGAACATCCTCTCAAGAATGTGCCATATTAAGGTCCATAAAGGCATCTCATCGTTGCATCTCCATCAAACTCCAAAGTTTCCCATTGATCATCTCCATCAAGTGAGTCCTCACAAACACACCCCATAAATGTGCTCAAAGGTATGCATCCCATAGTGCATCAAAATCAAGACCAATCTCGATCTCAGCTCCTTAGTGAACCAGATAGTGCAAGATCATTGTAGTATGAAGCCTAAAATCAATGAAAATTGTTAGTCATCAATAATGTTTTGCTATTTGTAGATGACTAAATACTTGTCCTAGATTTCTAAAAACAATATTCGTGAATATTGTGAGTTTTAGAAATCTCACTGCTTTCATTATCCTTAAAACAATTTTTTCACTATTTTACTAATTTTCCATTCCCTAGTTAGACTACCACTCCTAAAATACCCCTCATGGGCTCATGCCACTAATCTTTATCCTATTTTCCCACCCATAACCTCAACACTCTATTTTTCCTTTACCTCACCCCTCCACTTGCCAACTAGGATTACCAATCAGCCTACTCTTTCCCATATTCACCAAGTGCCTCGAGCATTGATGGCCTCAAAAATATCTCTGTAGGCTCTTTAGATAAATCAAGTACATTCTATTTTTTACCTTCAATACATAAATTTGTCAAAAAACTCTGTTTTTTACACTTGAAGACCCCAAGCCAAGTTTGCAGTCAAAGACCAAGTCAAAAGAACCTCACACTAGGTCATTAGGGTTTCAGAGGTTGTAGGGTTATCCTTTATGTTTTGAGCTATGTTTTTCATATGCTTGAAGCTAAATCAAATACGAAAGAAGGTTGGCATATGTTTGTCCAAGATAGATAAAAAAATTCTTGAAGGAAGACCATCTTATCAAGTTCAAGTTCTGCAAAGGGCAACTGTTCATTTTGACATTTCTGCAGGAGTGTCAAGGGGACTATCAGAAGAAAAATTGGTAAGGTAAGAGGCTTGCTCCTCATTAAATATATGCACAAGAAAAGGAAGAGAAAGAAGCTTATGTTTAATAAAAATAGTGTTCCTAAGAGTGATTGGGCCAACAGTGTGCCAAGCAAGGAGCCAATGCAACAAAACACATGGAGGAGACACACCAAATGAACCAAACATGGAAGAAGTTTTTAGAATTTATAAATGAAAAAAGGAAAAGGTGAGGTGAAATGTATAGAAATGAACGAAATTGAAAGGGTTATATAGAACTTAGAAGACAACACTAAGCATCCCAAAAACCTAAGATTTTGGTAAGATGATCAAAGAAGGTAAAAGGGCAAGTTTGGAATCCATAGATAGTAGCAAAGGTTTCTTGAGGATATCAATATCTGAAAAGACTCCAAACTCATTCCAAGGAGTTTGTAATGAAAAATATGACCACAAGAGGTGAAATGAAGATGGTCAAAGGGAGGTAAAATGAAGTTGTTGGGCCTCCATCATGATAGCAGAAGGCGATTTCAAGGGATTGTTGTGTGTGTCATCCCAGAGTTTGCCAAGGTAAAGTGTTTCACTGCCTCAAAAGGAATAAAATGTAGAGTATCAATGAAAGAAAGGTCAAGCTCCCATTTTCAGTCATTTACACTTAATGATCAAAGGAATAAAAACATAGGGTTAAGCTCCAAGATGGAAGACCAAACTGATCATGAGGTTGTTGTTGTCTAACTGAATGTGTCAAAAACCAAGAACATTAGAAAAGGCTAAATCAGTATGTCATGGCACTTGCAAATCAAAAGTGGCCAAACAGGAGGTAGCATACATGTTTTTGAAGACTATGGTACTTGTCAAAGATGGATTTATCATGCCTAGAAATCAGTGAGAAAAAATGAAAACAAGTTCCTCAATCACCCATCAAGCAAAAGGTAATTTAATCTCCAAGTTAATAAAAGAGACTTTTTAAAGATGTTTCCACCATGCAAGTGCCTCAGGTTGTCATAGTGATTTTAGCATGCTCCAGAGATTAGAGGGAAGAGGGTCACTTCAAGGTTTTCATAGCACTTAATGACTAAATGTGGTTGAAAGGCATGAAAGAAGCCAAAACACAGTAAATCATGTGACTCAAACAAACATATGCAGAGCAAGTGTTAAAGGCATCAATAGGAAAAAGGAATTCAAAGTTCACCATGTCAGCAACCTGAAGAGCAACAAGGAAAAATGGTTAGAAGGGAAAAATTCCTTTTTTATGTTTTTAAGTTACCTACTGCAAAAAGTCAAAAGAATATCAGAGAAAGTGAAAAGAGACTAAAAACATTAGAAAAATAGGTTTTTCTAAATTCAATTTATCTCCCTAGACTATAAAGGGCCTTTTTTACCCTTCACTAAACTCATTATGCACATACAAAGATAGCTAGAGCATCCAAGAGGAAAATTTGAGAGTTTCAGTGAAAAATTGGACAAGTTGCCCAGTGCTACGCATTCGTGTAGGCGTTACGCTTTCAGCGCCCAGTGCTACACGTTCAGGATTTTTTACAGTGTAAATTTACATTGTGCTATGTCTTCAGGAGAATGCGTTGCGTGTTCATATGGGCGCTACCCATTTTCCCAGAATTTCTCGCAGACATAGTGAATGCACCCGACGCTGCGCTCAGGGAGCCCAACAGGCCTGAACACCTTCAGGTGTTGCGCTCATGGAGCTTGATAGGCCTGAACACCTTCATGCACTGCGCTTAGGAGGCCTGACACCCAGGAATGCATGCAGGCACTGCACATAGGGCATAAGTGACCTGAAAGTGCATGCAAGCATTTCGCCTTCACCAGAAGCCCTCCTCCACTTCAAAATTGCTAAAAAAAACATAAAAGGACACCTCCAAGCTGCATCCTAGAACCTGCAAAGACGATGAAATTTGGTAGGTAGATGTTTTTCCTTGACCTCCAATAGATTTGATGATTTAATGGTTAAAGGAAATTGGTCAAAACCTAATGACTAGGAACCCTAAGTCCACATGACAAAAACCCTGTTTTTATCTCCAAGAAATAATTTATCAGTCAAGAAAGGTGTGAATTAGGGTGATTACAATGATTTGGAGTAAAAAATTCATCAAATCTTAAGGGGAATCAATCATACACCTACACCTCCCTCTCACTCACTTAAAAAAATTTCCTTTCACCATCATTTCATTTCACTCCTCCTACCAAGTTTCACAAGCAGGCTTAGGGTTGTTTAAAGGAAATAGAAATCAAATTTTCAAGAGAAGGAGGGAGTGTTAGTAGTGAAGGAGACCAAGTGCCTATGAGGTAGAAGCACAAAGGTGGGAAGGTGAATAGGTTTGAACCACAAGACACTTTGGAGCTTAAATCCTCACCTATGATCATCACGTGTTTTCAAAATGTAGGGTGCTTTCAATTTTTTGAAAAGGTCCAACAAGTGCAAAGTCATCTAGAGCTCACTAGGTTTTTCATCCTCAACCTACACAATAAACAAGTAAATCTTACAGGGTTAATTTTTGAGCTATCATCATATGCCATTTCCAATGCGACAGGCATACTCGATGTTGGTGAAAAGTGGTTCAAAAGAGAAAAGTTGGACATAAGTTGCTATGATCCATTTCTCAAACCTAGGTACAAATAGGGCTGCAAACCTATTTTCCCCTTTTCACACCTGCTGGAGAGGTATGTACCCTTAATGAGGGTCATCATGAAATATTTTACATGTGATGGGAGATACTCTAGGCTCTACTCCTACCATATCATATTACTCATGGGTTAAAATGATTCATTTACCCTACTACATGTATAGGAGTTTCGATAAGATGTCTTCAATTGTCCAAAGGAGGAACTATTGCCAGCAAATGAAGAATTTTTTCCACCACTCCTTGATCAATATGGTTGTGCTACATCAGTTGGAGAAAAATGGCTTACCATGGGATGTGTTCATTACTCATGACATCTTCATAAACCCATAGTCCCATCATCAACCAAATTTACCCTCATCATCTCATCCTCCTCCCTCCACTTCTCCATCACCTCCTACTAACCATGCCTCATCATCTACACATGTATCTTCTCCTCAAGAAAACCTCCCTTCCTCATCCTTTCCCAATGCATCAGATCAAGAAGGAAATGGCAGTGAACAAGCTAGTGACCATGAAGATGAGGGTGACAATGAATCAAACCAAAATAAAGATGAGGGTCATGATGAGTCAAACCAACAAGAAGAATAAAACATGGAAATAGAGGGAGATGACAACAATGAAGGAAATAAATAATTTGATAGTGGAAATGAATTAAGCAGTGATGAAGAAGAGGTCAAAATTGAAGCAGAATACATGGAGGTGGATAATAATGACGAAGAGGAAAGTGAAAAAGAAACATAAGATGATCCTAAGGATAGCAGCAAGACTAAGAGCCCTAATGACAGTCAAAATAGTTAGGTTGATAGTCATGACAGAGATGAGGGAAAAGATGAAGAGAGAAACAAAAATGAAGTTGATAACAGTACAGAAAGTGAAGAGGCTGAAGATAGCATGGACACGAATGAAGCAAGCATCAGTGATGAACAAGACAGTAAGGAAAATGACAGCAGTGACACCAAGGATCAAAATATCAAAGAAGATAGGCATGACAGTCATGACAGTCATGAAAACAATGAATAAAATGAAGAGGTTGATAGTGAAAATTAATATCACAGCAATGATGAGGCAAGTAGCTAAAATGACGAAAAAAATGAAAGTGCAGAAATAAATGAAGAGGCTAAAAGTGAGGTTGATGTTGAGGGAAAAGAGGTAAGCAACAGTTAGGGCAATGAAGAGGAACACATGGAAACAAATGATGGTAGCCATGATCAAGACACTGAAATGATCACAATCAAGCCTCTTCCATTGACATATCAAAGAGGACAAAGGATTGTGTTTTCTGCCTCTAAAAGGCAAGGGACCATGCCATCCACCTCAACTAAGAAGCTTGAAAAAGGAAAACAAAAGATAAAAGAAGAAGAAGAATATCAGCATGAGGTTGAGAGAGAGTTTAAAATCATTCATATTGATAGTGACGAGGAAAATGAAGCAATGATCTCAAACTTGCTCATCTAGAAACAAAATTCCCTAATTTAAGACCTCCAAGAAAATCTAGATAGGGAAAAGAGTGTGAATGATGTTCTTGAGATGGCGAACAGACAGCTAGGGGCAAAAAATTCCATTTATGAGGTTAGAGGAATCAGGGCCTAGAAAGAAGCTCAAGGGGCATAGGTAAAGCTAGAGGAATTCATGGGCACCTATGAGGAAAGTGAAGATGAAGAACGAAAATCTAGAAGAAGACCAAGAATCATGGGTTTGAAGAAGGCCTTGGCAAGACAAAGAGAGCAAGAGTCCACCTTGCAAGAGCAGCTCTGTCTAAGTGAGCTGCTTGCCATGGAGATAGAATATGATCAGGAGCCTTGGATAGAAATGATACTCTAGTGTTTTTTAGGGAAAATAACTCCAAAGTTAGGTGCTAAGAGATATTTTTTCATTTATTTCATGAGATATTTTGTGTCTTGGGCCTTGCATGGTCTCTTAGATATAAATGACATTTATGGGTGTTTTTGACATTTTCAAACTTGTGATTTTCTCATTTTAGCACATGGCTAAATGGAACATTAAAATTTTTATTTTATCACATTTCAACTAAATAAATGGGTAAATGGACCCATTCTCATTAAATACATGAATAAAATCCATCATAATGTGAAAGGTATCATCAAAGTAGCTTCATTTTGCACCCTCAAGTGTGAAAAGGGGCAAATGCATGAAGACAAGGTCATGTTTGACCAAGTCAACAGCGCTGCCATAGGAGGAGTGGATCACTTTATGAGATAGCGCAGTGTGACCGAGGAAGAGGATATTTGGTGGAGGAACCCCTAATGGATGGGGCCCATGGAGAGAGAGATTTCACTTGTTTAAAAGGAGGGCAAGGCAACCATTGTTTCTCATGCTTGTATTGTTCATCTCAATTGTCAAGTGAGACAATTGTGCATTCTTTGTTGTTTAGCAAGAATTGACAGGAGGAATTCTTGTTTAGGATTATTTCACCTTCTTGAGAATCCTCTTGAGGGATTGCTCATATTTTCCTCACATCCAGGCTTGAGGCCAAGCATCCTCCATCAAGACAGCGTTATTTATGCAGCAAAGTAATGTTGTGTTGTTGGGTGTTGCAGTGAGGGCTCACTACAACACTTCCATCAGCTATTTTTAGAGGAGGATCCTCTATTTCCTTTGAGATATAAAATTGGAAATATCAGGGAGCTTATTGCAAACTTTGGCATCAAGGCAAAGCATTTCTCTTCACCAACAACGCAGTCCCTTCTCTAGACTGCTCTATTTCTGAGTGTGTTTGCAGTGGAGACTTGCTCCACATGTTTGGAGGGTTAGATCTTAGGTGAGAGGATCATACTTTAATTCTAGAGATCCATTGGAGGAGATCTTGTCATTAATTGCAACATCTTCAGTATTCCCCATTTGTTTCTAGTTCTTGAGTTGCTGTAGCTACCTAGCAACTCCGACATTTCTGCAGATTTTCCATTTTGTGCTTATTTCAGCCAATCCCTTTGAGGATTGTGTATTTAATGTTTTCAGGGATTGAGATCTTACTCCCCCTTCTTTATTCGGGCCATTATTTTCACATATATGTATTATTGACATTTTGCAGCAGTTCCTCCTCAAGGATTGTGTACTCATAGCTAGGGACTCTTTTATATAGCAGTGTTCCTCCATATTTCATGTACATGTTTCATTGAGACTGCATTGCCTAGCTTGAGAAGATCATTTCCTCAAGATCTTGTATACATTTTCTGCTGCTATAATATAATGTAATGGTTATGTGGATCTTCCGGCATTTTGGTTTTAATGCATTCATTGTTATTTCTAGCTCATTTTTATGATTTGCTAAGCTCCAGATTGGTAATATCTTGAGATATTCCCAATAGTGTAGCTGTTCCTAATTTGGAACATTACAGTGGTATCAAAGCATGGTATCTGGCTCAGCCTGTGAGTCTTAGCCAAAGAATATCAAGATGATGGAGAAGATGAGTTTACTCTCATCTATTTTCAGATCCAGAGAGAACCTCTCTAAGGAGGTCAAGAAGAATGAGGAAGGAGAAATGGAAGGACCATGCACTTCCTATTCTCACATAAGAGAAGGCATGAAGAATGAAGAATACTTGGAATTCTAAATTCTAAGTGAGTACTTGGCTGAATTCCAAGCTAAAACTAGAGCCTTCCAAGAGACTCTATTTTTTCCACAATTTATCCAGCAGAAAGAAGAAAGAAGACCCCACAGCTATGGGATGATGAGAGGAAATAGATTTCTATTGTCCACATTCGATTGTTCACTCACATGTGTAGTAGAGGTTTGGGTAGAGAAACTAGAAGCTTTCTTCCTGCTACATCATGTAGTAGAAATAGAGGTTGTAGAAGTTACAGCGCTGCACCTTGAAGGTGAAGCAAAGAATTGGTGGATCAACCATCTAAGCCATACAAGGGCTTCTACTCTTGTTGAGTTTTCTCAAAGACTAATCGAGAGGTTTGGAAAAAGGAGGGAGGAGCCCTCAAAACCAGTTATTGAGGCATGTACCATCACTGTTGAGACCATGGAGGATCAACCTTCATCTTCAATAGTTTGGGAGGCCAACACTTATGAGGAGGGAACTCTTGTAGCCTTGCAAGGAGCTTCCACATTTCACCAAGGTATGATTGAAAATCCATCTCTTATCATTTCGGAAAACACTTTGGATAGGTCTATATCATTGCATGTAGTTGATCCAGAGTAGCAGAATAGCACTACACTGAGCAATGATGGAGAAAGGAGGAATCATTCCTCATGTGAGCATTTAGAGAGCAGCTTCATTCAGGAATCCATGAAGGAAGAAGTGAGAAGGGGTAGACATCTAGAAATAAGGAACTCTTTCTCCTCTCTATATGAAACTCTCTTAATGAGCATGCCACAGCTGAAATAGAGATTTCTACTTGTATTAGATCCAAGGTCTCTTTGGTTTTGGAGGGACATGCATGAGGAGGAGATCTCCTGGAGAGATTTCAGTAGAGGTGCACTCCCACACTTCATGGAGTGCAAGATTCTTCATCAATTTGAGGAGGTTCTTCCCTTCTCTTAGGAAAAAATAATAGATGGAGGACATATTTGGATGGATAACATCTCCCATGACTGTGATGGACATTCCTTGAGCCATTCACATCATGACGGGAGGTTTTTTCCTACCACCTATTTGGATCCTCATATGGTAAAATTGATCCCCATGAAGATTACATTTCAAGATCCCGTGAAATGCAACAATCTGATTTGGGATGATGGTAGCCCTCATGGGAGGAGTACCAATATGTAGGGTGGAAGAAGAAATCCACAATTGGTTGAGTGGATATGGATGGTGAGAAAGAATCTAGTAAGCTACTTGCAGATTTATGATACTGGGCAGCAGGAGGCTTGACTACGTTGGTTACTCTTGAAGGAGTTTGGCCATCACTTGGCATACTCTCTTTCCAAGGGTATGAGGATGGAAGAGATGTGGTGGGATGCTATCATCATGGAGAAAAAAAGAGTATGGATGCTTAGTGATGATAAAACACTCATATCATTCACTATGTCTTCATCACATATCTTTCATCATGAGAGCATGAGGAAGCAGCAAGGGCATTTGTTTCTGGGGTTATTATTGGGAGAGCAAGAGAATATTTGCTCTCATTTCTTGTATGATGTTGCATGAGTAGAAGATGGCACTTTCATGGTGCAAAGCGAATACTCCTTGACCTTTGATGATCAAGAATTAATTCCACCTTGGGAGGGATTCCATATTTGCAGCAACATTATTGGAGGGTTTCCCATCTATGTTGGAGAAGCTGAGGGCAACAACGTTGTACCATCTATAGACTATCTAGTGCCTCATGCAGAGGAAGGAGGAGCTCTTGCTCCAGGTAGAGGGATTCTTGCATCTTTGCAAGGAAGTCCCTAGGATCTCATGTGTGCGGATCAAGGCACAACTCATGTTTTACATGTGCCATTGTTGAGGAGGTGTGGAACTAGGGAGACACAAGGAGGAAGTAGGGAGAAGACCCAACATCATGAGATGAGGAGTACACAACCCTATTTAGTTCTAGGGGTTGATGCACCTAGGGAGGCGATTGGATTGCACAGTGGAAGCATGGAAAGACTTGTTCATTCATATATGCAGTCACTTCTTGATGATGATGTCTCACTGCATGGAGACATTTTGCTAGGGAGACCACTGGATTAGTAGATGATGAGAGATGCTTCACATGTTGAGGCACCATTCATTGATTTCAGAGGAGTGGAGACCTTGGAAGATAACTTCACAGTGATGAGAGTCTTAGGTAGACTCAAGGAGGAGAGAGACATTCTTTAAACATCATTTTCACCCACTCTCATTTCAGATTCTATTTTGTGGCAGAAGTAGCAGGGGAAGGATAGCAGCCTTTCAACTTACACCTTTAGCATGGGAGATTTCAAAGAAGGAGATGACCATGTGACATATATCCTTCATGAGGAATCATCAGCGCTATCACTATGGAGGATAGATCCCTGTTGGAGCTCCAGGTTGTTAGTGGAGTATTCCCAGGATCATCTTTCTTGCATGATATTGACAGATCATCATATGAGGAGATTCATAGATCATGTGCAGATGGAGGAGATACATAACTCTTTGGAGGAGTTAGCACAACCACATATTTTATCTTTGAGGATGAGAGGAGACTCAATTGTGAGCCACTCCATTTTCATACACAAAAATTATGGTAAGGGTATTGTTTATTTTCATGATGATTTGTATATTCATCCCTCAACCATATATGTATAGGATGTTGCTCCAAGGAGGATCATTATTCTTTCTAGACCCCATGGTCTACTTGAGGCCATGAGCACTATTGGTGACCACTCCCTAGGAGGACTTGGGGAGGAAATGTATTTTGGAGGACCTACTCACATTGCACCATATATAATTCACTTCCTCCATACATTTGAGGAGAGTAGGACAACAAGCAAGTGGTTGAGAAGCCACACCTTTTGTCACACTCTTTGGCAGTTGAGGGTCAAACTACATTGGTTACAATTGAGGGACCATTTTCCTTCTCCCTTGCTACATATGACAACAAGCATGGTTTTCATTATGGTTCATTATGATGTTGTTTTCTTTGTGTTTTTTGAGAGCATGATTGGGGGAATGGCACATTGGTTGGATGTGTCCCTTGGGGGAGAAATCTCCCACATTATTTGCATTGCATGTTCTAATGGGATCATGAGAGGACATGTGGCCACTACAAAAAAACATTTGTTTCCATTTTAGGTGAGCCATATGATTGAGTGGATGCCATATGATGGTGATTTCCAACTCATCACATATGAGGTGATTTGGGACAGCATGTTTCATAACGCTGGAGAAAAGATCCTTGGAGGTCTAGTCTTCATTTTGCCACGTGAGGGCA
Source organism: Pinus albicaulis (assembly GCA_034641835.2). Lineage (NCBI taxonomy): Eukaryota > Viridiplantae > Streptophyta > Pinopsida > Pinales > Pinaceae > Pinus > Pinus albicaulis. Next base: position 1,160,108,540 of record CM076577.1, read on the forward strand.
ACATTGTTGCAGCCAAATATCATCATATACTCTAAAATTTTCCTAAGTGGAGAGGATAATGGCTTGGGGTAGGCTATTAGGTCTACCAAGATCAAATTTTCAGACCACCTACATTGCGGGAGCCAAAGGTTGAAGATAATTGTCAGGAGTTGCCATGTTGGAGAGTAACTAATTTTGTATGGATGATTGCTTGGGGGAGGGAGGATCTACATGAGGGAGATGTTCCTCAACATATTTCAGACTCCATGCCTTGGGTGGAGAATTTTCAGTTCTATCCTTGCAGTTGCTTAAGGAAAAGCAACATTTGGGAGGGGAGGACAGTAACATTCCCATTTTAGCACATGGCTAAATGGAACATTAAAATTTTGATTTTATCACATTTCTACTAAATAAATGGGTAAAGGGACCCATTATCATTAAATACATGAATAAAATCCCTCATAATGTGAAAGAGATCATCAGAGTAGCTTCATTTTTCACCCTCAAGTGTGAAAAGGGGAAAATGCATGAAGACAAGGTCATGTTTGACCAAGTCAATAGTGCTGCCATAGGAGGAGTGGATCACTTTATGAGAGAGCGTAGTGTGAATGAGCAAGAGGATATTTGGTGGAGGAAACCCTAATGAATGGGACCCATGGAGAGAGAGCTTTCACTTGTTCAAAACAAGGGAAATGCAACCATTGTTTCGCATGCTTGTATTGTTCATCTCAATTGTCAAGTGAGACAATTGTGCATTCTTTGTTGTCTAGCAAGAATTGCCAGGAGGAATTCATGTTTAGGATTCTTTCACCTTCTTGAGAAGCCTCTTGAGGGATTGCTCATATTTTCCTCACATCCAGGCTTGAGGCCAAGCATCCTCCATCAAGACAACATTATTTCTGTAGGATAGTAATGTTGTGTTGCTGGGTGTTGCAGTGAGGGCTCAGTACATCACTTCCATCAGTTATTTTCAGAGGAGACTTTATTTCCTATGAGATATTATATTAGAGATATCACAGAGCTTATTGTAGACTTTGGCATCAAGGCCAAGCATTTCTCTTCACCAATAGCACAGTCCCTTATCTAGTGTTGGCAATATGATGTAGTAGAGTGTTGTCCTTGATGGAAACCCACTTGATGAAGATGATGAAAACCTACTTGATGAAGTTGTTCTTGACATGATGAGCTTGTGAATGATGTACATCTGATGTATCTACAATCAGTATAGAAGGAGCAGAAGAAATAATTTCCAGAATGGGCTAGAAAAATGATGAAAAGTGTATGTCACAAGGAATACGTGAGTTTATTAGAGGGAAGCCGCGTATGTAGGTGGAAAAGTACGTGCCAAGTTGCGTATGGTCTTTTGCGCTCCAAAATTAGAATACCAAGGGGCATTACCATGGTATTGACCCATTGTATTGAGCGCTGGATCATCTATTTGATCCCGTCCAGGAAAACCATCGTAAGTACTGTGGTTTTGACTCATGGCATTGAAAAAGGCTAAATCTATATAAGGAGAAGAAATTCGTTATGCAAGATGTGCAACTGTCTGGGCTTTAATGAATACTTCACTCTGAAGTATATCTGCATGGTTGAACTCTACTCTTGATTGATAGATCTAAATCTATGATGCATCTATGAACATGGTGAAGGTTAAAGATCTCTAGATCTAGAAAAGGTGAATCTCTTGGATGATCTGAAAAGAAGTGATGAAGACCTGGCACAAATCTGCTAAAGAAATTGAATAAATCTGAGTAAGTTCATAGATCTAATCTGTTGTGCAAAGTTTATCTTTTATAGATCTATACGCAGGTTCAGTTCGTGAAAAGCGCGTGCATACGCGGATCTGTTTCAACAAAGTTGCGTATGGATAGTTAGGGTTATTCTGGTAAATGCACAAACGAATACGCAGGTTCACTTCATAAAAAGTGTGTATATACACGGTTCAAATTAAATAAAAGCGCGTATGATATCTGATCTTATGGTTGCTCAAGGTTGAATGTGTTTCTGCATATTTATTCTGAAGTCTGGGTTATCTCTGATATTCTGGTTACAGTGGGTTCATTGTTATGTTTGATGCATTGGGAAAAGGTTGTTTATTGACGAGTAAAGGGGTGTGTTGGAGCTGTTTGATTCAGTTTGAAAATTAATGAAATGTGGTCTGCAGTGGATCTGAGGGTTGAAACCTTCAGTCTGAATGTAGAATCTTTCTGCCAGTAGAGGCTGGTGCTAATATCAGGGGGTAGTAGCTCCCTTCCAGGTGAGGCTGGTAAACGAGAGCAGGGGGTTGTTCCTCCCTTCCAGGAGAGGCTGGTAAATGAGAGAAGGTTGTATCCTTCTGCAGGTGGGTGCCTGCGTACTGGTATGAGTCTGCACTAGTACATGTTGTAAGAAGTTTTCTTAATAATAAAAAGTGAAGACTGAGACGACGACAGCGGTGGTTTTCTCTCGAATTGGGTTTCCACCGAAAAAATCCTGGTGTTCATGTGTGGTTGCTTATGTGTGATGATTATTCTGTTCTTCCTGCACTTGTTTACTATTTTCTAAATATCTGATGAATAAGTAATGCAATGATCTAAGTCAAGAACTAAATGCATAATTATATCACTGGATATACGCGAGTTCTGTAAAGGATATCCGCGTATATACACGGGTTTGCTTCAGGAAAATTGCATATGATTTTTTAAGAAAGAAATATCAAAATTTTATTATCTGCACTAAATACTGATTCACCCCCCCCCCCCCCCCCCCCCCTCTCGCATTTTTCCCAACAATTGGTATCAAAGAAAGGTGTCCTTCCGAAAAGCTTAACCGCTAGAAAGAAGATCACAAGATAGAGTAAAATAAAGATGGAATATCATCTATCAAGCCTCCACTTTCCAACCTCTCGAGAGATCTTTCCGGAAAATAAGGAATACCTCCTATCTTTCATCTATGGGAGGTATATGCCATTGCGGAGCAAGGATATCAATATCTCTGTCAAATACCAACAGATTCGATCGAAAAGAAGAATTATGAAATAAATGCAAAGGAAGTTAATGCTCTAACAAAGAAGTCTCATCAACTGGCCACACTAACTTGATGTACCGAATACAACAAAGCCTATATGGGACAAAATCATTCTAAGTTATGAAGGTGATGCAAAGGTAAAAAGTGCAAAACTTCAAACTCGAATTGAATATGAAAAATTTAAAGATGCATACATGAGATTGAGAGTATTGCCAGTTTCTTTTTACGTCTTGATGATGTTGTAAATCGTATGAGAAATCTGGGAGAAACAATCACGTAATCTACTTTGGTTGAGAAAATCTTAAGATCGCTAATGGCAAAATTTGAATCAAAAGTCTTTGCTCTTGAAGAAAAATAGGATCTTCAAACTCTTACTGTGGTGAAACTTCATGGCATACTGACTGCATATGAAATGAGGAGAGGCGGACCATATGAAGTCAAAGAAGCTGTTTTTAAAGCTTCTACAAAAGGGAAAGAAGTTCAAAAAGTAGAAGGATCAGGATATATCTCATAAGAAGATGAGGCAAACTTTGTGAGAAGACTCCAACTAGGAACTGAAAGATTCAAAGGTAAGCTTCCTTTCAAATGTTTTGATTGTGGAAGAGTTGGTCATTATGCTGCAAAGTGTCCTTATAAAGAAACATCTGATAAAGGGAAAGAAGTAGTAAGAAGGAATAAGAACCGATCTAGCACTAAGAAAAGTTACTATACTAATGAAGACATTGATGGGTTATCTGATAGTGAGGAAGAATGTGAACAAGATCTTAGACTTCTCATGGCATTTGAAAAAAATCTACAGAAGACAAGGATGCTTTTATGGATGCTCTAGATGACAATGATTTTCTTGATCAAAACAATCAACTCAAAATATGCTTGGAAGAAAGTAAAATAATCATAGAGACTCTGAAAAAGCAGAATGAAGAAGCGAAGAAACACAATGAAAAATTAGAATGTGAAGTAGTACGTCTAAGAAAAGAACTTGAGAAAGTAAATACTCTGAATTTTAGATTTGCTAAAGGATCTGAAACCTTAGATGAGATTATCAAGGTACAACTTTCTCCTCATATAAAGATAGGTCTTGGATATACCAGAGAATCTTCTCAGGCTTCAGCACCAAATTATCTAAAAGCAGCTACAACTAGTTTACTAAATTCAGCCGCTCAGCAAGGGAGTAAAGAATCTTTACAGGTAAAGCATGATCATCAAAATTCAAGGAATACTAATAGGGATATCTTTCAAAGAAGCTACAACCAACAGGTAAATTCAAATAGAAGGTTTCATGATCGCATAAATTTCTACTTCAATGGACAATGTTTCTCATGTCACAATTTTGGTCATCAAGCTGTTCAATGTGTTGCATATAAAACCATCATGACACGAGAAGCAAGAAAGAAAAGGATGGATATTGAACCAAAGAAGAAAACCTATAACAAATTTTGTCCTCTTCAAAATGAAGTTGAATGTACTTATTGCAATAACTTTGGCCATGAAGAATCTCAGTGCATGTGATAAAGTTCCAGCCAAAACGGCATTTTCCTTCAAGTTCCAAAGTATGGAAAAAGAAGGAATTACAAAGCTGAAAATTGTGGGATAGCGTTATTTGCAGAAGGTGAAGAAAATCAATGGTACATTGATAGTGGGTGCTCAAGACACATGACAGGTGACAAAAGCAAACTTCTTGCATATAATGCTCTAGAAAAGGAAAAGAAAGTTACATTTGGAAATGATACTCTTGCTGTAATTAAAGGAAAAGGGTCAGTATTTCTAAAAGAAAAGGTGAAGGCTAATGATGTCATGTATGTGGATGGATTAAGGCATAACCTGTTAAGTGTAAGTCAAATGTGTGATCAAGGAACTAAAGTTGTCTTTAGTTCAAAAGAATGTGTGGTTCGTGATCTTGATACAGGTAAAACTATTATAAAAGGGAAAAGAACTCCAAGCAACCTATATGTATTGAAGAACTGCAAAGATCAATGTTACTTGAGCAAATATTCAGAAAATTGGCTATGGCATAGAAGGCTAGGGCATCTGAGCTTCTCTCAAATCAGCAAATCAAGCAGACTTCAAGTTGTTCGTGGTCTTCCCAATATTACTCTACTAGAGAGTATCATATGCAAATCTTGCCAATTCGGTAAGCAGACCAGAGTACAATTTAATGCCAAAGAAGGATCATCAAGTAAGCCTCTTGAACTCATTCATACTGACATATGTGGAGCTATGAGGAAAAATTCACCACGTGGGGAAGAATACTATATCTTATTTATTGATGATTTCTCTAGAATGTGTTGGATCGGGTTGATTAAACACAAAGATGAAGCATTTGAAATTTTTCAAATCTTCAAAGCACTGGTGGAAAATGAATTAGATCTAAAAATCAAGTGTCTTAGATCTGATCGAGGAGGAGAATATACATCAAATGAATTCCTTGAATTTTGTGAAAAACATGGCATAAAAAGACAGTTTTCTGTAGCTGGCACTCCACAACAAAATGGCAAAGCAGAAATAATGAATAGAACAATTAAATAAATGGCTAGAGCTATGCTTGATGATTCTAGAACTCCTGACATGTTCTGGGGAGAAGCAGCACATACAGCAGCAAACATTCTCAACAAGGAACATGTTCGGGTAAATAGTGACAAAACTCCATATGAACTCTGGTATGGTAATTCTCCCTCTGTAAAGAATTTTAGAGTTTTTGGAAGTAAATGCTTTATCAAAAATAATGATGAAAAGCTTGGCAAGTTTGAACCTAGATCAGATGAAGGGATACTTCTTAGTTACTCATCTACAAGCAGAGCATACAAATGTTACAATAAAATGCTTCGAAAGATTGTTGAATGTATTGATGTTGTTATTGATGAGTCTCATGTAGCTCCTAAAGAAGAAAAACAAACAACAGAAGAAGATGATGGTGACTTTTGTTCTTCTACATCAAACAGATATGATATAGACAGTGGATCCAATGAAGAACCTGAAGATGATTAATCTGAAAAGGCCCCATCCAGATATGTTCAAAAGAATCATCCTGAATCTCAAATTTTGGGAGACAAGGATACAGGTGTACAAACAAGGAGGACTCTTGTGGGATCTTCTAGCTATCTAGCATTTTTATCCACAATTGAACCACACAATGTCAATCAAGCTAGCAAAGATGAATGTTGGATTCAAGCCATGAATGAAGAGCTTGATCAAATTGAAAAGAATCAAACATGGGATTTGGTACCAAGACCACATGATAAAAATGTCATTGGAACTAAATGGATATTCAAGAACAAGTTAAATGAGAATGGGATGTTATAAGAAACAAAGCTAGACTGGTTTGCAAGGGGTATACTCAACAAGAAGGTATAGACTTTGAAGAAACTTTTGCTCCTGCTAGACTTGAAGCCATAAGAATGTTTCTTGCTTTTTCAAGTTTTCAACAAATCAAAGTTTATCAAATGGATGTTAAATTTTCTTTTCTCAATGGTGATCTAGAAGAAGAAGTCTATATAGAACAACCAGAAGGATTCATTTTGGGAAATGATGAAAAACTTGTTTGCAAACTTAAAAAGGCTCTATATGGTCTCAAACAAGCTCCAAGGGCATGGTATTATCGTCTTGACAAATATCTGCATCAACAAGGATTTTCAAAGGGGTCTGCTGATAGCAACTTATACACAAAAATTGAAAATGATAAACTTTTGATTGTGGTTGTATATGTTGATGATATCATTTTTGGAAGTAATGAAGAATCTATGAGTCAGAAATTTGCTTCTGTCATGCAGCAAGAATTTGAAATGTCTTTACTTGGGGAACTAACATTATTTCTTGGTTTGCAAGTGCATCAAACTACAGATGGTATATTCTTATCACAAGAAAAATACCTTAAGCAAATTCTGAAGAAGTATGGCATGGAAGAATGCAAACCTGTAAGTACACCAATGATAACCGGATGTAATCTCAGTTCTCATGATGATTCTCCCGCGGTGAATCAACCAGAATACAGATCAATGATAGGAATCCTAATTTATCTCACTGGAACTAGACTGGACATTATGCATGCGGTTGGGATTGTTGGACGATTCCAAGCTAATCCAAAAGAGTCTCACCTTCAGGCTGTCAAAAGAATATTCAAATATCTACAAGGAACTCAAGACTTTGGACTATGGTATCCAAAGAATGCTGATCTTACTCTTCATGCTTACAGTGATGCAGATTGGGCTGGAAATGTTGATGATCGGAAAAGCACTAGTGGTGGTGCATTCTATATGGGACCCCGGTTAGTATCTTGGTTCAGGAAGAAGCAAAATTCTATTTCCTTATCTACAGCAGAAGTAGAATATGTGGCTGCCGCATCTTGTTACACTCAACTCCTTTGGATGATGCAAACCTTAAAATATTTTCAAATCAAATGTACGTCTCCTATCTCCATTATGTGTGATAACACAATTGCCATCAGTATCTCAAATAATTCGGTTATGCATTCTAAGACCAAACACATTCCCATCAATTATCACTTCTTACATGAACAAGTACTTGAACAAAAAGTGAAGTTGGAGTACGTTCCCTCGAAAGAACAAGTTGCTAATATCTTTACCAAACCCCTACCCAGGGAAGAATTCGAATATCTAAGACAGCAGCTGGGAGTAGTCTCTGCCAGTCAGAAGAAAAAATATGCTTAATTTCAGAAGATTAAATTGGATACGCGGGTTTCCTGAAATACAGTCGCGTATATACGCGAGTTCATACACAGAAAACAACGTATGGGTGGTTGCTGACATTTTTTTTGGGGTCAACATTTCTTCAGCACAAGCCGTGGTGCTGTTTGGTATCTCTGATGTGATTTGGTATCTCTGGTGATGTTTCAGCCCTCATATTTTTGTTTCATTCTCTAATGTTGGATAAAGATGCCTTGGTGATTTTCAGTTGAAAGTGGTCAGGATGCACAAGCTAAGGGGGAGCGTTAGCCTTGCTGAGTATAATGCATTGTTGGCATTATGATGGTTCTGAAATTTGATCTCTCTCTTGAGATCTTTCTGGTACTGGTCATAAAAAGTCATATTTGTAATTTGATGAAAAGGTCATATGATGTAAAATTGTAATATTCAGTCATGTAAGGACTTGATCAATTATGTAAACCCACTTGGTTGGGTACTTGAGTCAAAATGTGTAAACCCTCTTGGTTGGGTAGTTGAGTCAAATTGTGTAAACCCACTTGGTTGGGTATTTGAGTCTCATATGTAAATCCACTTGGTTGGATATTTGATGTAAAGTATGAGTCCTTGGTGATAGGAAGGTCATAGAGTCATGTACTTCTTTGAAAAATATGTTTGAACATTCAGCATGAACTCAGGGGGAATTGGTAACTTCAATGCACATCAGATCTACAATGCTCTTCTTTCTACATGAGGAGAAAAACCTTGTGTTGGATTTGATCCGACCTTTTCCCTTGATGTCAAAAGGGGAGAGTAACATGGTGTTTGAATAGGGGAGAATATCATTATGAATCTATCTGTTGTGGTGATCAAACACCATCGTGGTTGCCATCAAGTCCAAAGGGGGAGATTGTTGGCAATATGATGCAGAAGAGTGTTGTCCTTGATGGCAACCCACTTGATGAAGATGATGACAACCTACTTGATGAAGTTGTTCTTGAATTGATGAGCTTGTGAATGATGTACATATGATGTGTCTACAATCAGTACAGAAGGAGCAGAAGAAAGAATTTCCAGAATGGGCCAGAAAAATGATGAAAAGTGTATGTCACAAGGAATACGTGAGTTTATTAGAGGGAAGTCGCGTATGTACACGGAAAAGTACGTGCCAAGTCACGTATGGTCTTTTGCGCTCCAAAATTAGAATACCAAGCGGCATTACCATGGTATTGACCCATTGTATTGAGTGCTGGATCGTCTATTTGATCCCGTCCAGGAAAACCATCGGAAGTACTGTTGTTTTGATCATGGTATTGAAAAAGGATAAATCTATATAAGGAGAAGAAATTCATTGTGCAAGATGTGGAAGTGTCTGGGATTTAATGAATACTTCACTCTGAAGTATATCTACATGGTTGAACTCTACTCTTGATTGATAGATCTAAATCTATGATGCATCTATGAACATGGTGAAGGTTAAAGATCTCTAGATCTAGAAAAGGTGAATCTCTTGGATGATCTGAAAAGAAGTGATGAAGACCTGGCGCAAATCTGCTGAAGAACTTGAATAAATCTCGGTAAGTTCATAGATTTGATCTGTTGTGCAAAGCTTATCTTTTATAGATCTATACGCAGTTTCAGTTCGTGAAAAGCGCATGCATACGCGGATCTGTTTCAACAAAGTCGCGTATGGACAGTTAGGGTTATTCTGGAAAATGCACAGATGAATACATGGGTTCACTTCATAAAAAGCGCGTATATACACGGTTCAGATTAAATAAAGGCGCGTATGATATCTGATCTTATCGTTGCTCAAGGTTGAATGTGTTTCTGCATATTTATTCTGAAGTCTGGGTTATCTCTGATAGTCTGGTTACAATGATTTCACTGTTATGTTTGATGCATTGGGCAAAGGTTGTTTATTGACAAGTAAAGGGTTGTGTTGGAGCTATTTGATCCAGTTTGAAAATTGATGAACGTGGTTTGCAGTGGATCTGAGGGTTGAAACCTTCAGTCTGAACGTAGAAGCTTTCTGCCAGTAGAGGCTCGTGCTAATATTAGGGGGTAGTAGCTCCCTTCCAAGTGAGGCTGGTAAACGAGAGCAGGGGGTTGTTGCTCCCTTCCAGGAGAGGCTGTTAAATGAGAGAAGGTTGTAGCCTTCTGTAGGTGGGTGCCTACGTACTGGTATGAGTCTGCACCAATACATATTGTAATAAGTTTTCTTAATAATAAAAATTGAGGACTGAGATGACGGTAGTGGTGGTTTTCTCTCGAATTGGGTTTCCACCTAAAAATCCTGGTGTTCATGTGTGGTTGCTTATGTGTGATGATTATTCTGTTCTTCCTGCACTTGTTTACTGTTTTCTAAATATCTGATGAATGAGTAATGCAATGATCTAAGTCAAGAAATAAATGCATAATTAGATCATTGGATATACGCGAGTTCTGTAAAGGATATACACGCTGTGATATACGCTATTTGCTTCGTAAAATTGTGTATGATTTTTTAAGAAAGAACATCAAAGTTTTATTGTCTGCACTAAATAATCGATTCACCCCCCCCTTTCCCTCTTAGTATTTTTACCAACATCTAGACCTGGTGGTTATTTTGTTGAGTTTGTAGTGAGACTTGCTCCACATGTTCGAGTGGCTAGATCCTTGTGTGAGAGGATCGTACCGTCATTCCTCTAGGGATCAATTGAGGGAGATCTTGTCATTGATTGCATCATATTCAGTCTTCTCCATTTGTTTCCAGTTCTTGAGTTGCTGCAGCTACCCAGAAACTCCGGCATTTTTGCAGATTTTCCATTTTGTGCTTATTTTAGCCAATCCCTTTGAGGATTGTGTATTATATGTTTTCAGGGGTTGAGATATTGCTCCCCCTTCTTTATTTTGGGCCATTGTTTTCACATCTATGTATTATTGAAATTTCGCAACAGTTCCTCCTCAAGGATTGTGCAGTCATAGCCAGGGCCTCTTTTATATAACAATGTTCCTCCATATTTCATGTAATGTTTCCTTAAAGCTCCATTGCCTAGCTTGAGAAGATCATTTCCTCAAGATCTTGTATACATTTTCTACTGCTATAATCTAATGTAATGGTTATGTGGATCTTTCGGAATTTTTGTTTTAATGCATTCACTTCTATTTCCAACTCATGTTTATGATTTGTTGAGCTCCACATTGGTAATATCTTGAGATATTCCGAATAGTGTAGCTGTTCCTAATTTGGAACATTAAAAAACCCTAGTTAGGGTTCTTTCCCTCCTTTGCTATATAAATAGAGCATGAGGGCCTTATTGTAAGAGGTTTGAATTTGATGACTTTTGGGAGCAATACATAGTTTTTTTGGAGATTGAAGAGAAATTAGTTTTGTGGAATTTGTGGATGGCTTGTTTTGATTGATGATGGAGAAGGCTTGCTTGTAGGATCCCTGAACTTGGTTAATGGTGGTGTGCTTATATTTAGTTTTTGTTTCCTTATGTATCATTGTGTTTCATATTTATATATTGCATTAGAACAAAGGTTTTAGACCAAGAATTTTTTTTCAAAGGCACCTTAGCTCTATTTTTCTTCATTGCCTCTATGTTTTCCTCTACTAGGTCGGTTTAGAGAATTCTCAGTTGCTCTCTGGACCCACCGAAGCCTGTTTATCTTATGAATGATTCAATATAGTAGATATCAAAGATGTTTTTAAGGCTAGCCCTACTTGTTTGATGTAACTAAAACATTTTTCTTGAGATCTTTCTCTGAAGTACAACTAATTAGGTTTTTCTGAAGAGGCTATGTTTCGATCATACCCTTCGTCCATGCTTGAAAGGTTTTTTTGGAGATCTTTATGGCTATGATCAATGATGTTTAGGAGTTCCCTCTTCTTTTATTAAAGTTATATTTTTATCTTAAATTTTTTCTAACCTTGAGGGTAAAGTCCCTAGAAGTTAAATAAGTTTCTTGCCTTCTATATTTCATTGGATTGTTTGTCTTAAATGCTTATTTGCTTGAGTTTAATCAAAGAATTATTGGTGTACCTTGTCTTATGATTATTTATTTATGCTAAATAGTGTTGAAGGCCCTTCTTGTTAAATTATTTTACAAAGGATTCTTAATTTACCTTTTCCATACTTTGTTCACAAACTTGATGTTAATTTCATCTCACGCAATTGAAAATCCATTTGACCATGTTAGATTTTCCCTATGATTCACCCTTATTCATTATTGAACTTTCCAAGAATTTTTATTGACTCCATAGCCTAATGACTTAAATATTTCCTTACTCTATCTATTCTACTTGATCATCTACCCAACCAAAACAAAAAAACAAACCCTAAACTTAAAAAATAGCCTAAAATCAAACCCTAAAATCAAACAAGTTCACATTCTTTGCAAAAAATAGAGAGAGCCCTCTCTGAGTCCAAGAAGGCTAGGTCCTACGACTCCAAAGACTGGTCTGATGTTACCCTGTGCATTTTTTCTCACCAATCTAACAAATGATGGAACCTTAACACAACTCCATCATGAACTCCCATGCATCATCCTATCCAAAGTGTTGGCAAGCGTACTTGTATTGGCCAGGAGTTCCACCACAAGTTTTTCTCATGATGCAAGTCATCTAAATGTGCTCATAGGTTTCTCATCCAACCAATTTCTTGTTTCTCAAATTGAAAAACATTCATGAACCCATCTACAAAAGATCTCCATGTAGCACCAACAATCGATCATGCTCAACATCCTGCTTGACACTCGTCCATGATTCTCATAAGTGGCACCTAGTAAGTCCACTTGCATAATGTCTCCACATAAAGTCCTGCCATGCCCTCATGTAAATGTACATGACTTTGGTTTCCCATGTGTCAATCAATAGTAGACTCATCTCAACTCTAGTCATCATCATGTGTATGTTGTATAGGTTAAGTGCCCTCGGTCACTTCTACCATCATCATCATGAGTAATTCCTTCAAGGCTTCTCCCCCACTAAAGGTGCACAAAGAGTTCATTATTGGTTGTAATCCATGAAGAAGTCTACCCAAACAATGTGCCCTACCACCAAGGTATTCCGTGAGTCATATTGGGCGCCTAGAAAATTTCCATGTGGTTAAGCATGACCCATATCTATCACAAATATCATCAATTTCCACCCTTGTCATGGGAATTTGAACGTACTAGAGTGAAGTCAAAAATTTCCCTATCAAGGTCTACAATAATAAATGCTCCTTGCTTCTCCAATGTACACGGTTCCATCATAGTCATCCAAGGAAAGGTCCTCCATGGTATTGGAAAAGAAGTCATCTTCTTGATCATCTCTGTATATCGTCCATCTCCCAAATTCTCAGTTGAAACACCAGTCATATATTCATGAAGACTCTCTAAGCGAGTGTCCTCCATTATCATCAATGTTTGCAATGCTTCCGATCCTGGTAATGCCTGCTCATCAAGTTCCTCCTTGATCATTGCCACTTCTGCAAAATTTTCAATTGGTTCATCCCCCTTTGCTTGCAATGTCCTTGGTCTAGGTTCAAATTGTTCCACAAGTTCTTCCTTGATCATATCCTCATCCTCAACATCCTCCCAAGAATCATCCATCACCGATGCTTGCAATGTGCTTGGCCCTAGTCCAACCTGTTCATCAAGTTCATCCTTGACTTCTACCACATCTGCAACATCTTTGTGAGAATCATCCATCATCAATGCTTCTAATGTGCTTGGTCCTGGTAAAATTTTTTCATCAAGTTCTTCCTTGATTTCAATCACTTCTACAACATCCTTTGGTTCAACCATAGTGGGCTTCATGCCACCATGAATCATCTTTCCAAGGTCTCTAAGTTTGAGAAGCTTATCAAGTAAATTCTTTCGCTCTTCTTCCACCTTGTCCATTTCTTCTCAAAGTGTTACACCATTTTTTGGTCATATAACCTCTTATCATTAGATGGACCCAAGTACACCATGTAAGACAAATTTTACCCTAAGTAAAATTGCTTTCACTATGTAAAATAACTTAATAAACCACATTTATTAGGTTGTTTATGGTCTAAACAGGAAACCCCAAAAGGAAATATTAAACAAATCTATTTTGTTTGATTTTCCTCATGGAATAATTAATTAAAACCATAATTTAATTATTATTCCTAGTCATGTTTAACCCAAAACAAAGAAATTAATCAGATAAACCTTTATTTATCTTATTATTTTCTAGGAATTATTATTTAAATCTTATTTAGATAATATTCCTTGTTAAATATGACCAAATCACCCACAAAAGATAAATAAATCATTTATTTATTTATTATTAACAAATAAAGGGATTTGACCCAAGTCAAATACTTTTTCCCTCCAATAAATATAATAAAATATTCCATAAAAGGTGGATCTAGATTTGGTTAATAATATTTTAATCATGCACCAAGATCTAGAATGACCCAATATTTTGTTATAAATAGGAGGGTTTTTCATACCATTCTTCACCTTTTGTTGCCTATTATATCACTCTGGATCTATACACTTGGTCACATTTTTCTACATTATTTGCTGTGTGAGCTCCCTTTGAGTTCTATCTTTGTCTGGGTTTTCTACACCAACAAGAGAGAGAAATACTAGATCTGAAGTGTTGAGGACTTCCAAGAACCCATCCCATTGAGGAGAATCGGAAACATCTTCTTTTTTTCCTCCCAGGTGCCCTTAATACAAAAAATTCTTTCAAAAATCGTTCTTGTCTTGTCTATTGGATATATGGAGCAAACCCTTCTTTTTACTGCTTAATGTCTTTCTATGCATAGATCTGGTTTTTTGCAGCTCTTGTCTTAATCAACTAACTGCAGATCTGAAGATATTGGTAGCCACTTTTGATGTTAGGGCTATTAGTTATGCGTAGCTAAAGTGGTCTTTTTTCGTACGCTTTGACAAAAGATTCATACTAACAAATGGCGACTCCACACGGGTTTTAAATTATGACCACTGTCATTTTTCATATTCTTGCATATCCAGCTACTTCAGACCCTAGGGTTTCTTTCCAGCTTTTCTTTTTTTTTTTTCCGATTTTATGTTGTTTTTCTCACATAAAACCCTAAAAAATTAAAATTTCTAACTTTCGCGTGTTTTTGGCCCTATTGCGCAGGTGACCGACATCAGCCGAAACTGAGATGACAAATTTTCTAAAAATCTACCGCTGAGACACCCGGAGCTTCAGGTCACACTTTTCAGCCCATAAACTGCGACCTGGACCTCTAGGTCACACTTTTCAGCCCATTTTCTGCGACCTGCACTGAAAATAGGTCAAAACCTGTGACCTGCCAATTTTTCAGCTTTTTTTCTCTGCAATTTTTCTGGGTTTTGCTGAGGCTTCTGTCAGGGTTTTCCAGCCTCTGTCTCCACCCGTTTAGACCTGTTTCTAATATTTTTTCTCATCTAAGTGGGAACCTAGCCCCTCAGGGCTCCAGTACCCTCCACTTTTTGTGGAAGAGTTTTTAGTTGTTTCAACTCTCTGTTTTTTTTTCAGAGTTTCAGCCTTCCCTTTTTCAGATCTGATACCTCATTCTCAGATCCCTTTAAATCAACTCTTCTTCCTTTCGAATCACCTCTTGTAGTTTTGTTTGGACCTCCCTTTAGGACCTCCTCCCTGTCCTTTCCGCTTTTTGTTGATTTCCTCCTTTTTTCCAGCCACCTTGCCTCTGCCTCTTGGCTGTGATCTGCACCTCTTTTCAGCAGCTTTCTCCTTTAGATCCCTGTCCCTTTTGACCCTAGATCTATTGGCCTCTTTTTAGTGTGTTTTGACTAGATTTTTTCCCTCTCTTAGATTAGTTTTGAGAAACCCGCCTTTTTGGGTTAAATCGATGTAATAGTAGCTGTTAATTTTCTGTTATTTCAGCATTATATATTGTTCTCTACAGATTTATTTCAGTTACGTAGCACACTGTTTCTCTTTCTCTCAAAATGAAAAGGGTTTAAAAATTAAAATTAACGCATGCCACACACTCACCCTAAGCGAAGAAGAGCCTGGTTTACACCGCCAGGCAAAAACTTTAAAATCAATTGACACTGCACCTATCTGCCCCTGTTTCGACATTGTAATCACTTGATTCTGCACCTCCTTGCCCTTGTGGTCGTTATTCTTCCCCTTGTGCTGTGTTTTTTTTTTCATCATTGTGCCTCCAAGGCGCACTTCCCGGAGACTTCTTGGCCTTCACCCTCAGTTTTCGGTCGACCAACCTGCTCCACCCCGCCGTCGTCGAGCCAGTCCTTCTTTGAGTCCGCACTCCGACTCCTCTTCTGATTCCTTGGGTTCTCCTTTTCTTTTTGGTTCTCCCCTTGTCACCTTCACTATGTCTGGTCCAGGGCCTAACACTAGTGTAGCCCCCAGCCCTAATGCCGGCACTACTACTAGCGAAACCGCCACAAGAACTACCTCGGCCGCACCCTTGCTACCGTACATCGCAGGCCTCAGCCTCCCCGATTTCAATCAGTTGATCAATGACCCTATCCGCCACGATGTTTGTTGGCCTGCTATGCCAACCAAGCTCCCCTCCAAAATCCCTAAGTTTGAAGGCCTTGCTGGAGAAGATCCAACCAACCATGTCCGATCTTTCCACATGTGGTGTTCTTCCAATTCCATTACCGATGATTCCATCCGTCTTCAGTTGTTCCAATTCATGCTTACCGACGAAGCTTCTAAATGGTATGTTGACCAAGCCACCTCTTCCCATACCACCTTTGCAACCATTGCCCAAGCCTTTCTATCTTATTTCCAGCTCCCTCTTCGATACGATACTGGTACGGAGCTCTTGACTTCCTTTAAGAAAACCTCTTCGACCCGCCTTTCTACCCATGTTTAGGAATGGAGAAAAAGACGGAGCTTATGTCGAGCCCCCCCCTTCGAAGATCGGGTTTATATGGACTGGTTCCTTCGCACTCTCTTAGCTCCCATAGGCAAATATGTCACCTCCCATTTCCCTCAAACCGAAGAAGCCGCCCTCCAGATAGCCTTGAAATATGATCTGATCTATGCTCAATCTGGTTATGTTTATACCGTCCTTCCTGACCTTCCCAGGCCCAGAGGCGCTAACACCCCAGGGGCATCTCATTCTGCCGACGGTATCGTTGGAGCCCTTTCTCATCCGTATGCTCAACCTCCTATGGGTTATGGTCTCCCTCAGGGAGGGGCCAGCACCTCTAGCACTTTTCCCCCTCCAGGTATCATGTATCCAGGATACGGCATGCCTCCTCATTTTACCCAACCTCCTGCTTACCTCAATGTTGCCCAACCTAACCATTACCCTTATCCATAGCCTAGTGTGCCAGCTCCTCCAGCATATGCGTTTCCATCTCCCTTACCTCCTCCAACCCCGCAACAGCAACTCCAGCCCCCTCCAGGGTAAGTATTTGCATAGCAGGGCGCGACTAATCCCCCCTCTTCTCAAAGAAGGCAGAGAGACAATCAAAATAAATCTGCCCCTGGTACTCGTGGACCCAATCCTCAAGGTACTGACCCTAACACCGCTAACGAGCAACAGGGCACTCAGCCTAAGACGGACAGGCCTCTTCGCACAAATAAGCCTTGTTCATGTTGCAATGTTTATGGTCATTACACTCATGATTGTCCCCTCCTACCCCAGATGCGACAGATGTGGGAGTCTCAAGCCACATTGCGAGGAAAACATGCCTCCCCCCATGCTCCCCCTAATGTGGCCACTACTCAACCGGCTGTGTTTACCGATCCTTTCCCTCAACAAGGATTCGTGGCTACCCAACCACCTGATGGACAGGTCGCCACTCCACCTTCCATTTTTGGCTCCTCCGATTACCAGATCCTCATGATGAACTCTGATCCATCCCCTCCCGTCGACCTTCACCTTCAAACTCGGTCTCGCCAGTACCCCAAGCCTCCCGTTCAGTCTGCCCCCGAGTCCCCTTCTTCAGGTTCTACAGAGCCTCTTTCAACATCCAATGGCCTCTTACATATCCCTCAACCCAAAGTTGAGGTTCACACCAAGATCCCTAAGGGACCATTATGTCGAAATGCTGCTTCTGGTCGAGCTGCTCATTCATATAGCATAGTAGATGATTTGGCGCAATCTCCTACTGCCATTTCCACATTGGAACTCCTCCAGTCATGCCCTTCCCAAAAGAAGGCTCTGCTATCTGCCGTGGGCGCTGTAGATCCTGCTGATGACCAAATGATTGTTTTCGACGCCCATCAATCAGAACATCCCCCTCTTCCTGCTTCCGTTGCCTTCCAAATCCCAGTCAAAATCCGGAATGCCAACGTTTCTCGATGTATAATTGATGAGGGGGCATCCACCTGTGTGATTTCCACTTCAGTTTGGAAGCAACTTGGATCTCCTGACTTGGCCCATTCCACGATCACCCTTCGAGCGTGGGACGGCCACGCCTCTCAGCCCATTGGCCTTTTTCGTAATTTTCCTATCACCCTCGCCGGTAAGACTGTTTGTGTTGACATCAAAGTCATTGACGCCTCTCTAGACTACAACATTCTATTGGGTTGAAGCTACACCTATGCCATGTCTACTGTCCCTTCCGCGGTTTTTCGCAAGATGTCTTTTCCTCACAATGGGAAGATAGTCACCATCGACCAGTTGACCTATCATGAGCCCAAGTCTCAGACCTCCCCTGAAACGAACATCTCTTCTGTAGCCAATAAGCAAACCATCGATTCCTTGACCAGTGTCTCCCCCAGCGTCTAAAAAGATTCCTCCCTGCTTGGAACTTTTCCTGGTCTCCCCCCTCCTCCGATCTCTGATCCCATCTTGTCGAATGTTTGCATGATGCAATCATCTCGGGCTGCCCTTAAGTGATCTGCTTCAGCTAGCCAGCAACCTCAGACTCAACCTCGCCCACCGCAACCCACTCCTAGCCCTTCATCTATGCCAGCCAGACCTCATCGTTCTGGCCCTTCTCCTACAGCTGGTATCCCTGAACCCCTTTATCCCCATGAATTGGTTCCCCCAGGCCTTAACCATATCAGAGCCATTCCCCCTAGTCATTATCCCGCTGGTCAAATACCGTTCCTGGCTCCCCCTCCCGGAGTCTATTCGGTCCCCGTCATGGCCACCCTCTCTCTCCCTAACCTGACCCTGGGTATACCCGTCTGGTACCTTGACCCTCCAGCCGCTACCCCTCGTGGTCACCCCAAACCATATCTTGCTTTGACATCGGTTCAACCGGTTCCCCTCGCTTCTGTCGTTGCTACCGTGCCCCGTGCACCTCCCCAAGACCCTACCCCTATGGTGACAGCTCCAGGAAAGAAAGGCAAAGCTCTCAAGGGGGCATCTAAAGACAAGGTCACCCCGACTGACCCGGCCCCTCCTCCGCCCGCAAAGCCTTGCGCCCTGTACGATGTCATCGGTCATGCCACCCATACCTATCCTGAATTGCCCCGCATTCAACCCATGGTTAAAGTCGCTTTCCCGGAGTCTACGGTCCCTAACCCCTCTCTCCCGTCCTCATCCGTAACCAAGAACCCAAAAACTATTCGCACCAGTAAACCCTGTGCTTTGTGCAGTGTCCATGGTCATTATTCCCACCATTGTCCTCACCTGACGCATTACCGCGCCTCTTTAGAAGTAGTCCAAGAGTATGAGGTTGAACAAAATCAATCCGCCTCTCCCATACTTGCGCAATATGCTTCGGGCCAGCTTGAGGATCCCCACGCTCGCATCGACATTCGCCCCCCTAATGTTTAGATGACGGAGTCTACTACGACCATTCTTTACCTATCCTCCTCTGTGAGACCTTTGGAGCCCAGTCCCTTTGCATCCTCCCCTGTTGTTTCTCCTGACCCCCCTTCAACGACCACCCTTGACCCCCTCTTTTCTACCCATACATGAGATCACTCCACCTGTATCTTTGTTGACCTCCGCAGCCCGAGTCCCTGCCATACCTCCTATAACCCTCATATACCACCCTCTAGTTTGTATATGATTCATAGCCATCCTGGTCATTACACTCCCTCCCGCTGTTGCCACTCGATGTCTTCTGTACACTCACGCTGCCGTCATTGTATCTCCTCCCCCCATTTGTTGTCTTGTAACACCATTCGCAGGACCTCCCGTCCGCACCCTTTATCGGTTACGCCGATGGTGCAAGTCGTTACTCCAGAATCTAGCCTCAGCAGGTTGGGCCATTTTCACCCCCTTGCATGCCCTTGTTCTCTCAAACAGGGTCTGCATTGGTACTGCCACCAACAATCAGGCCGAATATGATGCAGTGCGTGGTATCTTAGCCGATGCCCTCTTTCATCGTATCCTCCATCTGCATGTTCGTTTGGATTCCCTACTTCTTGTCATGCAACTAGATGGTGTTTATCGTGTGCATAACCCTGTGCTGTTTAGATGATATTTACGAGTGAAACTCTTGACACGTGAATTTGAAACCATAACTTTCAAACATGTACCTCGAGAATAGAATGACTATGTAGATAGTATTGCAAACCATGTTCTAGATTGGCATTTATCACACGCATTTCATACAAGACAATAAAATTCATAATCATTAAAAAAGATACATATCCATAATATGTGTCGCAAAACATGTGTTTAGAGTCCATCTACTCTGATACATATGACATGCCCATAGCATGTTACAACAAACCCAAAACTGGGGGCACCACCTGCCCCTACATACATACTGGGGGGCACCACATGTCCCTACATACATCCCTAGGGGGCACCACCTGTCCCACACCTAATCACTATCTGGTGAATCCCGAGCCAATGGCTCTGCTCCTGCAGCTCGTAGATCACGTATCCCCTGACCGGCCATCGCCATGCGCCGCATGACACCCCGCCATTCCAAGGGTAGACCAATACACTGCTCCACGTACTGGTCGTCTAAGTCCTTCCACCGGTGCTCTGAAACACCGGTCAGCAACCTCTCGCATCTACAATGGATGTCCTCCAGAAGGGCGGCTGCATCCTCATTATGTGCTGCTCTCGCTCCACTCGGGCTGGCGACTCCTGACGCCGCTGGTCGCCCCATATATCCGGCTGGTTTCACCAGAGCTATATCTGCATACCAAAAGTACATGAATCAGTACCCTATCTACTATTCAATCACTTTAACATGCCCATACAAGAATAGTAATTTTTCACTTACCATCGGGCCCCCATACTCGACCAAGCGAAAGTGGCAGGTCCAAATCTCCACAATAACTCATCCAACTATAGGGATAGTCATCTATGTATAGCGGCATCTGATCCCAATGGGAAAACAAATTAGGATGAAACACCTGTCCAACTTCCCCTCCTCCTCCTCTGCATAGTAGACGCCCCCACCGGTGCATCTTGGGCTCCCTCGGGCCCCCATCTGGGAGCTGTATCTGAGGTCGTAGGGTCGGGATCTTCTCAAAAAAGAAGGAACACAATAAAGTCCCATACGATCAATCATGGTTCACTTGCCGCTTGCAAAGCGACAGCTGTCATTTTAATGACACCAACATCATATGGGCCCACCCATAGTAGGTCCCACTCAACACACTCTCCACGATCATCATCTGCCCCCCAATGATGTGATGGAGCGCCTGGTTGCCCAGGATATGCAACACCGCTGCGGCCACTGCACGGGTCTCTAATCTCTCTAGATCCCCGATTAGTATCCGAGTCCCCTTGACTTGGAGACCCGGTCGACAATGTCGCTCCACAAACTCCATGATATGTCGCCCCCGCGGTAATACTGGCTGTGTGTTTCCCACCATCCCTAGTGGCGGGAGATCCGTCAGGAAATACACATCCTGGACTGTCAGTTCGATCCTATGCCCCTGCACTACAAAGACCTCATTCTCTGAATCCCAGTAACTGATAATCCAGGCCAACAAAGGCTCTCCCGCTCTCATCAAAGGGTTCTCCAAAAATTTTAGAACCCCAAACCTGGCCAACACACGACGAACACCCTGGTCTGCTTGGATCTTTGCCCGTAATGTACCCAGGTCTCTTTCTCTCCAGTTAACCCATATATCTTCCATATCTACACAAAAACATCATCTTTGTCAGCATACAGATAGGGAATACCATAACCAAACACAAAAACCCAACTCTCAGCCATAAAACAACACTAAAACCCCCTCATCTTCCCGGTCACACTTTTCTGCCCAATTCTGGGATAGGTCGTAGTTTGTGCCCTGAAACCTGCTTCCCAGGTCATATTTTTTGGCCCAAAAAGTGCGACCTGGCCGTAGAGATGAAGGAGGGTCTGTTACTGAGATTTTGG
Organism: Pinus albicaulis; assembly: GCA_034641835.2. NCBI lineage: Eukaryota > Viridiplantae > Streptophyta > Pinopsida > Pinales > Pinaceae > Pinus > Pinus albicaulis. The sequence continues at coordinate 1,160,130,376 of CM076577.1, forward strand.
GCCCTAAAATGAACTTTCAATCCATCAAAATGCAAGAGTAAGGTTAGACCTCTTACCTGCCACTGACGGATCTCGATTCCAATGGTCGATTTGTCCGCTACGCTCGCTGCAAGATTTAGGGCCTTCTCTCCTCTCTACATTCACCACAGCAACACTAGCAAATGAGTGAATTTGGAGGGAAAACTACCTTATTAAAAGAGAACCCTTGTTTCTTCTTTCGCCTGCTACGACCATACTGTAGCCCCATTTGACAAACCGTCTGCACTGTTGGAAAGCTCTCACCGAGATCTCAAATGGGTATTTGTTAGTTTTTTGTGATTTGATACTTCACCAGGACACATTTTGTCCAAGATGGGTCCCTTTACCCCTCCTTAAAATCGCATTTCTTCACTTACAACACTTGTACTTGGGGCACCACTTTTCCTCCTTACTTGTCTTTGTTCGTGTAGATTTTCGTCATGAGTTACCATTTTGTACTCATGTTTTCATGGTCCCCCATTGGGCCTTTACTGTGTGGCAGCACCATCAAGTCGCCCTTGTTTAGAGCATGCAAGTTGAGTCATCATTGCATTCATGGAGTCTATCCCGAGTCCCTTTGTACCCTGCTATAGCCCTCCATCTTTCATTGCTTGGTCTCTCTCTTGTGTCGCACATTATGGACTTCAGTCCCATTGTCCCCTATCCCTTATGATATTGCGTCAGTCGCTGCCATGTTATTCATGCCCCTTATGCTCTAACAAGGGAATTCATCCATTCACTACTCAGTCCCTTCCATTTCACCATCATCATTGGTGTCAGTCTGTCTGTCGCTCTACTATTTTCTCTCGTGCCTTAGTTGAGGATGTCTCATTTCCTCACCTATTGGGGACCTCCTTCTGTCGACATCAGCTCCTTCATTCCAGAAGACAGTTCTAGAGGGTGGTGTACCTTGGTTCCAACTTCCACTCTTGTTCGGTACCTCGAATCAGGCAAAGGGATCTCTCATTTCCCTTTGACTTGCTTGTTTCTCCACTCCAGCTCCTTTCAGCATGATCGAGATCCATATACTTGATGGTTCAGTGAAGCAACAATAGCTCTTGGTGATTCCCGGGTGTGTGTGAGATGTCTCAGCCCTCATGAGGGGGTGGCCTTGCAGGTAGCCCACCACATGCCCGGATGACCTCTTCATTGCAGCCTTCGATGCAGCTCCATATATTTGATGATGACGGCCTTAGCCGCTTGCAGCGCCTCTTTGATTTGCATGTATCAGTCAGATTTTGTGAGCCCTTCCCCACTCATAGGGGGCATTTGGGTTGTATTTTTATCTCATGTACTAAGATATTATTGTATAAGTCCTAGCTGTTATCCCAGGCACAACATGTATGTGGGATCCCTCATTGTATTTTTATCTGGCTCATGTTTATGCCGGCTGCACTTTATGGTTCGGTCCCTTATTTACTAGACACACTATTCCTTTGTACTTTGTCTCGGCGGGCATAGGTATGCCTTCCCTTCCGCCTTTAGCATAGGTACCCTCTCATAAAAAGATACTTGTTGCACCTGCAAGTCTCGTCTCCTCAGGGTCTAGTTCTTCAGCACCTTAGTCTACCTCACATTTCTCTCTTTTACTTCCCTCTTGATGTCTGGTGATTGAGTTCTTACAACGTACTTCGGTCATACGATTTGCTCCTAACACTCGCACGCTGGGGGGCAATCTGTTACACCATTTTTTGGTCATCTAACCTCTTATCATTAGATGGACCCAAGTACACCATGTAAAACCAATTTTACCCTAAGTAAAATTTCTTTCACTATGTAAAATAACTTAATAAACCACATTTATTAGGTTGTTTATGGTCTAAATAGGAAACCCCAAAAGGAAATATTAAACAAATCTATTTTGTTTGATTTTCCTCATGGAATAATTAATTAAAACCATAATTTAATTATTATTCCCAGTCATGTTTAACCAAAAACAAAGAAATTAATCAGATAAACCTTTATTTATCTTATTATTTTCTAGGAATAATTATTTAAATCTTATTTAGATAATATTCCTTGTTAAATATGACCAAATCACCCACAAATAATTAAATAAATCATCATTTATTTAATTATCCTTCAACCACTTCCTTAAAAAGATAAATAAATCATTTATTTATTTATTATTAACAAATAAAGGGATTTGACCCAAGTCAAATACTTTTCCCTCCAACAAATATAATAAAATATTCCATAAAAGGTGGATCTAGATTTGGTTAACATTATTTTAATCATGCACCAAGATCTAGAATGACCCAATATTTTGTTATAAATAGGAGGGTTTTTCCTACCATTATTCACCTTTTGTTTCCAATTAGATCACTCTGGATCTATACACTTGGTCACATTTTTCTACATTATTTGCTGTGTGAGCTCCCTTTGAGTTCTATCTTTGTCTGGGTTTTCTACACCAACAAGAGAGAGAAATACTAGATCTGAAGTGCTGAGGACTTCCAAGAACCCATCCCATTGAGGATAACCGGAAACATCTTCTTGTTTTCCTCCCAGGTGCCCTTAATACAAAAAATTCTTTCAAAAATTGTTCTTGTCTTGTCTATTGGATATATGTAGCAAACCCTTCTTTTTACTGCTTAATGTCTTTCTATGCATAGATCTGGTTTTTTGCAGCTCTTGTCTTAATCAACTAACTGCAGATCTGAAGATATTGGCAGCCACTTTTGATGTTAGGGCTATTAGTTATGCGTAGCTAAAGTGGTCTTTTTTTGTATGCTTCGACAAAAGATTCATACTAACACAAAGAATTTTCACTTTCTTCATAAGTCAAAAGATTTCATCTTTGTTCATGTCATATGTCCTCCTCTTGCAAAATGTATCAATGGTCCAGCTCATCTCATGAAACTCTTTTGCCACTTCTTTCTACTTCTCCTTAATTTCTTTGAATTTCATTTCCAATGAAACAAAATCATCCATCAAGATTCAATACCACCTGCACCACTGCAACTTTATCCCTACTCAATAATCAAAAAGCCACAAAATGGTAGCGATGATACCAACTATCACGACCCTATACCTGTGATATTATCCCAACCACTCTAGAAATGGGTGCGACACTACCTTATTTTTCTCTTTTCAAATACTCAATAAGTAGACTACGCCTAACTCAACACTTCTTTAATTAATCTTCCATAGTGTTCTTGTGTAGAAATAAAATAGCAATAAACATCAATATCAAAGCACATTAATTCCCATACATTCAAGCGAGGGGAAACTCCCATTAATAAGTCTACTCGATATGATGTTTCAATAAATATGTACAATTTGCAATAATTATACAACCAAGCCTGCATAAACCATTTATGCTTCTTGCCAAATGTGCTTGTACCTTAGTCTAGCCTTAATATATTCCCAACAGTGCAAAAAATCCAAAGGGACCCAAAAATTCCCTCTCAGAACATGTTTCTAAGGTCTGCACGAATTCTGGTTCAAGTGGGTCACTCAGGTCACAGGCGCCCTCGACACCCTAAACGCATTTCTGCACGCAGGTCACTGGGGTCACCTTCTGCACGTGTTTCCTGAATGCGTTCGGGTCACATTCAACCTGACCTGACCCTTATGAAAAACCTTCATGCCTTTAAACACTTTTCTTCATGTCCTAAACATGGGTGCGTTGCACGAACCTGACTCAACCTGAACGCACCTGCCCTGAACACTATTCTGCACACGTCCTATGGAAGGAACCTGACTCGACCCTTCCTTGAACACTGCACCACATGCACCCTATGGAAGGAAATAGACTCGACCTGCGCTTGAAAGTTGAATATGTTTTTACCCGACTCGACCTAGACTCTGTTTGCTTGTTGTGGCTTCACCCTCCACCCTTGACCTTTGCTCTAGCTCACGCCTTAGCTTACCAATGGTGGAATCAACAAGATGTTGATGTCCTTCTTGCCTTCCTTTATCATCCATCGCACATCCTCATTTTATATGTGTGTTTTCCCACACATTACTTCCATGGGTGGAGCTTGACTCATATAATTCCAACCCACTAAACGCCTATAAAACATTGGTTATGATGTGACGTTTCCACCTTAGCATCGAATTGCCACCACGCCCAGCCTATAAACCTCCAAGCCAACACTTAGCCATTTTTGGATGTGTTTATGCATGTCACATGATCACCATGATAACTTCGCATAATTTCCGAATGCTATTTTCGTCCGTCAGTGTGCCCGTCTAACCTTTCATCATGGTTTTCATTGCTTCATTAACCGTCACTCATTGCATGTCCACCGAATGCTTCCAACGCCCTTAGTCATCATCCTTAGCTCGTGGGTCTTACAGGTGTTGTTTCCGTCATGGCAGATGTATAATTGGGCAATGTCCATTGAGCAGGGACATGGAAACCTTATATTTCGCACAGTTTGGTGGTTTTCGTTATGATGGGGTGAGGAAACCCAACCTTCCCCGCACTTGGATGGATTCCATTGTGATGGGGCAGGAAAACCCCAATTTCTAGAGATAGACTAGGGAGGCGATTTCCATCGTGCCGTGAAATGGAAGCCCCAAGTTCTCTAGACTGGGGCGATTATTCCCCGTGCCGTGCAATGGAAACCACGAGTTCCATAAATTTGGGGGATTTCAATCATGCCATGATATGGAAACCCAATTTCCCCACACTAGGGCCGCGGTTTTCGTCGGGGTGGGAGATGGAAACCGCAAGGTTCCCAGGATTATGGAGTTTCCCTAGTGCCATGAAACAGAATCCAAAAAGTTCTGAAGACTTGGGTGATCCTCCGTTGTGCCGCGATATTGAAACATGAGTACCCCACACCGAGGCCACATTTTCTATCGTGGAAGGACATGGAAATTGTCAAGTTTCCCGGAATTGGGTGGTTTTCGTCATGCCGCAAAAAATGGCAACCCCTGAGCTCCGCAAACCTAAGTGGTGGTTTCTGCCACACCATGACATGGAAACTCAAAGTTCCCCATACTTGGGTGGAAATTTTAGCCATGGAATGACATGGAAACATCAAGTTCTGAATACGTGGGTGTAATATCCTCAAAATGGGACTGCTAGCAAGGCATGTCTGAAAAACTCATTTTTTAGAAATGGATGCTACAGGATTAGAAATCAGCCCTTGGATCCCTTAGATCTAAAAATATAAGACCTCCCACGCCTAGTATGGCTTGAAATTTTCCCAAAGAAGGGACTGCAGCAATGTGCAACAATACTGCTTAAGAAATTATGCAGTTTAGCTAAGAAATAGCAGGAGGCCAACATGAAGGCTCAATATGATTGTTTATAATGGAAAATAAATGCTATATTGAAGCCCTTTCATTATATAATAGAAAGCAATAGAGTATACATTAAGAAATACTCAAAATAAGAGGTTGCAACCAGATGATATGACTGTACAAGCTTGATAGCGTTATTTTATTAGCTGAAAAGATATGTAGATTACACTTTAGATCTAGAGCAGATATATATATATAAATATAGATCTATATCAGATCTGTACACTATAGAGTCTCCTCTTCAAAAGTGTAATGTTCCCAATTTTTAGCCTCAAGCTAAAAGGAACATTATAGTTGCACATTTTATTTTTGTTAAATAAAATGGGGAAGGAGACACCCTTGCCCCTTTCTAATGAATAAATAACACCCGTTATCTAAAAATTAGGTGAATAAGTAGCTGGAATAAAACATCTAAGGGTGTGAATGGAACCTGGATCACTTGATTTAGTCCTCTTTGACTAAAGTCAACAACACTGCCTATAGAGGAGAATCTTGCTAGAGAAGCTGCGTAGTTTTGGAGCGAGGACATTCACATGAGGGTGGAAACCCTAATTGGTGGGACCATGGTGGAGAATAGTTACCTTTATTTATAATGAGGAGATGGAAGCCCATTTTCATCTTGTTTTGAGTTTATAATTTCGAATAGGGTCTGCAGAGGCTTGCATCCCCAGGCTGTTTAGCAGGGTGGTGGTGCCCTCGGGCACTAGGGTTTTCCCAGTCGGGAATCCCTACCTCTTCCTCAAGGAAGGATGAGGATTGGTCTAAATTTTTTTCAATCCAGCATTTTCCACAGCTACATTCATCACCTATAGTGTTAGCTTTGCAGGAGAGAGGACGTTGTGTTGTTGGGTGGAGCAAGAGAGGAACTCATGGAGTCTTTCTTGACTTGTTTTCTTCAGTGGGGGAGTGATCTACTCATTGGAGGAGCTGCAAGGAGGATTCCTAGGCTTCATTTCAGATCATTGGCACTTTTCCAACATTCCATCATCTCCCACTATGCAGTCCATTGAGGAAACTGCATTATTTTATGGAGGCAGTCAGAGAGGGGTTCATTGGGCTCATCAGGAGTGTGTTTTGAGACAAAGGGATCAGCCCTTTATTATTAGAGACATTATCAGATGAGGGAATTTACATTTCATATCTTCCATGGCCTCATTCATATTTCAGTTGAGTTGCAGTGACAATTTACTTGTCACATTTTGTATGTTCCGGCATTTTTCGCAATCTCTCCTAGATTGGCTAGAAATCCCATAGTTCAGCCCATTTCCTTGTTATTGGGAATTCTTTTGTATTCCTTCAAACATATGTAAATTTTATTCATATTTAGTAGCTCATACCTTCATATACACAGCGCAGTCACTGCTCTCTGACATTTTGTGGAGTTGCAACAACTCAGGTCTTTCATTGTTCATTCATTGGAGGTTGGTTCTTAAAGCTTGAGTGGCTTGTCCCTAAAATATTTCTTGTATATTATTGCTGATATATCATAATATAATGATGGATGTATAATTTTCCCTCTTATGATGTATTCAGAGTTGTAGAGTTAATGTTAATGTTCATATATTGTTGTAAGCTCTTTCATTGAGCATTGTTTTAGAGACCTAGATTGGGGAGATCTATATAACCCATCTAGAATCATTTATTTGAGCTCATTTTCTGTAAGGGAGTTATATTAAATGTGTTCTAGGGCATCCCAGCATTGGTTGGCATTATTTATGCAGTTACTTCTTTATACAGCGTCCTCAAGGACCCTATAGCAGAAATTCCCAAGGTGGAATACTACATATCCATAGACATAGTTTGTGAAGGGCTAGCTAGCCTCAGGATCTCTCCCTTATTAGGAAGGAGACATATCCTATAAATTTCCCCAAATTAAATCTCTAGAATAGACTTGTGGTGTCTTACTGAATAAGGAATTGGAATATCTTAAGATATTCCCGATGGATCTTGGCTCAGCTTGTGCACAAGATTTAATGCCATCAGCAAGAGGAGATTCTCTTCAAGGGGAAGATATTCATAGAGGAAACAAGGAAAGAGGAATGATGGAGGAGGAGGTCTCCATTCTTCTTTTCCAGACCATTGAATAAATCATTGAAAATCTTGATGAAAGGGAAAAGTGGGAAGATTTTACGAGACGGTTTGTTGATGGGAAAAATCCTAGCTATTTTCATGGAGGGTGTGGGCATTCAGCCACACATGTAGATCCACAGTGTAGTACTTTGTTCACTTGCATTTCAAGGGAGTATAAGAAGGAAATGAGGCCATGGGAGGAGCAGTGTTGCAACTCAAGGTATGGCTCATTATTTTTGGTTTGAAGGTTCCATTTTTCATTGTTATGCAAATGCAAAAAAATATGATGCATTAACTAAGGGTTTGAAGGAAGAACTTGGTGAAACTCATTGTGTCATAGACACAAACACTTTGCATACATTGGAAAGAACCAACAACACTATCACATTAAGAGGAGATTCATCACCACATGGAGGTGAAAGGGGAGCCAGTGCTTCCAATAGAGCAGCCCTTATGTCTTTGCAAGGAGTTCCAAATATTTTACATGTGGGTACCAAGACACAATTCTGGAGCCATATGTAGAATCTGCTGGGAATTGTGAGATAGAGAAAGAAGAGCAGAAGGATCAACATGAAGGGATGATGGGCATTCACCCATATCTATTTCAAAAAATTTATGCATTAAGGAAAGAGACTGTACTGCGCAGTAGAGAGAGAGAGGGACCTTTCATTCCTCTCATATATATAGTCCACTTCCTATCTTGATGTCTCACTTTTCAGAGGCATTCCACTTGGAAGGCCACCTGATATAGAGATGATGAGAGGCATCATTCTTTTTGGTTAACCACTCTTGGATTCCAGAGGGGTGGAGACATTGGAGGAGTCCATCATAGCACAGAGAGTTTGGTGATAAGCATAAGGAGGAGAGATACACTCTCTCATTTTCAGTCTCACCCACTCTCATCAGCTATACTGCGCTGATAGAGTTTGCTTCATGGATGGAGGATAGCATCTTCATGATGCAGGATGAATACTCCATAGATTTGGTGAAAGATAGGAGAATTCCTTTGAGGAAGGACTCTTTCATGCATTGGAGTAGATGGAGGCCACTCATGCTTACATTGGCCAAGATCGGGAGATTCTTAGAGGTGATAGTCTCTCATGGGAGGCTCATTTTCAGAGATCATCATTTCTATTTGAGCATTAGACTCTGCATGATGGGCATGGAAGAAACTTGGAGGATGAATTTGGTATAGGTGATGTCAAAGTATCAGGCAGCAGTGTGAGGGAGCACCATATTGTAGAACACCAGTGCTGTCTATGTGGAGGATTGATCTAGGTTGGAGGACTCAGCTTTTGGTTGAGTATTCCCAGGATCTTGGTGCATTGCATGATCTTGGATGGCATTGATGGAGATGGTAGATACTTATTGGATGATATGATCATCTATCATCATGGAAAACTCTTCTTGACTAGGGCTTCTAGTCCCAAGGAGAAACTATTGCATGTGGCACATGTGGACTTCCTAGCTATGCACTTGGATTGATACTTTTCTTTGCTAGAGAATTTCACTTGGGAGGGAATTCAACATGAGATATATCAGCATATGGAGAGATGCATAGCCCAATTTATGGTGGAGATAACATCACATCCACTTCCCTACTCATTGGAGGAGAGGGGAAAATTTCAGTGAGCCATTTCAACTCAAGAGCTCTAGTGCATGATGGAGGAGGTATACTTTCATATTGTACTTCTTTTCATTGATGGAGAGGCATTATGTATCAAGAGTACTTGTTACTTCTTTAATTTTACATGAGGATGCACTTGCAGCCATTTGCAGCAGTGGAATTGGCCATTCTTATAGTGGTTTGTGGAGGAAGCCACATATTCCTTGGTGTGCACCATTGGCACCAAATTGTGTTTTCATGTTTTATCTTGTGAGGAGTTTGTGGAAGAAAACAAGTGGCTAATAAGGAATTTGTTATTTGTGATTTTTAGGCAGGAAAAGAGGCACTACATAGGTTCCATTAGTGGAACTTTGAACCACTCTCTGGTTGTCATTTGACAAATTGCTTTTATTGTGTATTTCTCCTTGTATTTCTGATGGTTGTACACTCATGACGAGCATTATTTGGATAGTATTGGATGTACATCCCATTGTGAGCATGATTATCCACATTATAAATGTCTTATCTTGTAGGATACACCATGGGAAAACCATGATTTCCACATTGCTACTTGTCTCTTCTTGTGGGAGGAACCACTTTGAGAATATGAGGAGGCATTTCATGGTTGATTTCCTTGATGGGGTAGCTTGGGCCATTCTTGGAGGCCATACCATTTCAGCCCAAGGATAGAGACAACCTGATGGACACTTAAAATGGAGAGATGATCATCTTGAGAAGCACAAGCACAACTCTCCATTCAGGCCCAACACATTGCAGAAACTGGGGGTTGATATTTTCATTTGGATGATAGCATGGATGACAAGATCATCATTGGGAGAAAAAATTTCCCATGCATATCATAACTTCTACCTTAAGGAGGCCATAGCATAGCAAGAATGATTCCACTACACCTTCTATCTTTCCATGAGGAGCATCATTTTCAGCTTGCATACTGGGGAGACAGCATTGGAGGACAGATTTATTGCAGCATCCTTGAGTAGTGGTAAAGCTTGTTGTTGAGGAGGACACAAGAGAAGGAAGGGGGATAAATTTTTTTCTCTCTATGCAGTTGCTTGAGGACAAGAAATATGTTGGAGGGGAGGACTATAATGTTCCCAATTTTTAGCCCCGAGCTAAAATGAACATTATAGTTGCACATTTTATTTTTGTTAAATAAAATGGGGAAGGAGACACCTTAGCCCCTTTCTTATGAAGAAATAACACTCCTTATGTGAAAATGAGGTGAATAAGAAGCTGGAATAAAACACCTAAGGGTGTGAATGGAACCTGGATCACTTGATTTAGTCCTCTTTGACTAAAGTTAAAAATGATGCCTATAGAGGAGAAGCTTGCTAGAGAAACTGCGCAGTTTTGGAGGGAGGAAATTCACATGAGGGTGGAAACCCTAATTGGTGGGACCATGGTGGAGAAGAGTTCCATTTATTTATAAGGAGGAAATGGTAGCCCATTTGCATCATGTTTTTATTTTATAATTTCGAATAGGGTCTGCAGAGGCTTGCATCCCCGGGCTGTTTAGCACGGTGGTGGTGCCCTCCGGCACTAAGGTGTTCCTGGTCAGGAATCCCTACCTCTTCCTCAAGGAATGATGAGAATCGAGCTAAATTTTCCTCAATACAACATTGGCCACTACTACATTCATCACCTATAGTGTTAGCTCTGCAGCAGAGAAGACATTGTGTTTCTGGGTGCAGTAAGAGAGGAACTCATGGAGTCTTTCTTGACTTGTTTTCTTTAGTGGAGGAGTGATATACTCATTGGAGGAGCTGCAAGGAGGATTCCCAGGCTTCATTTCAGATAATTTGCACTTTCCCAACATTCCATCATCTCCCACTGCACATTCCATGGAGAAAACTGCGTTATTGTATGGAGGCAGAGAGAGAGGGGTTCATTGGGCTCATCAGGAGTGTGTTTTGAGACAAAGGGATCAGCCCTTTGTGCTTAGAGACATTATCAAAGGATGGCATTTACATTTCAGATCTGCCATGGCCTCATTCATATTTTAGTTTAGTTGCAGTGACAATTTACTTGTCACATTTTGTATGTTCCGACATTTCTAGAAATCTCTCCTAGATTGGCTAGAAATCCCATGGTTCAACCCATTTCCTTGTTATTGGGCATTATTTTGTATTCCTTTAGCCATATTTACATTTTATTCATATTCATCAGCTCATACCTTCATATACACAATGCAGTCACTACTCTCCGGCATTTTGTGGAGTTGCAACAACTCATGTCTTTCATTGTTCATTCGTTGGAGGTTGGTTCTTAAAGCTTGAGTGGTTTGTCCCTCAACTATTTCTTGTATATTATTGTTGATATATCATAATATAATGATGGCTGTAGAATTTTACCTCTTATGATGTATTCATAGTTGTATATTTAATGTTAATGCTCATATATTGTTGTAAGTTCTTTCATTGAGCATTGTTTTAGAGACCTAGATTGGGGAGATCTGTATAACCCATATAGAATCATTTCTTTGAGATCATTTTCTGCAAGGGAGTTATATTAAATGTGTTATAGGGAATCCCAACATTGGTTTGCCTTTTTTATGCAGTCACTTCCTTATACAACTTCCTGAAGGACCCTGTAGCAGAAATTCCCGAGGTGGAATATTGCATATCCATAGACAGAGTCTGTGAATAGCCTCAGGATCTCTCCCTTCTTTGGAAGGAGACATATCCTATAAATTCCCCCACAGTAAATCTCTAGAATGGACTCGTGGTCTCTCACTGAAGAATGAATTGGAATATCTTAAGATATTCCTGATGGAGCAGAGATTTCTAGATTTGGAACATTACAAAAAGCCCCTTGGGGTTTTCAGTAGAAAATGATGTAGATGGAGTAGATATGAGATCTAAGGTAGCTGATCTACATAATGATTTATAATTTCTGAAGAAAATACATTAGTATTTAGATCATCTCTGAATGGAACATGGATTAGATATGTAATCCATGGATTGCCACAGTGAAGGGCATATTCCCAACACTAGAGCTCTCTCCTCCTTGGAGTACCAAAAGACCCTACAACTTTCTCCTTGAAAATAACATAGTTCTGGAAGATGGAATGTGTTGTAGGCTCTAGAATATGATGTGGCCTCAAGCGAAGATCTGAAAATGAGCTCTCCTCATCCAATACTCTCTTTCGAGGGGGATAGAAGGCTTTCCCACTGAAAAGAGGCATAAGAATGGCTTATATCTGAATAGATCTAGCCTCCACCTGCTGTAGCTTATAAAGAAAACTAAACCCTCAATAGGATCTGCATTGTAGTTGGAAGAAGATATTGGGAAAATGCCTGATAGTGGTCAAGAAATGAAAGACTCCTCCAAGAGCTACTCAATGGAAGAGGTGGGATTCCCGATCATGAACACCCCAGTGATGAACAACACTATTCTCAGATAAACAGCTAGAGAATGAGAGTTTTCTAAGCAGAAAAATTCTTCACAAATAATATCTTCAACAACCATCTTTTATAGGATAAAATCCTTGCAAAACCCTAAACCATCTCAAATGTTTAGCTCCTTTCACATGTGTAGCCTCCAACTAGAACTGTGTTGTGCATCTAGGAGATACATTGAATCTAGATAGTGATGTGGATTTGGTCCTATTGACCCATTCAATTATCTCAATCACTTTCAAACATAAGGGATTTTAATTAAGGGAGCCCAGAGTTAGCCTTGTTCACATGGGCATTGATTTATTTTGTTGTTTGAGGAGTTTAATTTATCCTCCTTTACAATTTTATTCTTGCAAAAAGAAAATGAAAACAAAATTTCATATTCCTATTAGCTTGGGCTAATTAGGAATATTACATTGGGTGGTGGTTTTCGTCACGCTGTGAAATGGAACCCCCAAGTACCTTGTGCTGGGGTTGCGGTTTCCATCACGGCCCACATGGGAACCCTAGGTTTCCCAGACTTGGAAAAGTTTCTGCCGTGCCATGAAATGGAAACCCAAAGTTTCTCCAAATTAGGTTGGTTTTCCATTGTGTGGCAAAATGGAAACCTCCATGTTTCATTGACTTGGGTGGCGGGTTTGTACACACTCTGGCATGGAAAAAATCTCGAGTTCCCTAGAGGCTTGGGCCGGAGTTTCGAAACAAACCCAGTTCCCTAGACTTGGGCCACAATTTCCATCATCATGGAAACCCCAATTTCCCCGCACCAGGGATTCGGTAAAAACCCCAAGTTTCTAGTGTGCCTTAAAACATAGAAAACTGAGGTTTCCGTCGGGGACAGGACATGGAAACTCCAAGTTTCCCAAGCCTGGGCGCGGCCCTCCATCCTATGTTGCGAAATGGAATCCCCAATCCCCATGTTCCCTAGACTTGGGCGATGGTATTGACCATGACGTGCCATGGAAACCCCAATTTCCAAAGTGTATTTCCCTCAGGGGCATAGGAGGACACGAAAACCCCAAGTTCTACAAGCTTGGGCTAGTTTTACGCCGTGCTGCAAAATTAAGGCACACTCGTCATGTTCCCCATACATGGGAGGAAGAGATTTTTGGCATGCCGCAACCACAACTTCCACATACTGGAAATGTCTCTCGTGGTCATGGCATGGAAACCCCAAATTTTGTGCCCCCAAGCAAGAAATGCATTTTTGAGATGCGAAGAAAAGAAACAATGTTTGAATGCAGGATGGGGGGGAAAAGGTGCAACGACGATAGTTGTACAAATTTTGAATAAAGTGACAAGAGCAAAGCTCTGAATATAGGTGACCAAGCGTTGAATCTTAGTGGATTATGGAAGCAAGGCCACTCTCCCACTTACAATATGCCATCGTGTATTTAAGTCGTCTGCAAAGGATTCTTCTCAATGACCATTTGAAATTGAACTTCAAAGCTGCCTTGACTGAGATGCTTCATGATCTCGGTTTTCAAATGACATAGGCCCCTGGGGATGACAAAGAGACACCCCTACAATGGGTCAAGATACAATCAAAGAGTGAAATGCACCACTTCTAGCATGGATTTTGAATTAGAGGCGTTCAGTTATAATTTGACAGACGGTAGCTTCGCGCCACTGGATTTTCAACCAAGCATGATGACCAATTGTGTGAATCAATTGTTCCTATCATACTAAGTTGAGCTACTATTGCGATGTGGTTCATTAGTAGGGTAAAACTAACATGCCTCATGATGGTCTAAACCCAGCTCAGTTTCCCTATTGATGGGTGAACAATCCAACACTTGGTGAATTCTGCTTCACAACAATAGGAAGAGCCGACATCAAATGATCCAAAAGCAACGTCGCTATGAACGCTTGGCTGCCACATGCCAGTTATCCCTATTGTAGCTTTTCTGACACCTCTAGCTTCAAATTTTGAAATTCTAAAGGATCGATAGGCCACACTTTCACGATTTTTATTCATACATAAAATCAAAATCAAATGAGCTTTTACCCTTTTGTCCACATGAGATTTATGTTCTCGTTGAGCTCATCTTAGGACACCTGCATTATATTTTAACAGATGTGCTGCCCCAGCCAAACTCTCCACCTGACAATGTATTCCGATCAGATTGACCTGCCAAAACGTGCCTTAACACCAAAAACAGGGGCACTGCCTCGTCTCCTCCCCATGGAATAAGTAAAATAATGTTGAAAGTAGTGGTATTTCACTTGTGCCGAAAATGGCTCCCACTTATTCTACACCTCTCAAGTCATTTCAAAAATTCAGACTAGAGTCAAGCTCAACAGGGTCTTCTTTCCCCGCTAATTTTTCCAAGCTCATTCCCTTGGCTATGGTTTCTCTAGATAGTATATATTGATAGTGGGAATCCTATTAATCCATTCATGCATGTCACTAATTAGATGATGAGGCATTTGTCTACCTTAAGAGAGTCATAGCTACTCCCGACGTTTACCCGTGCTTGGTTGAATTTCTTCACTTTGACATTTATAGCACTGGGCATAAATCACATTGCGTCAGCATCTGCAGGGACCATCATAATGTTTTATTTTAATTAAAAATTCAAATTCCCCTTATCCTTACCAGTTTTGAGTCTATTGTTTTCTGCCTATGGAAAAGCCCCCACGAGGGGGCATTCTACACCCATAGCCCATTCGGCACGCGACAACCTACTCTTGCCGTGAGAGAAGCTCAGGCTGACTACCGGCAGCCCATGAGTTGAGGGCGTAGACCCCTAGGCCTTGCCCTCAGAGCCAATCCTTTTCCCGAAGTTACGGACCTGTTTTGCCAACTTCCCTTACCTACATTGTTCTATTGACCATTACTTGTTCAACTTGGAGACCTGAAGTAGTAATGAGTACGATCGGGCATGAATGATACTTGTTCCTCCAAATTTTCAAGGTCCCTGAGGGTGCACCAGACACCATGCGGTGCTCTTCCAGCTACTGGACTTTATCTCCAAGTGAACTGATTCAAGGGTGGGAAATTTGTTTAAAATAAAATATAACTCTTCTTGGGGCCCCCGACGACGTCTCTAGATTTCCCAATGTTACCACCCGCTTCCATGTCCCAGTTCAGGAATATTAACCCGATTCCATTTCGATGCTCATGCAGAGTGGACCCTGAGACAAGTCTTCCCCATCTCTTAGGATCGACTAACCCATGTCCAGGTGTTTTTCACATGGAACCTTTCCCCACTTTAGTATTCAAAGTTCTCATTTTAATATTTGCTACTACCAGCAAGATCTGCACCAGGGGTTACTCGAACCAAGATCATGCTTGAGGTTAATCAACGACCCCCATGTCCTCCTACTCATCGAAGCTAGGAATTTCTTTGAAGGTCGAGTATAGGTTGCACACTTCATTTCCATCCATTTTTGGGTCTAGTTGATTCGGAAGGTGAGTTGTTATGCACTCCTTAGTGGATTTCAACTTCCATGACCCTTTTCCTGTTGTATTACTCAACCAACACCCTTTGTGGTATCTAGGTTAGCACATAATCTGGAGCCGTAACTCGGATTTTGGTTCATCCCACATTGCCATTTCTTCTTACCAAAAATGGCCCACTTGAAGCTCTCGATTCCATGGCACGGCTCAATGGAGCAGCTGCACCCTCTTACCTATTTAAAGTTTGAGAATAGATCGAGGGTGTTATGACCCCGATGCCTCTAATCATTTGCTTTACCCGATAAAACTAGAGCATGAGCTCTATCTATCTCGAGGGAAAATTTGGAGGAAAGAAGTTACTAGATGGTTCGATTAGTCTTTCACCCCTATACCCAAGTCAGACGAATGATTTTCATGTTAGTTTTACTACGAGCCTCCACCATAGTTTTCTTTGGCTTTGCCCTGCTTAGGCATACTTTACCATTTTTCATGTCCCAACAGCTGTGCTTTCACTTGAACCCTTCGCATAAGCTCAAGGTTGGTCAATGACGCACCCCCCACATAGAGGGGATCTCATGCATTAGCTTCCTTATGCCTCATAGGTTTTGAAACATGCTAACTCACACACATGTTAGATTCTTTGATCCGTTTTTCAAGACAGGTCAAATGGAAAGCCCGCCAACCAACACCAGCTTCGTTCCTCGACCACCACAACAAAAAATTGACAGGTGGTACTCCACTCATGCTTGTGAAGATGTAGCAGCCTGTGTTGTTTTTCACTTGAATTCAAGCGACGAACTAGCCTGAGTCGTTCCACATCCGACCGAGACGCATCGACAGCCTCCATCCGCTTCCCTCTCGAAAATTTCAAGCACTCTTTAACTTTATTTTCAAATTCCTTTTCATATTTTCCTCATGGTACTTGTTCTCTATCGGTATCTCACTCGTATTTAGCCTTGGAAAAAATTTACCACCCAATTATTGTTGTATTCCCAAACAAACCAACTTGCCAACAATGCCTCACGATGCGGCACGGTCCCGGCCTGATGGGGCTATCACGCTCTTAGGCACTCCCTTCCAAGGGACTTGGCCCAAGTCCACTATTGAGGATGCTTCTATAGACTACAATTCAGGTGATGATTCCATCCAATTTTCAAGTTGTGCTCTTCCTATTTCGCTCGCCGCTACTAGGGGAGTCATTGTAGTTTTATTTTACTCCACTTAATTATATGCTTAAACTCAGCGAGTGCTCTCACCTGAGCTTAGATCACAATTTGTATCTAAATCCACCCTACCCAATGGGAGGACAAGAGAGAGAAAAGCAAGTTCTAGGGATGCCACACAAATCCTGCATTAGCTAACACTGACTTCCCCACAAAGGGGACAAGATCACTGCTTACTGATGCATGCCACTAAACATCCTACCACATTTCAGCCAACTGCACCACATTGGGCATGAATGAACACCTCCACTTCTCCCTAACATATTTTAGGGATCATGTTTGATTGGGATACGATGCCCAGATAGATGTGCCCTTGACCGAAGCCTTAGGTGAAAATTTCATTAAAAAACTCAACGATTCACGGGATTCTGAAATTCAAAATAAGTATCTCATTTCACTACGTTATTCATCATAACAAGAGTTGAGATATCCATTGTCGAGATTAAGTTCCATGTGTTACCAAAAAATTGTACCCCCAGAGTAAATGACTAAAATCCAACCCAACATATAATGCATCACAACAAGCAACAAGCCCCCTTCCCCCTCAAGAAAACTGCACTACATAACCCACTCACTAAAGGGAAGGATCAAACAAGCCCCTCGGACCCCATGCCTTTGCAAAAAGGGGGGAACTGTAAGGAGCGATGATTAAGAAGGAGTAGGGTGGCCAATCCATGAGGTCCCGCTGCTTTTCATCCTTCTTGAAGACCCAACCGCAACAGTTCCTCCGTTTCTCTGTAACGCTGCTGGGAGCTAACAAGAGGAAAGAAAGGGAAAAAAAACATATATGCATATAACATAAAAGAAAGAAAAGGTGGCTCCCACCCCCTCACAAGGGAAATCTCAAGCAGACAAACAGGAAGAGCTTTCCAAACCCTGTACCTTTTCAAAAAGGATATAATTTTTAAGAACGATGATCGATAAGGACTAGGGTGGCCACCCCAAAACTTGCATTTATTTTCATCCTTCACGAACATAAAACCACTAAAAATCCTCCTTTTTTCTCCGTAAATCTAGGGGCCGAAACGAGGAAACTAAGAAAAACACATGAGAGAAAGAGAAAAAAAATTGTCCACCGCTCAAAGGAGGATGTTCAAACAGAGAAAAAACTTCCTAAGCCCCACGCCCTTGCAAAAGGGGGGGGGGGGGGATCGCAAGGAATGATGATCAGGGAGGACTAGTGTGGCCACCCTGGGAGCTCACACTACCTTAAATCCTTCAATAATGCTAATCCTCAATGATTCACCCTTTTCTCCATAAAGCTAGGGGTTGAAAGGAGGAAGGGAAAAAAGCAACATGAAAAAAGAAAAGAAAAGAAAAAGAGAACCAAAACATGGCTGCTAGCAGAGAAGATGAGGCGCAAACACAAAATAGGCTTTCAAAGTCCCATGCCCTTTTCTTTGTAAATCTAGGGACCAAAAATACTCACAAGGGGAGGCTTAAACATAGTACAAGCTTTCAAAGCCCTGTGCCTTACCAAAAAGGAGGGAACTGTAAGGAACAACGACTGAGAAGGAATAGGGTGGCCACCCCAGGAATTTGCATTGATTTTCATCCTTCTCAGAAATTGAACCACAATAATTACCACTTTTCTCCATTAAGATAGGGACCAAAAGGGAAGAAAATGACATAAAATAAATAAAAACCAAACATCACCCACATAACACTCGCGACAAAAATTCAATTTCAGAGAAAGGGGGCCAAATTTGTAATATTCCCAAATTTTCACATCATATTTGGAATATTAGAGTCCTTGATTTTATTAATGAATTAAGTAAATAAAAGTATGAAGGGACCCACAATCATCAATAAGAATAAATATCCACTTTGTGTGTGTGAATATGGATTAATTTAGACTAGATCTGCAAAAAGAGGTAGTTGAGAAACTACTAATGTGAATGAGATTGGAGATCATGTCTCATTTAATGAGAAAGATCATGGAGATTTGATTTAGTCAACTAAGATCTTAAATATGTCAGAAAAAGGATCATTGATCATTAATGATCAAGTGATGGAGGATCATGTGCAAATGAAGCACACACGATGGAGGAGGTGTAAATTGCACCTAGACTGTTTGGTTGATTTGGTCAAACAGTGCAGCCCCACTTGGAGGATCTTTTCCACATGAGATTGCGCAGTTGAGATTACGGCCAAGGCTTGAGATGGCTCAATCATTATAAAGGAGATTAAGGCAAAGGTGAAAGGCATATTTGATTACTTGATGTATGATATTTTAAATCTGGAATTGTCAAGTGACATTCCACTGCGTTCTTGGGCTGTTTAGCAGAGATTGCAGGTGTTGTTTAGCACAGGGTGTTCGCGGGCTGGAATCCCTCCTATTTCTTTGAGTGATCTCTAAGGAAAAGGTTTTTAATTAATTATACATCAGGCTTTAAGCACCATTACCTTTTTATACTTTCTTCAGAACATTCACATTTAGAAATCTACAAATTTCGGAAGATCAGTTTGGAAGGTGGAAGTTGTCTTCAGTACTTCAGCTAGAGAACAAGGTGAGGGATTATTCCCATCACTTGGGCTTACAGATCAACACTCCCAGAGCCAAATTGTAGATCTAGCATCAGGCCAAAAATTATTTACCTCCTAGCAACATTATTTCCTTCAGGAATAGCATTTTCCATATTGCAGATTTGAAAGGAGGAAGGAAGTTACTAGTACTTTAGCTAGCAATCTAGTGGAGGATCATTCCTTCACATTGCCATCAGTCTTACCATCAGCCTGGATCTTATTGCAACATTTTTCAGTAGGCAAAAGGCCTCTCTTTCCCTCATAGAGAAATTTCTATTAGTAGCTGTTTTATAGCAGCTGAATTCATCATTGGAGGATTGAGAAGGTAGATCTACAACTTCCAGCTCATAGATTTGATGAAGGGATCAACCCTTCAAGCATAGATCTGATCTGATATCATATTTCAAGAATCTATTTGTCAGATCTATATTTAGATTTTTATTTCCTAGTAGATCAAGGATCAGACCCTAGGGAGGTGATTTTCCAAAGTTGCAGATCTGGAAAATCCTTTCTAGGTTATCTTGGCAATCCATCACATTGGCCAGATCTTGAATCTTGGCATCATCAGAGCTCTATTTTTTAGTAGATCTACATTTCTCTTTTCAGCTCGCAACCATATGTTCATATTTTGTTGAAGAGACAACACAGTATTTGCTGCAGAGCCTCAATATTTACGTTGTACCTGCTTCATGCATGTTTTTAGGGTGATCCTAGCTCATATTTTTGGCTAGATCTACCTATATTTTTTAATTGTGTAACTGAATCATCTCCAATATAATAAAATGGCTCAGCTCTTTCTACATATTCTGATTTGTACTTGGATTTACTGTTTATCTTTCTGTAAGTTCTTATATTGTGTGAAGTATTACTGTATTCTCCCATTTTGGGATATTACAGTGGTATTAGAGCATGATATTTGGCTCAGCTTGTGGACACTTCATCTTTTTACATTGAAATAAGAACAGAGAGATGAGATCTATCATGGAGGATGAAAAATGTGTCACTCTTTTCTTTATATCCATGAAATATCTCTCTAAGAAGGTTTATCAAATAAAGGAGGAAGAATAGAGAGAATATCGAAGAAGAAGATGTGATGAAGAAAGTACTTCCTATTAGAAAAAAAGAAGACCGGAGAATCCTAGATCTCCTCATAAATCCACTATGCCCACTTTCTTTGAAGAAGGTGAGAGGTATAGAAGTGAAGAAAAGAATGAACCTGAGACTCATGAGACTCTCAGTCGATATATTGAAGAGTACAAAGCATAGTCTAGAGCTTTCAAGGAGAAGTTAAATCTCCAACAATTCTTCCAGATCAAAGAAGAAAGAAGATCCTATAGCAACAATAGAGGGAAGAGGCATAATAGATTCTATTTTCCTACATTTGATGGATCTTCCTCAAGCAATGTCAAGGCTTGGAGAAGGGAGTTGTATTCATTTTTCAAGCTAAATATTGTGGTTGAAGAAGATTTTGTTCAAATTGTAGCACTTCATCTCTTAGATGAAGAAGAAGACTGGTGGTTTGGGCACTTAGAGTGTAATATCCCAAAATGGGATCTGCTAGCAAGGCATGAATGGAAAATGAATTTCCTAGGAATGGCTGCTACAAGATTTGAAAAACAATACCTATATTGCTTAAATCAATGTATCTAAGACCAAAATCCAAGAGGAGGCTCAAAACAAATCCCTCTAGGTAGGTTAAATAGATCTCCCACACCTAGTTGTCTTGTAAAAGTGCCCGACAAAGGGATTGCAACAATGCATGAACATACAATGGAGTAACAACATTATATGAATGTAGAAATAGTCAAAATATCCAAATATCCATCATATTATATCATAACAGCAACAATGTATACAAATACTTGAGGAAACACTCACTTAAGTGGGGAAATACCTCCCTCAAAGGAACATATATATGATAAATGGAAAACACTACTACATGAAGGAAGCCATAGCTATATCAATGTAGTTTATAGGAGACACTGAAACATATAAAATGATATGGAAATAATATGGCAATATCGGCTCAAGAAATGTGGGGGAGCAAGCTCTCCACCCCTGAAAATGACAATACAACAATCCTTAAGAGGATTGGTTGAAATATATGTACAAATGGCAAATCTACAGAAATGCTGGAGTTTCTGGGCAGCAGCTGCAACTCAGAAAATAAATGGAGATGGCTAAAGATTATGCAAAAACTAAAATATACCTCCTCCAATAGATCTCTCAAGTGATAGGGTGATCCTAACACTGAAGATCTCACCCTCCAAAATAGTGGTACAAACCCTCACTGTAGATACTCACTAAAATAACACAGTCTAGAGAAGCGATTGCATTGTTGATGATGGGAGATGCTTGGCCTGATGAAAACATATGAAAATCAGCTTTGAAACCTTCCTCACTAACCTTTCTGAGGAATAGAAGCTCCCTCCTCTGAAAGATGAGCCAAGGAATGGTGTTGTGGAACCCTCCACTGCAGCACCCTACAACACTATGTTATACTTCAACAGAAATAACGAAGTGACTGAAGAAGTGGCTTTGGAATTGAGCATAGATGTGGAAGAATGAAGTGAAATCCTTCAAGAGTCCTCTCAAGAAGGGGAGGAAATCCTAAAAAGGAATCCCTCGTGCTAAACAACACTGTAACTCAGCTAAACAACTGGAGACTACAAATAGTCTTCTAGACTAAAATCAAATACTCAAACATGTCCCTCTATGGCTGCCTCTCCCTCCTTTTATACAAGTGAATGTCTCTATGCCCTAGACCCCACACATTAGGGTTTCGTCCACAAGTGACCTCCCTCCCTCTCAAACTGTGTTGTCTTCCCAAGCAAGCCACACCCTCTTAGACAACATTGTTGACTTGGTCAAACTTGACCTTGTCCTCATGCATTTGCTCCTTTTCACACTGGAAGGTGAAAAAATAAGCTTCTCCATTGATCCCTTTCACACTATGATGGATTTTATTCCTACTCATGGGTCTCCTCACCCATTTTATTCACCTCCTGTATTGCATGAGAAAAATTAATGTTCAAATTAGCTTCATGCTAATTTTGGAACATTACAGTCCTCCCCTCTCGAAGATTGCTTGTCCTCAAGAAAGTGCAAGGATAGAACTGAATTATTTCTCCTCCTCTCCCTGTAGCATCCATGTATGATGATCTCCTCCAAGTAAAGAGATGCTATCTCACCAATCAAGTCTCCACATTGCTCCTCCTTAGCATGCAAGTCAGCTATCAGGCTATCATCATGTAAAGATAAAATACTCAAGAGGATAGAAAAGTGATGTCTAAAGGTCCCCTTGAGGAATGGGATCTAAAATATAATGGGAATTATCTCTCCCATATGTATCCTCCATCCCTAAGCTATTATCCATGCAAAATGAGTCACCACGCAACTAGGCAACTCCTGAAAACTGTCCTCCACCTTTGGCTCCGGCAAAGTAGGTGGGATGAAAATCTGCATATGGTAGACAATGTAGCCTACCCCACGCTGTCCATCTCTTCACTCATGATAAGTGTAGAGTGTTGGATGATATTGGGCTGCAATAAGGTTGCCCTCAAGTGGTAAGATGAGGACTAGATCTCCAAATATATCTCCTCCAACACTGCAAATCAGGATAGCCCAAACCATTCAGTACATGAAGAATTGGAAGTCACCATCATATATGGATTCCATTCAATTCTATGCCCCCCCCCCACCCCCCCCCCCAATAAAGAGACAAATGTGTTGCTGTGGTGGCCATATCATCTCCCATGTTCCCCTTAGAACATGTACTGCAAAAAATATGGAGATATTATCTCCCAAAGGACACATCCATCCAATGTGTCTCTCTCCCAAACATGCTCCTCATAAAGATAGAGACAATACAACCATAGGGAGAAAAAATGAGAATCATTCTTGCTGCCATATGCAATAAATGAGAAGGACAATGGTCCCTCAAGTGCAACCAACGCAGCTTGACCATCAACTGCAATAGAAACTGATAAAATCAGTGGCTTCTCAACCACTTGCATGCTACTCCAATCTCCTCATAAGTATGGAGGAAGTGAATAATGCATAGCGTAAAGTGAGAATGTCCTCCATAACATATCTCTTCCCCAAGTCCTCCTAGGGAATGTACATCAATCATGATTATGGCCTCAACTAAACCATGAGGTCTAGAAAAAAGAATGCTCCTCCTTGGAGCATCATCCTACACATGTATGGTTAAGGGATGCATATATACATTATACAAATAATCATGTAAACAACAATGAATACCCTTACCATATCTTCTGCTCATACAAATGGAGTGGCTCATAAATTATTCTCCTCTCATCCTCGAAGAGAAAATGGGTGTCTGTGATAAGTCATCCCAAGAGTTATGTCTCTCCTCCATCTCCACATGATCTATCCATCTCCTCATATTTTGATATATATCATCCTCAAAACCCTTCCAAAAATACCCCTCCATGATGGTGTGGTATGCTCTCATAGAATAAGTGGGGCTAAAAATGAAATCATCATGAGCTTCTTGTAGCAACTTCTCCTTGAACTTGGAAGCTCCAGATAAAAATATCCTACCATGATAGAAGATGGCCCCATCTTTGACTGAATATCCCTCCTCCTGAAGTTGGCCATCCAATATCATACAAGTGAAAAGATCCTTGGAATACTCCACCAACAGCTGGGAGTTCCAATATGGATCTATCCTCCATAGTGACAGCACTGATGATTTCTCATGAAGAACATCTGTCATATGGTAATCCTCTTCCTTGACATCTCCCATGCCAAAGATGCAAGTTGGAAGGTTTTTATCCTTCCCATGCTGCTTCTGGCACATCACAGACTCTGAAATGGAATTGGGTAGTGATGATTTTGAGGGAATGCTCCCTCTCTCCTTGAGTCTACCCAAGACTCCCAG
The DNA here is from genome assembly GCA_034641835.2 of Pinus albicaulis. Classification (NCBI taxonomy): domain Eukaryota; kingdom Viridiplantae; phylum Streptophyta; class Pinopsida; order Pinales; family Pinaceae; genus Pinus; species Pinus albicaulis. The sequence continues at coordinate 1,160,154,806 of CM076577.1, forward strand.
TGCTGTATCAAGCTCTCCCAAGTTCCCCACTCTCCTAAAATCAATGAGTGGTGCCCCAAAATGTGAAGCATACATCCTCTGCTATTGATCCAATGGTCTCCCTGGTTAAATGTCTCCATGCAATGAGACATCATCATCAAGAGATGACTGCATATATGAATGGAAAAATCTTCCCATGCTCTCACTGCAAAATCCAGTATCCCTCCTAGGTGTAACAACCTCCGGAAATGGAGAGGGGTGTGTACTCCTCATCTCATGATGTTGGGTTTTCTCTCTACCTCCTCCTTGTGTCTCCATGGTTCCACACCTCCTCAAAAATGGCACCTAAGTTGTGCCTTGATCTCCACACATGAGATCCTGGGGACTTCCTTAAAAGATTCAAGAATCCCTCTACTTGGATCAAGAGCTCCTCCTTCCTCTCCATGAGGCACTAGATAATCTCTAGATGAGACAACATTTTTGCTCTCAATATCTGCAACATGAATGGCAAACCTCCCAAAGATTGGATTCCTCTTTTCAAAAGAGGTCTCCATGCTTCCTTGCTCCAAGGTGTGAGATGAAAGACTTTCTTCCGGAAAGGTATGGTGCAAGTTTTCAGCCTCCTTTATGGGTTTTTGAAGTGGAATTGCATTTTCATGCAAGGGTTTTTTTTTAGTTCCCTTATTTAGTCCCACCATGTGTGTCTCATGAATCCTCCTATCAAATCTCCTCACTAATGCCTTAGTGAAACTTGCATAAGATGTGGTATTTACATTCTTTAAAGAAAATGATTCAAATATCCACCAGGAATAGGCCTTACCTCTCAAATGCAGCGCTGCAACTCTGATGGCTTCATCTTCAGGAATTTTGTGCTACTACAAGAAGGTATATAACTCCTCCAACCAAGCTTTGGCTGAACATATAAGTGATCCTTCAAAGGTAGATAGAAGAAGTCTATCTTGTTGCTCTCTTCCCTTCACCTTGATCTTGCAAAAATCTAAAAAATTGATATGATCTCGGAATTTTTGAGTTTGAGACTCATACTCTTTCAAGAAATCACTAAGATTTTCCCTCCTAGCAACCTCTTCTCCTCTTTCCATCTCTCTTCTAGAAATCCTATGCATGTGATTGCGCTGTGTGTTAGACTGTGTGGCTGCTTGCTCACACTTCTCATATGACAATCTAAAGTTTGCATTAGATTCAACATCTTTTAGATATTATCCATACATATCCCTCCTCATCTTCTTGAAATCTTCATGAATATTGTGTACAGATTTAGGAAGAAGCTTTGTAATCCTATCCCCTTTTTCTCCTCCAATAGATGGAGTATTTTTCCTGCTCATCTCTCTGTCTCCTCCTTGATGAGAATAGGAAGTGCAAGGGCCTTCCTCTTCTATTTTCTTATCCCCCTTGGGGAGATTCTTCATGGATCTGAAATATGATGAGATAAAACCTATCCTCTTCAATCTTCTGATCTCTCTCGCTGAGACTCACGGGCCGGGCCAAGAAAGTTTCTCTGATACTACTATAATATCCCAAAATGGGATCTGCTGCAAGGCATGACTGGAAAACGCATTTCCTAGGAATGGCTGCTACAGGATTTGAAACCAAGACCTAGATCCCTTATATCAATGTATCTACGACCAAAATCCAAGAGGAGGCTCAAAATAAATCCCTCTAGGTGGGTTAAACAGATCACCCACACCTAGTTGTCTTGTAAAAGTGCCTGATAAAGGGACTGCAACAATGTATGAACATACAATAGAGTAACCGTGTTATATGAATGTAGAAATAGTCAAAATATATAAATAGCCATCATATTAGATCATATCAGAAATGATGTATACAAATACTTTAGGAAACACTCACTCAAGTGGGGCAATACCTCCCTCAAAGGAACATATACATGATAAATGGAAAACACTGCTACATGAAGGAAGACAAGGCTATATCAATGCAGTTTATAGGAGACACTGCAACATATAAAATGATAATATAATGATATGGTAACATCCGCTCAAGAAATTTGGGGGAGAAAGCTATCAACTCCTAAAAATGACAATACAAAAATCCTTAAGAGTATTGGCTGAAATATATGTACAAATGGAAAATATACAGAAATGTCGGAGTTGCTGGGCAGCGGCTACAACTTCGAAAATAACTGGAGATGGCTGAAGATGATGCATAAACAAAAATATACCTCCTCCAATAGATCTCTCAAGTGATAGGATGATCCTAACATTGAAGATCTCACCCTCCAAAATAGTGGTACAAAGCCCCACTACAGATACTCACTGAAATAACACACTCTAGAGAAGGGACTGCACTGTTGATGATGGGAGATTCTTGGCCTGATGCAAAGATATGAAAATCAGCTTTGAAACCTTCCTCACTGACATTTATAAGGAATAGAAGCTCCCTCCTCTGAAATATGAGCCAAGGAATGGTGTTGTGGAACCCTCCACTGCAACACCCTGCAATACTACATTATACTTCAGCAGAAATAACGCAGTGACCGAAGAAGTGGCTTTGGCCTTGAGCCTAGATGTGGAGGAATGAAGTGAAAACCTTCGAGAGGCCTCTCAAGAAGGAGAGGAACTCCTAAATAGGAATCCCTCGTGCTAAACAGAACTGCAACTCAGCTAAATAGTCAGAGACTGCAAATAGTCTTCTAGACCAAAATCAAATACTCAAACATGTCCCTCTATGGCTGCCTCTCCCTCCTTTTATGAAATTAAATGTCTCTTTGCCCTGGACCCCACACATTATGGTTTCTTCCACAAGTGATCTCCCTCCCTCTCAAACTATGTTGTCTTCCCAAGAAATCCACACCCTCTTAGGCAACACTGTTGACTTGGTCAAAATTGACCTTGTCCTCATGCATTTTCCCCTTTTCACACTGGAAGGTGAAATATAAAGCTGCTCCATTCCTTTCACACAATGAGGGATTTTATTCCTACTCATGGGTCTCCTTACCTATTTTATTCACCTCCTAGATGGCATGAGCAAAATTAATGTTCAAATTAGCTTCATGCTAATTTTGGAACGTTACATAGAGCATGCAAAGGTGACCAAGTATTCAGATTTATTTCACAAGTTGAGGAAGAAGTTTGATATGGAAAAGATAGATTTGTGCTACAAAGAGGCATCTCCTAAGGAAACCAAGGATAATTTCAATCTTGTCACTCCAGACAAGAGGTCACTACTTTCACCACCTACTGCAGAAGTACTTGTATCTGGAGAAGAGACACTTGCATCTTGAAAGGTAGTCTTGAGCTCTTGACTTATGGAGTCCCATGCATGGATCAAGAAATGCATGAGGAAGAGGAGGAAGATACCAGCGCTGGTACACTTAAATAAGAGAGGCCATCACTCTTACCAGCAGTTGGAAATACTATTGTCCTAATTATAGGAACTCTTGTGTTCTTTCAAGAGGTTATCACATATCATTTGATTCAAGGTATGTATAAAATTTCAACATATATTGTTTTAGGATCAATACATGACCAAGGATTAGAACAAGATGTTGATTTGAAGCTGTTAGGTCCCTATATCACTAGTATAGCCCCTTATTATTGTTAGTGTAAACCCCTTATTGTTATTAGTGTACCCTTGTAACCCCCATTTTGTTATTATTGTGCCCTTAAATTATTATTGTTAGGTCGGCTAGGATTACATTGTGGCCCACTAGGATTATATTATGGCCCCATGGACTCCTATATATAGAAAGGAGGTTTTGTGAATTGTATCATCCAAGAATTGATCATTCATATAAAGTATTGGAGGTTTCCCCCTCGAAGTGGCTTATTTCTAAGGCGTTGATATCTCATTTCTTCTATTTTTGGAGTTGGTTACATAACATTTGGTATCAGAGCTTTGGATTCTAGGGTTTCGCTGCTCCAAACAGGTCATCGTGGAATTTTCGCTATAACTTTCTTTATACGAAGTTTCAGAAGCTGAAATTGTTAGGGTGCGAAGCCGAAATCCTGAGGAAGCTTGTCTAAAAATTTCAGACCTTGGTTCGCAATATTTGCGGAGATATCATCTGTGGAAGTCAGGTCTTTTTTCAAGCTCCTAAACAAGTCATCGTGGAATTTTCGCTATAAATATGTTTCTACGAAGGTTCAGAATCTGAAATTCATATGGTGCGAAGCTGAAATCTTGAGGAAATTCGTCAAAAAATTTCAGAGCTTGGTTCGCAATATTTTTGGAGATATGATCTGTGGAAGGTAGTGCTTTTTCAGGCTCCTGAATTTCATCTCAAAGAGGTGATCGTGGGAAAAGTTTAATAACTCTCTCTCTGAAGATTGGATTGGAGTGCCGTCAAAAGTGATCACCAGTACACGGCCTGTAGTTTCTTCTCTATCAATTTCAGAGACAAAGGACAAAACAGTGACACGTGGCAAGTCGTACAAGTTCGCTCTAGCTAAGATGTTAATCATGATTTCATAAACTCGAATGTTGGCAGGAAGAACCACCATATTCCAAAAATGGATATGAGGAAGTTTGATGGAAAGGATCCTGTAACATGGATACTACAGATGGAGCAATATTTTGATCTCCATAACGTGCAAAACAAAAAAAAGGTACGCATTGCAACTTTACATTTAGAACAAAATACATTTGTATGGTATCGATGGCTTTGTTCCCGTAAAGAAATTGTCACTTGGTCAATTTTTACGGAGGAAATGATAGCACATTATGAGGATACAAAGAGCAACACCTTCTTTACCCAATTGATAAATCTCAAACAAAAGGGTTTAGTGGGGCAGCACATTGAGGACTTCCAAAAATTGAATATAAGGGTAACTGGTCTTACAGAGGAACACAGGATTGATCTCTTCCTAGGCACTTTAAGGGATAACATCCAACATGAAGTTCGCGTTTTGGAACCTGATTCATTGGAGAAGGCATTCAGGTTGGCAAGAAAAGTTGAATGTAAAATTATGGCGACAAGGAAGCCTACCACTCAATTCTATAAAGAAGGAAGTGTTGCTACGCCTAGATTTCCACAACCTACAAGGTTGACACCACAAAAATTGGAAGAAAAAGAGCAAAAGGGCTTTGCTACAGTTGTGATAGAAAATACACTAAAGGTCATAAGTGTGCTGAGAAGAAATTATTTTACATAGATTGTGAAGAAGAAGAAGAAAATTAACAAGAAGAGGATATACACCAGGAACCACCCCTAGAAGAGGAAGAAATGAATCCGACCATATCGTGTAATGCACTGGCAGGAATTACCACTCCTCAAACTCTCGAGATAGAAGGACATATAAAGAAGAAAAGGGTAATAGTGTTGATTGATTCAGGTAGCACCCATAATTTTATTCATTATAAGGTAGCCAAGGAATTAAATTGTTTCCTATACCCGGCACCAGAATGTCAAGTGATGGTTGCAAATGGAGGAACTATAAATTGCTCTGGAAAATGCCATAATATCAAGCTAACCATGGGGGAATATGTGTTGATTAGTCCAATGCTTGCCATTCCTATGGGAGGTGCTGATGTTGTACTAGGAGTACAATGGTTACAATCTTTGGGGACGGTAGCTTTTAATTTTCAAGAACTTTTCTTGAAATTTTTTTCAGAAGGAAAGGAAGTCGAATTACGGGGTATTGAAGGGAAGCCGGGAAGGATAATAAGCTCTAATGTCATGACAAAGCTTCTAAAGAAAGAACAACGAAGCGTAATTGCACAATTGTGCTCACTAGAAGTTCCGACATCAAAATCATCTATTTCTGCAGATCTCCAACAAGTCTTGGACAATCATTCCAAGGTGTTTGAAACTCCCAGAGGACTCCCACCTATTCGTGATCATGATCATGCTATTCATTTGATTCCAGGAAGTGTTCCTCCAAACATTAGGCCTTATAGATATCCTTACTTCCAAAAGAGCGAAATTGAACGTATGATTGCGGAAATGTTAGAGGCGGGTATAATTCAACCTAGTCAAAGTTCTTTCTCTGCTCCTGTAGTATTGGTACACAAGAAGGATGGATCATGGCGAATGTGTCCGGATTATAGGGAGCTCAATAAGCTCACCATTAAAGACAAATTTCCCATTCCTGTGATTGATGAATTATTGGATTAATTACATGGAGCAATTTATTTTACCAAGTTGGATCTTCGTTCAGGATATCATCAAATTAGAATGAAGACTGAAGATATTCCAAAAACGACATTTCGAACTCATGAGGGTCATTATGAATTTTTGGTCATGCCTTTTGGCCTTACCAATGCACCTTCTACATTTCAAGGGTTGATGAATTCCATTTTCAAACCCTTCCTTAGAGAATTTGTGCTAGTATTTTTTGATGATATACTAATCTACAGCAGGTCTTGGAAGGATCATGTTGAACATGTTGACAGGGTGCTCAAACTATTGCGGGAGAAACAATTATATGCAAAAAAATCCAAATGTTTCTTTGGAGTACAAGAGGTGGAATATCTGGGTCATATTGTATCTCACGAGGTTGTTAAAGTAGACCCTAACAAAATTAAAGCCATTAAGGAATGGAAAGTCCCCACAACCATAAAGCAGTTGCGAGGATTTCTCGGGTTAACAGAGTATTATCGCAAGTTTGTTAAGAATTATGGGAGAATAGCAGCACCTCTAACAACATTATTGAAGAAAGATGCATTTTCATGGACTCCTGAAGCAACTAAGGCCTTTGAACATCTTAGAGAGGCAATGTGCCTAGCACCGGTCTTAGCTACGCCAGACTTCACAAAAACCTTTATTGTGGAATGTGATGCCTCGGGAAATGGAATTGGTGCGGTTTTAATGCAGGAAGGAAGACCCATTGCTTTTGAAAGTCGTCCAATCAAAGGAAAGTATTTACAGAAACCTATTTATGAGAAGGAAATGTTAGCAATACTACATCCACTAAAGAAATGGCGAACTTACCTAATGGGAAGACACTTCAAGGTAAAAACTGATCATGATAGTCTTAAACACTTTTTGGAACAAAGACTATCGTCGGAAGAACAGCAAAAATGGGTCACAAAGATGTTGGGTTATGACTTTGAAATAATCTACAAAAAAGAAAAGCTGAATGTTGTTGCAGATGCACTCTCAAGAAAGAATGAAGAGGTGGAAGCATTGCTTTGTGCCATTTCTATTATCCAACCAGATTGGATAACTGAAGCAAGAGATGAATGGAAGAAGGACAAAGATGTATGGATACTCGTTCAAAAGTTGCAGCAAGATCCTAGTACATCTGATACATTTAGTTGGAAAAATGATTCCTTATGGTACAAAGATCGCTTATATCTTTGTAAGAATTCCCAACTAAAACAAAATATTCTTCTGGAATTGCACACTTCTTCTTTAGGAGGACACTCAGGATTTTTAAAAACTTACCACAGGGTGAAGAAAGAATTTTTTTGGGATGGCCTTAAATCTGATATTCGAAATTTTGTGGCGGAATGTTTGGTTTGCCAGCAGAATAAAGTGGAAACAATTAAGACCCCAGGACTTCTACAACCTTTATCCATTCCAAGTCAACGTTGGGAGGAGATATCAATGGATTTTATCACAGGTTTACCTAAGTCCGAAGGAAAGAGTGTCATCATGGTGGTAGTTGATAGACTTACCAAGTATGCACACTTTTGTGCATTATCTCATCCATTTAAAGCAAGTACAGTTGCTACTACATTTATGGATAGAATTCAAAAGCTACATGGAAGCCCAAGGGTTATTGTGAGCGGCAGAGATCCCATTTTTACTGGAAATTTTTGGACGGAGTTATTTTCTTGTTTGGGTACTCAATTAGCTCATAGCTCATCTTATCATCCTCAATCTGATGGTCAAACTGAGATAGTAAATAAATGTTTGAAGGATATCTTCGTTGTTTTGTATTTGATAAACAAACACAATGGGTCAAGTGGTTACCTCTCGCTGAATGGTGGTATAACACTTCCTTCCATACTGCAGCAAAAATGACCCCATTTATGGCACTTTATGGATATCATCCACCATCCATCACATCATCTTTAAGGGAAAATTCCAAGGTTCAAGCAGTGGAAGATCACATCGAGCATCAGCAAGAAGTTCTCCAACTCTTAAAGGATAACCTGAATTTGGCACAAAATCGAATGAAACAACAGGCAGATCAACATCGTAGCGAGAGAAGTTTTGATGTAGGAGATTGGGTATTTTACGGCTACAACCATACAAACAAATGTCCCTCAAGCAAGCAAAGAAGGATAATAAATTATCGCCAAAGTACTATGGTCCTTACAAGGTGTTGCAAGAGATTGGTACTATGGCATACAAATTGGAGCTTCCTGCTTCTTCGCGAGTACATCCAGTGTTCCATGTTTCATGCTTAAAGAAGGTTATAGGTGAAAATCTTCCAGTTCAAACAATATTGCCAGAACTTGATGGGGAAGGGAAGATCATATTGGAACCTGAAGCAGTCATAGAAAAAAGAACTCGACAACTACGGAATCGATCAATTTCAGAGTATCTCATCAAGTGGAAGAACTTACCCACTGAAGATTCTACATGGGAGGATGAGAATTTTATACAGAAGCACCCAGAGCTACTCAAGCGTTGAGGACAACACTTTTTTGAAGGAGAGGGGCATGTTAGGTCCCTATATCACTAGTATAGTCCCTTATTATTGTTAGTGTAACCCCCTTATTGTTATTATTGTACCCTTGTAACCCCCATTTTGTTATTATTGTGCCCTTAAATTATTATTGTTAGGTCGGCTAGGATTACATTGTGGCCCACTAGGATTATATTATGGCCCCATGGACTCCTATATATAGAAAGGAGGTTTTGTGAATTGTATATCCAAGAATTGATCATTCATGTAATGTATTGGAGGTTGCCCCCTCGAAGTGGCTTATTTCTAAGGCATTGATATCTCATTTCTTCTATTTTTGGAGTTGGTTACATAACAGAAGCAGAAGCATATCACAGCACAGAGTACCCTTGATATAATCAAGGAGGAGACTGAAAAATATCATTTTTCATCATTGTTAAGCTACATTCAACCCCTTGAGTTGAGATGTAGAGTTTCGGAAAATGGGATTAGCATTATCCTATGTACAATGCCTGATTATGAGATTAGTATTATGCCTTACTTTGAGACAACATATTTATTACCTTCAGATCTACAACGCTGTCACTTAGTAGTTGTGACGAAGAAAGGGCTTCATCATTCTTGGAGCATTCTGGAGATAGCTTCATTCATGAAGCAATGGAAGAAAAGATGAAAAATGGTAGACATCTTGAAATGAAAAACCTTTTATCCCTTCTAGATGACCCTTTCTCAATGAGCCTCTTGTTGAGCCCCAAAGATGTCCTTGTTTTCACATTTGACTTCATTTCCTTTGTCCCTCATCAATTACAGGCTTGAATGATCAATAGGATTGATTAGGATTACTTTAAGAATGTATATAATGACTAAGTTTCTATGTTTTCATGATTTCGTTGTTATAGTAATTTTTTACTAGACTCGGCTACAGAACGCAGTCATTCTGTATCCATTCGCCTGTTCCGCAGCTATCTTCATGTTCACACAGGTTCCAGGTGTCACCTCAAGGAAAAATGCATATGGTCATATTCCACATCACTTCCCCATCATTTCTTTCTCTCCACGAAGTTTGAGCTCAAGTCTACAGGTGGTTATGCACGTGGGAAACCAAAACTAGAAGATAGAATTCTAATAGGACAAGGACTGTACATATGTCCTTAATCATAGTACGAGGCCACCACCAGAGTCCTAGTTTGATCTTAGTTGGGAAAGAAAATTATTCCTGTTTTATCTCAAAGATAGTTATGTAATTTTGTTATAAGTATGGCTCGGGAGACCGAGAAATAGTTAGCTAGATTTATGTTTTATTTCTAGATCTCAGAAGATCGTAATACTCTGTTTTGAATAATTTCTCCTTTAATGAAAGAAGCAACACTTTATTTCAAGAGCTGAGTCAATATTGAGTATATTTTCATGCTAATCCATTGGTAGAGGGCCCCTACTACCTGAGAAGCTTTGTTCATATGGTTTAGATAAGTAACTTAGCCTTGTTTCATTCCTAGTTTAATCAATTTTCTGAACTTTGTGTTTTTATACTTACTTGCAGTGGATGCCACAGTCAGTCTTATCCTTACAAACTATTCCAAAATACTACTAACATTGGATGGGATATAACTGTAGTATTTTAGGAGTTAGTTGCATTTCCTTGAACTTTATGTTTTTTTTGTGCTCAATGACATCAGTTGTTACAGCTAGTCTTGTTCTTATTAATCTCTTCCAAAACATCACTAACTCCGGATGAGACATAGCTATGGTGTTTCAGAGCTTACTGCGTTTTGTTGAAATTTATGTTTTATGCTCATTTGCATTGAATGATACAGCCAGACTTTTTTTTACAAACTATTCCAAAATATCACTCATATTGAACGAGATAGGGCTGTAGTATTTCATAGAATTAGTTGCATCTTAGTCCAGTTGGAATACTCTGGAGGTAGATGTCACTCTAGTTTAATTCTATCACTATATTTCAAGTTTGATAATGGCACTCTAGTTCAACTCTGTTCACTGTATTTTAAGTTAGATTAGTGGCATTCTAGTTCAGTTCCAGTTCACTGTATTTCAAGTTAGGTTAATGGCATTCTAGTTTAGTTGTGATCACTGTGTTTCAAGTTTGATCAATTGCATTCTAGTTCAATGTTATCCATTGTTATTTAAGTTGTGTTAACTGTCAAAATTAGACTTCATGGCCTTCATTGTTTACAAACTACTCTTGTTCTGACTTTCAATTAATGCATCATCATATGGACATGAATTAGTGATATCAGTTTAAGGCCTTGATTGTTCTGCAATCTTTTGCAATTTCACAAATAAGACTTTTCCCAAAAACTATTCTAGAAAATCTCTAACTTTCGAATGAGGCTTACTAGTGGCAAGTTGAGCTGAAGAATGGATTAATCTTAGCATTACAAGTTAATTCAGAGTATAAATATTATTGTGCTACAAATAATCTTTTCCAATTGTGTTCCAATAAACTTTTAGCCATGGATGAGATTCTTTGTAATATTGTAAGATGATTGTTTACTTAGGAGAACCTCATTTGCACTGAACTTGTCCTTTTCTCAAGCTATTCCAATATATTTCTAATGAATGAATTGGATGAGTTCATGTGATGAGTTATTGATTTCATGTTGTGATTTATTTCCTTTCTATGAGTCATTATCAAACTTTTCATTTTTTGTTCTTTAGTATAGGTTTTGCTCTGTTTTTAGTGGGACCAACAACTGTTCTTTTTCAACATTTAGTTCTTTTCCTTCTTAACATAAAACCACAAAACCAAAAACAACATAAAAACATTAAACACAACGTAGTGAGAAACAGATACCTAGGCACATATAGTGCACCTCACTTCAACAGTTTACTAACCGTGGTTGATAATTTATGGCCTCAATTTAGGAACACTAAGTTGAGCAAAAATTTTGGCACCATTTCTGGGGAACTGTAACTAGGTAGCCTTGTTTCTTACCTCCCAAAAACAATGACATGCGTAGAGAAAGAGACTCAAGGGGTAGATTCATAAGAAGCAGAAGCTTGATTCTTAGAACACCACTTGTTTCACCAAGACCAAGAGCCAACACATCTTCAACTCAAACCCACATTCCATCCTTTACTGATCCTAGACTCTCAGAGGACTTAATATCAGATATTCCATTAGAAATACCTTCCACTTCATCCACTGAACCTGTCTTAGAAGAAGATTCAAGGATCCCTGGTAGAGGCACAAACTCTTCCACTTCCACAGAAGAATCAACTATGGCAGAAGAAGGGGGAAGAGGAGTCTTTAATGGAGAAGACACACTATTTGGAAGGGGTAGAGGTATAGGTAGAGGAGAAGGAGGTAGAGGTGCAGAAGGAGAAGGAGGCAGAGGAAGAGGTAGAAGATAAATGGGAAGCTCTTTTGGGTTTCCTATAGTAGATGAAGAAACTAATGAAACTATGAAAAAAATTTCACCCTCTATCCTTCCAAACTTTTATGGACTTAAAACTGAAGATCCTGAAACCTTCCTACTTGAATTTGAAGTCCTATGTAGAACCTATGACTACTTACAAGATGCTCAAAAACTTAAACTATTTCCTTCAACATTGAAAGGAGCAGCATTGAAGTGGTTTATGAGTTTGATCAACAATTCTATTAGGACATGGGAAGACATGAAACAAGCATTTCTAGAGAGGTATTTGGATTACTGTATGCCAGTCAACCATAAGGAGGAAGTGTTTAAAATGTTACAAAAAGAGGATGAAAATTTGGAAGATTTGTTGGAGAGGTTTAACTATAACATCAAGAGGGAAAAAATGGAAAACTTAGACCAAGACACCTTGAAAGCTCTCTTGTTGAAGACAATTAGGGATGAATGGTTGGATATCCTTAACATGATGGGAAAAGGGGATATATCTCAGCTCACATTACCTAAAATAGTTGAATTATGTATCAACCTTTCAAGAGGAAAATCTAAAACTGTAAAAGGACCAAGAGACCCTGCTCTTGCAAGGGCAAGTAAGTTTTTTTCTGGAATAGTAAGTAGGGCAGAAATAGGACATATGCTTGATGAATTCAAATATGACATTTTAGGGAGTCTTAGTGAACAAATAGACACCCTTAAACTACAAAACAAGAAAAAATCTAAATCTCATGCCTTAGCAATCTTTTGTCCCAAATGTAGGAAGAAACATGCCTTGAGAGAGTGCCCTTTGGATGCAAAAGTTGTGGAGACTTGTGTAATTTGTTCAGAAAAACATGAGACCAAGAGTTGTCCTTCACTTCCTGGTCTTAAAGCTGTCTTTCAAGAAGAAACTCCTACAAGTTCCACAGAATCTCTCAATTTTGTCTCTAGGAGGCCTTGGCAAGGACCTCAAACACAAGGATTTCATGATCAGTTGTATAATCAACCCCCACCAAATTGGAATTCTTGGCAGCAACCTTGGCCCCAATTTCAAAATCAATCACAAACTTGGGCACAAGGAGCACAAAATCCCTATGGAAGATACTCTCAGTATTACCAATATCCACCATCCTATCCACCATATCCACATTTCCCTCCTTAACAAAATTTTCAACAAAATCCTCAAAATCCACAACATCAAAATCAACCACTTCCATTACCATTTCCTCAGAAAAAAAATCAGTTGCCTGCCCAACCCATACCAAACCCTAACAATAAAAATCTTCAGAACACATACATGATAGAAGGCCAATAGTTTCCAACTTATTTGATCACTCCTTTAGACCTTAGTGATGTTCAACTTAGGTCTGGAAAAATACTTAAAAAGAGGAAACCTTCTGTAATCATAGAAAGAGCAAGACAATTCTGAGGAAGATTCTCTACGAGTAAATAAAAGCCTTGAAGAGAACACAACTTTCCAAGACTCAAATATTGAAAAATCAAAACAAAAAGAACCAATAATTTGAACTTCTATATTAGAGCAGCCATCAACATCCACTTCTACACCTCCCTTTCCAGAAAGATTAAAAATTGATAGGGGTGTAGAAAAACAAATTATGGTACCTAATTATGATTTCCTAGATGAGCTGAGAAATGTTTGTATTAATATCCCATTATTACAAGCCATCAAGGAAATTCCAATCTTAGCAAAAACAATAAAGGAGTTGAGCATGAAGAAAACTAGAAAAAGAATAAAAGAGATAAAGAAAATTCTACTGGCAGGAAAAATAGCAGATATTATGATGTGTAAGATGGCTATTCCAAAGTATCTAGACCCAAGAAATCCAGTTGTTAAAATTCACATCAATGGAATTGAGATCCAAAACACACTTATTGATTTAGGAGCAGCAATCAATATTATGAGTATACAAATCATGGATAAACTGAAACTTCCTAATCTTCTTTTTACACCCACATTATTAAAATTAGTAGACAGATCTGTGGTCAAACCTGATGGGGTAATAGAAGACATTCCAGTGTCCCTAGATTCTTGGGAATATCCTGTGGATTTTTTGATCCTAACTCCCAAGAATAATCTAGGAGGGCATCCTATTATATTAGGAAGACCTTGGTTAGCTACAGCTGATGCTTTCATTAGTTGTAGATCGAGTGATATGTACATCTCTGATGGTATTTCAACCAAGAAATTTACCTTGTATCCCCCAGCAAGAAAAATTACAGAATTATATGATACTCAATGGATAGAGGATGAAGAAGACTTACAACCTCTCTTCACAATTTCAGAAATTAGTGAAGATAGCCAAATTTTGAATACCTTAGAAAAGTTTGAATCCTCTTCGGAATATAAGCATGAACAATTTCAAGAAGAATCAAACATTGATTTTTTATCATCAAGTCAGATTTCTCTTTATTCCATGGATAAATTTGGCAGCTCTACAATTGAGATATTTCCAGGCAAAAACTTAAACATAAACAAGAACTTAGAGAAATCTCAACAAGAAGAGCTAGTCAACATTTTACAGAGACATTCTTCTACATATGCATGGGAGTACACTGATACAAAATGGATAAGCCCTAAGACTTGCACTCATCACATCTACATAGAGGAAAATTGTAAACCAATCAGACAACCTCAGAGATGGATGAATCCAAATCTTAGGGAGATTGTTAAGGAAGAATTGCAGAAATTGTTAAATGTTAACTTCATCTATCCCATTTTAGATAGTCAGTGGGTTTCTCCTTTGGTAATTCTGCCAAAGAAAAATGTTAAATGGAGGGTATGTATTGAATACTGGGAATTAAACAAAGCTACTCTTAAAGACCATTTTCCCTTACCTTTCATAGATCAAGTGTTAGATACATTAGCTTGCAAAAAGTACTTTTCATTTCTATATGGGTTTAGTGGTTATAACCAAATTCAAGTAGCACTTGAAGATCAAGACAAAACCACATTTACCTGTCCTTGGGGTACCTATGCTTATCGAGTATTGCCATTTGGACTATGCAATGCACCCACAACATTTCAAAGGGCAGTACTAGGAATCGTTTCAGATCTAATACATGATTGTGTAGAGGTATATATGGATGATTTCACAGTTTATGGAAACACATTTGAAGAAGCCTTAACAAACTTGGAAATTTTTTTAAAGAGATGTAAATAATAAAATCTTTCACTTAGTCATGAGAAGTGTTTTATGATGTTTACTGAAGGAATTGTTTTAGGACATCACATTTCAGGGGATGGGATTAGAGTTGATGAGTCAAAATTTGAAGTCATCTCTAACTTATCTATTCCAAGTTGTCAAAAAGATGTTAGGATTTTTCTTGGATTTACAGGATATTATCGAAGGTTTATAGAAAACTTCACCAAGATGGCATCTCCACTTTTCAAATTACTTACCAAGGACTGTGAATTCAAGTGGAATCCTGATTTCCAGTTAGCCTTTGAGACCCTGAAAACAAAAATCTCTGAAGCACCTATTTTAAGGGGACCTAACTAGAAGTTACCTTTTCATATTTCAACAGATGCCTCAGATACAGCTTTAGGAGTAGTATTGGGACAAAAAGACCTGATTCCTTATGCCATCTACTATACCAGTAAAAATTTGACTCCTTCAGAGTTAAACTATACTGTAACTGAAAAAGAGTTTTTAGCTGTTGTTCATGCCATAAAAAAATTTAGACACTATATAACAGGCTATGAAACTTTTGTTCACACTGATCATTCTGCAATTAGATACTTAATGAACAAATCAATTACTAATGGCAGAGTCATAAGATGGTTATTGCTTTTACAAGAATTCAACATTACCATTCTTGATAGGCCTGGAAAACAAAACACAGTAGCTGATTTCCTATCTAGACTCAAAAACATCAAAGATGACACTCCAGTTGAAGATCAATTTCCTGATGAATATATTTTTGCAATTTCTACTCAAACTCCTTGGTTTGCTGACATTGCTAATTATTTAGTTTCAAGGAAATTTCCTTCAATAATGAATGCAAGAGACAAAAGAAAGATCATTTATGACAGTGAAAAATATTCATGGATTGCTAATGAGTTATACAAAACAGGTCCATATTTTATCATTAGGAGATGTGTTCGGGAAGATGAGATGCCTGAGATCCTCAAGGCATGTCATGATGAACCTTGTGGCAGACACTTTGCTGATAAGAGGACAACTTATAAGATCCTTCATTTAGGATATTATTGGCCATCCATTTTTAAAGATGCTAAAGAGTATGTCAAAAGGTGTGACAATTGCCAAAGGGTAGGGAAACCTTCTCCTTCAGGTGAGATGCCATTGCAGCCTCAGGTACATATTGAACCTTTTGAAAAATGAGCTTTAGATTTTGTAGGACCTATTAGTCCTCTATCAAGACAAAAGAAATATATATTAGTTTGCACTGATTATGTTACCAAATGGGTAGAGGCCAAGCCATTACTTTCTGCTACTGAAGTATCTGTAGTTAATTTTCTTTTTGAGGATATTTTTACTCGTTTTGGTGTCCCAAGAGAAATTGTTACATATCAAGGAGCTCAATTCACATCAAGGCTAGTGGAACAAATGATGGAGAGGTACAAAATCAGACACAGAAAATCTACTCCCTATCATCCACAAGCAAATGGTCAAGTGGAATCTACTAATAAGGTCATTGAAGGGATCCTAACAAAGACTGTCCATTTACATAGAAGAGATTGGGTAGACAGGCTTCCTGAAGCTTTGTGGGCCTATAGAACTACATGGAGAAGCACAACAGGTCATACTCCCTATGAACTTGTTTATAAAAAACAAGTTTTGTTTCCCATAGAGTTTTAGATTCAAACTTTTAAAATGGAAGTTCAGCTAGGACTTGATCTAACAGAGGCACAAAAGCACAGATTGGAGCAGATTAATAAATTGGATGAGATCAGACAAGATGCAGTTCAGAAAACAAGTGTAGTCTAGCAGCAAAGGACTAGATGGCATGATAATTATATCAAGGAAAAGAAGTTAAAAGAAGGTGACTGGGCTCTCTTGTTTGATTCAAAGTTCAAATATTTTCAAGGTAAATTCCAAACACATTGGCTTGGACCATATGAAATTGTGAAATTTTTTGAGAATGGAGCAATAAAATCAGGAAAATAGATGAAGAAGAGGTCACTTTTCTTGTAAATGGTCATAGATTGAAGTTGTATCATAAGCCACTTTCAAGAGAAGAATTTGTCAAGAGATTTCAGGAAAAAAGTGATGTGAAGTTAATGAAGAATAATTTTTCTTCTTCATCAACTTAGTTGAATTTTCTGAATTCAAAAGCATTAAAAAAATAAAAATAAAATTAAATAAAAATAAAAAAGTTAAAAATAAAGTATAAACATGAAAACTAATCACAAATTAGCATGTTTATATAGAAAAGATAGAGTGAAAATTAGAATCTTTCTGACACTTTAGCTTTTCAAATTTGTTCTTTTTTCTGCAAGCAGCTATTACAAAATCATAAGTGCAAACCCATATTTCACTTATGATTCATTTCATTCCATTCATCCATACTCCACTTCATTCCATACTTCATTCATTTCATTCCATGGTCCACCTCATTTCCATCTCAGATTTTTAAGATTGATTTCTTTCTGCAATTGAATAATACAAATCATAAGTTGCAGGTCACCTTCCATACTTCACTTCACTTAATAATTGTGATTCATTTCATTCCATTATTCACTTCACTCATACTTCATTACACCATATTTTATTATCCATTTTTAACTCATTTCATGCAAACATTCCATTCATGCTTCAAACCTTTCCATTCCATGTTTTAATACTTCTACAGGTACATTCTGCAATCAGTCAAACATTCTGCAGCCGGTCAGACATTCTGCATCCAGTCAGACATTCTGCAGCCAGAGATCCTGAAGGCACTATCCAGTAATCACTTGATTGAGCAGAAAATTGATCCTGCATATCCAAGACAACAAGAAAAATCAAAGGAGTTATGAGGATTGAAGATCAATGATTTTCAAAGGAGTTCAAGGCATATCAAAACCACAAAAAAAAATCAAAGGAATGGAAAAGGTAAAATTTATCAAATTATTATAGTGACAGATCATGAAAGTTTTAGCATAGTTAAGTCATGTATGATTCAAAAAGTTATTTTAATTAGTCGTATTGATCATTCTTATCAAACCTATCATAAAAAATTTGGACAAAATCCCTGTCACTCTGCCATTCCAAATCATCATTTAAAACTTAAACGGTTAAGTACTGAAGTGACCTGAGCAGTCACGTCACTAGCCCGAAGCATTTAGTGATGATTTTGAAACTACATGAGAATTTTTCCGCGGTCTTTTCTTCCATGATAACTCTCAACTCATTAATCCATGTGAATCATCCTCCCCACATTATACTCATTTCATAACTGCTCCATATCATTTCTTTCCGTAGCCAATTCTTAGCCATTCCAGTCTGTAAAACAGAGGAAACATCTGTGGAGTAAAAACATCTCTTTAACAACCATTTTGACCGTGAGCAGAGGAGCAGTAATTTGAAGTTTGAAAAGATAATTTATGGGTCTCATAGTAAGAACTGAACCAGTTGGAACCAAGTACTTGGAAGGCTATCCAAAAATTAGAGAAATGCTACAGCATGCTGGATGGTTACAGTTCTTGGGAAAATTTAATGGTTTTCATAAAGAAGTAACCAAAACATTTGCATGGTCCTTCAATGGAGCAGAGGTAGAAATAGGAGATATTAAATTCACTATTACAGAGGCTTTCATTGCAGAAGCAACGGAATTACCCATACAAGGAGAACGCTAGTTCAAAAATAGGTAATTTCATAATGAGGCATGGAGGCAAATACTCAAAACACCAGGTATGGATATTTCCATTTTTAAGAAAGGTATTCCTAGCTCGGCACTGAAGAATAAATGGAGGAACATGTTACTCATTTTGAAAAAAATTATCACTTGTGAAGGAAGATTTGGTACCCTCTATGTTTATCATATTCAGTTAATGATGCATTTCTTAGATGAAGAAATCAATTTTCCCTACTACTTCATAGTCTGAAAAGAATGGCCTCTAATGTTCAAAAGAGGGTTCAATTTATAGAAACCACTTTGTATCACCATGGTTTAGTCAAAATCCTCATTGAACATCATTTGAGAAAAATGGGAGATAATTTGGATGAGTTTCTAGTGCGGAATCACTTTGAGGAACCCAAGGAATCTCCACCTGAAGGCAAACCCATAAGAAGAAGTAGGAGAAGGGAAATTTCCAAAGCTGTTGAAACTAAAACTAGTAAATCAATACAAGAGGACAGTGAAGAGATGATTTCTGAGAAATTGGCTGAAATTGAGAAGCATCTTAAGAAGGAGAGGATAATAAGAAAATATGCTAAAGAGAGAGGTGAAGGACCATCTCAACCAAGACGGAGCCACAGACTTAAGGGTATATTGCAGAAAACAGAGGCTAGACAAATGGGAATCATAAAAATTGAGGATGAAGAAACACCTACTGCTAGATCACCTGAGTACCAGTACGAGGAGGATCTTGATGAAGAATCCCCAGAGATAGACCCAGCACAACAACAAATTTATAATTATGTTGAGACATTAGAGAAGAGAGCCTCAGAAAGTAGAGACAAAACTCCTAGCCCACCAAAATCTGCAATTGATATACTAAGAAGAGAAAAATATGAGTTAGAAGTGCTCAATAGGCATATCAAGAATGAGAATGAAATTTTAAGAGAGCAGGTTAAGCTGAAAGGTGATATGAATACAACTCTGTCTCTACAAATGAAAAAGTTGCACAAGGCCAGTGAAAAATTGAAGAAGAAAAACAAAAAGTTAAGCAGGGCACTTACAAATTTGAGATTCAAGTTGATCATAAGGAAGCCTAGGAGGCCATTGACTATCAGGAATAGCAGAAGAAGGGGCCTATATGTCCTAGCAGAGGTCTCAGAGTACATGGATTAGTTGCATGAGGACATGCAAAAGCCTTGCAATGGGGGTATGTTGAGCCCCAAAGATGTCCTTCTTTTCCACCACATTTCACTTAATTTCCTTTGTCCCTCATCAATTACAGGCTTGAATGATCAATAGGATTGATTTGGATTACTTTAAGAATGTATATAATGACTAACTTGCTATGTTTTCATGATTTCGTTGTTGTAGTAATTTTTGACTAGACTCGGCTACAGAACACAATCATTCTGTAGCCAGTCGCCTATTCCGCAGCTATCTTCATGTTCACGCAGGTTCTAGGTGTCACCTCAAGGAAAAATGCATATGGTTGTATTCCACATCACTTCCTCATCATTGCTTGCTCTCCACGAAGTTTGAGCTCAAGTCTACAGGTGGTTATGCACGTGCGAAACAAAAACTAGGAGATAGACTTCTAATAGGACAAGGATTGTACAGATGTCCTTAATCATAGTACGAGGCCACCACCAGAGTCCTAGTTTGATTTTAGTTGGGAAAGAAAATTATTCCTGTTTTATCTCAAAGACATTTATGTAATTTTGTTATAAGTATGGCTCGGGATACCGAGAAACAGTTAGCTAGATTTTTGTTTTATTGCTAGATCTCAGAATATCGTAATACTCTGTTTTGAAGAATTTCTCCTTTAATGAAAGATGCATCACTTTATTGCAAGAGCTGAGTCAATATTGAGTATATTTGCGTGCTAATCTGGTGGTAGAAGGCCCTTACTACCTGAGAAGATTTGTTCATATGGTTTAGATAAGTAACTTAACCTTGTTTCATTCCTAGTTTAATCAATTTTCTGAACTTTGTGTTTTTATACTTACTTGCAATGGATGCCACAGTCAGTCTTATCCTTACAAAATATTCCAAAATACCACTAACATTGGATGGGATATAACTGTAATATTTTAGGAGTTAGTTGCATTTCCTTGAACTTTATGTTTTTTTGTGCTCAATGACATTAGTTGTTACATCTCTCTTCCAAAATATCACTAACTTCGGATGAGACATAGCTGTGGTGTTTCAGAGCTTACTGCGTTTTGTTGAATTTTATGTTTTATGCTCATTTGCATTGAATGATATAGCCAGACTTGTTTTTACAAACTATTCCGAAATATCACTCATATTGAACGAGATAGGGTTGTAGTATTTCATAGAATTAGTTGCATTTTAGTCCAGTGGAATACTCCGGAGGTAGATGTCACTCTAGTTTAATTCTGTCACTATATTTCAAGTTTGATAATTGCACTCTAGTTCAACTCTATTCACTGTATTTTAAGTTAGATTAGTGGAATTCTAGTTCAGTTCCAGTTCACTGTATTTTAGGTTAGGTTAATGGCATTCTAGTTTAGTTGTGATCACTGTGTTTCAAGTTTGATCAATTGCATTCTAGTTCAGTGTTATCCATTGTTCTTTAAGTTTTGTTAACTATAAAAATTAGACTTCACGGCCTTCATTGTTTACAAACTACTCTTGTTCTGAATTTCCATTAATGCATCATCATATGGACAAGAATTAGTGATATCAGTTTGAGGCCTTGATTTTTCTGTAATCTTTTTCAATTTCACAAATAAGCCTTTTCCCAAAAACTATTCTAGAAAATCTCTAACTTTCTAATGAGGCTTACTAGTGAAAAGTTGAGCTCTAGAATGGATTAATCTTACCATTACAAGTTAATTCAGAGTAGAAATCTTATTGTGCTACAAATAATATTTTCCAATTTTGTTCCAATAAACTTTTAGCCATGGATGAGATTCTTTGTAATATTGTAAGATGATTGTTTACTTAGGAGAACCTCATTTGCACTAAACTTGTCCTTTTCTCAAGCTATTCCAATATATTTCTAATGAATGAATTGGATGAGTTCATGTTATGAGTTATTGAGTTCATGTTGTGATTTATTTCCTTTCTATGAGTCATTAACAAACTTTGCATTTTTTTTTCTTTAGTATAGGTTTTTCTCTGTTTTTAATGTGACCAACAACTGTTCTTTTTCAACATTTAGCTCTTTTCCTTATTAACATAAAACCACAAAAACAAAAACATCATAAAAACATTAAACACAACGTAGTGAGAAACAGATACCTAGGCACATATAGTGCACCTCACTTCAACAGTTTACTAACCCTGGTTGATAATTTATGACCTCAATTTAGGAACACTAAGTTGAGCA